>OZ022501.1:60246645-61470395 GCA_963989385.1 Ctena decussata
GATGTCCAGACTGACCAGAGTCTTCGCCAAGCGACTTGCTTTTTATACGCCCGTTTGAAAAGCGGGACGTATTAGGTAATGGCGCTGGCGTCCGTCCGTCTGTCATAAACTTTTTCGTTTCCGGATAACTCCTCCTACAGTTTACATCCGATCAAGTTGAAACTTAGTATATAATAAGACTATGAGGTGGACCAGCGCATATTATTTCGAGGTTACACTCCAATGATTTTTAACGGAGTTACAGCCCTTTACTTAGAATTTTTGGGTGTTTGTTTCCGGATAACTACTCCTACAGTTTTCATCCAATTAAGCTGAAACTTTGTATATAGTAAGACTACTATGTGGAGTAGTGCATATTATACGGAAATTTTGCTCCAATGATATTTAGCGGAGTTACAGCCCTTTGAAAAAAGTCGCCTATGGCAGCTTGTATGGTAATTCTTTAGCATTCCATAACTTGGTTACTCTTTGGAATATCATGATGAAACTTTAAAACAATGTATATGAGGTTAAGACAACATGTCTCATACAAGAATGGTTACTCCCCTTTAGTTGTTGAATAACCTCCCTTTGATTATTTTGTTAGACTATATTTGTATACCTCATATCTAACTAACCCTTAGGACTATTGTGATGAAACTTAATAGTAATGTATATTAGGTTTACATGATAGGCCCCATATAAGAACAGTTGCGTCCCCTTACTTTTTTGGAGTAACTTCCCTTTGAATATTTTCTAAGGCTATTCTTGTGCAAGCTGTAAGTAAGCAACCATACAGAATATTTTGATCAAAATTTATAGCAATGTGTATTAGGTTGAGGCTGTGTGTCTTAAATATATAAGAATTATTGCTCCCCCTTCCTTATTTATGGAGTTACGAGGCTTTATTAGCCGAAACTACGTAGTCTGGCCCATGTTCCTATTTCTGTATGTATTCTCTGGTCTTGAAGGAACTTTTTATATTTTAATTACATCCGTTTGATTAATTTCTATGACTATTCTTGGGCAAGTCATTACTAGGTAACGGTATGGGATATCTTGAGGAAACTTTATAGCAATGTGTATTAGGTTGAGACAGTATGTCAAATTAAGAATAATTGCTTTCCCTTCTTTATTTTCTTTGTTGAGTTACATCCCTTTGATTACTCATTAAGGCTTTTCTTTTCAGAACCCTAATGTTTGGAATATCTTGATAAACTTTATTGCAATGTAGACAAGGATGAAATGGTGCAAACAATCAGAAACGCGTGTATATTGCCCCGCTTGCGGAGCTCTTGTTTGTTGCTTTTGTGGTGTCGCAGCTCATATTATGTTTCAATGCCTTGAATCAACTACTGTTTAAACCAAAAAGCACCGCTGCATAGCACAGTCCGTATTAGTTCGTCTGACTCATGAGCCAGAGGTCCCGGGTTTGATACCCTGGCAGGCCACATACTTCCGTTTCTTCTGCTGATTTAAGGGAAGTTGTCAATTACTGGTGGAAATATGTGCACTTAGTTCTGGTAAACCGATTGTTAAGTACCACAGGAGTGCTGAGAATGGCCTTGGGATGTGCTCTCAAAGACGGAAGAGTGTGGTAAGAATCAGGTTCAGGAATAAAAACAAAAAAATGAAAAAAAAAATCATGACAAATCTGGCACAGAGAGTACTTAGTGGAAAGCTCCCCAAGGGCACATGTCGTCGGAATGACGTCATACTTACGTCGATGCGACGTCGCAACGTCGCATCAACGTCAGTACGACGTCATCTCAACGTCATGTGTCTGCCGGGTCTTCTGTACTCATCTGATTTTTCTTCTCCAAGACTTGTGGTCGAAAAAATTTTTTTTATTTCATTTATTTGTAACCAGAAAATGGCCTTTATGGAGACACCCCCCCCCCCTTTTTTTTTTAGTTCCTAAAGCAACCAGACTGCTAAAGCACTTGCCATGATAAACTCTAGTTCTTTTAAGGCCAGTACTAAGATCCTTTCTATAAAGTTTGAGCTTTATCGACTACATAGTTTTTAATGAGATGCATGCTTAATTTGTTTCCTATTTAAACCATTCGGTTGTCATGGCAACCAGAAAATTGCATAAATAACGTGTGGCTGCTAGAGAGTAACTGTAAAAATATTGCCGAAATATCTGTAGTTACTTAAAATAAATGCAGTTTTTCCCTTAAAAGTCAATGGCAAAGCAATTGGCATGAAAATCAGTATTTTGATAAAACAGCTGATATTTAAATCTTTTCTTTGTGCCTTTTTAGCTCACCTGAGCCAGAGGCTCCGGGGAAGCTTATAGGATGGTAAGGCTCCGTCGTCCGTCGTCGTCCGTCCGTCCGTCCGTCCGTCCGTCCGTCCGTCCACAATTTCAAACGACTTCTCCTCTGAAACCGCTGGGCCAATTGTAACCAAATTTAATATGTGGCCTTCAGAGGAAGGAGGAACGAAAAATTGTTCAAACGGTCCTGGTCACATGACTAATATGGCCGCCATGCTCATATATGGTAAAAACCTAAAAAATCGTCTTCTCCAGAACCAATAGGCAGATGGCCTTGAAACTTGGTATGTAGCATCGGGTGTACGAGTACTACTAAGGTTGGTCAAATTATGACCTTGGGTTGACCTTGACCTTTTTTACGGTAAGGTCAAATTTGCTTCCTTGTGCTTTTATATTGCAAAATGCTAGAACATAAGATATCTTGGAAACTGTTGAAGATTTTGGGCTAAAAATTGGTATCTGCAATCATCTTAATAAGTACATGAAGATTTAGGAGTGCAAGAGGTCAAGGTCATGTTTTGACCTATGACCCAGAACTCTGATATTTTGACAATTTCAAACAATCTTCTCAAAAGCCACTGGGCCAATTGAAACCAAATTTCATATAGAGCCTCCAGGGGTTGAGGGAACAAAAATTTATTCATACGGTCTAGGTCACATGACCAATATGGCCGCCACGCCCATATATGGCGAAAACCTTTAAAAATCTTCTTCACCAGAACCAGTTGACCGATGGCCTTGACACTTGGTATATAGCACTGGGTACTCAAGTACTATCAAGATTGTTCAAATGATGACCTTGGGTTGACCTTGACCTTATTTACGGCAAGGTCGAATATGGGAAAATGCTAGAACATAAGATTTCTTGGAAAGTTTTGAAGATTAAGGCCTAAAATTAGAGTATGCTGTCATTTTAATGAAGACTCATAAGTATAAAAGGTCAAGGTCATTCTTTGTCCTGTGACCCAGAACTCTCATATTTTGACAATTGCAAACAATCTCCTAAAAAAACACTTGGCGAATTTTAACCAAATTTCATATAGAGCCTCCAGGGTTAGAGGGAACAAAAATTAATTCAAGCGGTCCAGGTCACATGACCAACATGGCTGCCACACCCATATATGGTAAAAACCTTCAAAAATCTTCTTCTTCAGAACCAATAGACAGATGGCCTTTAAACTTGGTATGTAGTATTGGGTATTCCAGTACTATAAAGATTGTTTAAAATGTTGACCTTGGGTTGACCTTGACCAATTTACAGCAAGGTCAAATATGGACAAATGCTGGAACATAAGATTTCATGGAAAGTTTTGAAGATTTAGGCCTAAAAATTGGATAATACAGTCATCTTAATGAGTACATGAGGATTTATGAGTACAAGACGTCAAAGTTCTTCTTTGACCTTTGACCCTGAATTCTCATGGTTTGACAATTTCAAACTTCTTCTTAAATGCCACTGAGCAAATTGTAAACACATTTCATAAACAGCCTTCAGGGGTTGAGGGAATGAAATTTTTTTCAAATAGTCTGGGTCACATGACCAACATGGCGGCCATGCCCATATATGGGAAAAACCTTTAAAAATCTTCTTCTCCAGAAACTATTGACCGATGGCCTTGAAACATTGTATGTAGCATTGGATACTCCAGTACTATCAAGATTATTCAAATTATGACCTTGGGTTGACCTTGACCTTTTTATGCCAAGGCCAAATATGGGAAAATGCTAGAACATAAGATTTCATGGGAAGTTTTGAAGATTTAGGCCTAAAAATTGGTATATACAGTCGTCTTAATGAGGTCATGAAGAATTATGAGTACAAGAGGTCAAGGTCATTCTTTGACGTTTGACCCAGATCTCTCATATTTTGACATTTTCAAACATTTCCTCAAAAAGCAAAGAGCCAATTGTAAACACATTTCATATTGAGCCTCCAGAGCTTGATTGAACAAAAATTTGTTCAAACGGTCCAGGTCACATGACCAACATGGCCGCCATACCCATTTATGGTATAAACCTTTAATATTTTTCTTCTCCAGAACCCATACGCCAATGACCTGTAAACTTGGTTAAGTAGCATGGAGTACTAGAGTCCTACCAAGACTGTTCAAATGATGGCCTTGGGTTTACCTTGACCTTTTTAGCGGCATGGTCAAATATGGGGAAATGCTAGAACATAAGATTTCATGAATAGGTTTGAAGATTTTGGCCTAAAAATGCTATGTGTGGATGTCTTAATGTGTACATGAAGATTTATGAATACAAGAAGTCATGGTCATTCTTTGACTTTTGACCCAAAACTCATATTTTGGCAATTTCAGACATAAGTAAAAAAAAAAACACTTTGCCAATTGCGCAGGTGAGCGATTCAGGGCCTCATGGCCCTCTTATTTAATTATTTCCTCTATTTTTTTACTAAAAGGTATTCGGTCAAAAAATGGGCGTAATTACATAAATTTCACGTGGTTGGTAGACAGGAACATTTCTTTAAATGTTTTATAAAACTATCATCAGTCAACGGCAACTTTAATTTTTATAGCAACCAAACGGCTAGACCAATTTCGATGAAAAACAGTATTATTATAGAGGCTTGTACTAACACTATTTCTGTAAAGTTCTGCGTTTAAGGGGCTTTAAATTTTAAAGGCAATCATTTTTCGAATAAGTTTCTTTTCTATTTTTAACCATTCGGTTGCCAAGGCAACCGGCCAGATTTTGCCATTTGTATACATTCCATGTGGTTGGTAGAGAAAGACTCAAGAAACATCAATGGAAATGTTTTGTAAAAGTATCTGCAGTGACATAGCAATAAATACAAATTTTAAATTTTACCCATTGGTTTCCCCTTTCCTATGGATGCTATAAATGAATTTCGTAATAATGGGGTTTGTAGTTTCAGAGGAGATGTCATTTGTAAATGTTGCCGAACGGACGGATGTACGACGAATGCCTGCCTATATTACATGGATAAGCTCATCTGTGAGCCTTCGGCTCAGGTGTGCTAAAATGTCAAACTATAGCTCTGCAAGAACCATTACTTTCATAAGCTAACCAGCAAAGATATGCTTGAAGTCATCTATAACAGATTCAAATGCTTGTTCCGAGCCTGTATGAGCAACACAGAACAGATCTTTAACCTCAGAACACTATGTAAAAATACATTCAATATCAGCCGGATCTATACCATGTCTTTGTTTCTAGATTTCAAAACAGCCGTCGACATGATATGATATGCAGCCTTAAGGGCTACCTTGAGGAAGTAGTGTATCAATTCCAGTCTAGTTCGTGCCACTGAGCACCTCTGTGATAAAGCTACAATTGCACTCCAGATCAACGAATCTGTATAAAGATTTAACTGACTTGGGGCAGTTTTCTAAGATGATTACTTTAAACCTGAACTTTGATAATATTTGCTCAAGCCGCCATAGCCCTAATGAAGTTGAAGCTAGTTTGGAGAGAAAATTATATCATATATCAAAAGTGAAATACATGTGCTTCTTTGTGGTATCTATGTTTCTTTATGCCTGTATGTGATCATGGACCTTGACAAAGGGGTTTTATTATAAAAAAAAATAAAATAAAATAAAAAAACGCACTGGCCTTTTGGATATGTTAGTAAAATTACCGTACAAGGACCACGTTACCATTGAGAATGTTCACAGAAATATCCAAACAACCTTTGGAAAACACAACTAACTTCTGTCCATAGTGGTCACAAGTAGGGCGAGTATGCAGCTCCAGGTTAATTGATGCAGAGTCAGCTACCTTGCAAGATTGAGGAACGATATGTAAGGTGAACTGAACAGCTGACTATACTCCCCGGTCCTTTAAGATCATTGCACTCATCAAAACAGAATTCTAATAAAGACGTTGCCGGGGAAGTGGTAGAGGGGGGGGGGGGGGCATGGGCGGTCTTGAAACATTACATTATTGGACAAGAAGAGACTAAATCAAACGAATCTGTTATTTTGTATTTCTCGCTTTCAGAGTATACTCGTTCACAATTTGTTTTGACGGACATATTTAAGATTACTAGTATAAGCGGTAAAAATATTAAAGTGCTAATAAGTGATATATGAGCCAAGACATGCAGTAAACCTGCTTAGCATGTCTCCGACTTGGTCTGCGCGGCCAAGCTATAGATTTTAATTTGAGCATTTAGATGCCTTGGTATCAATACGTGCTGTGTGCAAACAGCAAAGTATCAACCAAAACTGTGCGAATACGCAGATTGTTCTAAATATTTGCTGCTTGCAGAGGCATTAAACACTCGCTGTGACTCCAGTATCCAATTGAAAACTGTCAAAATAAAATTTAAATTTTAGAATACTACACCTGCATTGAAGACAAATGTAAATGTCACTCCATTTCTAAATATAGACTGGAGTGAATACAGTCTTCAAGTTTATAATAAAGAAAATTAATAACCGAGGCAAGAGAGGGCAAACGTTTCAGAATTACTGAAGTTAAGCTGTCTGACGTACGCATCACCACAGCCTATCAAAAATCGGGTCAACAATAAGGAAGATTTATACGCATAGACCGGTTAAGATTGCACTTTTTATTGCTTGCCTATCAACACAAACATATTTTGTTTGCTAATAATAAAACATTAAAGCTGTCTTAAGAGTTTTTTTAAGTGAAAATTATAATAATCAATGATGATTGAATGGTGTTTCAGCCTTGAGTTCCCGATGGGTTTCTAAAAGCATTTCAGGGCTCGAGTGCTCAAAGGAGGCGTAAGCTACGCCTGCATAGAATACGAACGTCGACTGTATATATATTACAATCCAAGTGCACGAAGCGGGCGTACTGCAGGCGTAGTTGCAACTGGATTACGGTAAGCGTAATGCTCTCAAATAAGATTAGCACCTGTGTTTCATGCTCGATTTTCTTAATATATGATTAGAGCCGCTTCAGATATTAATGTTTGTTAAGGAATCCGCGAACAACGAAGACCAAAACCAAAACCAGTATGTGACTCCGTGAAATGAGGTAGTTCCTTCACTCTGTACCTGCAGAATCCTCAAGGTCCATGCATAATATTTTCAGACTGCACGAATACGCAGGCTAGGCGAGCCTTTGCTGTTAGCATATACCATAGGCGCCGATTATGCATGGTAAGGTTTATTAATTTATCTATTTTCTAAATTCTATAAAATAAATGTTAATTTCAACATATTTTTGCAACGTGCATGCATGTTTTAATAAGATGACTATCACAAAAAAATCTTTGAAGATAATGATATGTTGACTGTTCGCTATAAACATGGAAAAAATACAGTCGCGGGTGAGGCAGTTCATCAGTTCCATCGACCTATGGCATGGTAACCTACACCGTTCATATAACACTGTGTCAGGATAGGTTCTGTGTCCGATTATTGTGTCCTTTTCAAAAACGCAACTTTTAATGTTTGTAGGGTAACTCGTTGTTGAAATTTTCTGATAAAGATTTGAAACTCACAGGGTATTTAGACTGCTATCTCTTAAGTCATGGCAGTTGATGGGTATACCTCAAGTTTGCATTCATCATAAACCGTTACCATAAAATCAAATTGACAAGATGTGTATCGGCCCGCGCTCGCTTGCATTCACTGAGATCTTTTAGTCATCAAATTATTCCATTTCTCGGTAATGACTTTAATATACTGAACAAAAAAGAAACGTTACATAGTTTTTAAATGAATCTTAAGAATGGAACGATATTTCCATATACTGCTACGATATTCTCTCACTTGACAGACTTTAGGCAACCATATGAACTAATCAGTTTTCGATTTGCATCTGTCGTTACAGAATTAATCCAATTTGACTGAAAACACCACTAACATTGTGAAACACTTAATGTGCATGAGCAAGCGCATAAATTTTTACATTTTCGGATTTGTCTTATAATCGCAAATAAGAAACTCTATAAGCATCATGACACTGAACTAACAGTTCAAAGAAATAAGATGTTAAAAAGTTTGTGTCTTTCAAATTGTCTCCCTTGCATTTAAAATTATAGCAAATCATTTACCCCGATTTACCAGTACATGTCAAGAAAGTCTTCAAGTTTAACCCATGGATCTTATTCTAGCTTCTCCAGAAATTGGTAATGATTAAAAAATGATCAAACTGGTAAATTGTTCGTAGAATACCACCTAGCACTGTCTATGGGATTTCAGTGCATAGCATGAAAGTAAACGTCAAGAGGCCGGAAAAGGGATATTCCAAGCCTTGTGTTTCACTGATCAACCCTTGGAAGCAGCGATTGGACCATTTTTGTAGCACCTAGTGCCTTATAAACGTCTCAGAAGTGACAGGCTCACATAAGCTGACAACTTGAGTGACATACGGGTCTTCAAAAAGCACCTCAAAATATTGCTTTCAAATTCTGACCCCTCACTGACACAAATTAACCTGGAACCATTAATTTCGCAGTTTTTGTCGTTATATCCTTTTTCTGAACTCGGAATAATTTTTGTCAGTTAGACACTTTATAACATTGGCAATATCTTAATTCAGTTCGAATAAACCGTACACTGAAATGACATGTAACGGTAAACGTTTCTTTTATGTTCAGTATAAATCATTTGCGATATTTAAAAAAAAAAAAAAAAAAGATTCAGGCATTCTTAAATAATCTATACTATTATAGGGCGCCACTCACTATTTGTATTCATCGTAGGCGTGTTGTTTTGACCAGTACGAGGGCAAATAAGGTCATCCCGACCTAATGATACCATTAGTTATGTACATGTACAGCATTGTTAAAATATTCTTACTCAAAACGTTTAAAACCGACAATAACCGTTGTAAACCGCCCGCGAAAAGAAACGCGTCACAACATTTGGCATGCCGCGGATAAGTTTAAACTTTCTTAAAATTTGCATTTCTCCGATTTTTACTACTTCCAAAGAGAAACATTCTCATGTGTCCCGCCTGCCTGCCGGACAGCATATCGTAAGCACGTGAGTTCTGATGGGTGACAAAGCCTGACATATCTGTGGATGGATTCTCTTGACAAAGTCGGTCTTTATCGATTTTGGGTGTCTGTCTGTAGACCGGATACATATTGTCTAGGATTCATCGCCGTATGGCAGTTTAGACAGTCCGTTAGTCCTTGTTTAGAGACCTTATAAGCTGGAATTCTGGAAGCCAACTTGTTTTAAGTTATTCGAGTTTGTTATAATATATTAATGAATTGTTGATTTTCTTTAATGCTGATGTACTGACTATCCAGAACAGTGAATTGTCGATTTCTAAGTGTTTCCGTATTATGCGCACGAGCAGAACCTTATTTACCTACATAGGTAATCGTCAATTGAATTTCGGGTATTCATGAGGCCATTGCATGCCGAAACATAAAGCTACAGTTGCTTGACATAAATGTATCTGCTTTTCTTGTTCCTAATGTTTATCCATTTTACAAAAATAAAATAGCTAACATTTGCTTGCAAGCGCTTTGAAAGAGCGAGAGCTCTATGGTAAAGGATTGGTAGGACAATTTGTACTTTTAAAATACTTTACTTTCAACTGGTTTTCTTTCATAACGACACCAAATTAGACTGGTTTGAATAGAAATCAATAGAGGTCGTACAGTCTTCTGTCCCTACACTACGAACCGACGCCAAATGGTCCGTTTAAGAAAACAAGATGGCGTCAACGTTAACCGCTTCTGCGAGTAGATCACTACATGGTCAGTACACAAAATGCATGGAGGCGTAGCATTTAGTGAAATAGAAAGCGCCGTAGAAAGAAACTGAAAAAAGTAGCCCGTTTGCCGAGGGGCAAGATTACTAGGGAGAAAGCTGTTCGCTGACAGTTTCTCATCAGTTTGACAGACGGAGTTCGCAGCTCTTGAGTCGGAAAATCATAAAAAAACAAAAACTCAAACTCATACCACAAAAAAGCGTTGTAAAATTAAATCCAGAAACGTACAATGAGAGTTAGATTAGGATCTACATTTCGATCATGTTGAACATTCTACGGGGTTTTGGACGAGTAATCGTTCCTGTTTACCTGTACAGCATTGTCAATTGGATTATTTCCCTTACCACTGATCTAGGGGATTATCGATGTCGCTACTAAGCGCTAGTAGAAGTGGTATATCAGATAACTTTATGGCAGCTCAAATTATCTTAGTAGCGATCAGTGTTTTCTTGCAGTTTATGGCGGACGAGTTTTAAAATTACCGAATCCATTAATGCCAAACGTCTGATATAAAGGGACATTGGCAAACAGTGTCGCCCCAGATCTGACGCCGCAGAACCGGGTCTACACTGTTTAGGATCAGTTAAAATATATTAAAATGAAAAATACCAGATGGAAATGGATGTACTAGTAGACTCAGATAGGCATTAACAGGTTTAAACTATTTTTTTCAGTAATAATTTATACTGGCTTTATGAGGCGGTGCCCGGTAGCTCAATAGATAAAGGGCTGGCCTACTGATCTAGCGGTCTCGGGTTCGAGCCCCGCTTGAGGCGAAAATCTTTGCAACCATTAACGGGGTTCCATTGGACACAGCTTTTCATTATCACCGTCCCATCGTCCTGATATGATTGAAACACTGTTGAAAAAGGACGTAAAATCGCAAGTCATATGAAATGAGGCTGAGCATAGTAAAAGCTACAAGACAATATTCGAGCACAGAGAAGACTCAGATCAGTGAGCATCCACCCATCCAATATATGCGTGAACCGCAAAGAGAAACTGAGCCGCGACATGACAAAACCAACAAGGTGGCATGTGTACCTAGAGCAGACTCAGCTTCCGCAGTCTGATCAGAGTCTTAGCTGTGCGCTCTAAAGGTAGCCACGGATGTCAGCTCTTTGCGGAAAGCAAAGACTCTCATCAGACTGGGCGAATGTCCAGGCTAATCTGAGTCTTCCCAGGGCGCACATGCCACTTTCACGACTCTTTCGTGTCGCGGCTGAAATGTTTTGATAGTTGACACCATATAAACCATGCTCAGTTTCGGAAAGCTTACTTAACCCATTTATGCATGGCATCTCCTCAAGGGGAGCAGTGAAAACCCATATCAGACGCAAATGCGGCGTCTGATAATAATCTGCATAGATTGCCTGAAAGACACTTTTTTGATTGCATAATACCCTAATGACCCTTTATTGAAACATGCTGCTCAGAGATAAGACATCCTAGAAGACTTGTGATCGAAATCCAGGTAGGGGCCAGAGAGAAATCAATATGGTTATATACAGGATGTAATTGGACCAGACTGTGTTTAACTGACTTGAAAAATGTAACCATTATTTTGCTCAAAATCTCTTTTTCTTTATACAATGCGATGAGAGAAGGTATTGAGGATATTTCTTTATTTTTTTTTTCTATTAAAATATATATTGTGACCCCTCATTAGAACAATCTCGTTGAAACAGTTCTAATAAGGGGCCGCAACATATGCTTTGTTAATTATTTCGAAATTCTGTTCTGTTCAATTCTCGTATCGACGTTACCCAAGTGGCTCAACGGTACGTAACCATAGTTGCACACACCTGGCGCCGGGTGTCCGTCCAAAAATATTTCGAAATTATCCCTGCTACCCCTTCTTATCTGAGGCACTGACACTGATCAGACTGTTTAGTCTGTTGTTGAATGAAACAATTATTTTCTCATTTTATCTGATTAAAGAATCTTCGGCGATAATTTTAAGCACCAACCGGTTATCATTAAAATAGAATAATGCGACACAGCGCCATAAATTGACCTGCCTTAGGGGTTGAAGGGAAGAATCAGTCACACTTCATTGCGATTATAAACCAGATACATGTGTATTTGTTTATTAAGGATTAGTTTGAAAAGTCAATGACCCGTAGAAGATTTGAAATAATCATTAGTCTTATTAATGTTACTAATTTATCCTGACTGTACTTCTTGCTCTTCAGCAAATGTGGATATATGTATCACTATATAGAAACATGTACTTCTATGGCTATGAGCATTGTACTATGTTTTATGCCAATAAATTTATTTGTATTTGTATTATTTGTATTATCCAAATAGTGAAGATCCTGATCAGACACCGTTTTGTGCCGTCTGGTCTGGGTCTGCACTGTTTGCCTATGTTCCATTGTTTTGGTAGGCTAGATAGTGATATTGATGGGTTAAATATGCAGTGTAGTCATGAAAAGAGCTATGAAATCAAAAGCGCAGACTCATCCCTACTACATTGTTAATCCCGCAAGTTATGATAATCACGAATCTAAACTCAAGAATAATTAAAAGCGAAGCGAATCATAACACCTTGATGTTCTTATGTACAACAGTCTACCGATTATGTATACGCAGCTGTAAAGGTGAATGTGAATGACTGAATATGATCGGATTATCGATTATACAATATTTATGACATCGATTACATAAGGCGCCAGCGAAGAATCGAAGGTGTGATAGTGAATGGCACACTTACAGTGCATTCGATATGCCTCCTTTAATAGTTTTTGCTATATCGTGTACAAGTAAATACAATGTAAAATCAGAATAACTGCTGTAAATATTGAATATGGCCGTATAAATAATGAAATGTATATAGCATCAGAAAAAAATCAGCTGAAATTATCGCTTAAAATTGAAAATTATATTACCGGTATTTTTTCTATTAAATCAGCATAGCGACTGAAAATTTCTCATTTGACAGAAAAATCATAGCAAAATAATATAATTTATCTATAATCAGCGTATTTCTGTAAATGCAGTATATCAGCATATCGACTGAAAATTTCTCATTTGACAGAAAAATCATAGCAAAATAATATAATTTATCTATAATCAGCGTATTTCTGTAAATGCAGTATATCAGCAGTTCAGCGTTTTTATGTGATCAGCAAGTAGCTGAATTCAGCAAGAAATTCAGTGTTTTAGTCTGTCCCCAAAATTAATTTGTGACATGATGAGCAAAACAAGTCAATCATATTCTAAAACTGACCACTTCACTTGTTTGAGCTTTAAATGATGTGTCTATAATCCTATGCAAACAAATCAAAATGACAATGGTATTATCTCCCGAAATGAATTAATTTGTCCCAAACATATTTTCGATTTGAATAACCTATTAGTAATTGCTTACGTTCTTTGTAGCCGCCGAAACTCTTTGACACCATCAGCAATTTTTCAATTATTGTATGCTTAGATCGCCGAGCAAAAGGACCGCTAGCTGCCATTTAATGTGTTTACATTAATTTAAATAACTAAAGAAACAAATCAATAAATAAATATACTGATACTGATACTGATACTTTATTACTTTAAGCAATACATGCTCATGTGTAACATACATGACAAGTATACAACATACATATAATAATGTATATATGCATATACAAATACAATAGATCGGTTCAATGTGCTACAGTAATCAAAATACAAACTTACTAACTACAATGGGAGAAACACAAATACGGCGTCCAACTCCAATTGCAAAAATACAATAGTTATCCATAAATATCTCTCCTCAACTTAAAGGCCTTTTCGGTAAAAATGGCTAAATTAATCAACTTTTTCTTATTTTCGGTAGTTAATAATTCTTTTAGTTTCAACATATTCGGTCTGTTCCAAAAATACCTATGTATATATATTTTTCTTAAATCCTTATATAAAAGACACTCTAATAAAAAATGAAATTCATCTTCTAACTTATTACAATAAAAACATTTCCTTTCATCAATTGGTGTTCTATTAGGTCTAGACCATCTACCTACTTCTATTTCTAAACGATGTGAAGAAACTCTAAGTTTTGTTAATGCAATTCTAAATTTTTGGACATTGACCATTTCTAAATATAACTGATGATTGAAATTTGAAAACAAAGAATAAAAATTTGCTCTACTTGATTCAGTTATTCTACTATTCCAGTTTTGAACAAAATTATCAGCAAGTCTAATCCTGAGTTCCATCAGAAAAGCATTCTTGTTTCCGACATACTGGTTCAACCAGACCTCATAGAAACCTAAGTTTGACAGAAGATTCTTAACATTTGAAGCCCAATTGACAATATTTGGTTTATTTTCCATGTCTGTTAACATCATTTTATATGCAAATTTAATATATCTTGTTTCTTCACTTTCCAATATTTTAAACCAGTAACTAATAATATACGTTTACAAAGTTTTTCCCTTTTTTGTTTCTTTTCTTTTATTTTACTTTTATTTATTTACCTGTTTTAGACACTGACAGACATTTGATTTTGAATTTCTGGACTTAATTTAAAACAAAATTTTTCGTACTCAAGAAAAATTGAATCAAAATGATTCAATTCTATTTATTTATTTATTTTCATTCCATCCTAGTGTGGTTAGTTTGATTCGTTAGTTCCGATTCATATAAAGTAGCCAAAAGAGTAATGCAGGAGTGCGCATGATTTCTTAAACTTAGGCGATTGAGTTTTCAGCGCCAAACTATTAAAGTTTCGGTTTTTAAACGCATGGGGAAGCATCAAGACATAATGTTAATTTTAAAATAAAAGTATCATATTAATCCTTAGACTATAGACTTTTAGAATTTAGGTTATAAATATATTTGAAAAGCTCCAAATTATCAGAAATATGCTCTGAAAATGGAAAATATCGTAATTCTACTGCATGTGCCAATAAGTATAAGGGTCAGTATAGGTCTGTAATTAAAACGGCAAAGGAAGCAAGTACATGTAAACATTAACTTTTTCGAAAAATAAAAACATCATCGTGTAGGTATTGCATTATACTTTAAGAATAGAGGTTATAAAAATTCAAATATTTTGAAAAAGATAAGAAATTCATATAAATATAAATATTCCCTATACATTTCTACATAAACTTAATACCCGATATTGGACAGGTAAGACTGGGAAACAGGGGAGATAACAAAATCGATAAGCCAAGGCCCCGGTAAAAAATGTTCAGTATGCAGAGAGGTTAAATCATACCGCCCTAACATTGTAAAGAGCGATGTGCTCACTTATAGGCAGTGCCTATTTTCGCTTTAACAAAAATGTTGCCTTTATAAATGTACTGAGTTTTATTGTAATTCACCCATCCAGTGTAACATTCCAGTATATCTAAATGAAGCACTAATAGAATAACCTAAAATGAATACGTTTTCTCAATCTTGTACGTCCACTATCTAGTAGACTAGCGAATTGAAGCGATTTAACTTTAAGTTTACGTCACGCCTCGGTTGTTCAAGCCGATTAAAATTCCGCGCCTTATTTACGACAGACGTTTGTCGGTCATATGCTTAATAGGTCTGCACTCCGTCCCAGAACACTTGTCAGTCTGCGCAAACTGAGATATGTCTCAGCTGATCGATATAGATGAGATAATTGGCTCCGTGTGCATACAAAAAGCACCAGAACAAAACATCAGCTCTCGCAGCCACACATATTGATGGGAAGTAAAACGATAGGCTATGATCAGGAACCTGTACAATCAGATTCCACACCCCGCCTCGAAACCCAAAAGGGAAAGAAGAATATATATATATAAATTGACAACAGTTCACGAAAGATGAACAACTTACACTTTATAGGTGCAGTCTTTCATATACGTGCAAGGAGTTACTGTGAAGTTAATTCAAGAAGAAAACCTATATGCACCCTTTGCTGTTTCCAGTCGCAAAGAGGGATGATAAATTATGTTTAGTTTTGACCCCAGAGTCAGTCTGTATCCTGAAACTAAACCTTCAGATGAATACATTTTTATAAGGCAATCGGATACTTCTGTCTTCACATGGTATAATCGAGTCCGTTAATTTTTGCTTCATGTAGAGACTGTCCGTCATATATTGCTTCGACCGAGACTGTACGCTATATTTTGCTTCCTGCAGAGAACAACTGTTTCCACCGGGACAATTCTGAAAGGGTAATGAGACAAGATTTATCTACATCATTTAGTAATAATCAGAGACCTGCCACTGTCATAAATTAAGAGTTGCATATCATTTTGTAATCAAAGTTTGCAAAATATTTTTTCTATGTTAGACTCTCATCGTTTATTTTGAATTTCTTTTCAGAAAAACATAAAAAATGCATTTATTTCTGTTTATTTATAAATGTTTGGCTAAAATACACTGAGTTTAATATGTTGCTATCATATATTACTAACAAATCATGTGCTAGTTTCTTTAAATGTGAAAGTTACGAATTTACTGCATTAAACGGCAGTAAAGGTTTGCACTGTATGGCATCCGATTCTACCATGTACGGTTTCCTTTTTTTCAGAAGCACTGTACGGTTTCCGTTGGCAAAATATCAGATAAATCAATATTTGTGGTTAAATATAATTGAATTCCTTACTTGTTTGGTCCGTAAATAATAAGTAAAGATATCTTCCTCGCAGTTTTTGTTTTCTGGAACATTTTCATGGAAAATATGGATCTCTAAAATGCACTAACCTGAGGGATACTAGAGCACCATTTGTTGATGTTGCATACATGCTTTTAATGCACGGGCGAGATGAAAATTTCATCGAATGTCATGTGTACGTTTAAGAATGACAATATTCTATCTAGAGAGACTACTTTGTAGCCTTATGACTGTTAACCATATTGCCTCATTATGTTTTCTCTCTATATATATACACTGAACGCCAAAAGAAACGCATACAAGTTTAGGTTCAGTTTTCTTCTGTCAGCTGATTTATGGTTTTAAATCATAGATAGCAGAAAACACTACGGATGTCTGCCAAGAATATAAACTTATTTTCTTGCAAAATTAAACTTGGATTAAAGAGTTATCTCAATTTATCATGAAACATTCAAAGTTGTTGTAAGAGTTGTCTTTCCTTTGGCGGCATAACAAATTATTTCCAAAACACGACTCTTATGTGTGGTTATGAAAAAAACGTCAGTTTTATTACCATGGTATTCTTCGTAGGGACGTGACAGTAGTTTGAAGTTGAACACTTTTCAAATTATCTCCCTTGCAATTAAACAAATAGCAAAATGGGAAGTCCAATAACACCAAAAGTTCTGCAGTGCTGCGATTTTTTTTTTGCAAACCTTTTTATTCTACTCTTGTTAATTCATTTAACCTCTTCGTATAAATGGTTTCTGTTCTTTTCAAGAAATATAGGGTGTTAAAAGGTCTATGGAAATCCAGTGGTAAGCCAGTGTTACTGTTTCTACTGCCAACTTTCACCTGATTGTTTCTCTAAAACGCAAGGCTCGACTGCTTTGATTGTTTCGCTGTTTCTTACCCTTGCCGTGGACATTATGTCTGGAGAAAATAATCAGCTGAGCGTTATTAGGAAATTAAAATTCAGCTTCTGAAAGTATGGTGACTTTAAGTTTAACCCCATTACAAAAGCAAGCGTTCTGGTCTCTAAAGTTTATGGAATATCGATGCGTTAAGGTGCTCATTCTGTCGGAATATCATAAACAAAGAAACTCAAAATGTCTAAATAAGAGTATATTCCTATACCTTCAAATAAATTGGGCGTATACATTGTATGCGTTTCTTTTGACGTTCAGTATATAATGCACTGTGCGGAGGAAATCTTCTACCTGCAGACACTAAAAATCTTTCGTAGCATTTAAACGTCAACATGGCGTCGGTGGTACGTTAATACAACGTTGTTCTAACGAGACGTCAGTAGCAAGTTGATATGATGTTGTGCTGACGTTGTGACGTCGATGGCTTGTTGATACAAAGTTGTGCTGACTGTTAAGTGGGGGAACGTTGATACGACGTTGTGTTGACGTTGTGACGTCGTTCAAATATTGACGTTGTTGGCTCGTTGATACAAAGTTGTGCTGACTGTGAAATGGGGGAACGTTGATACGACGTTGTGTTGATGTTGTGACGTGAATGGCATACTAATAGGACTGGGCTGACGTTGTGAATTCGGTTGCGTATTGATAACCTAGTCACGTGGCTGACGTCGTGTGTTTGATTGAGTTAGGGAGTAGGTGTACACCTCCGTGTGGTTTGCTGTTTACAAAGGGAAACAACTTATTTGATACTTGTTTTGCTGCCCTGGACATCTCTACTTTGAAAGGAAAAAATGCTCCTAGCCTGCAAGTTTATTCTTTTAATACCTTGCCCATATTAGAAATGACATTTGCAGAAAAGCTTCCCCTGAAAGTGTACACATTCAGCTGAATAATCACCCCCTTCCCAAGAAAAAACATATAATGGGCAGGGGCCACGGAAATAATGAGGTTTCATATGAAAGACAATGCAGAAAGGGAAAACTGATAGAGTACAATATGGGTACTTTAATATCACGCTTTAGTAGTGAGTTAAGCCCTAGCTTGCTAAACTGGCATTCGGGGTTCGAATCTCGATGAAGGCGACATTCTTTTTAACCGTTGACAGGATTCAGTTGCACTCAGTTATTTATTATCACCTTTCCATTGGCACGATATGACTTAAATGGTGCTGCAAAGTCAGGAAATCACAATTCATCTATTCATCCATTTCTCATTCCGTGTCTGTATTTGATTAATGACATTGGTTTTCGGCAGATACCATCTGTTTAGTCCATATACATCGTAACAAGAAACTTTACGACCAGTAGATAATGAGAGATCTTTCGTATGAATAAAGCATCGACATGATCTCACTGCCACATTGATACGAAGTTGTGGCTGTTAAGATCAATTTAAGGTGTGTATGAGTACCCCACCATGCTTCTCCGCCATATTTAAATAGGGGAGCAACTTCTGAAATTAACAGACAAGGATCACAGGATACCACCTCTGATTTATCACATGTGGACCAAAATGACTACCAAAGCTAATTAATCAGATATATATTATAGTGAATGTTTAAGGTCATTTTGCAAACTTGATTAAACTGTTCGAATATTCCATTCTGAACCAGTTTGCTTGAGTTAAAGCACTTGTTAAAATACCGGAGATGTCATCCGTTTATGTAACGAACTAGGTTAGGCCACACATTCTGAAAAGTTTATTCTCACTATCCTGAGGCTACTGACTAGCTGGGAACATTCCAACGATGCATTTGGCACAAACTACCATGTATGTCGCAAGCGGAAACAAGGACTCATTATTTGGATTAACTTTCTTTGATGACTCGGTCTGCGCAGTCAAGCTAGAGCTTTATATGCCTTGGTAACAATGTACGGTCGTACAAACAGCAAAGTGTCTGAAAACACTGCGCAAATGCGAAGACTTGTCTGAAAGTTTGCTGCTAGCAGATGCAGTAAACACCCATTGTGCAAGTCGTGGCTCAAGTACCAAAATTGTCAAAATATAATTAAAATTCTTAAGTTCTTCATCGTGTAAACGTCAGTCAATTTCTAAATATGGGTTGGTATGAATACAGTTATCAAGTTTGTAATTAAGAAATTCAAAAGCCCAGACATTAAAGGGCAAACGTTTCAGAATTACAGACGTCAAGGAGTCTGACGCCTGCATCACTGCAACCTATGAAAATTCGGGTCAAAAATTAGAAAGAAGTGTATGCAGATACAATCTCACAATCTCAGATGGCACCTGATATTTTGATTTGGTAATGATGAATGGTTTATAACTTCCTTAATAATAAATTAAAAACTAATAATGATATTAAAAGTCATCGTTGATTCAATGGTGCTTCAACTCAGGGTTCCGGCTGTGTATCTTAAGACATTTCAGAACAAAGAATACTCTAACCAGCCTGCGCAAACTGAAATATGTCTGCTGATCGCTGTGGATGAGATGATTGACGTCGCGTGGAAAAGGAGCTACAGAAAATACTAAAATAAGCTTTCACAGCTGCACATAATAATGGAAAGTAAAAGAATACGCTATGATCAGGAACTTATACAATCAGATCCCATACCCCGCTTTCAAAATCAAAAGGGGAAAGACTATATACATAAGTGACAACAGTTATCAAAAGACACGCACTTCCACTGTTCAGTTTTAAGATTCTTCAATATATGCAAGTTGTTTATGTATGTAGTATTGCGTGTTCTTACATGCGTTACTACGCAGTTGATGCCAGTAGAAAACCTTAATGCACCCTTTGCTGTTTGTGCATGCATTAGTGTTTATTTTGATAGCAGATCTTGTTATAACATTGCGCAACATTTGACAATAATAGTAGTCTATAAGGCAAATTTGGTTAATTGCTGAAACGGTAAACTGGGATCTTCAGTCTAGGAAGTACAAAGTCAGGTGTCCGCTTTATACAAGTTCTGATACTATGGAAACAATGATGGGGATAATCAATATAGCGTATGCTTGTCATTGGTGCTGATTTAGCCTGGCGTCAAGCTAAATGATTATATATGTTCATAATTGTACTTGGCAGTGCATGGCCCTTTTTATTCTGGTGGCCAGTGGCACAAAATATAAAACATTTTGACTATAGCAAGGTTTTTCTGAATATAGAGTCTCAAAAAGTGACAATAAATTATGATTTTTTTTACCCTAGAGATCAGCCTGTATCCTGAAACTAAACCTTGCGATGGAAACGTCTTCAAATGTTTTTTATTAATATTATTTTAAAAATATATATAATTTATTCACCTGTCAAATAAACTCGCCCGATCCCCCGATCCCCCCTCCCCCCCCCCCCCCAAAAAAAAAAAAAAAAAAAAAGGAAAAATGAAAAACAATTATAATGAATTTGTAAACTGCTTAGATCTAGATGAGGCTGCTCATCATGAACCGCCTCACCTGGGTCTTCGCTGTTTGCCCTCTATTTCTTAAAAATCTAAAACATGATATTGCTTGGATCAATCCGTTTTGGGTACTTTTCAGACATAATTTTTTTCGTCTTCGCTTTTGAACAGATGCATTAATGGCTTCACTATCTAAACGTGCATAAACTGTATTTTTAAAACTTCCAAGAATTGGGACACTCGAAATAATTACCGCCATTGTCCTAAAAATGAAAGTTTTATTTTACAAAGTAGGCATGTGCCCAAAAGATGAAGATGGAATAGAACACAGTTAACGTCCTGATCAGGCTGCTCATTTGATTTGGGTATGCACTCTTTGCTCCGACCTGTTTGTCCCAACCTTTGATTTTTAGCGGTATTCATTGCCCTACTTATTCTGTTATGGTTTTGTCCATCTATCCATTTGTCCGAAGGAAGCATTTTTTCAGAAACTGAAATGATGAATTCATATTTGAGAAGTCAGTTTCATTGAAAGCCTAATTTCAAACTATTCATTGTGTCATTAGTCATTATTTATAAAGTTTTCGCAGTTTTATTCCTCTTAAAAACGTCATAGTCCTACCAGTGGTCAAAAAGTTTAAATACAATTGTACTCTAAACCCGAAAATTGCCTTAACCCAGAAAATCTGATCTTAACTCAGAACCTGCTTTTGCTCTTAACCAGGAAAAGGACTTTCTCAGTTGTGCTCGATGTGTGAGGGGAGGTAAACCAAACTAATACAAGCAGGGACGCGCATCACTATCTTTTGAAAGAATGTAAACTTGTATGAAACTTAACTTTCCAATGTCTGTTTTTCGAGTCAAGGTTTATCTTATCCCAGCGGACACGTGACGTCAAAATGACGTCAGCGACGTCAGTACGTCGCATCGACATATGGCGTCATTTCAACGGTAAAAATGAGATCTAACTAAATATAAATTAGTTCAATATTTTTTTATTGACAGAATTTCAGCAGAGTGTCCAGGTTTTCCGAAAAGTCTAGTTAAAAGGCAAGCTGTCAATGTGCGTGTCATGATATTTGTTTGCAGTTTCGTTTTTGGTAGCTGGTTTTAGGGACATATCGGTTGGAACGATCATTTGATAGTACATGTACTATCAGAATTATGTATTTCAATATTTCTATCTACTTTCCGTACTTTTTTCGTATTTTTTATGTTGTTATTGCTGTTGTTGTGTTATTGCTTTATGCCCATGGTAAACAGTATGGTCATGTTGGGACATTCAATAACCTAACCACACTAATCCTTGGCAGGCTTAGACCCCCTAAGCGGTTAACGAGTCTTGAGTGCACATACTTTCGCCAGTAACTCACAACTGCCTCTCTTGAATCAACGGAATGGGAATAATCAATTTCTACGAACGTAAGTGGCCTGACCCGGGACAGCTGGCTCTTGAGTCGGACGCACTACCGACTGCGCTACGCGGCCTGGCCGTAATTTTTAACAAATTGTGATTCACATACGAGCGGGTTTTTTAAATCAAATTTTGATTTACAGGCGCAGGAGAGAGGCTTAATTCTTCTTAATGTTAGGCATGTGCCAGGGGGCTTTTGTATACCGGCTTTATAATAATGCCTAGAAATATTCTGCATTTCTGTCTTATTTGAAACAAAAAATGGAATCTATCATTGGTTTCCAATGCGGACAGGGAAATCCCAACCCGAGGGCAAATGGGGTGTGTCGGAAACGAGGCTTCCCTCGTTTCCGACATATCCATTGTGCCCGAGGGTTTGGATATCCCTGTGCACATCAGAGACCAATGATTGGTTGTTTTTCTTACCTACTATAATCAGATAATAATTATTTCAAATTGAACGGGGAACTAATTTTTCATGCAAACGTGTAGAAGCGTAGGAAGTATAACCGTGTCAGTCACATAGCTTCTGCAGTGAACAAACAAGTAAGAACTGCTACACAGCATTTTAGCACGGTTTAAACAATCACTACATATAAACTTACACGGACAAACGTCGTACAAAAGTGTGTGAAAATAGTAGTAATTCCAATATCTTATTCTCTGCGCAGTTTCCAAACAAATGATTGATTAACAGAACATGCAGGTCGCCTCCTGTTGATGATGTAGTTATATGCAACTTTCTCTTCCAGCTAGGTCCCTGATAAATTTGCGTCTTTTGAATTTCCAATTGAAATTCATTGTTAAGAACAAAATTTATATTGAGAGGCCGACACCAAGTGCGTGTATGACATTAATTGTGACGTAATTTCAACGTTATTTCAAACGCTAGTTGGTAACGTCTTCAAAATGGCGGCACTCTCGACAGTGTTTTTGTGAAACATTGAACATTTCGTACATGACGTCGCATTGACGTCGATGCGACGTATTCACGTCACATCAAAGTCACAACGACGTCATTTGAAAGTCCTATGCCCACAGTACGTGTAGGCCGCCTCACAAATCTTGCGGTGCGCGTACTAATAATATCAAAAGATTTGGCTTTTTAAACATAAATTATGCATTTCGTAGGTATTTATTTTTCCGGGATAGTGCTGGTTTTCTTTTTTGGGATAGTGCCTTAATTTCTGGGTTAAGACGTTTTCAATGGAAAATACGCTTAAATGGGATAAATAGCGCCTAAGTAGGAAACGAAAAGTACGCTTATCTGGGAAAACAGTTTTTGGCGCTTAAGTCAGAAAACGTCTTTGTTTCAGTATAAGTTACAATTTATCCTTCTTCACTGTCAAAAAAATTTGGCAGAATTCGAGTAAATCCGAAACATGAGTAGACGTGTCTTTGCATTCTGCTATGCAGTCTTCTTATAGAATGCATTCCGGGATGTGCGGCTGGGTGGAAAGTTTAATTTTATTAACATGTAAATGGTTTACTAAATACGACATAATCATATAACCCCTCACATAGGAAGTAAAAGTCGCTGCTGAAGTTTTACTGGGAGCGAGGTACATATTTTCCATGACGCGACAGAATATTATATTGCATTCAATTAGCAAAACCGGGAAATTCTTATCGGTTGAATGACAGATATGTTGCCTCTTTCTCCTTAATAACCGGCTTTTGCTTTTTGCAACTCTACTGTTACTATCAAAACGAAGCCAAATTTATGCCCCCACCTACCACAGGTGAGAGGGACATATTGGTGGTTTCAGTGCGGATCCTGTCGGTGTCGGCGTCCTTGACGGCGTCGGCGAGACGTAGAATACCTCTAGTACACCTATTACCATTGGTGTATTTAAAACGAAAGCCCGGACCGGTTAGGGTGGTGGGTTGTCCTTAGGGTCACTATATTACTCCCGAGCGCCCCTTCGCCAATACTTTATGTGTGCGAACGTGAACTGTCCCAAATATCGTGCCAGCCGAGCCTTATGCGTTAGAGATCTGCGGAACATACGTTGGGCCCTGCCAGGGAAGTAGGGCGGGCTCAAAATGGTGAACTGCTACAGAACTTCTGTTGTCTCTGTTTATATGTACAGGAAGGCGTTGCCGCCTACATACACAATTGCCTCATTTTTTATGTACGCCGAGCCTTAAGCATTTGGCATCACCCCTTTCAAATTCTGGATCATGGATAGTGGCCTTTCTTGTCAGAGTTAGTTGGTCCAATCACGCTTTCTGCTCCTCCTTACTAACACTGTCGTTAACTACTCTACTACACAGAATCCTTATTACTGGCCTGTCATATAGAACCAAACATTTCGTCCTCCCTATCCTACCCAATCCCACTCATACACCCCCACTGCAGCCAGATATCTCCGATTAAACCCACCCACTGATGTTATTTGCCCTTCACAAATATCCAGCCCTATTTTATTCTGCCTTCCCTCTTCTGAGTCTGTCTTTCAAAGACAAAATACCTGTTTTTTCCTGCAGAGTTCTTGCTTTACCCTACTGATAACTAGCCGTTCTTAGCTGTCAAGCTGTTCTACAACAAATACTTTCAGTCATAGTCCAGACTGTTATTGTCCTGTGCTACCATGTCTTTCTGTATAATACCATACAGTGCCTCTCCTTTTATACAATACCATATCTTGCATTATCATACTCTGCTAACTGTCTTGGCTGGCCTATCGTATCCATTGCTCTACTATCTTACAACACTAACACCCAATCCTACCAGACTATTCCGTACTCGACATCAACTAGCAATAATCTGTCCATACACAACCGTCAATGCATTTCCGCTCTATACCCACTCCTGCCCCCTTTCATTCTCCATTCTTCATGCCCTACCTTTTCTTATCTGTGCTGTCCAACCCTAACAAAAATGAGTCTCTCCTTTTCTGCATAGCCATACTGCTCCTACCTTAGTGTACCAGTGTAGCCCAACTTAATTTACATACCCTGACAAAGCCAATTATTTATTTATTTCCATTTGGAGTCTTCTCCTACCCTATCTTACAATCAGTTCTACTCTACACTGCTTACACCCAAACTCTGACATGTTATATGGTTTCCCACCGGCACATAGACTTGATTCAGCATCGAATCAAAGTTGAATTGATGTTGAATCGACGTTGATTCAGCATTGTTTGCCCAGTGGGCCATATAAAGGAAGGGCCAACCAACAATACTCGTACTCCATCCAACCTTATCTTATCGCAGTAAAAGATCTAGCGCGGCCCCAGAGTGACACAATATTCTATGCCAATATTGAATAGTCATGTGGCATACGGCACTTCCCTCCAGACGCAGCTCAGAATTGTGAAACATAGTCTTGAACCAACATTTAATCAACGTTGATTCAATGTTGTGTAGGCGTTTAGTCAACGTTGATTCAATGTTGATTTAATGTTGCATGTCTGTAGGTTGGACTTTTTACATGATAGCCGTTATTTTTCCCACTTAGCGGTAATTGCTTTTCCCACTTAAGCGGTAACCGTTCAGTTTTCTAATATAGTCGTATTTCCTATATAGACGCTTGACAGACCTTTTCCTAGATAGACGTTAATTTAACCCACTTAAGCGCATTTCCCATTTAGTCGCTTCATACACGTGTGGTGATAAAATGTGGGTTCATGTTAATATTTTGAGCCATCAAGATGAAATATCTGGCTAACAAAGAGGGAGCTGACTTTCATATAAGCGATTCGCTTACCGTCAGATCCTGTACCATGCTATGTTTTGTATCATGTCTGTATATGTAATTTATATTGAATAAATATTGTTTAAACCAACAAAGAGGGAGAACAGTCTTTTTAAAAATGACAAAATATATATGCTCCACAAAATACAATTTCTGTTTTGGTGTTTCTCCACCGAGCGATACAATGTAAACAGAAATGAAGATAATGAATGAGGCCCCACGCCTCATAATTTAAGGTGGTGATAATCACTGATTTGGGACAAAGACAAAAATCTGCATAAAATACTCAAAATAACACTGATCTTTCCAAAACTTAGCAGATGCTTTCTGTATGTTGTTTCTCATAATTTAGAATCCCAAAATGCAGCATTTGTTAATGTTAAAAAGTGTTTTTATAAGAGAAGATCAAAGGGTAATTTTCTGCGAATAAATCTGAAAAAATAATATCGTAATTGAAAATATACTTAGTGCTTAGAGTACCTTCTTGCATAATGCAGAGCGTCCTAGCAATTATTTTTTCAAACTTTTTCACACATTATCAGGCTGAGCAGATGAAAAAAGATGCAGTCTGTGTCCAATTTTTTTTGTCAAAACACACAGGTGAAACAGGTGAGACTATTTTAACAAGGTTGAACAATTTCATCTACACACCACTGATCATGTCAGTAATGTATTATTTATATTGTAGGTGTTAACATAGGTATGCTTGCCTACCCTACATTTAATAAATGCGTCCAGTGTACATTTACTTTGTACATGGTTGAACATTGGAGAAAAAGCTACCGTTTTCATCTGGTCTACATTACAATTTGAGAAAGAGTTGGAATAAATAATTGCTAGGGCGCTCTTCATTATGCAATAATGCACCTTCAGCACAACGTAAATTTTCAATAACGATATTATTTTTTCAGATTTATTCGCAGAAAATTACCCTTTGATCTTTCCTTATAAAAACACTTTTTTAAGCAGCATGTACGTCTGTTTTGTATTCTGAACTGTAAAGAACAACAAAAATAAGACGTCTGCAAACTTTCAGGGAGATAAGTTACTTTTTTATGGTTTTATGCAGATTTTTACATTTACCATAAATCACCACCTTAAACCATTTTATTCAGGTTTGTGATTTCGAAAGATCTTATTTTAGATAGCAACTAAAATGACTCAAATCATTTTTCGAAACCTTTTTATGTGAAACCCAAGGCTGTTTTGTTTAAAGATGTCGTATCATTCTGCAGTGAGAAGCTTGCATCAACATCTCACGACAGAGTATCTAATGAATCTATAACACTGTTAAAACGGGTATTTCAACCTGGATAGTTGCACTGCTTGGAAATTCCGGCCAATTTCGAGCTTTCGTGCTACAGGAGTACAGAATTTAGAACAGGTGCATATTTCATTGTTACTGCTACATGCACTTTTAATTAAATGGCTGCCTACTATCAAACAAGTCGGCTTGTCTATAGACGAGGACATGCTGTTTCAGCAAGATATGCGTTAATAATAGTCTTTCCTTCGGTTGTATTTATTAAAACATTTTTGTCAAAGTTATTGTCGCTCAGAATCGTTGCAGCTGTCTTCAGAAAATCCACAGATTTACCAGGCTAATGCTGCATTTATTCTCTCGTCCCTGTCCTGCCTTCGGATCATTAGGCGCATATTCGATTTTTTTCTTCACAAATGACTATGACATGTTTCATGGTGACATGCAAATTTATTTGAGTCGTGACAGATGATTTTATATAGCAGAACTATTCTTTTCCTGTTTTCATGTTCCCGGTCTTGAACGTTATGCCTGCAAACTCTGTAGCGCAAACTTTCAGTTTTGCACTCATACCGCTTGATCTTGGAACGGACGCAACGTTCAGTTGTTAAGATTGTCAGCTCTTATTTCGATAGCCCGTAACTCATTAAACAAATCCAGACTCGGGACAAGAACATATTTTGTATTTTACAGATCTCTGCATGCCTATGGACATCACTACTTTAGGTTTCTGAGTTATCTAGCTTGAAAAGGTGCTTGGCAGGCATTGTTTGGTGATGAAACACATTCTGTTCTCTTTGTTTGCTCAGACACACATTTCTTCCTTTCTGCTTCTGTTTTGCTGTCTATCTGATTTAAAGGTCGTAATATTTGAACGACTGTTCGCCTAATAGTTGTACTTACTCCGTCTTATCTAATGAAACGACTTTGTATAGCCTGTTCACTTGAAGCTGATAGTTTTGCATGTTCAGAAATATACTCATCTGGAATCGACATGTATAAAGCTGTAGGGCTATAGCTAAGGCTTTCATTGGGATGTCATTTTCTCCAAGTGAGAAATCATTCTGACGTAGAATCGACCCAGCTGTATACCCATGCTGAAGGCGACCTTATTGAAATACTTTTGTGTATCGATAGAAAATAGTTGTAGTTTATTTTGACATATATACTGAACAATAATAAAAAAATTGACAGTTTTTGCTTCTTACTTCCGGCTAACCTAGCAAACATATGATGCGCATATGGATTTTTCCGGGTTGGACAGACGTCTGATTGATTTTATTATGAAAATGTATCGGTTAAATATTGTCCTGTCCGCAGTTATTTTAACTATTTCCTTTTTGAATAATTAAAATCAGCTTAACTTGCGCATGCACAGAAGAAAGTTTTCTTGTACACAATAAACAGTAGTTTCAGTACGAACAGAAAACGCTGTAAACGCTAAAATGTTAATTGTAATCGCAACCTGAAAATAACGTTTAAATATTCAAACTTTCAGATTATCTCCCTTTGAGTCAAACATACAGAGATTTTTGGGATGCCGTTGTTTTTATACCAGTGCGTCAATCTTCTTATTTTCTTCAAGAATTGTTTGATTGTCTTGCAAACACACTGTTTATTACTAAATTTATTTGAAAGCCGTTTCTTAAACTGCCATTAAGACTTAAATGTGTTATGGTAATTCCATTGAACCTGAATTTCTGGCTTCATAATTTCACGGTGGACTGAGGTTTTTCGTCTGGTCCTCACGGCCTTCTAGTCAACCGTGCATTGGCATAATTCTAGCTCATGAGCCCATACAGATTGGATTTAATAATAGAGAGGCATTGCCAGCAGATTTTTATACGGACTCCAAAATTTTAAAATCGGTAATTGTTTGGTTTTGCGCATAGAAAACAGAAAAAGTACCCTCGTGACACTATTTCACTATTTCTGTATCTAAAGCATCTTGAATTTTGTGTGACTATGATATTATTTTGCTTAAATTAAAATAATTTTCATATCTCACCTTTATCCGGCTACCTTATGATGAAAATAGTGGCTGTCGAGTCTATATTTTTGCCAAGTATACATGCAGTATTCGGATACCTTATGGCCGTTGCTATTACTTTTATATTCAGAGCAGTACGAAAGCTTAAAAAGACTATCCTCTGTCACCAGTTTGAAAGAACTATGATCCAACTTCGCAAATGCGCAGTCTGGTCTGAGTCTTTTCTGTTTTCACATTCCGAACTTAGTTTAAACATATTTTATTGCCTCTTAATATGTCAAGCAATTGGGTCGGACCACAAGTTCTTTCAACATTAGTTACGGTCCTCACCATACAGTAATATATACATCAAGACAATAAGGCAATGACGTACAAAACAATACATGTACAAATAAATTTTGAAACGCAAATGGTAATTTTCCAGATAAGGGGCGGCCAATGACAACCAACCACCATAAGAATATGTGCAGCGAACACTCACTAGAACCACCTTTGCGAGGTGGCTCTAGTAAGGAGTCACAACACATATCTTCACAAGAAACCAACAGAACCAATTCCAGGGAATATCCTAAAAATTCCCCCTATCTGGATATGAGTAATACAAATTTGATTTTTCCAATACTTAAGAGATATTATATCTACAAAAAGTCATTTAGAGAACAGAACGAGGAGAAAAGAAAATAAATAAATAAAATAAAGGAGTGTTAGATTTCCGGGTATGGATAGACAAGAAAGACAAGAATGGGATTGTAGAACAGAAGAAAAGAGGAGATATTATGATATATGGACTTGACTGACTCCAGTTCTAGTCTTTACCACTTTTAATACGATCAATACAGGCTCAGGACATCAAGAACAGCTGTTTCACAGATCTGAAAAACAAAAGAACATAAGAATTATTACTTAGTTACATTAACGTGCATAAAAAGGAAATTCGGATCTGACATCGTCTAACTGTACCGGTTATGCGCTGCGGGGAAAGTTATGCAGCGCGGAGCATTGGACAAGTGGCGGAACCAATGTCCAAACAGCATGCCCCCTGCTTCGGAATCTATATCCCCACAGCGTGCAACCGCCACAGATCTGCAAAATTCCGTTGTCACATCTTGTAAAACATTAAAAGCCTTACACTTATCTATCAAAACGATCTGTTTCTTTAATATAACGATGTATGTGAGAAAATAGTTCTTCATTATCGGCGATGGAGAGGTCATCAGAACCATTCAAAAGAAGCTGTAAGTTAAGTGGATGATATTTTCGTGTAGCTTGGAATAAATGAATTCGTTGCTCTGTAAATTTGCTGCATTTGAAGAAGTAATGCTCCGAATCTTCAGTTTCGGAGTCCCACTCACATATAGCATTTGGTCTTAAATGATTAAGAAATAAGTCACTATTTAAATTACTGCAGTTGTTCCTAATGCGGCAGTGGAGAACAGAAAATACACGACTACCAGATATAAATTGTTGCGGGACCCTAGGCACTTTAAATATGGAAGATTTAAGTTGGGATTTAAAAGAATTAAGAGAGTCTGCATTTCTAATACACATGGGCAAACTGTTCCAATATGACGTAGTAGAAGGAATAAAAGATTTGGAAAACAACTCGGTTCTTCTGTTTAAAACAGTTATATCTTCCACATTACGTAGATTATAGACTGTGCGATCGGCAACAAGTGGTGGCATGAGATTACAAATATATCCAGGAGCTATACCATTTTTAATTTTGTACATCAAAACAGATTTTTGAAATAAGCGTCTTTCAGACAGAGGTAACCATCCTATTTCCTTCACAAGTTTATCAATGGAAACAGACCGTGTCAATCCCGTGACAACTCTCGCAGCTTCATATTGGATCTGTTCCAGTCGAGTTTTTTCATAAATCGTACAGCCATCCCAAACAACAGAGGCATATTCTTATATTGGTCGAACGTAAGAAATATATACATTATTTAAAGCCTTTCTTGTAAGTTTGAACTTGATACTGCGCATAATTCCCAGAATTTTAGATGCAGATGATAGTATGTTTTCTACGTGCGAATGCCATTTTGCGTTACTAGACAGAGTTAGTCCTAAGTGTTTATGATTCTCAACAAAATTGATTAAGACATTATCAAATACAAGGTTAAGGTTTTGCACCTCGTTGCTCGAAGAAAATAGAACTGCTTCGGTTTTGAGAGGGTGAAAATCAACCAGCCACTGTTTCGCCCATGCTGCAAGAATTACAAAGTCGTGATTCAAAATACCCTCAATAGCATGTATGTTTGTTGATGAGCAGGCCATAGATGTATCGTCAGCAAATAGTCTGACAATACTCAATAGAGATTCAGCAATATCATTGATATAAATCAGAAAGAACAATGGGCCAAGAACAGTGCCTTGAGGAACCCCGGCTGATATAAATTTAGGAGAAGACATCGAGGACCCAATAAAAACTTTCTGTTTCCTATTTGACAAGTAATGTGAAATACAGTCAATCAATTTTCCATTGATGCCGTGTTGGCGTAATTTAAATAGTAAGCCCTTATGCCAAACTCGATCAAACGCCTTAGAGACATCACAGAATACGACACATGTATGTTGTTTGGCATCAAATCTTTGTGTAATTTGATGATATATATCAAGAAGTTAAATTCATGATTTTTGCTGTAAATTCTTCACATGCTAAATCTAAATCTCCTTCATTGATAAAACTCCAATCAGTATTTGCAATCAAGTTATTCAACTTTTCATAGTCACCCCTTTTGTAGTTCCATACCTCACGTTTAAAAGTACTTTCATGGTTGTAATTAAATGTGATAAACATGTATACGGCTAAATGGTCACTAATAGTTGGGTCTATTGATAGGGTTCTAGAATTTAGTACTCTTTCATTTTGGGATATAACTATTACATCAAGTGAGGTTGAAGATACTGGTGTGATTCTAGTTGGTTCACGAATGACGTTATCGAGATTATTTATATTTAGTAAGTCTTTGAGATGATGATTCCGATCGTTAAGCTGGTCTTCGTTTAGATCCCCGACTATAATTATGCGCTTTGAAATTTCTAGTGCTTTCTCTATAACGATGTTAAATCTAGGCCAAAATGAAAATGGTGTGTTTGGGGGACGATAAACATTACAAATTAAATATGGCTCACCTTTCTGTCTTACTTCGATCCACAACGATTCTTCGAGATTGACTTCTAGATCTGGTCTGCGGGCTGCATTTAGTCCCTCACCAACGTATGTTAGTAGGCCTGCCGAATGCGGAGATACACCTTTCCTAAATTCTACAGGTTGAAATCCTTCTAAAAATAGTTCTTCGTTAGAAATGACATGGTTAAGATGAGTTTCAGTAAAACAGAGGATGTCGAAATCTTCTAGGAAATCTTTAATGTAATCAAGTTTATCACGTATACTTCGAATGTTCAGATGGAGGATAGAGAGACTATGTGAGTCTGCACTAATATTTAGATCAGGGCCAGGATTTTCCAATACGTCTCCCGACATAATCACATGCAGTAACACAATTACAGAAAATTCAATATTAAGGATACATGGCAGAATATGCTTTAAAGACGTATTGAAAGACCGAGAAAACAACTGCAAAAATGAGACTAATAGCTTAAGGAAGTCAACATAAAACGGGGAAACAAGTATTTTATGTTTAAGAAATAAAGCCTGTATTTTGTTATTAAAGCTACATGTACCTACTGCCGACCTGTACGTTTCCAAATCTACGGTCATTTAGCTTTTAGGTCTACAGAGCACACTGGCAATGTTTTTGGTCGGCCTAGCACTTACCTGATGGATCAGACATAGGGGTTTGGAGTCAGTCAATTCCATATAATATCCAGAGAGAAGGGAAAGAAACACAGTGAAAAAGAACGGAAACATGAGTAAAAGAGGAAAAGAAAAACAAAAGTAAAATATACTAAGAGCGAGTAAGTACGCTTTGCTGAGCATAATTGATTGTGTGAGAGCTACTCGATCCTTTGGAACTAACATTATTGTACTGTGAGACATTTCAATGTCAAAATAATTCAGTATGAACCGCTAGTGTCAATTACACAAAGTATCTAGACAAACAAAGCACAACAGAATCACACCTTGTTAACCATGTTTATAAGGCTGTCACAAAACGAAAAAAAGTTACTACAAAATGAAAAGGTCGCAGCTTCAAAACTACCGGGTCATCGTGGCAAAACAAAAATTGTCTTGCCACGATGACCAGACCGCTCGGAAACCAAGACTCCCCACGCTTGGTAACAGCACTTGTATATACATAGTTTAAGTTCCAGGGGTGATGAATGCGTCGCGCCTGCCCCAAACAGTCAGACATGTCAAAAATTTGAATATTACGAACCCTTTCATCGAAGCGTCCATGTTGATAATAGACCTAACTAGTGGAACACTATCTTACAGATACACCCGAATATCTAGGGCAAACACGGCGACACGTCACGAATTTTACGTTTTACTACGATATCATACATACACAGTGACTAAATAGTTTATCCTCCTATGTGGGCTCACAAAGTCTAAATAACACCAATATATGTACGACGTGGATGCAACGATAACGTCCTATGGTAGGCCACAACGTTGAAATAACGTTCGAAGATTGCACATAAAGTCTATATACTAAACAATTGAACACAACTGGCAGAAAAAAAAACAGAAAAAGAAGAAAACGCGTCAAATAAATATTGATATCGTAACAGTGCCAGCAGGCTAGATTGGAACCAGTTTCTCAGAGCCACGTTTGACGAACGATGCCCGCAACCAGCGTACAAATTTACAGTATCTGCTGACATCGTTGGGCACCTACTTTGTATATACCTTGAAATAGCTACTTTCATGATACAAGAATGAGTGCAGTTATGCTCGCCTGCACTAGCCACTATATAGTATTATATCAACTAGAATCTTAGTTGGCAAAATGTACTAAGAAAATAATAACGGATCATTACATATGCCTTCACTTGTAAAAACTCTGCTCACCTGCGCGTGTATATATATGTATGCATGAGAATAAGATTAAGCATCATGGTTTCAGATTTCACAACAGTGCCAGAGACTAGTGACACATGTATAGACAATTGTCCTTAACGTATATACATTCTTGCTGTAAATGACAATTCACCGAAATAAGCACTAAGAGGATTAACCATTCTCGATTGCGGCAGGAGTAACAACACAGTTTCTTCCCCTGATCTATAAATGACTGGAAATCGTTGCTGGACGAACTGGACCCTTCCGAACTGGACCCTTTCACATGATTCCTTTGATGATTATTGTGACATATTTTTTATTGAAAATGTAATGTTTTCGACCTACGTTAGTTCGACAGTGTGGTGCTATTGTGAGCTTTGTTTCTTAAATGGAAAGAAGTTAGATAATTGTATCATTTCTTCTTTTAGGCGTGTTAGCACACCTCCATGTTTTTCCACCATTTTTACAAAGGGAAACAAATTGTGTGACTTCCTTCTGGCTTCCATGGATAAAAAAAATAGAAAATGGAGTCTACGCTTTAAGGTAATAATTTGCTCCTACAGGTTCAAATACGTTCCTTTAAGGGTGACCCACATTGAGAAGGGAGACAAAATGAAAGTGGAAGAGTTTCTTTCCTTGAATTTATACCCACCTTAAATATCAAAGCAAAATCCAATCATCGTCTGATCCCTTGTTTGTGAGCTGTGGCATAAGAAATGATATCTCGAACTATGTATGAGCAGAAAAGACTCATGTCAGTTTGCAAGGCAATTCAGAAATTCACAGTAGGATCAAGATCATGGCTTTAGCTCTACATGTGTATTTTATTTTTGGGAATCCGTTCGTTTGTGGAAGTAAACAGTTTAACTCGAGGTATTTTCTGTTTACAAGGCTTAGCCATAATTGCATTTTTCATATGGTATGTTCAGAGTCACTTGATTTTTTTTTGTCCTTCCTGTGATGAGCAGAAATTTGGCGACAGCTTTCTGGTTTCGGTGGCGACGCAAAATTAAATCAAGTTGTCTGGTTTTGAATTTACCTAGATATGTTTGGTGGTGTACAGATAAGAAAGGCAATTCAGCATTCCGAGGAATTCTCTTTTTTTTTTGCCATGCCTAAGACATAGGTATATTTTTTCCGATGTCGCTATCAGCGGGGTAAGCTTGGCGTCGAGGTTTTGCATTTATCTCAGTTTTGTGGCGAAATGCAGATTGATAAGGTATACGGAATAGATGTGTTCTTTCTCGCCTGCAAATAGCAGTGGATATCATAGATATTTCTTTTCCGCTGTCGTCGGCGGCAGCATAAACTTTGTGCCGAGTTTTCGAAATTAGCTCTGCTTTGTGACAATGCACAAACAGGCGAGACACCGCATTTTGCGGAATTCTCGCTTACATAAATTAAATAGGGCGGCTGCTGCGCAGATGGTTCTGCGCAACCTCACCAGGGCCGTCACTGTTCAAACACCATATATATTGACCCTGTGGAAGCTACAGGCACAACAAAGGAAGCCTTACGTAAAGTTCATGAATTCACAGACTTGTTTGAGGCTTCACTGTTCCTATACACATTTTGCATGAAGAGGCTAAAAAATGTCAAGTGTCTCCAGAGAAACTTACACATTATGAAACTGGGTATGTTTTATTTTGAGCAAAGAAGATATTTATCTCTGACTGTTTTTCTATATTTCGATAGCTTCATATCCTTCAATTGATCTATTTGTTCGATTTCTGCTCTATCTGATCATTGTTTTCAATGTTGCCGATCCTTTTCAATGTGTTTACTCAATATTATAAAATTCTTTTTCGGGTTTCACATTGAGTATATTACCCCGCACATGCCAGGAATCGTCCGCAACTTGCCACGCCACTTCAATCTAAGTGTGAATTGGACAGGTAAATTGGTAAGGGCAATAACCTACATACTTTTGCAGTTTTCCGATAAGGTCAACAGAGTATTTCCCCATACACCTGGTTTGCTGTAATCCAGGTAACGGGAACTGACAGGTAGATGTAGCTATACAAAATATAGCTGGCATCTGCTCTCTTACTTTATATTTATATGATTTCAACTCAGATGTTCATTTTACTAAATTGTCATTCTGCATATTATGATTTTTCTGGTTATCTCTTTTTATAGTGCCTTATTTAAAATGGCATTAGAATTACCGGGGAAATGTAAACTATGAGCTGCAAGTAATGAACGATTAAAAAAGCGTTTTCTTTTTTTTTTTACGAATATGCACATTGCTTATTTGTCATTTAATACGGCCCCGGAAGCTCAAATGGTCAAGAGCTAGCCTTCTAAGCAAGCGGTTCGGGTTCGAATCTCGCTTGAGTCGGAACTCTTTCAAACCTTAAAACAGACTTCATTGCATACAGCATTTCACTGTAACCTTTCCATCAGCTCGAAATACGATATACTATTGAAAAAGGCCGGGAAACCACAAGTCATTCGTTCATTCTGTAATGATAGCTTCTCTGCTTTAGCATGTTTTCACGGATAGATTTTAAAAAAGTTGTCATTTACGATGTAATGGATTTGTTTAATTATTTTTTGTTACGCTTAGCTCGAGACTGTAGAAATTTCCTCGAGTGTACTCATGCACAACTATTTTCATATCGCTATCGAGTGAAAATTACAGGTAATCAAGGGGAAGTATCGCCGATTTATCGATAATACCCGCAGGACTCTGGAGTTTCCTTGCGTAGCAGTCTACTTGGTAACCGGAAGCAATTAAAACATAGATAGATAGATATTCTTTATTTCCTCCAGAATGGAGAGTAGCATATAAAGTAACATACATATAACATATATACACAGTGATATATGACATATACATGTGTAACAGTTTAGTAAATATATGAACATTTAATTGTACAATACTATATTAACCAGGCGGGCACACAACGCCGAAATGACGTCGCATTGACGCCGATGCGATGCAATAACGTCGCATCGACGTGAATACGACGGCATGTGCCCACACAATCCCTGAATGATGTCAGGTTTACGTCGACGCGACGTTATGACGTCGCATCGACGTCAATACGACGTCATGTGTCCACTGGGCAAGTGCATGAGAAGAAAAAGAAAAACAACAAGACAAGAAAAAATTCGTTTCAAGCTCTCTCATCGTCTCTTTTCTTACCGAAACGAAATGTAAGAAAGTAATAAAGATGAAAAGAGACCTCCAAACAACAGCCTCATAATACATCTGTCAAAGGAAAAAACAATCTATCCATCTACATTAAATATAGAAGGACAGATGGCTTATCAAAACACACGTATTGCCCTATTGGATCCATGATCCCATTATCTTATTTACATATAAGAAATGACAATAAATGTCAGAACAGTCAGCAAATAATGTATAAATTGGAACAGACAGACCAGTATATAATTTCAATTACATGCATTACGAACACGAGGGTGCGCCGCTCATGTCTCAAATGAGACCATGAAATGCTACCGAAGATGGCGACGCAGGGACACGATGCGGGGCATGCAGGTCCTCGTCACCATCCCCGGCAGCAATCTAACTAGACAATGTGTTAATAATGTGATAAAAGTATAATAGTCCTGAATTTTTCAGTAAAATTTATATCTATACCACATTTTGTGCAAATTAAAAATGCAAATACTTTTGAATATTTCACTTTTCTCTTGTAAAAGCTGATTTAATTCTGTATTTTCTTGCCCGAGAAAGATATTTGCCGAAGCAGTTTTATCTTGAATATTCAAAAACATATATACATTTAGACCGAGCTCAGAGATCACATTCCAAAATATTGCCCTTTCTCTGTTTAAGTAAAAACACTCATGAAGACAATGATCTGTAACATTTTTATATATCATATTACAATAGGTACACAGATTATCACCACATGCTGTATTATCATTTGTACAACTGAAGTGCAAGGTGCCAGTAACTTTCGTTTTTCCTTTGAATAAACCCATAAACTGTTGGGCTGAAAATAATTATGTATACATTTAAATCTATTGCACTCTGGTGCCGACATTCTAATATGCCAAGGACCCCCGGTAGCTCAATGGGTTGAGCGCTGGCCTGTCGATCTAACGATCCCGGAGTGCCATTGCACACAGCCTTTGATTATTGCCCATCGTGCTGATGTAGCTGGAAAACTGTTGAAAGGGACATAAAATCGTAACCATCGGGCGAAGTCAAGACATTGTATATGACACCTTTTCCAACGAATATTGTGTGTTTGCCGTCGAGTGAAAAGACACCTTTGATATGGCAAACAGGGAGGACGCGGATGAGCCAGCACATCCGTGCATTCTAAACAGAACTTACCCTTTTCGAATTCACAATCTATGAATGCTGGGAATCTTAAAAATGAAAAGGCAAATGCTCATAACAATCATGCTGATTGTAGTATTTACAGTTCGCACATAGCGTAGTTCCCTTTTCACAGAACGTCACTCACCAATCAATAAGTGTGCCCTTTTTGTTCGAAATATTTGTTTCACGCCAGAAATCAGTTGTTTTAAGACCGTGCTCGAAGGCGAAAACGGTTGCATGTATACATGTATATTTCGACTGAATTCCGAGGTGAAGCAAATATTGTGACAAAATGAGAGTAAAGAAACGTATCAACAGGAAACTATTTCTCTGAATCAAGTCAAAGCATAAACATCACACTATTAAAAGTTACTAGCATCTTAATGTGAACAGCGAAGTTTCTGATTAGACCACGCATCCTATTGCTGAAGTCTAATCAGAATCTGCGATATTAACATGAAAACATACAACATATAATCTAATGTGAATAGCAAAGACTCTGATCAGACCACGCATCTTAGTGCTGAAGTCTAATCAGAGTCTGCGCTGTTAACATGAAAACATACAATATAACTTCTTATATGAAATAAATTATGACAATTTCAATAGATAATATGCTGTGTCTTCAAATTGATCTTTTTTCTTTCTGTCATTTTGAATAAAAAGATATCAGTCATTTTGAATAAAAAGATAAAAGATTAAAATGCAAATAACTGCTAATAATGAATAATGATTTTGACTAACGCATATCATTGGATTTTAATTTTACGAGGCTTTTCCTTGTTATAAATATTTTCATTTGGTAAAATAGTACAACAGACAGACAGCCTTTGATAAAATGATCAACAGAATGTCTAGAATGTATTTCCGATTTGATTGCTAAATTCCCTCTTAACCCCCCCCCCCCCACACACCCCCACCCCCCATCTCCCGCCCACCTCCCCATAGAAAACCCAAAAAGCAAAAAACAATGAAGGTTAGGGGATATTTATTGGTTTGAATGCGGATCCAACTGGCGTCAGCGTCCGTATGGGCGTCCGCTGATAGTTTGTATCCCCTATATTTCTTTAGTCAGTGGGTGGAATTTTTACCAAACACGGATCGATGGAACTTTACCAAACTGGAATTGATACATAATTTGAAAAAAAAATCTTAAAAAAAAAATAATCGGCGCAGATTAAATGGAAGTGTGTTTTGTTATATGTCTCTAGTTTAAGATTTTATAATTGCTTTCATGAAAAAGAAAGCTATGTCGGAGGCACCCACAACCGTAATTTTAACACTTGGAAGCGACAACGACCTATCGCAATACTGAGCTTTCCAATTTGGAATTCCAAACTGGACCGCGGTCAATCTTGAAATTGACCTGATTTCAAAATAGTTATCAACATGTTGCACTGTTGTACAGCTGTATGTATTAAACCGAAAGTAGAAATTGAAATTAGATTTACGACAAAAAAGAAAGTTTAGAATATTTGTTTTCGGTAACATTTCTATTGTAAAATTACAAAAAGAGAAACATTTTGAATTAATATAAGACAGAGTGCTAGTATTCACAGTGCGGTAGGACGAGAAAAAACGAAGATTAAATATTCATTGACCTTTGATATTATTGGCTAAATTTTGACATACGCGTTATTTGACCAATGTAATCTTGCGAAACGTGAAACAATATCGAAATTCTACGAGGCGGCGCCTCGAAAAAAGACATGCTAAAACAATGTTGAATTACTCTACTCACTTCTGTGGACCCATAACTCGATAACTAGGTTTTTTTTACCAAAGTTGCATATGGTTCAATATTAAAAGTAGACACACCGGAGTATACCATCAGCTGAAAAAAGAACCAATTGGTAGGATGCAGAAAACGCACCTTATTATTACCCTCCTTGGAGGGACATTAAAGTCTATTGAAAATCAAGGAGTGCTATTCGACCCATGCATACATAATGTTTTGTCCCCCAGAATTTTCCATATATGCGAAAGATACAGCTTTGAAGTGGCTTTGAAGTCAGCCGAAAATACTCCCGAGCGAAAACTGTCGGTCGTTTTAGGTACTAAATGCAGTTTTCTGAAATACATGTTTACATGTATATTGGCACACTGATGTATATTGAACCCCCTGTCTTAAATATTAATGTCGATAGTCTCCAAAAGAGGCTGGATTCTTAAAAAAATACTGGTGCTGCCTGTGATGGCGTAGAGGTGCCTGTGATGTAAGAAACTCTAGGGACTCAGAAGAGTTATTGGGGCTTCAAATATTCACACTGGGTAGGCGGCAATCCTGAACACTCGCGGCAATCCAGAATGCGGATCAAATATTTTCGCGACGAGTTAGGGTAACTCAGTTTAATATGTTTTATTTAGTTTAATCGAACATTTTCGGGTAAAACATTTATTACTGGTCTGAAGAAGCATGTCTGAAAATTATCCCTGAAGAAGAATTTTCTTCACAAGGTCTTTACTATATGTTGCATTGCCTACTTACATTTTGACCATTAAATTTTAGACTGGCAAATTCAGATTTCTTGCTTTTAGTCCAAAATATACAAGGTCAAATTAAATAAAACATAGTCTTCTGATAAACTTGAATGTCTTTTCTAACTACCTGTAAAAGTTCTAGGTTGTACGTTTAATTTTCACCGTACTTGGAGGGGGATGAAAATGCAAGGGTAAAAATTTTTGGCAATCGAAAACATTGTTTCCTAAAATCGGTTGCAATCGATTAAAACGCAGGGCATGGCAACCGATGACGAAGAAGCTGTACAATAAACTGTTTTTAGATAAAGATATGCTGCATTATTCTAATTTAATGACATGCGCCTTCAAGATTGAGTGTTTCTGTTAACAGACACGAGCTTGCACTGAAATACATGTATGTCTTGCACAAGAGTTATGCCTGGAATCATTAAAATGTATTTTATATGGGTAAAAGCCATTTTGCTTGTTTTTAACGCTGAAACTTTGTTCTTGTTACTGATTTGTTGTTGAAAATGTTGTAATTATTGTTGTCGTTGTTTCAGGTCATTATCTAAATCAGACTCTCGGAAAACGTTACGAAGTGAAGTGCATGTACTATTGCTTTAAATACCCATCGTTCCCCAATATAAGTCAGTGTCAACTATGGTTGTTGTTGTGATTATTGTTATTGCTGTTTTCAGGCTCAACGTAGAATTCCATGAATTAATTTGCTAGCATGGGATTGCCATTTATCGACGAATTCCTTGGCAGGTATTCGAATCCCATGCATGATAATGTCCAGCTTGGTATCGGGAACAAGTACTATAAGGTTCGTCATTCGACAAATTTCATACATGGTAATCTTACGCATTATATTGCTCATCATGGTATTGGATTTGCCATTCGATGGATGCCATAAATGGTATTCAAATCCCATCATGAAATTGCACAGCATGATGTCGACTAGCATGGGGTTCATTATTTATGTATTCGAAATTCATACATAGTATTTGCCCAGCATGGTATTGGATAATATGGAGTTCACCATTCGACGAATCCCCTGCATGGTATTTTGCTCAATATGTTATTGGCTGATATGGGGTTTGCCAGTCGATAAATCTCATGCATACCAGTATTCAAATCCCATGCATGATATTATTCAGCAAGGTATTGTCTAGCTTTGGATTCGTCATTCAATGAAATCCGTACATGGAATTTGAATGCATAACATGGCATTGGGTTGAACGTTTGTTTTTTTGGCGTTTGATGAATCTTATGTACTCGGGTTCCATTGTGACATTGTTCAATTCGTTATTGGTGAGCATGTGTTGGCTATTAGACGAATCTCATGTATTTTTTTTAAATCTCATGCATGGTATTGTAAAGCATGAAACATGCTTTTGGCTAGCATGGTATTCGCCATTTGATGAAACCCATGCATCGTATTCTAATCCCATGCACAGCATTGCTTAGAATTGATGTGGTTAGCATGGGATGATTTGTCAGTCGACGAATCCCATGCACAGAACCGCTTCCCATGGGCAGTACTGTCCATCAGAATTGTGGATAGCCTGTGGTTCGCCTTCCGAGAAACGCCATGTATGGTAATCGAATAGCATATGTGATATGCCGAGTATGGTATCGGCTAGCCTGGAGATAGCGATTTGACGAGTTCAACGCATGGTATTCCAATCATATGCACGGTATTGTCCATCATGGTATTGGCTAACATAGGATTCGCCATTCGACGAATTCAAGGCATGTATTCGAGTCCCATGCGTGAGTTTGCCAAGTATGGTATTGTTTTATATTTGGTTTGTCTTTCGACGAATCTTATATATATGGCATTTGACTGCCATGCATGACATTGCCCACTTTGATACCGGCTAGCGTGTAATTGGCAATCGCCGAATTCCATGCATGTAGTATTCGAATCCCATTCATTGTTTTCCCAACATGTGTTTGGAAATATGGGATTTTCCATACGACGAACCCCATGCATGGTGTAGCCCACCATTGTATTTGCTAGCCTACGATCGCAAATGACGATTTACGTACATGGTATTGGTCAGCATCCTATGCATGGTTCTTCCACTATAGAATACATACAAGCCAATAACATGCTGCGGAATAACATACATGGACTTCGAATACCATGCAATGGATTCGTTGAATTTTGACAATACCATGCCATGCATGGATCGAATACCATGTATGATATTCGCCGAATGAAGAACCATATGCTACTCAATACCATGGATGATAATTCCATGCATAGGATTTAAATACCATGCATGGGGTTTGTCGAATGGCAAACTTGTGCTAGCCAATACGATACCGGCCAATATTTGGCATGGAAATTGACAAAAACCAAATGCTATAATGGCAAATACCATGCATGGGATTCGAAAATTTAAAAATTGCATGCTTGGCAAAACCATGCTTGGCAATATCATAATTGAAGTTTTAATATCATGCATGGGATTCTTCAAATAACAAGCTAATGCTGGGAAATTACATGCGTAGGAATCGTTTACCATGCTCGCGATGGGCCAAATGGCTAATCACATAATAGCCAGTACCATACAGGGCAATGCTGTACATGAGATTTAAATGCTATGCAAAATATTCTTCAGAATTTAATTGCGACTCCTATGCTATCCAATATCAAGCACTCAAACATGCCTGCATGCACACACACTCGTCTACATACACCACAGGTAGTGCATATGTTTTATGTCATTTTACTGTCTTACTGTCTACTGTGTCCTGTCAACTATCTACAATATATTGTCACTGCTTCCTGTCTATTTTACGTCTACTGCAAGACCAATTTTGTGCATATGCAAGAACATGGGCAAAAGCTATGGATGTATTTGCGTACTAATGCACATTACATGCACAAAATTTATGTGGTTGTAGGAAGAAGAAGGTAAACAGTAGGCAGGGCGCAGGAGAAAGTAGGCAGTAAACAGCACACAGCAGAGAGTGAGAAATACGGAACAGACAGCATATGCGCATGCTTTGGCAGATTCACAAATTTCTGTCGAAGTACAGTTGACTGGAAACAGCAACGTTTTTCAGTTTGGACATATTCAGAAACGACGCCCGGTGGCTGAAACACAGCGTCTTTACTGGTGCCTGATACGCCTCTTTTAAGTTTGAATTTCATACTTAAAACAAACAGTACATTACATTATTGACTACCCCTCGTTTTCCTTCCTATAACGTACAGAGAAGGTAGAGGTTTGCAAGATTGAACAATGCTTTCCATAATTTCTGCTTAAAGCACACTTGATGGTTTTCATTAAATTGTCTCAATGCGGCAATTATAATGAGCACCACAGTTTATGTTTTAAGAGAACCTTACAAGGGACATTTATCATATAACAAGAGTATTAGAAAAATCGATTGTTGAATAAGTTTGTTTTATTCTGTTGATTACAGAAGTTAATCAGTTTTGGAAAGAACATGCTCAACAATAGTAGGATTTATCCCAAGTGTACATGTGTTGCATGTTTAATGTCTGGCGCCATTTGTAAGACTAAAAAGAATAAATAAATTAATAAAAAATAAAACAATATTTTACAGATTCTTGGCTAAATTTGAATTTAACTAGAAATGTGTCCATAGTACACAGATGCCCTCGCCTAGTACCTTGAGTAAGACGGCGCCTTGATTAAGGTACTGGCATTTGTATGACAAATAGGTTCATAGAGACTTGTACAGACTCGTACAATATAAAAGACCATAGGCCAAGAGTTGCCCACCATTTGAAATGTAACACAAACTGCAGCCCTTTATACAGTTTCAGAGTCACCACATGGCCAACATAGTACATATTGAGTATTACAGAACCTGGTAAGAAACAAGTGCCCAGATAAATAAAGTTTTAGCATCTAAATAATTGCTTATTTCCTTACCAGTCAATCAAAACATGTATTGTGGCTTCTCAAAAGAACCACCTCATTTGAGTGCACACGTGCTTTGGCTAAGAAATAAAAGTTATTTCGGAAACACTCTCATCCACAGCCCTGGTTCCAAAACAATGATATGACTAACTATATTTACATTTCTTTCAACAGACAATATTGCCCACGTGAAGTGACCTGGCAGGGCGGGGCTATCGATTTGGTTCAATGCATTATAAAATAGGTAAAGCAGCATTTTCGTAACCAATCGGAAAGATATTCGTAAGTATTCGATAATCATCGCGTATCATGCCCGAATTATAACTGTTAGCTATATCTCACAAATATGTAAAGACTCGTTGGTGTAGTGGACCTCTGCTACACGTGCTAACTTTTTTTGTTTCATATAGGGGTCCAAGGTTCGAAAATACCTAAAATTATTTTTAAAAAAATTCTTTCTTTTTAAGTTTTCAGGTAACAAATGATTATTTTGCAGGACAGAAATTTCCGTTTGTTTTGATTACTCCATATACTTTATGCTCATTATAAAAAGGAAAATCTTCAGAGGCTTTGTTTGTCTGATTATGCCCAGAAATATGTACGAGGGCATTTAGTAGATTATGGTATTTTATGCTCGTGAAAAGTGATATGCATGCACGAGCACACGATGAGTGAATAAATAATTTCTGATTTGGTATTCAGGGTGTCTACCAATGCAGACATGTCGAACTCTAATCCTTTGAATTATCTCGAGCGAAAGAAATTACTGAAAATGTCTTTTCTCCTAAAATGAAATGATTTAAACAAATAAAACTGTAAAGAAAATAAAGTTTGAAATTATAAAAGATAAGAGAAAAACAATGTTTATTCGCATCCTAGATTTGAACCCTAGATCGTAGTACTGAGTGTCTTTGCAATCCGACTACAGATACACTACACCACGACGCTCTGTACACGATCTGGTTAAATACTGTTATTATCTATAACAAGAAAGGCGAGGATTAACGAAGTCGTACGGATATTTTTCCGATTGTTGGCGTAAATAAGAATTACCTGTTTGACAATGCACTGATTCATAACGCTAGCTCCGCCCTGCCAGGTCACTTCATGAGGGCAATACTAATGGAACTGAATCATCACAACAGGCACCACAAACAAAACAAAGCATGCACATACAGTCAACCCTCTTTACAACGGCACTCATTACAACAGTAAAACTCTTTATAACGTCATTTTGATTTGCACGGAATCGCTAAATTGTTCTAAATATGCATTCTTTACAACAGCAAATTCAGTTTAACGTCAAATTTTTTGGGAACAAATGCCGTCGTTGTAAAGAGGGTCCACTGTACCACAATAGCAAGAAATACAATAATAAGAAAACAGCATACTGCACTTTACCGCTGACAGGAGTATCCAGATGAATACAAATTATGAAAAAAACTGAGAAATTCCTGATGAATAAAATAAAAGTTAAACATGCATATTAATTCTTATCAGTTTTTGTACAAAGGGTTATGACACTGTTTGAAAATACGAACATGATCTGCAACTGATATACCTGTGTATAAAGTAGGAATCCAGGAGTGTGAAATGAACGGAGACCATTTTTTCATACAGAATGAAGTCGAAAAAGGGCCATAACTCCCAGAATATTACATGGATTTAACCCAAAATCAAATTTGACCTTTAGTTTATAATTATATATCTGTGTATGTGTATGAAATATGAATTCAATATACCAATGTTTTCAGAAGATATCGAACGGAAACCATTTATTCTTTTAAGTGAAGTCGAAAGGACCGTAACTCCCAGTATAATAGACGGATTTTACCCAACATCGAACTTGATCAGTATTTTATGATTATATAGCTGTGTACAAAATATGAATTCAATACACCAATGATTTGAAAAAATATTGAACGGAAACCATTTTTTCATATAAAATGAAGTCGAAAAGGGCCATAACTCCCAGAATAATGAACGGATTTACCCAACATCAATTTTGACTTGTATTTTATGATTATAATTGAGCCGCGACACGAGAAAACCAACAAAGTGGTTGTGTGCCCAGCGCAGACTCAGATCAGCCTGGGCATACGCCCAGTCTGATCAGAGTCTTCGCTGTCCGCATGGAGGTAGCTCAGTCCCTTAGCTACCCTTTAAGCACTTAGCGAAGAGCCTGAGTAGAATGGGCGAATGCCCAGGCTGATCTGAGTCTGTGCAGGGCGCACTACAACATTGTTGGTTTTCTCGCGTCGCGGCTCATATAGCTTTGTATGAAATATGATTTCAATACACCAATGCTTTCAAAAGATATTGAACGGAAACCATTTTTCATACAAAATGAAGTCGAAAAAGGGCCATAACTCCCACAATAATAAATGGATTTTACCCAACATCGAACTTGACCTGTATCTTATGACTATATAGGTGTGTATAAAATGTGAATTAAATAAACCAATGTTCTCAAAAGATATTGAACGGAAACCATTATTTCATACAAAATAACGTCAAAAAAGGCCATAATTCCCAGAATAATGAACGGATTTTGCCAACATCGAACTTGACCTGTATTTTATGATTATATAGCTGTGTATAAAATATGAATTCAATTCAACGATGTTTTCAAAAGATATTGAACGGAAACCATTTCGTACGGGACGTACATATGTACGTATGTCAGCTGTCCTTACGTACATATGGACAGCGGTGATACTATATGCTCTCTCCCCCCCCCCCTTTTTTTAATGGCGGGGGTATAAAAATCGGCAGAAGCTATAAGTTTTCATCGATAGCCTTCAAATACTTGTTTGACGTTAGGCGATTGCCATGTACACCGTTTTCGATTGCCAATGTTCTCTACCATGTTGTTTTCAAATCGATAGAACTTCGTTTGTCGATAGAACTACGTGTGTGTACAAGACAGAGTCAAATGAATACGCACAGTGTGTCTAGAAAACATTAAATTTTATCTGTATATCATGAAAACGATCAAAATATGTAGCAAACTTGAATTTTGTTGTTTTGGGGGTTTAAAAGTCACAGATTTTGATTTTGCGTTTACGCCTAAACTACAGGCAACTTAAACCCCCTGGTAGTTATTACTGACCGTCCCAAGCCGGTACTTTCGTTGCGGTTGCATTTGATTTATGTTCGGTGCTGTTTAATTTATTGTGTTCTCATTTAAAGCCTTCTATAATAAAAATAGAAAATAGATAAAAAATAATTGTTAAATGTTTTTCGTATAATTTGCTTAGTCTGTTGTTACCCTTCTGTTGGTCTAAATTATTTAGTTCAATAAAGATAGCTGAGTTGCCACCTATTTGGGAAAGAGCTGCTGACTCCTCTTCTCACTTGTAATTTATAGCTTGTTGGGATGTCTTTGTCAACCTTTCCCTTTGATGTTGGGGATAGGGTTTGGGATCTGATTCACTCAGTTCCTGAAGTGTAGTTACTCTTTAAATTATTAGGGATTCAACAACTAAAATTGGTGAGGCATATCATTCTTCCTGCTGAGAAAAGAAGTTTTGTCGACTCATCCTAAACAGCCGCGTAATTTTTTACCTGCGTTCGTGATTGCCGCGAGTGTTCAGGATTGCCACCTACCCGGTGGGATATTGATGTTCATCATCTGCACTGCCTGGAAATATTCGTTAAATCAACGTCGCAAAAATCGATCATAACAAGTATATAATGAATTTTCTTATGAAAATTCAAAAGAAAAAATGAAAGAAATCAGTTGTTTCCCTTTTTGTTTCTGTATCTGCTTGTCAAACAGTGACAAATTATGTATAGCTGTTGAATCTAAGTGGCCAAATGTAAGCATTCGCACTGTTTTATAATGCTTGCATAAGTGAGAGTTTACTTTTTTGTGAATGGTGATGCCAGCGATCGGGCGATGCTGCCTGTGATTTATTCCAACTCGTTTGACATTATGGTTGTTTGTTAAATGAAGGACACATGCAATTCAGGCTTCATGTAAAATGTACACAGAGGGTCAAAATTTCGGATGCTTGTCAATTTAACATAATTGTTATACAAACATTGGTAATATATGCTGTTTATATAACTGGTACGCGTATAATTAACTATCACGTGCAGGTATTGATAGTGTTACATATTTTCGTAAATACACCTTTTCGTACAGTAGAGTGATCAGATACTTACTATAAATCTTGTATAATTCAAAAAGTCACTGCATTCGTTAAATTTGTTAACAAAAGAGCAGTTGCACTACAGAAGAGCCAGCTTCCGAAATTTTGTTGATTTTGTAAACCATTCGTCCATACATAAGGATGTATTTGGTCAGATATGCGATATTCTCATCATTTCAGGAGGTCATTTTTTCTGGCGAAATAAAGTCCTTTTTATGAAAACATTTCGCGTATGTCGTCTTTTTTGATAACTGATCACCTATTTTGCTGGTAGTCGGAACAGACACTAGCCTATGTGGGCTAGCGCATAAGAACATTGACTCTAAAACATCAGGCCCCGAGGTTATAAAACTTTTTTCATGCTCAACTCAGCTGAGTATGAAATTTAAAATGCCCATTAATATAAAAATACCAAGAAATTCAGCATTTTTCAGGCCCAGATAAGCCAAAAAGGCTATTTTTTCTACTCATAAATATTAAAATGCCAACATTAGTTGGCATTTTCATATTTATCAGCAGAGAAAATTTCATGCTCAGCTGAGTTGAGCACGAAAAAAGTTTTATAACCTCGGGACCAGGCCTCGCACCGCTGTAGGTTTGAGGCTCGACCGGCGCACTTGTGAGGAAGCTCAGTGTCTAATTACGTAGGCGTGCGCCGTCGAGGCTCCAACCCACAGCGGTGAGAGGCTTATTATTTTAGAGTCAGTGCTCTAAACCACTGGTCCATGGTAGATCGTCTCTGTTCGGAAAACGAACAAAATAGCTGATAAGTTACGAAAGAAAATTAAAAAAAAACACGACATGCACAAGATATTTTTTTACAAAAAGGACTTGAAATGATGCGGAAAACATCGCAAAGTTGACCTAATGCATCACAATGTAGGGTTTCCAAAATCAATAAAATTTCGGAGGCTGACTTTTACAGAGTTAAAACACTCTTTTGTGGATGAGTTTGATACACCATGTGGTTATTCGGTGACTATGAATAGTCCAAGATATTCAGTAAGGTTCCCGATCACTGCACTACATGTACTCCACAACATGTACATGTATACGAGAAGGTGTAATTTGGAGAAAATGTCTCGTGCTGATAATGTGGAATGCAGGCCTAATGGCTGGGTTTGCATTCTGGCATTTTTACTGTGGCGGTCAGTGAATGAATACATGTACTTCCAGGCAATGATCTACAGACGAACATTATCAATATTTGCATTGGCAATAAATCTTCTGATTTTCACTATAATTGCCTTACATCACACGCACCTCCAAGTCTTTTTTGATTAATCTAGCTTCATTGCCGAGATTATCAACATTTGTTTTGGGGGAAGGAAGGTTTACTTCACGTCAGTGTGCTAAAGTAAACAGATTTGTATGCAACAAAAACTGCATTTAGTACCTAAAAAAACCGATGCTTTTCTCCCAGAGCTATTTTTGGCTGACTTCAAAGCCACTTTAAAAGCTGTACCTTTCGCATATATAGAAAGTTCTGGGGGGTATAACGAGTGACAAATCTTTATGTGCAGTAGGTTCGAATAGCACTCTTTGATTTTCAATAAACTCCCTGGTTATTATGTGTTTTATCAAACTAAAACGAATACCCACCATTTTATGTGTTTTTTTTTTTTTTTTTTTTTGATAAACATAGGCAGCGCCGAATGTCTGTCACAACCAACAATCACACCCAGTAATCCGCGGAGGTAGGTCTGATAGTTTACAAAGCGTGCTGTTAGGACAGCAAAAGAAGTGGTTGGTCAACCTCGATACACAGTGAGTGAAAATGAACTTTCGGAATTGTAGAGGTCAACTTTTTGAGTGCAGAGAATAAACAGTTTTGCGAGACTTTATCCCTTGCAATGCAGACGAATAAACGGGGTGGTAGATCCCGACCCTTTAAGAGCACACGACAATTCTCGACCGATTGAATGCAAATGATATTCGCCTTCAGAAATAAAGAAAAGTTAAGGAGAGCAGATCCGAACAATTTGAGTGCAGATTAACCGTCGTGGTAAGAGGGTCCGCACAACGGGAGTAGCGGAATGACTGGGGAGGTAGAACCCGACCCCTCGACCCTACAAAAGTGGCAGTGAATACTGAGGCGCTAAACTGGAACAATAAATGCACACTAGTATTACGGATAAGTGAATTTCGCGAGTGTTAAAAGCGAAAAAATGCCAAATGCGAACAAAACCAAAACAGCATGAATTCTTTAAATATGAAACAAAACCAAAACAGCATGAATTCTTTAAATATGAAAAACATAAAACAAAATGAAGAATGCATGAAAAATGATATAAACTACATGTATGGTTATACCTGAAAACAGCATCTCTAAATTTGTATTGTTTACTAAAAAGATTTACACTGAAAGGAGAAATCAACTTAGGCTTAGGAAATCCAAAAACCGTTGAGAAAAGTCGATCCTAGTGTAAGATGAGCTGGGGAGATGATGGGTCAGGGCATAAACCAACAAAATACAACTACATCCTTTCAGGATCAAGTCGCAGATTAAACTGACGGTTTTCAAAACAGACCTTTAACATATTTTTGCGTATCATACCGCACTCCCATATTACCGTTTATGCGAGGATGTTTGTATTAGATTGTAAAACTAAACCAGCTGCAGTATATAAAAAATGAAATAACCTTGTGTATAAATGAGCTGTTAAACATATCTAGAAGCTCGTTTTCAAGTAGATACTTGTGAAATAAACACTTCACGGGTTAAACATTATCATGGGTGGAATTACGAAAGCTCTTTTGCTTCTGATATTCTTTTTGCATTTTAATACCAGATTTGGTTTTAAACTGAATAAAAAGTCTGAAAGATCAAATGATATTGAGCTAGAACCTTTGACTTCACGAAATCAGAGACGTAAAATGCATTACAGTTCGGAAAACATGGAGGGACGTTTGAATATTTCTCTAGCACAACAAGGATCTTCAGGAGGTGAAATTCAACATAATGAAAATAAGTTAAATGGAATAAAGGGACATTTGGAAGATACCAAGTTAGCAGCAGTTTCTGAAAAATTTCATCTGTTGAGTAAAAGATCTAACGCGGAAAGGAAACAAAATTTAAAAGTTGGTCGAGGAGTATCCCAGAGAGATGTTCTGGGTTCGCTGAACAACAACTCTGAGACACTGACGAGAAATACTTTCGCTTTCTTTGAAGACTTCAGAGAAACAAATAAAGCATTGAGAGAAACAAATGAAGGTTTGCGGGAAACAAATAAGATTATTAAAGAAATGTATGAAAATTCCTCAAATTCTTGGCTGCACGTTTTGGAATCCATGACTAAGAACATAAGCACAGCATTGGGAACGGCCATAAATAACACCATGGCAGCGTATTCTCTGGAGTTGCGACAGGAAATAAAGAAAATTCCTTGCCTGGTATCTCAGCCTAAGTCATGCTTAGAATTACTAAAGGATGGATATTCAGAGTCAGGCGTGAATTTTGTTTGCCTCGGCGATCACGCAATCAAGGTAAATAAAATCTAAATTGACAGGCATAAACGGGTACATAGAATATATATGTTCTGAAAAGTGAGGTCCTTTGGAAGCAAGGAAAACAACAAAGAATAGAAAATAGCCGATTCTGTTTACTTGAGTCTGTTCATGACTAGTAATGAATTGTGCGACACCAGCTACGCCCCCTAGCACCGGCTTAAGCGGAACTCTATTTTCAAAACTACTCATATGAACTCAGTGTTCCCAAACCCAAAGAACCAGAAAATATAATCTGCACTATGATGATGTAAGTGGAGACGTTTTACGGCCGCCACATGGCACAGGCATCAGCTGCAATGAAGATAAATATGTTCGAAAAAGTATGATCCTTTAGAAGCAAGGAACACACCAAAGAATAGAAAATAGCAGACTCGGTTAAAATGAGACTGTTAATGACTAGTAATGAAATGTGCGTCACGCCCAAAGGGCCAGAAAATATACTGAAATGATTTAAAATCTTCCAGAATTTTCTTGCTGGCGGATGAGTCTCTCACTTCTGGCAGTGTTTAATATTTTATGATAAAATACCTGAAACTTATGAACTTTTAAGATTACGCAGTTTATTCGTATCATTTCCTTCACTAACGTCAGTAAAAGAGCGTTATGTCTCTGAGACGCATAAGGCAATGACCGCGTTATCTATTGCAACGCTCTTTTAGAAGATTTCTAACTGCGTTAATATTGTTACGTCATCCACGTTGGTTTCCAATCGCCATTGCGGTCGATGTTTTCGTTCATAATCTATTACGGAGATGGCGTCGACGTAAGTTAGCGTCATAACCTCTGGCTTTTAATCTCGGTAAACTGCTTTTCTGACGGCCTCTTTAGCTTTCTGGAAACCGTGCACGTCGTCTTTATTTGTAAATTGCCGTTATTTATACACATACTTGTCTCCTGGCGTCACTATTTAAAATTTCAGCATTTAACTGGCCAAAAACTTTGCACCTGTTTGCGATATTTAGGTGCGGTGTGCCAATTAAGCCACATACCGCCTTCAAATTTTTAAAATTCAATTATATATTGTTTGAGGAATGTTTCTTCAGAAAATTGTATACATTTAGTGATTCATCTTTAGGTAAACTGTACTAAGAACACGAGGAGCACGTGCTAATTTCCGACTGATTCGGTTGAGTGCTTTCAAATTTGGGATACAGACTTAATGAGGTATAAGAGAATGTATATGTTGTTAAATTTCGGTGGACGTAGCTACATTTATTTTTCAGATATTCAAAATTAAAGGATGGAATTTTTTAAATCCTTTCAGTATATAATGCACTGTGATGATGTAGGGGATACGTTTTACGGCCGCCACACGGCACAAACACCAGCTGCAGTGAAGATAAATATGCTCTGAAAAACAGTAAGACCCTTTGGAAGCAAAGAAGACTACATATACGCTCTTTTTAAAAAAAAAATGGGCGTATTATGTTCGGCGTTGTCCAGCTACCTGTCCATCTGTCCGTCAGTCAACTTTTTATTGTGCGCGCCATTTTTGATGTTTAGACGGCGAATCGCGTACAAGAATGGTTGCTCTTCCTTCCTTAGTTTCCGAGTTACGTCCCTTTGATTATTTTGTTCCTTACTAGTTTTGCGCGCGCCATAACCAGGTACATGTAGACGTTCGTAATGTGTTAATGAAACTGTTTGACCGTGTGTATGACATGAAGACCGTTTGTCGCGTATAGAACATACTCAGTGTCGGAGTTACCCAGGGAAGTTTGATTAGTTTTTAGGCTATTCTTGTGTACACTATTCTTGCGCACTTCATGTGATTTTATGATGCTTTTCAATGCTTTTCCTGGATTATGAAGAGAGTCACTCTTTGAATAACAGTCACAATATTTTTTCTCCGTAGATTTGGGAGTATGCTGTCATTTAGTCTAATGCCCAACTTAGCGTCGTGCAATTGAAGAGTTGAACAAAGCTGCCAAGTTCGGCAGAATACATGCAGTTGGTCATAAAACAACCTCATTTAATTGTAATTTGTTTTCTCGTAATTACTTTTTTGTATCTATTTATTCATTCATTTTTGTCAAATTTTATTTATTAATTTTTGTTTTCTATTTTGACTTGTTTCTAAATTAAACTAAAGTTTCCCAATAATCTTTCTGAGTTTGTTCACTAAAGCTTCGTTCACATAAGCAAGGATTCTATGACAAAGTGAGTTTGTTAAATTAACATAATGTGAATGAAAATATTGTCTCATTTTCTTGCCAAATCATTAGGTTAAAAGTTATTTGATAAACAATAATAGAAAGTTTGTCATACAATATGTAACAAAGAAACTAGCTATGGTGACACACACACACACACACACACACACACACACACACAAACTTTGCTCATAATTAAATCAGCTTGACTTTGAACAAGGTATATATAACGAAGAAAATATGGCACGGTTGGCCGTTCACACGGATGGAGTTTATTTGTCAAGGTAACTTTGACGAAAAATTTTTGTTCGTGTGAACACTGCTGCAAATATTGTATTGTCAAAGTTTATTTGCCAAAGATTCTTAGCTACATTTTTCAATGACAAATACTTTGCTCCGTTTAAACGCAAGATGTTTAGCAAACTTTCTTTGTTAAAGTTTCTGTTAGAAAGCAACTTTGCTCGTGTGACCGAAGCTTAAGCATCCATAAAATTAAGACACTTAGAGACATTGCCGAAGTAGTGATTTCGAGACACAATTATATTTGGACATCAATTCTGAATCTCGGTGATTAAACTACTTAGTTTTTGATATCTATAGCTTTGTTGAAGGAGTTTAGCAGTTAAAAAATTATTACAATTATTAAAGTCACCAAATGGGACTCAATGCTGTTGCAAAGCGTGTCCGCTGAAAAACATATTTACGCCGTAGTATGTAGCATGCGGGGTAACGCCATCTAAAAGTAAAAAGTATGCAAAGACCAGGAACTGAAACAATCAAAATCCAAATCCAGCCCTCAAACCTTAGTTGGAAACAACTAAGATTACAAATAATCAAGATACAGAGAACATATGGCCAACCGAGTGAGCAGCTTGTTCCCAAAAGTTGGCCACTCAGCAACCCAAACCGAACCAAAAATAATAAGAACATACATAAGTTAAAACATCACAGAAACTCTGACACCAAAAATAGGCAACAGAGAACCACAACAGAACGGAAAATCGGAAAATCACCAGTAGCTATTGATAAAGGTAAATCCAACACTAGGACATCTGTGCCGGAAGAATTTGCCCCCATAAATTCAAGTATGATAAATTTGAAGTAAGGGGCCTCTTTGGTAGATCTCCATTTTCAGCGACGGGTCGGTCCCCAATTTTCAACGCCTCGGCGGTACAAAAATATCACTTTCATATATGAGTATCCCCACCACCAATCTGTCGTAAATGTTTCTGGTTTTATCATGAGTATTATTAAATTGACAAACTGCACAAGCACCATAAAATGCTTATAGAGCTGCAATGACCTAGTACACATTGAAGCTACTCCAAAAGCCATGAATCTCTATTATTTGATGTTTAAGGAGAAATTTCGGAGAACAAAAGTGTAGATATTTAGGTTGGTTAAAGCAGAAATAGGTTAAAACGTCTGTTAATTAGGGTATGTTTTAATGAATTGGACAACCATATAATTCTGTTTGTTACACTCCGTAAAATTTCATCCAAAATTTAAAACTCAGCACCATCACTATAAAATGAGATCAGTTTTTCCCGGGTTTAGACAGTAACATGTGTACACTTTTTCGTGAAGGCTTTTATCTTTGTTTATGACATACCCGTTCTCTTGTTTGTAGCCCATAAGGGTCCTATTTTGTAGTACGTGTGGCACTAAATTTGAAACGAATACGTTTATATTAGAGTTCTTTCGGATAAGACGTAGCTGTATAAGTAGCTGTTTCGTGACGCATCGGGACGCATTGGAGAAGGAGAAATCATTATTGCAATATTGAAAAACATCTATATAATACCGTCCAATGTTAGTTTGCAGAAGATAGATGCATTTGTTTTACATACGATTATGGCTTTTAGTTTTTGTTTAAGAGTTCTGGCCCCGAGGTTATAAAACTTTTTTTCATGCTCAGCTCAAAGTCGTACTCAAGCGTCTGAGTTTATTCTCAGTTGAGATTTGAGTTCAGTTGGAGGTTATAAAAGCCGCTGAGTACATTCTCTGGTGAGCATGACGTTGAGTCTGAGTTGCATCTTGAGAACGTTCTCAAACATATTTTTTTTAAATACGCAAGCGGTAGTTTGGAGCTCTTTGATGTTAAAAGAACACTTAGTAAGGGAAACTTTGTTGTTTGATTTCATTTCAATTAAGGCCAGAAGCGATGTCCAGTTGTGTAGCAGAACAACTTGCTAGCAAAACAAAGGAAAGCATGAAAAGAAAAAGAAGAAATTACCCTCTTCTTATATAGGCGAATTAAAAGTCCCAGAAAGATGAGAGAATCCAGTGACAGAAAGCTATTTGTTGATATAAACACAAACTATGACCTTGATCAACTCGTGACATCAAGAATGACGTAATTATTAGAAGAGGTCGCATACCACTATATTCTGTAATACTGAGTGGCGTCTCATGAAAAGATACCTTATGGTATCTACGAACGGAATTCTCAGATCAACCTCCGCGGATATCGGGACAGTCTAATCACAGTTTTCCCCGTTCCCTTGTGCAAACTCTGGATCGCAGGAACTCTAGATCGTGGAAAGCAAAGTCTCGAAAACCGTTTGCTCAGATGCGCTGGCCGACTTGAGTATGTTCATTGAGCGCATGTATAGCTTAAATTAGATCTCTTTTCACGCCACAAAACTAGATGATGATAGATGATTTGCAATTTACAGCCTTTTCAACAGTATTTCAGTCATATTAGGACGATGGGAGGGTGATAATGAAAGGCAGAGGGCGATGAAACCCTGTTTACGGTTGGCAAGATTTTCGCCTACTACGGTTGGCAAGATTTTCGCCTACAGCGGGGCTCAAACTCGGACCGCTAAATCAGTAGGCCTAAGCCAGTGCTTAACCGACTGAGGTACCAGGACTAACTACAAATGAATTAAGAATAAAGAGAATGCGTGTAGTAAAATCCCCCCCCTCTCTCTCTCTCTCTCTCTCTCTCTCTCTCTCTCTCTCTCTCTGCACATGGAGGTAAATGTTGCGCATTTAATTCTGTTTTTGTTTGTTAGAGTTTTTAATTTCTTGTTTTCATTTAACGGAATTCACCGTGAGAGAAACATGTAAATAGTTTTCTTATTTTATTTCTGTTAGGTCTCAAAAGCCACTGGTCTTACATGACAAGAAATTGGATTTTCAGTCACGCATGTGTAATATCAGAGGTGTTGTGGGAATTTCGAGATTTTTTTTGGTAGAAAAACGTTTTCTTTTTAGTATTTATTTCATTTTTGGTTTATTTGTTATTTATCCATTTCTTTTTTTCATTTTATTTTGTGTGTGTGGAGGGGGGGGGGGGTTCTTTTATTTTTTACCCAAACATGTTTGTGAGTGTAGCCTCCTTTGCTTTTAGTTTTTATTTATTCTTTTTCTTTTATGATTTAATTTCAGTTCTTTTAGTTTAGGGTGTTTTCTTACTAGAAATGACAATTTTTTCTGACGGGAACCATTGTTTTACTAGAATGACAGTTCCAAGCTTTATAAAAGTCCCTGTATTTTTCTGGTTTTGTTAAATATTCATTCCTGATTTGATGCATGCACATAGCCCCAAAGCAGGGACTGACAGATGCCAGTTTACTTAATTTTGATGATGACGACGTTTTAAAAAACTGATGACCCCTTCTTGGGAACCGGTGATTTAAACATTACGATTTGTACAAACTTGAGTGAGTAAGTGTATCGAGTGTTCCCTGCAAAAAGAAAAAACGTCTAGTTGGCTTAAATTGAGCAATCTACCTTGGTGGCCATATCTGATCAAGGTACGCGGCCATTTGTGCAAATATCGTTACCCAAGCTCAAGGAGACTTCATAAGAACTTTGGTACCATTCTGCTCATTGCTTCTGAAGACGTCGTTTGGATGTGTTGACGGACGAGGACGACGGCACTTATACAAAAGCTGACGGACGAGGACGACGGCACTTATACAAAAGCTGCGCTCTTAGAAAGTTATTAATGGCATGCGAATAGATTCTTTACGGCATACGCAAACAGGAAAAGCTTAGATTAGCCTGCGGCTCTGCATATTTTGATCTGAATCTATGAATGTTGGAGAATCTAAAACAATAAATAAGTAAATAAATAAATTAATTAATTAATAAACTAACAAGCAACTTTGTCGATATTGTGTCCCTCGCCTTTAAAGTTATACTTCCATGCCATTTCATCGTTTCCTAATTAAATCTCTCTCTGCCCCTCCCCCACCTAATCTGAACCTTACCCCATGTCATCCCACTCATAACCCATGTCATTATCCTAGGTTGGTTTGGTAATGTAATGTCAACTATAAATGTTTTTTGACCAAAAACAACAACAAAAAACAAAACAACAACAACAAAAACAAAAAATAGACGTCCCGCACCTGCGCTTTCATAGCAGTATCATTTTCCCTAATTTGCCAAGTTAAGATCTCCTTTGACCTCGAAAGTAGGTCCAAGGTCATCAAAACTTAGTTGTTCTTTTGCACCTCCTGATTATACACCTGTCTGTGTTTGGTGATAATCCATCAATCCCTTCAGGAGATATGGTGTAGAGAAGCCATTTCTTCAACATTCCTTGACCTTCTGTAATCTTGAAAATAGGGTCAAGGTCACTAAAGTACAAGCACTTCTTTTGCGTCTCTCAATGATATACCTGTGCAAGTTTAATTTAAATCTTTTCACCCATTCAGGAGATAGTGTGCAGACAAAGCATTTTTCAACACTCTTTGCCCTCAGGTGACATTGATAATTAGGTCAAGGGAACCAAAATATAATCGGTTCTTTAACATCTCCCTGTGATATAGCTGTGCAAGATTGGTTAAAATCCATTTAACCATTCAGGAGCCAGAGTGCAGACAAGGTATTTGTCAACACTCTTTGAGATCCTGTGACCTTGAAAATGGGGTGAAGGTCACCAAAATAAATTCGTTACAGCTTCTAGTAATATTATGAAAGCCTAAAAGGACCATATCCAAAAAAGAAAAAAGAAAATTTCTCGTTATAGCGAGAAAATTATCTCGTTATAACGAGAAACGTATCTCGTTATTACGACATAATTTCTCGTTATAACGACTTAAGTTCAATTTATTTTTTCTTTCTTTGGATGTGGTCCTTCTAGGCTTTCGTAAATATCTGCCTATTTCACGATTAAGGATCGTCATAATCGGAGCCAATGGCTCTGATAAGGAAAGATGAGGAAGACCATCACGGTCTTCCGTAGTACTTGCGGCTCCGCCGATATCAGCTAAAAATAGACGCAAAAAGCAAAGTTTCGCATTCGTAGTATAAATTTGTTTTACAGCATGGAATCTCTAAAAATGTATTTAGTTCAACGCTATGGCCTTCTTTCCTAGGCTAAGGTAAGTTGTCATGTGAGTTCGATTTTTGTCTGAATCATTGGCTCCGGTTATGAACAGCACCACCCGTGTATTATAATATCAATAGCCTACTATTTTCTCAATTCCGATAGCAGACTAGTAGAATAAGTAACGGAAAAGTGTCTTTTACTTTTTAGATTTTCTTTCTTTTTGTCGATCCTGTTGCTGCGTGTTTAAGTGAATGATCATAAAAGTTGCGATTGCATAAGTTACCCCCCTCCGCCCCCCCCCCCCCCCCCCCCACACACACCCCCTTGGTATTATCCACATCAAATAACAGTAATCTGGGCAGCTACAAATCAATTCTAATTCCGCAAGTTTCTTTTACATGATTTTTATACCGCAAGTTTCTTTAAATAATGCGTCATCAAACTGTTTCAATGTCTCTGTTCAAGCCTTTTTCATAAAAAATTTTAGCAACGACAATGGTGATATGCTGTATAGTCCGTTTGGTCCCAAGTGCAAACGGGGTTTTGCTTATTTTCTCGAAAACGACGAAAGTTCCATTAAATGTTCTAATGCCCTAATGACTCCTATAACTATACATAACAGAATACGAAAAATCCAGATTTTTGGATGCTTTTGTAAAATATTTTCCATTAACAGTAGTGAAGAAATTAAGCCATTTCAGTGAAGGGCGTCATATGCTTGTTAGAACAGCCAAAATATTGTTGACAGACAACAGCATAAACACGCTGTTCACTACAGTTGTAGGAGTATATGAATGAAATAGTAAAATGTATTCACGTGTTCGCACGCGTAACGCATGATGTCGCTGGTCAGGTGATATTATGTTGTAAATAAATATTAAACTATTATATAGTTTTTCGAGTAAAAAGTGTATTTTTCAAAATTTGATAATCTGTGGGTGAAACAAAAAGTAGAAAAAATGAATTATAAATAAAATTTCAATTAATTATTCAAATTTTGTTCTTGGGATGGCATACATTGGTCACATGCTCAAATACGTAAGACTAAACGGGATTTTCCAACAGCCAAGCTTTACTCCCTTGTAAATAAGAGGCGAAAATGACATTTCGTAAGTCCTATTTTGTAAAGAAACTTTTTTATGCAAAGCCCCATATTTCTACAAAATTCCGATTTGGTTATGTATAGGATAGAAATTAAGAATGAGCAATTCGAAAATCTTCTACCTCTCACCAAGTTTAAGAAAATATTGGGGATGCCGTTTGCATTTGGGAGCAAACGGACTATAACAGTTAAAGTTGCGACCAGACCACATTATTGTTTCACGTCTCCGGGAGCCATACTGTTTTCTCATGTCTGGCTGCCTGCCTGTCTGTCTTTCCGTCCGTCTGTCCATCCACCCGTCTGTCAAAAATCATGTCCATCCCATAACTCTGAAACAGATGAAGTATTTTCTCGAAACTTGGTAAAAATATAAAGCATCAGCAGATGTTATGAAGAGAATGGCATTTTAGCTGAAACATACCCTAAATGATTATGTCCCCCCCCGCCCCGCCCACCATGGGGGACATACTGTGTTTGGTGCGGATCCCGTCGGCATAGCTTCTTTTTCTGCACTCTATCTTCTGAATGGGTGGATGGATTTTTAACAAACTGGCACAGATACATTACTATGTGAGGAGAAAGAACTGATTAGATTTTGGGGACCTTGACTCCATTTTCAAGGTCACAGGAGGACAAAGAGTGTTGAAAAATGCCTTATCTGCACTCTATCTCCCGAATGATGGATGGATTTTAACCAAGCTTGCACACATATATTATACGAAAGCCTAGAAGGACCACATCCAAAGAAAGAAAAAATAAACTTTCTCGTTATAACGAGAAAATTATCTCGTTATAACGAGAAATGCATCTCGTTATTACGACATAGTTTCTCGTTATAATGACTTAAAGTTCAATTTCAAAAGATTTTTTTTTCTCGTTATAACGAGAAAATTATCTTGTTATTACGAGAAAACTATCTCATTATTACGACATAGTTTCTCGTTATAACGAGTTTAGTTCGTTTTCAAAAGAAAAAAAAATATCTCGTTATAATGAGAAAATTATCTCGTAATAATTAGATAATTATCTCGTTATAACGAGATGATTTACTCATTATTACAAGATAATTATGTTGCAGTACGTTGGAAGTGATAGTGGTAGTTGTATCAGCAGCAGGAATAGAAGCAGTATTAATAGTTGTTGTAAAAAGAGTAGCATTACTAGCTGATCCTATTGTAGAACACACACATTGCTACTTGAATTTAATCAATACATGTTTTAATCTCTGTGTTTGTGTTGGTATAAAAAGATGACTTTAACGAATAATCATTTCATATGATATCTAGGGACCGACCATTTGATATTCTGGGTGGGGCGGGGGGCCTAGTATATTTAACAAACAATCCCTGTCTTACGATATGCAAGAAAAAAATAACCTGGCTCATAAGGGGTTTTAAAAAAAAATTTGGCCTCAAAAGTAAGTGAAAACCACCCAAAATTTCAAAAAAAAAAAATATTGTCTGCAGATAATTCCATTTGAATTGAGTTTTTATAATGTCTCTGGCTTCTGGGGGGCTGCGCCCCACAGACCCCCCATATTTATAGTAATATATTAATATTATCTACAATTGTTTTACACACGCGTGCCAGCATGTGCATACATTTACAAAAAGCATCCTATGACTCTTTCAGTAAATATTTAGCAAACTTTCTAAAATGCGAATAAAGCATGTTTGGGCATATGATTGGGCTAGAAAAAACCCTTAAATTCCTAATATTAGCCCTAAAACTCTGCCAAAATAGCCCTAATTTTTGGCCAAAATATCCCTTATTTAAGGCATAATTTTTTGCCAAACTCATACAGGGATGTTTGTATCTGTACCTATCTGTACCTAAGATGAAGAGAGTAACATGTTCCAGGTACTGGTTTGTAAAAACAAGCTAAGCCATGCTCTTTAAGCCTGGTTAAAGACAGCACCATGTTCTTTTTGTGAGAAAAAAGGTGTAAAAATACTGATGTGGGTAAAATAAAAGGGTGTTAAGGTCAAGTAAACAAGGATCTAGCTGATAGTTCAGCCTATAAAATATAAAAAAAAATAACCTGTTTGAGTTAATTTGAAAAAAAAAGAAATTAGCTCCCTCAAGGTGAAAGCTCCCTCAAGGTGAAAAAAAAATGAAATTGTTTCCAGAGGCCAGTGAAATAAAATGTTCTGTCTCCATCAAGAAAAACAGATGCAATCTTAGGTGGATAGCTGGGATGACAGATCGGTTTGTATGGAAATGGCTGACATTGATGGCAGGTATCAATATATTAGTATGTGTCTTTAAACTGATTATGACTGTGACTTCGGCGTGAAATCATGGAGAATGATGCATGCTTGTCCACTAGAATGCATATTGTTGCATTTAATAGCTTTACATCTCTCAGAAAATTTCGTTTACTAACCTTCCATGCTGGTTTAAGTTAACCCCGAGGTTTCTTTTTGTATGGATAAAACTCGAGGTTAGCTTAAACTTGCTTTGAGCAGTCGGGTGGGATGAGGGGGAAGGGGGAGAGGGGGCGTAGGCAGCGGGGCGCTTGCTGATCAACTTGTTACTGAACCTTGAACCAAAAAATATGAGAAAGGATATGCTCTTTCTTTTTACGTGAGCTGTGCGCAGTGCTGACATCGTTTAGGGTCAGAAAAAACGGTAGTTTAGTTGGAAAAGGCATGTTTTCACTACTCTGACGTAAAACCCTGTGATTGATTAGAGTAATATTATAAAACAGGATTTCATTCAAATGGACATACTAGTAAAAGGCTACTTTTACGGTACCATAGAATGAGAAACAAGTACGAGGGATGATCAAAAAGTTCCCGGAAAAGTGCTGTACACTCTTTATTATTTTACTTTCCTCAATAAAATTTTATCCCAGGCAACCTTAATGTAATTGTGATTCATATCATACAAAACAACTGACTTACGTCTGACCAGTTCATTGCACGCGCCACCAACGTAACGACCGGTAACGTGACCCGGCCCAGCTAACGTTACGTTGCATTTTTATCGTTTCTAATAGCAAAATTCGAACGTTCCTTACTCACAAATTATGAATGGAAACATGAATTACTTTACATAAACTTAAATATATATATATATATATATCATCTTAATGTTCATTACAAATTTTGTAAGTTCTTTTGATTATTTCTACGAAATAATTGCTAAGTCCAACGTAACCTTTAATCAGTAAATATGTGTGGGTGGGGTATTTCAAGGGCAGATAACTTACTTTACCTTGTAATGTGGAAGTGTTATGATAAGGTTTCATAAACTAGAGGTAATAGCAATTCGTTAAATATATGATTGATGCCTTTCAGTTGAACCATTCCAGCAATTATGACAACACAACCTGAAATCTGCAGCATAATGGACTTCAAACAAATGACCATCTCACCCAGCAGCAACGATGTATCGGCCATCTTTGTCATAATTAAGGTCATATTAATTTATTACTATGTGCAGCATTTAGAAGAGTGCGGTACATAAAGCTGGTTATACAAAAGGCCTTATCATAAGACTATTGCTGAATCTTGACAAAGCTTACTGATGTGGCCTTGCTGCTGCTTGATTTAAGACTTTTGATAGACAGCTAACGCTGCTGAAGATATCAGATTGCGTTGTCGCATTGCAGGAATAGTTCGACTGAAAGGGTACATCACATGTCTAACGACTTGCCATTATCTAAAGTTCATGAAACTTGATCATAACAATTCCATTTCATAACGTATTGCAAATTATCTGCCCTTGAGTTACCCCACCCCCACACATTTGATTTATAAAGGGGCACGCTGGAATTAGACATCATTTCGTTAAAAAGATCAAAAGAACTACAAAAATTGTTATGAACACAGAGCTAAGAAATACATTTCTAAATTTAGGTGAATGAATTAACGTTACTACGTACTTTTCATAGATAAACAACGTTCAGAAATTGTTATCAGAAACGATAAAAATGCAACGTGACGTTAGCTGGGCCGGGTCACGTTACCGGTCGTTACGTTGGTGGCGCGTGCATGAAACTGGTTAGACATAAGTCAATTATTTTGTATGATATGAATCACAAATACATTGAAGTCGGATAGTGTGAAATTTCATTGAAGAAAGTAAAACAGTAAAGAGAATACAGAACTTTTCCGGGAACTTTTTGATCATCCCTCGTACAACGAAAATATACACAGGCCAACCACCGTTCGTATAGTTCTGCGTTCACCTCTTTCTGACAATAAAGTATTTCTTCCACGAACGCATAACAAGCTTCGATAAACACAAACATTATTCCTTTGACATCGAGAAAAATACTTGTTACCAGTTCTTAAGGTGATTTTATGCTGTTGACACAATCAAAACTTTAAAAATGCGATTTTAAGGCCACATACTTATATATTGATACCTGCCCTCAATGTCAGCCATTTCCATACAAACCGATCTGTCATCCCAGCTATCCACCTAAAATTGCATCTGTTGACAAAGGCAACCATTTTTTCGCTACCCATCCTCTTTGAAAGCCTGAATTTTCATTATAAAACTAAACTGTGCATCAAAAATTGGCAGAAATATTACTAATTAACTGAGGTTTTATTGTACGCAAGCAAACAGATTGGGCACCATCTCAGATTCCTTTAATGGGAGCCGAAATGCAGACTTTGTGGTTTTTTCTGAAAATGTTCCCCTTTGAAGCCCTGCCATAGCCTTATCTGTGTAAGAATGCCACCCAGACTGGTACTGTAGAATCTACAGGCACTGAGCAACTTCCATATGAGGCTAAACTCTTCCAGGATTTTATCGTCTGTATTTACCAGCAACTTTATCTCACCTGCTGAAATCCTACTTTCGATTTCGTCCATCTGTTATCTCTGTAGGCATCTGGCATCAGTTCAGCCGGTTGTACAGGGAGCATTATTACTACAACGTTGACTGGAACTATGCTTCTGCTACTAAAAACAACTACTACTATCAACTACTACTACTATTGTTAATATTACTATAGTCCGTTGGTCCCAAGTGCAAACGGGGTTTTGCTTATTTTCTCGAAAACGACGAAAGTTCCATTAAATGTTCTAATGCCCTAATGACTCCTATAACTATACATAACAGAATACGAAAAATCCAAATTTTTGGATGCTTTTGTAAAATATTTTCCATTAACAGTAGTGAAGAAATTAAGCCATTTCAGTGAAGGGCGTCATATGCTTGTTAGAACAGCCAAAATATTGTTGACAGACAACAGCATAAACACGCTGTTCACTACAGTTGTAGGAGTATATGAATGAAATAGTAAAATGTATTCACGTGTTCGCACGCGTAACGCGTGATGTCGCTGGTCAGGTAATATTATGTTGTAAATAAATATTAAACTATTATATAGTTTTTCGAGTAAAAAGTGTATTTTTCAAAATTTGATAATCTGTGGGTGAAACAAAAAGTAGAAAAAATGAATTATAAATAAAATTTCAATTAATTATTCAAATTTTGTTCTTGGGATGGCATACATTGGTCACATGCTCAAATACGTAAGACTAAACGGGATTTTCCAACAGCCAAGCTTTACTCCCTTGTAAATAAGAGGCGAAAATGACATTTCGTAAGTCCTATTTTGTAAAGAAACTTTTTTATGCAAAGCCCCATATTTCTACAAAATTCCGATTTGGTTATGTATAGGATAGAAATTAAGAATGAGCAATTCGAAAATCTTCTACCTCTCACCAAGTTTAAGAAAATATTGGGGATGCCGTTTGCATTTGGGAGCAAACGGACTATACTCACCAACTACAATTTTTACAACACTCTATATCGTTATAACGAGATAATTATCTCGTTATAACGAGTTAATTATCTTGTTATAACGAGTTTATTATCTCGTTATAACGAGTTACTTCTTTCGTAATTGCTGATAATAAAGTTCAAAATTGGAATAGAATCACTGAATTACTTATCATCGCTACTTGCACTTGGGCTTCTGTCGCTAAGTTATGGTAGTGCAGAGCGGTACAAGCCCAAGTCCAAGTGGTGATGGTATTTCTTGTTCTTATCCCCCTTGCTTCGGAGAAATGGAAGGGGTATCTTCCTTCTGGGTTGTCCGTCCGTCCGTTCATCCGTCTGTTCGTCACGCATACCATATCTTAATCAAAGGGCCAATAGCCCTGAAATGACAGATTCTAGAATATAGTCATCCTACGTCGGCTACAAATATTACCAAACTTCAGCCCTGTTGCTTGTATATGGCCCAGCTCTAATGATGAAAATAAGCCATTAAGTGCAAAACACGTCATGCTCCAGCCAAAATTCACAGGCAGTCGACGAAAAATTTGTGAAATTCTCATATATTATGAAATGTTAGTCTGTCTCCCACCTCTCTATCAAATTTCAGGAGCCCCGGTAGCTCAGTAAGTTAAGCGCTGGCCTACTGATCTAGCGGTAGCGGGTTCGAGCCCCGCCGGAGGCGGAGTTCTTTCCATCGTTAACGGGGTTCCATTGCACACAGCCTTTCATTATCACAATCTCATCGTCCTGATATGACTGAAATACTGTTGAAAAGGACGTAAAATCGCAAGTCATACATCCATCCATCCATCAAATTTCAAGTCGATCGGTTGCGATATAAGAAAGTTACTAAATGTCCCACTTCGTAGTTTAATAATTCTATGGATAGCTAGGAACCCAAACCATTTCGTGTGGCCAGTGAAGACTCTGACCCGACTGTGCTAATGCTCAAGCTGGTCTGAGTCTTCGCTGGACGCACACATAAATTGTACATATTGCTGGGCTGCGGCTCATTTAATATAGCATCTATGACAATGAAATGATATTTTCCCGTTTAAAATGTTCTAAAGTTTCAGAAATTGTTTGTCATTTTATTGTAAAATTATTCATTTAGAAACATACCTTCTACAGATCTTTTGCTGGAGATAAATTCAATGGCTAAAAGAATTTTGATAAATGCATCTGACTAGAAAGCAAGGAAACCCCCCATTTGCCCATAGAAACGATCAATTTACAGTAGTATCTGTTGCATGGACTTATAAAAGGCAAGAAAAAAATCTGTATCAACTTGCCCCATGCGTTACATCAACATGCCCCACTACTGGGGCAAGTTGATGCATTCGACTTGCTAAAGAAATCTACTAAAACGGAGGAAAAATATATCAAACTTCAAGGATTCCTATTAGATTTTAAATGCAGAAAAGACAGAGCTTTTAGTATAAACAAAGAGGATCAAAATTGGCCAGTCCGGTCACGAGATATATCAAAAAGTGCATCAACTATCCCCGGTCTCCCCTAATGCCTGCGTTTGTGATATCAGCTCTCCAGGTGCCTTTTCATCAGCAAAACTATTGTGGCTTCTGGGGGCTGCGCCCCTAGACCCCCTGCCACCCAGAGTCCCAATTAGTATTATTAGGGACCGACCATTTGATATTCTCGGGAGGGGGGGGGGGGGGGGGGGGGGCTTGGTATTCTTGATGGAGACACAACATTTTATTTCACTGGCCTCTGGAAACAATTTCTTTTTTTTTCACCTTGTGGGAGCTAATTTTTTTTTTTTACAAACTAACTCAAACAGGTTATTTTTTTTTTGTTTTAATTTTATAGCTGAACTATCAGATCCTTGTTTACTTGACCTTAATATCCTTTTATTTTACCCACATCAGTATTTTTTTCACCTTTTTTCTCACAAAAAGAACATGGTGCTGTCTTTAACCAGGCCAAGGGCATGGCTTAGCTTGCTTTTGCAAACCAGTGCCTGGAGCATGTTACTCTTTTCATCTAAGGTACAGATATAAACATCCCTGTATGAGTTTGGCAAAAAATTAGGCCTTAAATTAGGGATATTTTGGCCAAAGTTTAGGGCTATTTTGGCAAAGTTGTAGGGCTAACATTAGGAATTTAAGGGTTATTTCTATTAGTCCGGGGGCATATGTAGTTTCCGTGAACATTCGTGTTAATTTTTGGCAACATGTATTAACTTCATCAGTGGTGCATACACAATGAAAAAACACATGTTGCCATTTTTTTCTTGTGACTCTTCGGCCGTAACGATCGATTATATACGTTACCTATGAGTCTTTTTGTTAAAACCATGTAATGTCAAGGTAGGCTCCTTATGTTTTTTCTTTTCTTAGTTTTTTCTACAGAATCATCTGCAAATATTAGAAAATACAGCTGATTTTTTTTTTTTACCAATAACTTCCACAAGTAGTAACGTAAAAAACGTTAATTTAAAACATAGTCAATAAATAATGAAACTTCCAGAATTAGTTCACTTTCCCTCACAGAACAATTATAAATATAATATCCTGGTAGATCCTATGGGATACTGTTTACTTGGAGCTATCAGCCTTACCACCAAGAGGTTTAAGGACTTCATGAGGTGCGTTTTATACGTGACGAAACTAAGAATACTTCAAATGGTAATAAATAAAGACTTGACAAATTCTGATCACGCACACCAGGTTTTGCTGTTTGCTTATTTGCTTTAGCATAAACCAGAAATTTTATTGATGTTATTGCCCAGATACTCAACTTTATGATTTTTGAGACAGTAACATACGTGACATCTTTGTATATAAAGCAAAAAAACCCTGCTAAACAGACTTATTACTTTAAAGAAAAAAAAAACTGCAATTATAAACCAGCATTTGATTTGTATAAGGACGCCAAATAAAGTCATATAGTCAGTTTGATAAAGATGAAACCTGATCAGCGATTGTCCTTGTAAGTTAAATATTCGCAGTAATCAGAAATTCAAACTATTATTGAAAAGATCTGGTACATTGAACGCACAAATGGAAAGACTCTAAAACAGAAAAATAACCCGACCCTTGAAGAGTGAAGCCACAATGTAATCCAACAAAGCTAACGCGAACATTTGCTGACAGAGGATACTAACGTTATTAAGACTATCACGTTTTTTACGTTACCAAGGGGAACATTATTTTTCAGGTTAAGTCGAGAAACATAGCTATGTCTGGTCTACATATATAGTTCCTAATGGTAATGAACCAGCCGGGACCTCAGAGTACATCGTCGCAGACAATTATAATAAGTAGAAGGAAATGAAAAAAAATTAATAAAGCCGTGTCACGGGCTATCATAGAAATATAAAAAATACATATATACATGCTCTTTGTTTAAAGATTATATTTATTTCGATGCTATTATTTTCCTTTTTCTCCCTACTATGATTATATACAAAAGTCTCTTAAAAGAACTGATTCAGCATGGAACCTATGCTTAATTTTGATTTAACAATTAATTTATTTTTATGGGATAGAGTTCAACATAATTTTACTTTGCAGCCGATAACAAAACAAAGAGATAGAAAACGGAAAGAGTAACGAATACAACCAGTTACTAAAAGGTTTATAAATTTCATGCCTTATATGCTTAAACAGTAATATGTTAGTTCTGAACAGAAGATAACCAATTGATACAAGTTATGCATACTGTGCATATCAGATGCTAGCCTTAATACCTGATTTTCAAATGATTCCATTGACTTTGAACATATTACCATATTGCATAACAATAATCAAGGAAAGATAAACTTCTTATTTATCAAATCTTACTGCTATTCCAAATGATCCTTACCCAGATATTTTAAGAAGACAATTAAGCTTTATGACGCCAGTCATATCAATACAACAACTGAAGAAATATACAAATTAAAAGTTGAATGATCAAAATCAAAATTTAATTTGTCTTTCCTTACATTAAGCTGTTTGTGATAATGTATCAAAACACAGACGGGGATGTGCAGAATTACCTGACCAAATAAATCTTGGTAATATTACAACGAGCAAAACATGCCAGGAACAGACCGATAATAAGTCTGTGTCTCACAAAAAATATAAGTTTTCATCGTTACATTGTCACAGTGATAATAATGTATTGCAGTGTAACCGATGGGAGAAACAAAAACGGGTAACGTTGAATACAATTCATCATGTAAGTTATGATTATGGGATTAATACAAACTTACTTATGAGGCGATGCTTGCAAAAGGCTGTTGAACGAGAATGCAATCGACATCATAGCAATAAGGGTGTTAATAACGGCGAACTGAGCCGATACCTCTGTCAGTTGCCTCAGCTGGCAGGCTATTTAGCTTGTAGGTTGTCTGATTGGATCGGTTGACAGCACCGGTGGGATAATGTATCAGCTGTGTGACAGTTCTAAACCTAGACATGAACCATATATGACTCACATCAACTTATACATTTTTTCCTTGTCGCATGTAATTCTAATTGATGAGTTTTGTGATGTTGTTATTAGTCAGTTTAAATGTTAAGAAAGTGCAAAATGCTTCAGCTGTAAAGATCTATGCGTCTTGTTGAGTTTCTTATGTGTAATAAATAGCAAACTTTGCCATTTTGGTACTTGTGGTACGTTAAATGTTCTCTGGTATCTGCGAACTGAGCATTTGAAAACAGTTTTCTCAGTTAAAAGAAAACAAACATGATCCCAATTAGAGTTCAAACTTGTAACGTAATGTTACTGTTAAATAACCTTTCAAGTACAGGATAACCCATTATTATCGTAGTTTAAAGACATACAGCATTGGTGTTCCTTTGCGGTTAGATTCTGTTAATTTAAGACATAAAGGATAACATTGAAAGGCTACATCATCTACAGTAAGCAATTTTCGTAAATTTAGGGGAAATTCCTAAGAAAAATGTTGCATTCTCTCTTCAGCTGGCAATGCCACTGCTAATGCAGCCTAACTAATTCAAATTATAAAAAATAGTTCTTTCAAAGATGGGCATGATCCACTCAGAAGAGACAGAGTGTCTTCATTGAAAACAACACATCCTAAATTCATTACAGCGATTCATTCAGATCATGGTTGTTTATTTTATCATTTATGCTTAGTTATATACGTTACAGGTCTAGAGTGACGGATAACTTATCTTTTTAAAAATAGTTCAGTTTGTTATATATATCAAGATATTGTAAAAACAGTCATATTCATAAATTCAACTGTACTCTACATTTCACATGTAACAGCTGGTAGCCGTAAAGGCTATTGTTACCCCACCCACTACGTTGAGTAGTTTCTAGGTAAAATACAGAAATATAATGAGGCATCAATTTTTGATCTTCAAAGAGCCTGTCCTTGATGACTATGAAAAAAACATAAAATTAACAGTTATGCAAACATGGTCCCACATGTATTGCACATGACCCTGGATTATTATCCCTCGGACAGATTACAGTTATGTAACGTAATGTTACAGTTTGAGTGCCTTTTGAATAAAACACAAATATCATTAAGAGTGGCCTTTTTCATTCTTACATGTACACTTTTCATTTTAAAACATAATACAGCCTTCCAAACTCTATTAGCTCTTCTCACTAGTGTTTTGGGACTTCTTGAAAAAAATAAGGTACATTCTGTCTTCAGTTGATATTGCCACTGCTAACTGCAACCGAACTGATCAAAATATATCAAGAAATTATTTCAAAGGTAAGAAAATCATGATTCAAAGACAACTGATATCTTATGCTCATTAATAACCACATGTATAAACTTCATTCCACCAATTTGGTATAATTCTGATAGTTCATTCGATTTTTTTATTACAGTTATATACGTTACAAATATATCATGGCAACTGACCATTATTTTAGTACTACATATTGCTTTTTATATATTAGAATACTGAAAACGACATATTTATGACATAAACATTTTCTACAACTCTTTTGCTACAACTAGGTGTTGTATTGGTCAGAGTTACCCCACCCACTACTTTGGTCATTATTTAGGTAGAATGATGAAAGAAAAAATGGCAACAACCATTTTTCAACTTCTAAAAGACTGTCCTAAGTGACTATGATAAGGGCATAAAATTAACATTCATGTTCACGGGACCCCTTTTTTACGACATATGCCCCTGGACTATATCCCAATATATGCCCAAACATGCTTTATTCGTACTTTAGAAAGTTTGATAAATACTTACTGATAGAGTCACATTATGCATGAATGGCAATTAATAAAATGGCTGAAAGTTATGCGCTCAAAGTTATCAAAGGGGGGTCTGGCAACGCCCCCCAGAAGCTAAAGCAATTTCCCAATTTCCATGGCAATTTTAAGACTGGAAACAATAGAGAAAAACTAGGAATGATGATAAAAATAAGGGTTTTTATATTTGGACTTTTGCCTTTTAGAGTGTTTATTTTGCCATAATGGTTTTGTCTCCCATAAGCTAGTGACTCTTTTGCAATTCAGTTTCAGTGGAAACATTTACTTAATAATGTGGCAGATCAATAATACATGTATGTGAATGTTGTATAGGATGTTTTTGTAAATGTATGCACATGCGTGCCCGCTGGTGTAAACCAATTGTAGATAGTTTTAAAATATTACTATAAATATGGGGGCCCCCCAGAAAATATGGCATTCCCCCAGAAGCCAGAGACATTATAAAAACTCAATTCCAATGGAATTATCTGCAGACAATACTTTTTTTTTTTAATTTTGGGTGGAGACAGGTTATTTTTTTCTCTTACTTTTGAGGCCAGATTATTTTTTTGAACCCCCTTATGAGCCAGGTTAACGTTATTTTTTTTCTTGCATATCCAAAGACAGGATTATTTTTGGATAAATATACCAGCCCCCCCCCCCTCCCCCCCAGAATATCAAATGGTCGGTCCCTTAATAGTTGTAATTATTAAGCATTCGACAAAATGATTTCTGGATGCCCATAAGCAAAAGAAACTGCAAGAAATCCAGACAAAGTTAACACAGACCATGATCAATTAACCTGTTAGAACAGGTTTTTGATTGAGGTCAGTCTGAGATAAAAGAGGTAATATATGGCGTGGGTGGGTAGCTGGGATTGGGGGGATGGGGGGTCATAAAACTTTTGGTCACCTATATGGAGGGGGCGGGGGGAGGGTCGGAAAAATAATTCTGGTGAGACTGGAGGGGGGGGGGGGTCGGAAAAAATTTGGTGAAGTATATGAAAATGTACTCCTCCCCCCCCCGCCTACCTGATAATCCTAAATGACAGGAAAGGTGATTAGAAACGAGAGAGAGACAGAGAGACAGAGGGCGAGTTGATGTCTATAGTTTTGACGGACAAAGTTTATTTACCAGATGTGCGGGCGCAAGGGTATACAAAGACCCTACATGATGAACGCAAAGAAATAAATAAGCGTAGGTTGGTTGGTTGTAGCTAAACCCCAATTGGCTGTAGTGTTGATAAATATCTTTGGTGGTGTGCAACCTTTGCTAAATTGACAGTGTCCTTTTGACGTCACACTTTATAACTGCAACGTCACATTGGAGCTGTACCAATAGCTTGCTAGATTATTTATATAACCGGGGAAAAACCGATCGATACTGAAAATCGAAGGTCACTGAAAATCACCTGCTGTTTTGGAGAAGGATGCATTTTCTTCGTCAGTCGTCTTGCAGAATGGAAACTTCGTGTCGTTTCTAGAAAGTTGATTTGCAGAGCTTGCATGCCACATAATATATACGTCCTGCCTGCTGACCTACTCGAAATTCGGCGATTCACAAAAAAAGGAGATGCATTTATAAGAAGATTGACAGCTGAAGCAAAGCCAAAGGTTAGGGTTTTTCTTTCTCTGTTTTTGGGTGGAAAGGTAGCCCAATATCCTCATAATAGTCTGCTGCCTAAAGCGGTATCTAGCAAATTTAAATCCTCCAGCGGATTCGTTCTATGTGCGAACACGACCGGTCATCTGGCCAAATTCCGTGTTTAACAACGTGTCTCGCTTAAATTAGCCGTCATGTTTTTTTGCTTGAGCACGACTCTGAGAATGGTCTAGTGCTTGCTCAAGATTTGGACGTTTCATGCTCAACATCGTGCTCAACGTTGAGCATGAAAACGTTCTCAAAAGTTTTATAACCTCGGGTTTGTGCTCAGACTCAGGAATTATGCTCACTTGAGTCTGAGAATGTTCTCAAAAAGTTTTATAACCTCGGGGCCAGGTGTATGTCTGCCCAGTACTTAATTGTCCTTAGCCGCTTAATAATTGGGTGATTTTGGAAATAGTGTATCCGTCCGTCTTTCCGTTCGACTGTCACACTTTCGTTCCCATACTCTTTGAAGTGATTGTAATTAGCTCTTTGGCGAACAATGATATCCTCCCTTGTCAACAATAATATCCTCCCTTATTCCCAGTTATATTGAAAAGCTTCAACAGGCAATGTCCTAATTTAATGTTTTGTTTAGTATTTCGTCGGCTGCTTGGTTGCTTTAGGGTGTAAAAGGCCTTTGAGGTAGTATTTCAGTCCATAACGAGTTGCCTGCTAGATATAAAGGACAGGACAGACGGGCGAAAAAAAACACACAGCCAAACAGTCCTCACCCGCACCTACTGCAAGGACGTAGACCTTGTCCTGCTTTAAGCCAGTTTACCAATGATTTCTTTTTTACCGTTTGGAGTTTTGTTAAGTGGACAGAGGAATGGGTTGCAAGAAATAATTGTCTCTGTGAGCTAGGTTCCGGGTTAACTTCTTTAGATCTCCATAGTCCTACCAGTGGTAAATATATCCAAACATAAATCCTTGTGAGAAAAGAAACTAGGTTAATGTACATATATTGAGTCATATAACTGGCTGAAAGTAGGGGTACAATGACAAAAAGCTTCCTGGTTGCCCAATGATATTTTCAATATAAACAAAAGCGGGACAATGAAAGAGGACCCGAATTTGTACACTGTATTTTTGCCATTTTCTTCAAACCTATGACGGCGAAAGTATTTCCCTTTAAGAATAGCGTAAAAACAACTAAACTAAAATCCCTATGCAAACCGGGTTAACCTTCACGTTTGGTGGTAAAATTTTGGTTCATGTGTATATGTGAATCATTTGAGTCAAATAATTTGCAAACACAGGGAGAACATGGTTTTGAAAAAATGAAAAATTGCTCCACAAAATACAGTTTTCAATTCCGGACCCCCGTCGAGCAATGTAGTATAAACAAAAAAATAGGACAACGAATGGAGTCTCATACATTGTATTTTCATTTATTTATTTATTTATTTATGTCAGGTGTATGATATCGAAAGTCAGTCATTTCAGTTGCCGACTAAAATGACAGTTTATATCAATTCTCAAAGGCGTTTTATGCGAAACTCAATGCTGTTTTATTTGTGAAAAGCAGGCTAAAACCCGTCATTTACAACTTCGAAACTGTAGTAAAAAGCTTGCTGCGGTACCTCAACATAAAATATCTCACGACAGAGTACATGAGCCTTCAACCGCTAGTTATATTCCAATACAAAAAGAAAAGAGCAATGACTATTGGGTAACTCTCAGAGCATGGGCGTACTACTTATTTGGATAGCCCTACTGTGCTTGCAGTAGCTGCGGGTCGGGGTTGTTTGGCTATTTTGTTCTCTCGTCTATCTCTATTTTCTATCGCCCTCTCTCTGGGAGAAGAAGGCTCGACATAGTCTGAAATAATGTCTCAAACAGCCATTAAACCCAAGCCAAACCAACAAACCTGATTCCCTTTCGACAGATGCAAAAGCGGGACATTTAATGGGTCCCATGCCTGTACATTGTATTTTTATCGTTTAAATCAGGCTTATGGTATCGAAAGTAAGACCAAAATCAATTTTCAGATCCATTCTATGTGGAGCTTGTTTTATCTGTTTAAAGTTGGCAGTGAGAACCTTGCAGCGATACCTCATTATAAAATATTTCACGAATGTTTACCATGATACAGCAATGGGGCCTTGAAGCTTTAAGAGTTTTATGGTGTAGTTTAAACAAAAATAACAATGCCTTGCTTATCCCTTTTAGAACAGCATGACATGCAAAATAGGTTACCAGAGCCCATATGTAAAACAAGAGTTCCGCGAAACACTATCTGCACCTGCTTTGCACCTTTACATTAAAAACTCAATTCAAACATCATTTCGTCACACATGCAACTTTGGTCAAAATCCATAAAGTAGTTTATGAGATATCGTTTTCATGTTTTTCACAATTTTAGTAGCGGTGGATGGCGGCTGTTTTGGATGGTCAATTTGAAACATCTTGAATAACTTCATGCAAGGATCATTCTGGAACAAATATGATGCAATTTCATTCATGGGTTCTAGAAAAATTGTCTTTTTCATATTTTTTTATTATTAGTAACGGTGGCTGGCGGCCATCTTAGATGGTTTCCAATCACTTAATTTGAAAGAACTGCATTAATGGACAATTCTGACCAAGTCTGACCAAAATCCGTTCATGTTTACTTGAGATATTAGAAGTTTAGCAAAATAAGGCTTGTAAACAGAAAGTAGGTCACTGTGACCTAATTCCGCTTCAATTTTTTTATTTTAAAGATTTACTCCCCTGATACTAATAACAAGAAATATTTGATGAAATGTTTCATGCAATACCTCCGACATGGTCTAACTATACATTTAAAATAGGGTTTAGATAATAATATTGGCTAAAAGTGACTTTAAACAAAAAAATAAGATAGATATTTAAACTATCGCGGACCGCGCTCGAAATCGCATTATTGGACAAAAATAATTTATTCATACGCCATAGTCACGTGCACAAATAAGAAAAATACCTGTACATGATCACATGACACAATTGGTCAAAATCGATACTTTTACAGACAGTGGGGAGTAGGTTATTTGCATTTTAATTTGAAGATTATTTTTCATTCCACTTTGTCGAAAAAACATGCATTTTCCCGAATAACGGTACGGTTAATTATGAGACTATTACATATTGTTTAACGAAATTTTGTCAAAATATCAAATTTAAAATGAGCCGCGACACGAGAAAACCAACAATGTGGTCTGATCAGAATCTTCGCTGTCCGCATGCAGGTATCTTAGACCTTTAGCTACCTTTAAAGCGCTAAGCAAAGTATCTGAATGGACTGGGCGGATGTCCAGGCTGATCTGAGTCTGCGCTGGTCGCACAACCACATTGTTGGTTTTCTCGTGTCGCGGCTCTTTTGTTTCTGAAAACTTGAAATACACGAGAGAAACAATCTTAAATAAAACCAAGGCCCAAGTGATGCTGCTTGCAAAATTTCAGCCAAGTGGTTCTGGATAAAATGTTGGTTTTATTGTTTTTGCTATTTTAAGTAACAACAGCCACCTTGGAAACTGGATAAAGCTGACTTTTACCATGCTGAAGCCTTTCAGTCTGGTCATGCAGCATGTGAAATTTGAGAACCATGGATTCATCGGTTTTGGAGAAAATGTCATTTGTATGCACTTAAATGCTAGGGTCGAACTAGATGTGAACGGACGGACGGACGGGTTGATGGACGGACGGAAAACCGGACGCCTATATCGCACCTTGCTAAAGCAGGTGCGACAATTATCCCCGTGGCCCCTCACCCACCCAAAATAGCCACCTATCACCCCCATGGCCCCGGGTCATTCCCCAAATACCAAAGAAAGGTATTTTGTTCAAGCTACTTCTTGTAAGAGCACACCATGAACATTATTACTTCCCTTGAATAAATAATATGTAAGTGTTGTAATGAATAAAGAAATGCATCATTTCATCTGCTTATTCTTCCTGTTAGCTAAAATTATCAAAAAAAGATATATTGTAAAACATTTGAGGTATTGTAAGAAAATGATTTGTAATCGGAAGGTTTCTAAAATAGTTTCTCTTTATCAATTTATTTTATATGCAAACATAGTTAGTCATCTGTCTATGAAATTGATTTATTATTGGAACGGAAACTCAGAAAATTGAAGACAAAAAAAAACAAAAATAAAACAAAACAAAAAAATAACAGTCGAGCATCTTGGTCACAGAATTGCAACAACAACAATTCTCCTCTTCGAATTGGAACGGGGACAGACAGACTCGGTGCCAGGAGTGTGCACTTATGGATTTGTTCCGCTGAGCCTCCTGGGGAACATTTGTATGAGAATTCTACAGAAAAAATGGTAAAGAGAAGTTACTGCAAAACACAATAAATTCCCAAAGAATAAATCAACCAACGGCTGAAACGGCAGACGAATCGCTTTGCAACGATACAAGTGGGCTCGAGTACCAACGGATCCACTAGCGCATCGACGACCCAAGTGTTAGCTACATGTATGACGTAATAGGAATCGTAACACCACCAGCGGCTGATTATCCATCCTCGGGATGGCTACCCAAGGTCGGATGGGGGAAGAAATTGAGAGGCCGCGGACCACCATGCTCAATTACACGTCAACCACCAGTACCCTCTGGGAACCTTGGAAGATGATCCGTCGGCATGGTGGGGGCTGAGGCACCTGTGGCTCTGAAGAGGACCGCCGAAACTACGTCATCAGCAGTCCACCAAACCAACCAGCAGACAGACAGTGGTCAGGAGGCAGTACCTTTGCCTTTGCAAGGGGTGCAACGAATTACGTTTTTACGGTCAATAGGTTGAAAATATATCGCCACAGGTCAAAGATGGCGTCATAACGTATAAAATTTGTGAATTTTGTTGGACAAAAATACAACGTATGTATGTTTGCTGGCCCTGATATATTATATTACCTAGCGCAGGATGTGGAGAAATTATGCAGTATCTCTGGAAAATTAGCCGTATCTTCTGATCTGTCCTCAAACTTTAGTGATGTCCGGTCAGCTGCGAAGCTCGAATCGACGAGAAAATCGGAACCGATTTTGACCTGTATAAAATCACGCTTAGCAGCGAAAATCAGGTCATTTAGGATTTAATTTCAGTGTCTATATCACTAAAACGATAAGCCCCACATTCTTGTCCTAATTTAACTCTAAGAGCACCCCTCCATCTCGAAGAATCAAGGTTTAAGCCATTTAATGTTGCTTCTGGTGAATTGTAGGACACTTATGTTGTTTACTGGTCAATAAGTAATTGCAATCTGCACTTGCAGCTAGCCTCACTTTCATATCAGAATCAAGATTACTGAATGTCCCATAATACATGCGACTATTCCTCGGTTTAATGTCTCGTTTATATAGGCATACATGTATATCAAAACCTGTAATATACGTTGCAACATTCAGAGTAGGTAGGGGGACTTGGAGTAAGTGGTCACCTGGGGCAAATGGTCACATTAGCGCATATAGGAAAAAGTAGATAAAAGGAGTTGCTTCCCTTAAATAATATCGTGTGCGTCACAAAAATTGATGACGTCACTACGTTTTTTTTGGCTGATCTGAAGCAGAAAGTGATTTGTGAAAGAATTATGGACACATGTCTTGGTAAGTTGTGTTCGTTTTTAAAATTAGAATGGGCGCCTTATTTAGTTTTGCGCTTTTCGCCGAAAACATGAAATTTTATGTATTTCAGTTCAAAACCAGGCACAATATTTAGCTGGATCATTAATCGGATGTTGTTCAGATAAGTGATGTGTAATTTAAAGAAAAAAATATCTACCTGCAAAATATAAGTACCCGAACATATGGTCTCAGTTTACATTGCAACAATCCCGATTAAATGACGTAACGTATAGTTTTTATGTAAAATTCTTATCTTGTGACAGTATTTGTTTATAAAAAAGCTGCCGGTGAAGTGGTTGGTAAGATATCACGAAGCATGAGGTCACCATGTCCATTGTAAATCTATCTGTATTTATGGAATTATATCATTTCAACAATTGATTGCCTTTATTCAAATACACTGCTAAAACATTCTCACTGTTTTTTGGACCGTTTAGTGAAACCGCCATAACGTCACATGACGTTTTTGACGCCTACTTTGGGTGTATGTTACTACTTTTGAAAAATAATCTTTAATAAATGTGAATACTTGGTGAAGGGCAGTAATGCGGATGATTTAGCAAATATTCCCTGTACAGTCCTGCTGCAAAAACACTATATTTCGAATAGAAGAACACAAGTGAAAGAACGAAATCCAAAGACATGTCCACTTGCCCCGAGTATTTGGGGTAAGTGGTCACAGTTGTAAACGACGTTTGTAAGGGTGACTACTAACCCTATTTGGTCGGGGTAAGTGGTCACCTCTCTCTCTCCCCCTATAAGATTATGCCAGAACACTGCAATAGCTACATAATTACATGTGCATCCAACAAAGACTCATACCAGCCTGCGCACTTTCGTTTTGTATTCTAATCACTAGTTTTAAGAAGAATGTATGCAGCTATTGACTTGGATGTAATTTGCAACAAATGACTCGCTCTTTTAGCCGTGCGTCACTAGCATCCAAAATGTGGTTTGTTTGTAAAAAAGCAACACTACTGAAACAAACAGCATCTTGTCATTTCTAGATAAGGTCTAATGACAAACGCACACTGAGGAGTTAAAATGCAAAACGAAGGCACTAAACAATACACAGTTGCAGGAATGCCGGTGATCTTGAGATTTGACCTTGGCTACTATATTGAATACATGTATGTAATACAAATGCAGACACAGCTTCAAGAGCATCTACATGTACAAACCCGTATGAATGTCGTAAAGCTCATATAAACGGCTGGAAGGTCTGAAGGACAGTGAACGTAATTACAAATATCTGAACGTAATTTCGCACATGTTGACTTAAAGGGAAATCGCCTCAATGTTCGTGCGCATTCATTTTGACGCAGCGTCATTGTTTCCTGCTATGGTAATCATGACGTCGTTTGCCGTAACGCTAAAACGTTTACGTCACTTTCGAAGACAACATGGGCTCTTTGTTGAAACAAACGTATAAGTTTTTGTGACAGAAAAATGGTTAATATATAAAATTGGACAAAAAAAAGAGACCAAAATGGGGCTGAAGAATTTTATACGGAATAGAGAGCGCCAATTTTTGGGGGGCAGTGTGTGAATTTTTAGGAATTATTTCTCAGGTAAAGAGAGGCTGTGAAAACTGCAAGTGCGATTTGAATCTCGTAATTACTTAATGCAAGTATAAATACGAATCATGGACTTAGTACCCTTGGCTTAAGTCATGAAATACCCATGCAAACAGTGAAAGCGGAGATCAGACTGAGCAAATGGACAGGCTGATCTAAGCTTTTATTGTTAGCTCATGTCGTTAAGGTAATAATTATGTTTTTTTTTTTTTTTTTTTTTTAATAGTTGCTTCTAAGATATAAGACGATCAGCCACATTGTTCTCGTGAGAAACAAATTTTACAACGGCTAGGCGGCGACACTCTTATTTTTCACTAATCGCCCTAGACTTTCAATAGGATTCATAGATTGTCGATGCGAACAGGGAAAAATGATAAAAAATGGGCACCCTCGGAAATTGGTCTCAGCACTAAATGATAAACTGAAATCATACACCACGGACCAAGCTTTGCCGATATTTCTGTGAAAATACATGTCGGGCAGAGGCTGGGTCCAATAAGTTGAATGTTCACACATAAACTTGTTCATCAGATATAAATGTGATATAATCTAGACCGAGAAAAAAAATCGAAATTCTATTGGAAATAACAATGAACATGCTGCCTAGTTTCAGTCCTTGGAATTTCTCTCATTAATGTGATGTCTGCATACGAGAAAATTTTGAGGGCGACAATATGTTCAAGACATAGGAACATTGCTGAAATTGAATAGGGAATTATATTGCATTGCTATAAACAAGCATCGAAAGGTAAGATCGTTATCCATATGGCCGTTGATAGCGCCAAATAGAAAGCAACGTCAACGCATAAAACATTGACGTCAACGCGCTTATATGAAAACCGCACGAAATAAAAGTGGTTTTCCTTCCATAACTCGAATATTTGGTCGATGACCTATAGTTTTTATTTGCTTATTTGCACGGGGGAGATCATTCCTTTACTATATTAAAAGTATATAAAAATTTCAATTGTGGAACTTTTTATATTGAAGAAATTCCACGTTTTACCCAGTAATGGGAAATGGCGGGAAACTAAAAACTGGAAATAACCTATATAATGAGACATACGACGATGACAATTTTGATGGTCAAACAAAAAGACAAGAAAGAGGAGTTAATTGATCTTTATTTCGAAACGATCGGTCATCTATTTTCTTGGATAAAGTATTCGTAATAGACATAGTCATGTTTCAAACAGGCACATAGATGGCGCTGCATTATCTCAAAAAGTAGTACGGTGACCCCATCTTTTTATTTCATTTTTTCACTCAGCATATAATATTCTACCACTGTGTGAAGTTTCAACAAAATTTCAATGGCAGTTTTTATAGGGTGATTTCCCTTTAAGGACCGGTATCACTTCAGGAAAATTTGGGTATTGTGTCTACATAATACCTTATTAGAAATCAAGGAGTGTTTAAGTGCATGTTTTTCTTATTCCTGATATTTTACATGCAGTTAGGAGGTAGGTTTAACGAACCCCACGACCAACAGGTAAGGTAAATATGTATAACTGAATATGCGGAAGAAGCCGAGCACGTGACTTTACAGTCGCATAGAAACGAAATAGTATATTAGGAAAACGTACAATAACACCCTTTAAACTGAAAACAGTGGAGAAACTCTACCTAGACTGCAGTGTGGTCTCTGTATTATCCTGAATATACCGTTATATCAAGGGTGTCCAGTTACCCCGACACGGTGGGGTAAATGGTCAGATTGGGTACACTGTATCAGGTTTGCGTCAGTTAAAACCGGAAATGAATAAAAATGTTTTTTACTCATGAAGAGATGCTATAAAGTCATGCCCTACAGTTAAGATGATCTTTTATTTTAGCTGTTATTTTTCATTAGTTTGTGGCCTCGAAAATACTTAAGGTGTCCATTTGCCCCATTTTACCCTATGTTTATGTGTTCGGTAGTAGTTCGTTCTCTTGGCGCTAAAAGGCTGTAGCTAAAATTGTGGTCGAAAAAGCTTCTTTTTTTTGCATAATTTGGTGCCTAAGAACACAATACATTTAGAAAAGAAGTATTATAGCTAGATTATGTCTACATCTTGAATTATTTCAGCATTTTCACAGTTACTGTAGCTTTTGTACAATTTTTGTCAGTTACAGCATTTCTGCACTTATTTTTTTTTGCACAAAAAAGTGTAAATGCTCTTACATCCTTTTAATGCCAACGTTTCAAAATCTTCAAAATGTTAAATCCTGCTGCTTTATACTGCAAAATATGAGAATTAGAACCTATTCTGCCTCTACCAGAATTGAATCTAAAAGTTTAAGATTGAATATGGCACATTTCTTTGTTGAATGTAAAGCCATTTAAGTCTAAAATTGGTATAAATTACCCCACCCTCTTCATTCTGCCTTAAAATCTGAAGTGAATTTTTGCAGGTCATTAACTGAACTGCAACAAGAAATAAATCATACTGATGATTTTGCTTAGCATAAACATGCTTCAAGGTAGAATACTGGTATCAGAAGGCAGGAGAAGCCCGAAAATGTTAATAGCCGGAAATAGGTTAGTCTTGTTCTGAGATAAAAAATAAACATCAGATTTCAAATTTCATCAGGAGACATTTATTAATAAATAACCCCCACAATTATTACTCTCCGATGATTGCTCTCCAGGGAGAAAACTCTCCAGTGTGTTCTCTCCAGGATGAAAACTCTCCAGTGAGTTCTCTCCAGTATGAAAACGCCAGTGAGTTCTCTCGATAATGAAAACTGTCCAGTGAGTTCTCTCCGGGATAAAAACTCTCCAGTGAGTTCTCTCCAGTATGAAAACTCTCCAGTGAGTTCTCTCCAGGATGATTACTCTCCAGTATGTTCTCTCCAGGAAGAAAAATCTGGATTGTGCACTTACAACTTTTTCGCTCCATTTTTTTTTTGGTTGAACATTTTTCATAGTACAGGAGTAAATTAAAGGCACTGGAAATCTTATATGTTATGTGTTATAGCTTTTGATTGGTACTAATTCTCATATTTTGCAATATAAAGCAGCAGGATTTAATATTTTTAAGTTTTTGTAACGTTGGCATAAAAAGGATGTAAGAGCATTTACACCTTTTTGTGCAAAAAAATAGTGCAGAAATGCCATTACTGACAAAAATTGCACAAAAGCTACAGTAACTGTGAAAATGCTGAAATAATTCAAGATGAAGACATAACCCAGCTATAATACTTCTTTTCTAAATGTTTTGTGTTCTTAGGGGCACAAAATTATGCAAAAAAAAAATTTTCGACCACAATTTTGGTTACAGCCTTTTTGAGCCAAGGGAACGAACTACTATCGAACACATAAACATCCCTGTTCTGAATGTTGCAACGTATATTACAGGTTCACAGTGTCCGAACTCACTGTACCATCTCTTCCGGTGTTCATAACGTTGAATCGAGAGTACAAAGTTCGCTTATAACCAGTAGTCGGAAATCATTATGTTTTGAGATTTCAGCTGGAATCTGCTGCGTCATTTATAGTAGTTCAGCTTCGAAAATGTAAAGAGGTAAGTTTAATATAATTTGCTCTTCGGTCTTTTACTTTATTACCCTGTACAATGAAAACCTCATGGCTGTCACACATATTTTATTCCGAACAGCTTAATTTAACACGAGTTTGTGTCGCGCAAAACCTAGCTACCAAACTAACAAACTGTAGATTAATAAAAACGCCTTCCGTTTATTTAAAAGATTTTTATAAAACATGTTAAAAAAAATGCTCAAAATGGTTTTAGAATCATGCCAAGGGCGATTTGAATACTGTACTGTTTACTATCCACCCATACAGGACATTGTACAGGGCAATAAAGTAAAAGACCGAAGACAGCAAATTATATTAAACTTACCTCTTTACATTTTCGAAGCTGAATAACTATAAATGACGCAGCACATGCCGGATAAAATCTCAAAACATAATGATTTCCGACTACTGGTTATAAGTGAATGTTTGTACTCTCGATTCGACGCTATGAAAACCGGAAGAGCTGGTACAGAGAGTTCGGATACTGTGAGGTTTTTATATATGCCTTTAAAAACGAGACATTAAACCGAGAAATAGTCACATGTATTATGGGACATTCAGTAATCTTGATTCTGAAACGAAAGTGAGGCTAGCTACAAGTGCTGATTGCAATTACTTATTGACCAGTTAACGACATAAGTCTCCTACAATTGACCAGAAGCAACATTAGATGGCTTAAACCTTGATTCCTCGAGATGGAGGGGTGCCGAACTTGATCTAGCGTATCGGATAAACAAACGTAACGTATGTAACGCAACGTATTAACACTGACATGACAATTGTACGTCTTACATTACAAAACCTTACAAGATACCCACGGTAAATCGAACTTAAGATTCTGCTATTAGGTTTACTCACTGTAACGATATTGTACAACGTTACGGGTGACCTACGTTACTAAATCAGGACATAAAATGGACCTCAGTAACGGTTACGACACAACGTACAAAACGTTTAAGTTAATAAACTAACAGATTATCATGCAACAGCAGTGCCAAGGTACTCAAACGGACCTTAAAACTAAATAATATGTATCATCCGTGCCAAGACAATTCAGGTCTATATACCTCAGTTTCTCCACTCAGATATGCAACCTGTTACATTCTATCACAAATTAATGCATGGGCTATCGCACTTCATCACGCAGGGAATAAGGATAGTTGACCTCATTTGAGTGTAGGTTACATTTACAAAGAATTTAGTGGCAAAATTTCTCCCCTAAAATTCACAGCCTTACATCACTGCGCGGCCAGGCAAAAAAGAATCGTTAACAAAGTATTAATAATAAAATTTTAAAAGTATTGAGCTCCTATGAGTTTTATTCTTGTTAGTTTTATAAGCGCCATGAGTTTAGACAAAACGAAAGGTTGAAATACTCGATATTCTGAACATGAAACTTTCACTAATGCGAATTAAATGTATAGCTGTATTAAAGCCAAAAAGCATAAAACGGGCGAACATCAGGCATAATTGCGTTTGGCACCTTGCGTACTTGCTTTTTCATTAGCGCGTGTGTTTCATGTCTCAGCGATACAAAAGGATTTACTTGGATGATACAGGCCGCCTTAGGCGAAAAATTGCTAATTATCCTGGTGATACATGTATGATCTACCGGTGGTCTTAATATTTGTCTCGTCATGAAAAAACTAACCAAGTGGCGTGTGCGCCACGCAAAAAACTCAGATCAGCCTAGGCATCCTCCGAGACTGGTGAGCTTCTGCCTGTCGGCATGGTTAAGTGCACTGTGAAGACTATGAATTGACTGGGCGGATGTCCAGGCTGATCGGAGTCTTCGTTTGGCATGCATGCCACATTGTTGTTTTGTCTTGTCTCGGTTCATTTACAGTGAACCCAGTTATTATCTGTTACGGAATATCTTAACACTTTCTTGATGAATTGGAAGAATATGTTTTCTTATCCCTTAATTTTTACATGTTTGTTCCTAAAATGGAAACTACCAACTGCGCGCGCTTAGGTGATGACGTAATGTAATCTACCGTTGCAAACAGAAAGAAGTGTCGAAGTCTTGAAATTAATGTTACCAAGTACGGAAACATATTTCTTAAGAAAAAAAAACTTGAAAAAAAAAAAAAAAAAAAAAAAAAAAAAAACACTTGAGAATGACGTTAACAGGAGTTGGAGTTGATTGCATAGTTTTGCAAGATAATTTGTCTGATACAGGGAAAATATTATGTATTTAATAACTTTAACATATCATTCTAGACGAAAAAATCCAAAACAAATAAAATTATACATCGTAATTGCAGTAAAGTTACGAAGAAAAACCCCTTTGTTTGAGATAGATACCAGAAGTTTTCGTGTCCACTAAGCCGGAAAGGGTCAGATATAAGAAAGTCGAGTGAAAAAAAATCGGAAGTTTTGGGTTTACACCGTAGAAAATATATGCGCCATACAACGTATCCACAAACAACCAAGACCGAAACCAGTCTGCGAATCAGTGAATTTTAATAAGAGCGTCCATGTAAATTCCTGAGGGTCCGTGCCTGGTCTTTCTAGACCGCACAGATCCGCAAGCTAGTCGCACCCTCTGCGGTTCGCATATGTCATAAACACTTCTTTGGCGTGTTTCGGCTCTATTCATACTTCCGTGAGTTCCCTTAAGCTCCGCCTACCCTCATTTGCATAAGAAAAGAATTATTTTCGAATCAATTTTTGTCAAATGTAGAATATATTTTTCATATAACATATAAAAGTTCTTCCGCAAATTTCAGAAATATACCTTTTATAGTTATTTAGGTAAGAATTTACTATATATTTTAATCATTTTCAGTTTGTATGTGGACTTGTCCCCCAATCGGCTGAATTTGATCTTATCTTTCACAGCATGCTCAGTCAGTGGCACTTCCTACTGACCAGTGAGTAATTGTGAAGTAGGTGCCAATTTGCTTTGAGTGGCATTTCGGAACCATGAATTATGCATTATACTATCTTACGTTTATATTTACGTGAAGTAATTGTCTATTACAATACTCTGTAGCATACATGTACCTGTACGTATGAATTAAAAAGCATCTATAAGAAAGAGAACTTTGAAGATAACGCAAGTCTGACATATTACTTATGGGGTGCAGTTTTACTATTTCTTTGAATAAACATACGTCGAATTAGTGATATCCATAATTCAGCACAATTATTGATATTACTAAGGGAATTCGAATAACGAAATTACATAATTCGAATAAGGGATATCCCGTTTCGAATTATGGATATCCGTAATTCGAATGAATCATTCGAAATATAGATACCCATAATTTCAATAAGTGATATCATTAAATATGGCAGTATTATTGATATCTATAATTTAAATTACGGATATCCGTAAATCTCCGGTAAATAAATTTTTTATTTGCGAAGACGAATTATTAATGTCTATAAATAGGCCGAATCACTGACATCCAAAATTCGCTTGAGAATATCACTAATTTGAAGAATGGATATGTTTAATTGACATATCCAGTTCGAACTGTGGTGGATATCACTTATTCGATTGCTTGATATCCATAATTCGATTTACATAAATGGGCAGAATTATGGAAACCAAAAATTCGAAAGCGTGAAACATAAATCGAATAAAGTGATATCCATTTTTCGAATTTCCTATTCATAATTCGAAAAAGTGATATCCATAATTCGAATCATGGATATCCATAAATAATTTCGGGAATCCATAGATAATAATGAATTTCACTAATTCGAATTATATAGCTCTTTTGAATAATTATGGATATCTTTAAAAAGGAAATAAATAGTAAAACAGCATCCCATATCTGTTGGCCCTTACAACAATTTGGAGATTTAGAACACGGAATTACCAAATTTTTTCACGTCAGGACAGATAATGTGATGCTAACGCCTTTTCAAAAAAGAGCCGACAATGAATGAGTTTAAGCGCAAGTGGGAGGATTAATTTATTCTAACAAAATAAAAGATTACTGTCTCCCGCCTTTTCGACGAAAAGCAAGGGGTCATAGTATTTGGCTTTCCGTAGTTCCGTCCACCTTGACAGTAGAAGTTCTATGTGTAGTATTTTTTACTGACCGTTCCAAGGCGGTAGTTCTGTTGTGGTTCTTTGTTGCCTGTTTTTGGTGTCAGAGTTTCTGTGATGTTTTACCTTATGTATGTTATTATTATTTTTGGTTCGGTTTGTGTTGCTGAGTGGCCACCTTTTGGGAACAAGCTGCTCACTCGGTTGGCCATATGTTCTCTGTATCTTGATTATTTGTAATCTTAGTTGTTTCCAACTATGGTTTGAGGGCTGGATTTGGATTTGGATTGTTTCAGTTCCTGGTCTTTGCATACTTTTTACTTTTATAACTTATTCTGCAACTTTGCGAGCTTCTTTTTTCATGGCGTGTTAATACTCACATGGCTTAGTCAGGGGTTATGATCGGATATTTTGTATTCTTTCTCTTTGCGAATTAAGTCACTTTTTCTGCATCCGAAGACCCTTTCAGTAGATAACCTTGTGTGCGCATCCCTCTTACAGTTTTCATAACTGCGACAAAGGGACCTATTAGGTTGGCCTTCATGCGCGCATCTCCTCCTGCAGGCTTCCATGAATTATTCTACAGTTTGCATACTTCTTGTTCATGGTCTGTATTAATTATGCGTATGGCTTAATGTATGTGCTTGGGTCGGTAAATTTTACCACTTTTCCCCCTTTGCGAATTCAATCAGTTTTTTTTGCATCAGAAGACCTGTTTAGTGTGTGCCTTGTGCGCGCAACTGCTTCTACAGTTTTTTTTTATAAATCATTCTCTGAATCTTTGCGGATTTCATAAACATTGACTCAGGCGTTGTGGACGGACGTTTGACATGAACGGCGGCGAGGAGTCACTATCAAACGATCACTGCACATCCATACGACGTCGTTATACAGCCGATTTTATATATTAGAAAGCGGCGTTTAGACAAACATACATGAGCGCTCCAACTCCGCAATAAGCCCTCCTCTACCCACTCTTCCACGTAGCAGCATTTTTTCCGAGTTTCAAGTCAACATTTGATTATTTGTCGAAACAATAGCATTTTCTTCAAAACTGCTGCATACGCAAATGCATATATGCTCATGTAATGTAAGGCGAAGCTAATTCATTTCTGGTTCGAGCAACGAATGGTGGATATGAACAAATGAATTATATGCTAGAAACGAAAACAATGTATATATAGAGAGAGAAGCTGACAATACGCATCTCCTCGTGGGCCGTGCATGCACAGAAGCTATTGATTATATACACCGTGTAGCGTGTTGATTTGATCGGGGAAAGAAACACGATACACGGTGTATTTAATTGGGACCGACTTAATTAGATACACCGTGTACCGTGTTTTGCCCTGATTCACGATCCGATCGTGGAAGCAAATACGGCTCGTGGACGGTTATGTAATTGCCCACCGTGTACAGTGATAATCCGTGTATCCACGCAAGTTGTAGCCCACCGTGTAACGAGGAAATAGAGTAATCCATGAAACCAGTACTGTACTTGGGGGAACAAGGTCATTTATAGGTACATGTATACTGGCTGCACCCTTTAGACCTTTGTAAAGCATTATGAGTCTACTATCTTTCCTTCTCTTTTTCAGGGATTCCCACTTAAGTTTCTCCAGAATGCCAGTCATACTCCCAGTTTCATATGTGTAATTCCCCGTTACAAATCTAGCTGCCCTTTTCTGCAACTACTCAGGTTCATCTTGAAGAAGTATACTTTGAGGGTCCCAAACTGAACTACCATACTCCAAGACTGGACGCACCAGTGCCTTGTATGTGGACTCTAACGTCTTGTGAACATGCTGCCAAGTTACGTCTGAGGAAGCCAAGGGTCCTATTAGCCTTTGTGCAAATATTGCTGACATGTGTGTTCCATTTCAAATCATTGGTTAAGGTTATGCCGATGTACTTGATAGTTTCTACGTCACTGAGGATCGTTCCCTCTAAAGTATAGGAAGCATTGATCTTCTTGATCCGTTTCCTTGTGATTTGCATTATATTACATTTGACCGGTTGAAATCTCATGCCCCAGCTCCTTGCCCAACACTCTAAACGGTCTATATCCTCCTGAAGTTTCAACGTGTCTTCACTATCTCTTCTTTCACGATAGCAAACACAGTCGTCAGCAAAAAGTCTTAATTCCGAGTTAATAGTTTCTGTTATATCGTTAATGTACAACGAGAACAACAGTGGTCCAAGCACGGTGCCCTGGGGAACACCCGATAACATCGGGCCCAATCCGATTTAACTCCATTAACTACCACACGCTGCTGTCTATAACAGAGAAAAGAATCTATCCATTTCAGAGTCCTACCACCAACACCATAGCCATATAACTTACATTAAAGTAATTCATAAAAGGGAGTATCAAAAGCTTTCTCGAGGTCCGTGATAAAAGTGTCAACCTGACCGCCCTTATCCAAGATTTTAGCCCAGTCATTTATAACTGTGATTAACTGAGTTTCACAACTATGTTTCTTCCGGAACGCATGTTGTGTCTGTCTGACAAAAGTTTATGTTCATCCAAATGTACCATAATATTAGAGCAAACAATGTGTGTAAGTAACTTGCATGGTACTCAAGTTAGAGAAACCGGTCGGTGGTTGCAAGCCACAGACCTATCTCCTTCTTTGAAGAGCAAGCATACATTTTCGAGAGACCAGTCCTTGGGGATTTCACCCGTATCAATAGACTGCTGGAAAAGGTGAGCAAACATCGGTCCTAATTCAGGTGCTAGTTCTTTTAAGACTTAAGGATGCAATTCATCAGGTCCTAAAGCTTTCGATGGGTTCAAGCCCTTAAGAAGTTTCGTTACACCTTCAGTCGAGACATGAATGTCCTCCATGAAAGGAGCCGAGCGATTAGGAAGGGGGACTTGGGTGTGTTCACTTTTATTAAACACACCCGAAAACTGACCATTAAATTCATCAGCCTGTTCCAACTCTAATTCGGCAACACCACCACCATTTCTCTTTTTCAGTGGTGGAATACCTTGAGTATCTTTCTTTTGACTATTAATGTTCCGGTAGAAGTCTCTGGGTTTAGCCTTTATGTCAGCAACAAAGTTATTGACGTAGAAATCGTGTTGCTTTTTCACATCAGCTTTTATTTCCCTTCTCAAAGTTTCAAATTTTGACCTAAGTTTGCTACAGCCAGTCTTTTTGGCCTACGCATGTGTCCTATTTCTTCTACGAATCTTTCTTCTTATCTCAGGGGTTATCCAAGGACCAGAAAAGGTTGACCTACTGGTTTTACAGGGGTTATGCTTTTCAGCAGACTCCTGAATAAAGGAGGTTATCAAATCAAAGTTTTCCTGAACCGAGCGATTGTCCGAATAACCATTGAAGTACCTATCTTTTGCGAAGTCGGACGCTTCTCTTCTCATCGATTTAAAATCTCCCTTTTGGTACAAAAACACTTTCCTCCGAGGTTTCTTTTTTTGGGGATATAATACCAAATCTTTGTAACCATCGAGAATGGTGGCTCACGCCTAGTCACAGATTTTAACGAAACTTTCTGAGCATGTTCGTTGTCACTCAAAAAGTAAATATTGAAATACAACTACCTATTTTTTATGGCCCGTTTCCATGGTAACGAGTTTATAATTTTTGGCCTGAAACTCTAAAAATATCAATGAAAATTGACTATTTTTGCACAATTACATCTTCTAAACTTAATATATTTATTGTTAATTGTAAATTGTTCTTTCAAATATTACTCAGGGTAAATTCTATAGCGAGCTACTAAAACGAATTCAGTTGACTGTAGAATCATACATGTGCTTCAAAGGTGGGTGGGGTATCAAGATATTGAAATTCATCGTTTTTCATCATTTTTAACCCAATATTCCAAAACCCCGCGGGCACTCTGACATATCTTTACATATTCACTGTCAAGAGTGGTACTTCATATATAACATTATGGAAAAACATGTGTGGGAAGTTACCATCTTCTTATCGTTACCATGGCAACAATTATGTTATCCTTTCAAAAACCAAAAGCAGAAGAATCACATTTAAATAAGCCTTTGGTCATCCACACCACTTGAATACTGCAATATGTTAGTAGATAGATAAAATTTATTAGTCAGTAATTTGCTTTACTACAGTTTATTGATTGTGGGCCCAGATGGGAAGGTGTTAAGGGTCATTTTAGAGACTCGAACAGGTGAAAATTTTGTGCCAAAAATAGGCAACAAGCCAGATATGGTTTACCCCCTACCCCCTTCCCCTGTCGGGAGTTCTGAAAGGTACAGTTTTCTTAAAGCATAGTATCTTACAAGTATTTTGCAACATGTAAGCTCTCCAGCGATTGTCGGGTTACGAAATAACAGCATGTTACAAACGTTACCAATCAAAAACATAGATAAAATATAAAACTATTGAAACTTACAAAAGTATGGAAGTCACATTCACATGTTTAAAATCATAATATGGTCTATAAGAAGAATCCAGTAGCTACAAATTATGCTCTTTGAAAGATCATTTTAGCTTACATGGCGTTACATACGTTACATTTGTCTTTACACTTCATTTAAATTGCTGTTTCCATCCAAAATAATTTATTCTTGTAAATTTTTCTTTCCGTATTAGACCATAGGTTTGTTTCTGTCTAAAAGGCAATTTATTTATCCTTTCGACTCAGTCAAAATTATTATCTTATCTTTTATACTTTGGGAAAAATAGGATGTTGAAAACACTACACTCTTAGAAAATATTTCATATCTCAGTTATCACTTGCTGGGCCACAAGCCATCTATGGTTACCTCCTCCCCACCTCCTCTCCGTAGGAAGTTTAAAGATCATGATTTACATAATGCCCAATGTCTTACAAGTATTTTGCATGTTAGCCCTCTGGCAATGGCAGCACTATGCTGTAACAGCTTGTTAAAAACGTTATCCATCAAAACGGGAAACATAATATGAAAATATTGAAAGTTACAAAAGCACGGAAGTCACATTCATACGTTTAAAATTATAATATGTTCTAACAGAAGAATACAGCAGCTACACTTTAAGATGTTTTAAAGATCATTTTAGCTTACGTGGCGTTACATACGTGATATTTGTCTTTGCAAATGAATGAATAAATAAATAAATAAACAACACTCCAGTAATTGCTGTTTTCATTCAAGGTATTTTCTTTTTGTAAGTTTTCCTTTCCGTATTAGACCTAACCTTTGTCACTGTCTTAAAGGCAATTTATTCATCTTTTCAGATCAGCAAATATTATTGTTATATCATTTATACTTTGGGAGAAATAGGCTGCTGAACACAGTACCCACTTACAGAATATTCCATGTCTTAATTATTTATTGCTATAATTCAAATGCTAGAATAACAATATGGGAATTTAAAATTACAGTATAAGGTAAAATTGCCTCCGTCAGCCTATCGAAACAGCAAGGATGGGTGGGACAATATGTTGAACGCATATATGTCACTGTTTCTGATAGCCCCTTGACCGTAACTATCGCTTATGAATGTTACCTGTGACTATTTTCTTTAAAATCATATAATTTGAAGATAGAACAGTTTGTTTTTCTTTTGTTAGCAGTTTCTTGGTGAGGTTGGGCCTGTAAAATCGATTTAAGCCCCCCAGTAATTCATTACTGACCGTTCCAAGGCGGTAGTTCTGTTGTGGTTCTCTGTTGCCTGTTTTTGGTGTCAGAGTTTCTGTGATGTTTTACCTTATGTATGTTCTTATTATTTTTGGCTCGGTTTGGGTTGCTGAGTGGCCACCTTTTGGGAACAAGCTGCTCACTCGGTTGGCCATATGTTCTCTGTATCTTGATTATTTGTAATCTTAGTTGTTTCCAACTATGGTTTGAGGGCTGGATTTGGATTTGGATTGTTTCAGTTCCTGGTCTTTGCATACTTTTTACTTTTTTTTTCTTCATAAAAGAATCTTCGAGTATAAGAAAAATACATTCTAGTTTTTGTTTTTGGTCATTAGCTATTACTAGTAGTGATGTAAATAACATGAATGTATAAGATAGTTTATTACAATACCACTTATCAAGGTTCTTCACTGTCTCTTAGAAAATAATAACAAATAAATAGTTGCAGCCCTAATGATCTTTTGTGTACATGGTACATGTATCTTTGAACACTTTCATCAGCTAATGGACCTTGAGCTGGCCATAGACCCCTTCTCTACCCCCCCCCCCCCCCTCCCCACCCACACACCCCAGGGGAGTTTCGTACTCTATAATTTTCTAAAACTACATTATATCAGAAACAAAATGACACATGTTAGCCATATGTACGTTGGGGCATTAATGTTTAACTTCGACGCCAATTACGTCTTACCAAATTAATATTTTCACGTTATAATAGAAAATACGCTTTGGTACACACGTGTAAGTATTCGCCCAAAATAATGTTGGGTTTTGTATGCTGGTACATAAATCGCTGTTTCAAAGTAATTGACATGTCAACGTTACGTTGAAAAATCCGTATAACGTAGCTAACATTGTATTTGACGTTTTTTCCTTTTATTTCTATATACATGTAATATATGGAGAAAATTGTAAGAATTGAAGTGTAGAGAATGTTAAGATCACAAATATGTCTATTTTAATATTGTAATACATAAAAAACTAAAGTCTTACAACACTAGTCAGCCGTCACAATAAATATGTAACGTATATAACCATAACAAAAATACGAAAAAAATGATAAAAAACAAATTGAGACTAAATCGCTGAATTGGTGAACTGAAATGTGTACATGCTCAATCACTCTTATTCTCATAATGCCCAGCTGAGATAAGTTAGGTAGTACTTAGCAGTGGAAATATAAAATGAGGACAGAATATATCTTATTTTAAAAGAATATAACCTACAAAATGACGAGAAAATCTAAGGAACCTAACAAAAGCTGCTGTAGTCTTTCAATATTATCTGCATTACGGTATGTCTTAAGTTGACACTGCTGTACATGTTAATATGAAGAAACACCAATGTTATGAGTTGTCAAACTTAAAAAAATATCGGATAGTGTATATTTGAAAGGCAGTGTAACAGTAACATTACATTACATGTTTGTAATATGTCTGAGGATAAGATTTGTGAGTAGCCTGTTACCACAATATTAGATCCCGGGTGGCATAAAGCATTCATTGTTGTAGTATAAGCTTACCACTGGTATTCAGATGGTAAATTTAGCTCTTTGAAATACACAAGGGTTCAACAAGACGCACATAGATCGTTACAGCTGAAGCAGTTCGACCTCAGTCACACTTAAAAGTGACTTCATAAAAATGATTTTATTTTTAATTTTAGGCATCAAATGAAATAAGTATAAGTTGATATATATTGTAACTTTCACTATTTCGGTTCAGAGTATTAATAGGGATAAAATCAATTTTGCTACCTGTGCTGATTGATTGAGCCATTCAACTGCCTACATACAAATATGTGACTGTGACTGCCAGGTGAACCAATCAAAAGCAGTATCAACTCGGTTGACCGGCATTAACACCATTATTGCTATGCTGTCAGTCGCTTCTTCAGCCAACAACCTCTTTGCACAGTAACCGCTTTGCATAGGTTAGAAAACGTGTGGCTCCTGTGATCATAACTTGCATGTTAAATTGTTATCTACGTGATCTGTTTACACAGCCCCCATAGAATACATTGCAACATATTAACAATATGAAAATTTAAGGATTATAGAAATGAACATTGTTTATAACGCAAACAGCATTCTGTCATCATCCTGTTGGAGTTCTATTTGTCATTCTGTTGATACAAATATTTAGTTGTAACTAACAATGACTAAAGCTGTAAGCTTCTTAAATTGTTGTTTGGATATTGCCAAAATGCTGTATTATCTAACTAACAGTATTTAAAATACTTGGACAAGAATAATTTGATTACCATATGATATCATGAATAAGAGGTATACAACAGTATTTATTGCTAAACAATGGTTATACAAAGTCATGGAGATGAAATGCAGTAAATTATTTAGGTTACCCCTCCTTTGCATGTATAGGTATTGTGTGATTATTGCTGTTCAGAAATATTGTATCACTGGTCAAGGGTATTGAAAATAAAGACTTTATAAACTCTCAATGAATAGTTGTATACGTTACTTGTTCCGTCTTTCTATTCTTGTTTTTTTCCCTTACTATTATGCTGCAAAGTGTAACTTCAGTGTAGATGAGTAAATTCTGAAGGAGAAGAATTACGATTTGCTTATAAATATCTGAACAGCAATGAACAACATTAATATATTCTGTTATTTTCATTTGCCATTTCATTATGTGGGATGAGCTCACTGTAACACTGTCCCTGGAAAAAAACATTTTTGTCCAACTAAACGTATCTATATGTTCTTCGGTAAATCGATTCGTTAAGCGATGATTTAATATAGCCAGACTTAAAAATGCAAGAAACAAAAAATAGAAATATAGATTATCTTAAAGTTAGCAGTTATACATTGCTATAATATCAAGAGTAAGCTGCCCTTTCTCTTTTTCCTTATTAAATGTTTCTGATACTATACTCCCAAGCTCCTGGTTGACAAATTATTATTAGGAACTACATGTTTAATAAACTTAATAAAGCAACGTATTAACACTACCATTTAACATTTTCAAACGTAGGTTTGTTTTTTGACTGTAACTGAGCAATGTTGTTTCCCTTGGTAACGTAAAATATACGATAGTTTTACTCAACTAAGGATACACTACCAGCAAGTATTCACATTAGTTTCGATGCATAACTGTTTTTGGCTGAAGTCTTCAAACTACCGATTTACTATTCTCCTTTTCTAAGCAATGTTGTTTCCCTTGGTAATGTAAAATGTACAATAGTTTTACAAAAGTAAGTATACGCTGCCAACAAATACTCACATTAGTTTTGATGCATAACTGTTTTGGGCTGAAGTCTTTAAACTTCAGGTTTACTATCCTGCTTTAGAGTTTTTCAGTGTGCACGTATTTTTTTCCAAATCCTTTCAATAAACAAGTTGTACCACATTTCGTATTGTTGATTACTGATTATTTTATAGTTTTATACAAAACAGGACGAAACTGCTCAAGTTCCGCTCAAGTTTTAACGTTATCAAACTTATAGTGGTATATCATTTTATTCGAGGCCTATATGCAAAATCAATGCTGACTTTTAAAAGCAGTGGCTTTACCTTCTCCGAAGTTCTATTTTTTTTCTCGCCTTTCTGCCTTCCTGTTTTTTCTTCTCTTTTTTGCATTTTGCAGCTTTATATAACAAAATTTAATGTATGTTACCATCTTTCAAACTCAACTGTAAAATTCCAGGAGAAAGATGCTGAGAAATGCCATTATGAAATACTTTGATTTTTTGGTATAATAACCAAGTAAATAGCAAAACCAGGTTTGCATGTTCAGAATATGTCATGTTCTAAACATTACAATTTGAAGTATATCAAGTATACTGTGTTTAATCACGTATAAAACACTCCTCATGAATCCCTAAAACTAATCACGGATGAAAGTGTTGATAGGCCCATGTACACAAAATTTCATAAGAACTGCCAGACTTATACATTTATTATTTGTTATTGTTTTCTATGAGAAAATGAAAAAAAAAATACTGATTAGAGGTATTATAATGATCTATCTTATACATTAATGCTTTTTACATCACTAATAGTAATAGCTTTAATGCTAAAGAATAAACCAGAATGTATTTGTTTCTAATATTAAAAGATTCTTTTATTAAGAAACTGCTACCAAAGAAAACAAAATGATTTTATCTAAAAATTATATGATTTTAACGAATATAGTCATAGGTAAAATATATCACCGATCTTTATGGCCGAGTGAGATGCTTTCAAAATACTGTGCCACTGTTCCTTGCTGTTTTAATAGGCTGACATATTCAATATTACACTTTGCTGTTGTTTTCAACTCCAACAGTGAAATTCAAGCACTTGAATTATACTGCAAGTGATAACTGTAATATGGAACATTTGTAAGATGTTACTGTGTTCAAAACCCTATTTCTCACAAAATATATAAGATAGGATAATATTTTTTGCATCTCAGAAAAGATGAATAAAGTGCCTTTAATACAGTAATAAATATATGGTCCAATATGGAAGGAATAATTTACAAAAAGAAAATATTTTGGATGGAAATAGCAATTTTGATGGAGTGTAAAAACAAATATCTCGTATATTACACCATGTTAGCTAAAGTGATAATTCAAACATCAAAACTTTTAGCTACTGGATTGTTCTACTAGAATCTACTATAATTTTAAACATAGGAAAGTGCCTAGTTTTTTTTATTATTTTCAATAATTTTTATGCTATGTTTATTGTTGTAATGGGTAACGTTTATAACAGGCTGTTACAGCGTAATGCCCCATTCGCCAGAGAGCTAACATGCTGCAAAATACTTCTAAGATACTGGGCTTATAGAAAATTATGGTCTTCAAAACTCCCCCTTGGGGATGAGGTAAACCATACCTGGCTCACGGTCTATATATTCCAGAAGTAAAATAAAAATTGTGTGTGTTTTGAGTGGAAATTTCCCTTCTTTCTCCTTTGGGGCCCCTCTTAGAGGCTAATATTAGTTTGTTCACAGCATCTTTTGTTGCCTCCTGTATTCTCATATGCAAAGTTTAAGATTTTGTCAATAAGTCCAACGGTTACATATGATTGGATTATAATATCGTAGAGATATTTCAAATTTTCGATACCCCCCCCCCAATCCCATTATTGAGCCCTTTCTGAGCCCCTTTTTCTGTAAAACAAATGGTACCAGAGCATACACAGTGTCATAATACAATGCATGATATATTCAGAATAGTTTTTAAGTATATTTTTGTGTTGTTAGTGCTGGTTTTCTAGAAATGAAACGAGATATTTATGAGTTTTTTATTGAAAATATCACTTTTCGCCCCTTTTGGTGCCCCTTAATGGCATAAAATTAATTTTTTCACAGTATCTGTTGTTTGTTTACACAAGAGTGATATTGAAATAACAATTCTGACTGTATGAAATTGTTCTTATCACACCACATAGATATAAATGAATTCTTTTTTTAACAATATTGTGTTTTTGTAGTTTTTCAATAGGGGAGGTTTTGTTGCCATGGTTACGACCATATGATGGTAACTTCCCATACATGTTTCTTCGTTTCATAATTTTTTAAATCCCACTGTAGACTAAATTAGTATGCGTATATGTCAGAGTGCCCGCGCAACTTTGGTGTACCAATTCAAAAATGCCTTAAAATGACATTTTTCAGGACCTGCTTACCCCACCCACATTCCATGGTATGTGAGACAACAACAGCAATTCAGTAAGGGAGATATTAAAACTTAATATTATTTATATAGGTCTGCATTTTTACAAACAAGACATATTTAGGCCAAATAATGGCAATTTTAACAATACTAAAAGGACTAAAATGCTTAACTTTATGAAATTTTTGGCTCATTTTTGGCCAAAATCTTTGGAAGCCGTTACCATGGCAACGAAAGTGTGAACAAATGAAACAACGGTCATTCATTTGTTTTTGTGATACACCTCACACTGCCAGCAAGTCTGAACAAAATCTGAGACCATGCGTGAGCCACCCCTATTATAAAATTCTTGATGATTACAGAGAATTGATAATAAATTTTCAATGTTCCTGAAATCACATTATGATCACTAAGTTTGTCTGGGGAATGTATCTCTTGAACCTGACCAGGAAGCGAAGTGAGAATTAAATCCAATGTGTTTTTCTCCCGAGTCGGAAAATTCACCAGTTGTTCTAAACCATGGTCATTCATGAAATCAATCAACATTTGTCCCTCTGACTGACTTAACACTGTTCCTGACTTATTAAGTCGGGCGGTCTGGCCAAGCAATATCTTTGAAGTTGAAGTCCCCTAGTACATGAACTGAGGAGAGCTTATTTACCTTGTGCTTTGTCCTAATATGATCTAACTGATCATGAAACAATTGAAATTCCTCACTTGAGCCACCAGGTTGACGACACCAACTTGCAACATAATGGGAAGTTTTGTTTGCCAAAAGTTTAACCCAAACCGATTCTGAGTCGTTTTCTATTTCTGACAAGGGCGTGTGCGGAATGTCCTTACGGATGAGAAGCATCACTCCGCCACCATGAAGGGTTCTGTCTTTCCTGAAAACATTATAGGAAAATGTTTCAGGGAACAATTCCGAAGTTGCAACTGAACTGTCAATTTTTGTTTCCTGAATAGCCACAACATGAGGTTGGTGGACATCAATGAATGCTAATAATTCCAATTTCTTACCCCTCTTACTATTTAGGTTCAAGCTGAGGAGCTTCAAACCACCAATAGTATTGCCGTTAAAATTTGGCCCATTTGAACTGTTTTATAAAAGCCTAACATTCTTATCGTTTTGACAGTGGATAAATCGATTTTCAGTCATTAGATTCAACTGATCATCGAAGAAGGAAGCTGAAAATTTGAAAAATTTACATTTTGGAACAATCTATGTGCACCCAGAAGTCAATACATTTTCATAATCAGCGTCCGAAATAAAGAAGCATTCATTGTGAAGCCACAGTTCACAGCCATCGCATTGAACTGCCTTATGACCATTGAGAACCGCACGACTGCACAGGCCGCGATCCGCCTTGCAGTTTGCGCAATACCAACCACTACTGCCAGTCTCAATCGCTGACAGCTCGTCATCACCTAGATTTGAGCATTTTGCATGAATGCGTTTTTCGCAATCAATGCATACAATCATTTTGTCCGATAATTTGCAGATTTTTTTGCAGAAGCCACACTTAGACCTAGGGCCTGGGTTTGTTTCGATGTCCCCAGCCAGGATAATCAAAAGAGCTAGGTTAGTGTCTTTTGATGAGGAAAGGCATCTTAACCTCTCTGAAGTTCTACGATTCCCAAGTTTCCTTATAATAGTAAAACACTGCGAAGATCTGTCCGCAGACACTTCGCTACCAACTCTGCGTTCCAAGTTAGGGTCCGGAGAGTCCAAACCATGATTTGACCTTTTTTATAGTATAAAACCAATAACTACCACCACTGGAAACATGAATGGGGGTCTTCTAACATGCATTTTAGACATTTCCTACCGTTAACGAGACCAGCAACAATCCTGATTCTGAACTTGCGAGACAACAGAGCACTAAATAATAGAATAGACCGTTATAATAGAAAATATGCATTGTTATACACATGTTAGTATTTGCCCTAAATAACGTTGGATTTTGTCTGCTAGTACATAAATCGCTGTTTCAACGTAACTGACATTGTCAAGAATAAGTTGACTAACCCGTATAACGTAGTTTACATTGCATTTGACGTTTTTTCCCCTTCAGTGTCTAAACACATGTGATATAAAGAGCAAATTGTAAGAATTGTAGTGTAGAGAAAAGTTCATGTAATATATATGACCGTTTCAATATTCTAGTATGAAAAAACGAACAAACTAACGTCTTACAAAACTCGTCAGCAGTCACGATAAATATGTAACGTATATAACCACAACAAAAATACGAAGGAAAAAAAAAAAAACAGAATCAGACTAAATCGCTGAATAGGTGGAATAAAGTTTAGACGCTTCCACCAAACTTCTTTGATTTATGCCCAGCTTAGATAAGTTAGCAGCAGTTAGCAGTGAATATATTAAATGGGGACAAACTATTATATTTTTGGAGAATTGAAGCCACAAAATGAGGAGAAAAGCTAAGAACAATAGCTGCATGTTATTTTTCAATGTTATCTGTAATTTGTCCTAAGGAGACACTGTTGTATATGTATATATGAAGAAAAGTCAATGTTATATGTCCTCAAACTATATAATAAATCTAAACATGTAACGTCAAACCTTATTATATATATATATATATATATATATATATATATATATATATATATATATATATATATATATATATATATATATATATAGGGAGAAATGAGACAAACATCAAACAAAAATCTTCCCGGTAGCACTGGATCCAACAAATGGATTCAAAATGATTGAAATAAGTATATGGTAGGATTAAATCATCAACAGTGCAAAACAATATTTACTGAGCGCTTTCGGCTTTCGCCTTCTTCAGAGTTTACAGGTACAAGAAAAAAATCAAAATTTCAACATTTCTACAGGTAAATCAAGAAAAAACAAAATAATCATGAAAACGTTTCTCAATTTACTATTCAAATTCACATTAAACGACCAAAGAAATTGAGAAAAGGTCGTTTAACAAAGCAAAATTGCTACAAGGCGGCCGTTTCACGGCCCCAGTTCGAATTTGAAATTGCAAATGGCTGCCAAAATGAGAAAAATCGTATTGTGCGATTTGTAGCGGTGTATTTATAGCGATATACATACATTCTGTATACTGGCCATTCAGCTATGATGCAAAACTCACCATAATGAAGGAAAAAGAGAATTTTACATGTAATTACATCGCTACAAAAGCAAGAGTGGAACACTGTATGTCTGGAATAATGCAAGATGCCCCTGCAGAAATAGACTGAAGGTGGGACCGAGGCTAATCTCCTTTGTTAATGCCGCTTGGATTCAAAGTGTTAAGACGACGTATCCAGTAGCTCTCACGACTTTTTCTGGCATTGTCTTTCCACTCTGAATTGCTTTCCAAGCAGCAAACAGAGGCATGACTGAGAAAGTCATGTCCTTGCAAGCAAAAGTGCTCAGCGGTAGGAGATCTTTCAAATCTCTTGTGTCTCCAGTCATCTCTGTGACCATTCATTCTGAGCCTCGGTCCCACCTTCAGTCTATTTCTGCAGGGGCATCTTGCATTATTCCAGACATACAGTGTTCCACTCTTGCTTTTGTAGCGATGTAATTACATGTAAGTCCATCCAAAATAAAAAAGGAATCTCCACCAGTTTCCCTTTTTTGCAGCCTAAATCCAAAATACGGATATATCCATATATCAATTGTTGGTACTTTTGTCCATAAAAGAGACATAAAACCAGAAACCAACGTATGAAAAATCACACAATGAAGCAACACAAATCCACAGTTTCGGATTGTCAATGTATGAAAATTCATACAATGAGACAACACAAATCCACAATTTAGGATTTGTAATGTATGAAAATGCATACAATGGATATCTAACTCATAAATATGCATTTCTGGATAAAATCAAATCAGGTTCAACATGTGAAATTTCATACAATGAAGTTTTTGGTTAATAAGAATCCAATGTATGATTTTTTATACATTTGAAGTGCAGATCTGATAAGTCTAATTTTGCATGGGAAGTTTCTGTGTCATTTCATTGTATGAAATTTCATACAATGAAATGATACTGAAATGCACTTCCAAATAAAATTTAATATAGCAGAGAGTGACCCTATTTGCAATGATTTAATTGTGCATTTTATGTAATATGAAGGTTTGGTAAATCAGATATCCAATGTATAATTTTTCATACATTTGAAGTGACAGATCTGTTTAATTTCATGGGTAGTTTCTGTGTCCTTTCATTGTATGAAATTTCGTACAATAGATTGACTGTGAAATGCACTTTTCCTGAAAATTGAATAAATCAGAACCATGGCAGTATTACTATTTGCAGTTTCAAATGTATGAAAAATCATACAATGAAAATGTGATTGACTTGAATTTTAAAGTATAAACTGAAGTTTTGGTTTATAGAATATCCAATGTATTATTTGTCATACATCTGAAGTGATATATCTGTTCTAACTAATTCTACACGAGATCCTGTGTCATTTCTTTGTATGAAATTTCATACAATGACATGACATTGAATAGCACTTCTTTTTCATTTCCATATAGCAGAGCTACGACGGTGACACATTTTGCAATTTCAAATGTATGAAAAATCATACAATGAAAATGTGATTAACCTACATTTTATAGTATGATATCCAGTCTAGGTTAATCAGATATACACTGGATGATTTTTCATACATTCACGGAGACAGATCTACTGAAGCTTATTTTGCGTTCGCAATTTCTGTTTTGTTTCATTGTATGAAATTTCATACAATGAAATGACACGGAAATGCACTAATCATCCATCAAAATTAAATATAGAAGAGCAACGACAATGACACAATTTGCAATTTCAAATGTATGAAAAATCATACAATTAAAATGTGGTAAACCTGCATTTTATTAGATGAACATCAGTTTGGACGATCACATAACCAATGTATGAATTTTCATACATTTGCTGTAACAGATTTGTTAAGTCTAATTTGGGATGGGAAGTGCCTGAGTCATTTCATTGTATGAATTTTCATACAATGGAATGAGACTGAAATGCACTTCCCATGAAAATCTGATAATAGCAGCGTTACGATAGTGACACTATTTGCAATTTCAAATATATGAAAACCCATTCATAGAAAATATGATTAACCGTCATAATACAATAAAGATGTGGTCTACCTTCATTTTAATTGTATGAAGTGCGATTTTTCCTACATTTGATGTGAAAGATTTGCTAAATCTTATATTGCATGAGAAATTTCTGTGTCATTTCGTTGTATGAAATTTCATACAATGAAAGACACGCAATGCTCTTACCGTGAAAATTATAATTAACAGAGCTAAGACAATGACGTTTTTTTTGCGTTTTTCGAATGTATGAAAAATCATACAATGGAAATGTGATTAACAGGCACTTTACAGTATAAACTGCAGTTTTGGTTAATCATATATCAAATATATGATTTAAAAATCATACAAAGCAAAGGTAACTGTCCCGCTCTTAAAAGTTTGAACTTCAGTTTTGGTTAATATGATCTTTTTTGGTTAATATGATTTTGAACTGACGGATCTGTTAAATTTAATTTTCATGGAGAGTGCATTTCAGTGTTATTTCATTGTATGAAATTTCATACAATGAAATGACACAGAAACTTCCCATGCATATCTGTCACTTGTAATGTATGAAAAATCATACATTGGATTCCATCTGATTAATCAAGACTGCAGTTCATATTGAATAATGCAAGTTAGTCTGATTTTCATTATCACCCTATAATCGTCCTAATATGACTGAAATACTGTTGTAAGGTACGTAATATCGCAAGTCAGCCATCCATCTATCTCTTTTATAAAACTGATCGTTGCTGGGAAACCGTTTCGCAGTCGCTGTTTAACTTGAGCAGCGTTTCAGTTCCTGGTCTTTGCATACTTTTTACTTTTACTTAGGCACGTTTTGCCAACACTTCGGATTTTCATGGAAATGACACGAATATGGGGCATAAGCGTCATTTCAAAAGCAAATTCATGTAGTACCTTCCGTGTTTGATGACAATATGTCGTTTATACACAGCGTCTTCATGACACTCAAAAAATATGGGAGAAGGGTTTCCAAAAAAAGACAAAGAGCCTTCTCATGCACATTGTATTTTTGCCATATATTAAAAATGCGATACTGAGAGAAGAGCATCTTGTATACAAAGTAAATTACTCCAATAAGTTTACACAACGTTTTGATAAGATTTTCAATGAGTTTTCCTTGTTTGAAGCTGCCTACTCGCGGTCATTTAATCTTATTACTGAAAAAGCTGTAGTTATATGCTTGCAGCGATATCTCTCGATATAATCATGCGTACATTTTTACCTATACAACTGAGAGAGCTGTGGGCCTTACGGAGCCTTTAATCAGTAAGAATTCAGCGGTATGCTTTTTTCAGAACAGTGTCGCACTACAAACCATGGAATCACCGCACCCTCAATACATACCAGCTTTGTTACTTTAAAATCTACGGACTTTTCTTACAGTCAAGATAAGCACTCAAATGAATTTTAGTACAAGACAGTACTTTAGAAAATGGTTGAACGGCAAACAGTGTAAATCTTAGTCTGCGCTAAAAAGTCTCTCTAGGTCTATTGTTTTTTTTTTTTTTTTTTTTTTTCCTTCAGTACAAAATTTGCCTCAGCAGAAGGTTAGGTTCATAACCGTTTAGTTCCGTTTTGTATCCCTTTCATTTTACTGTAGATTGCTATGTAATGTAAAGATTGTTATAATTATATTCATGTGTACAGCATACTGAATAAAATATTATTTACACTAACCGTTTAGTTAACCAGAGTCATTATTCCAGGAACCATCAAATGTTTTATGCTTGCTTTAGTCTCTCTCTCTCTCTCTCTCTCTCTCTCGCTGATTCCGGGTTCGAGCCCCGCTGGAGGCGATTTTTCAACCGTAAACGGGGTTCCATTGCAAACAGCCTTTCATTATTACTCTTATTATTACTATATGGCTGAAATGCTGATGATAAGGACATTAAATCGCAAGTCATACACCCATCTCTCTCGTTTCCTATTTCAAGTTTTAGGATGATGCACAGCAGAGGTGACTGACGTGAAACATATTTTTTCGTGGCTAAGATAAGACAATATACACTGTCTTCCGTCGAATGTTGCTGGCAATTTTAAAATATTTGTAAAGTTATTTAAACCTTTCTTAAAAATGACCCCAGCTGAAATTCGGGAACAATCGATCGGAGCGATGTCGCGTGAAACGGGGCATTAAACCATGTGCATACGGAAAACACTCAATTCAGCCTGCGCTGCTGCTAAAACCGATCAGGGTCTTTACGTTTCAAAATTTATATTTGCGGTAAGTCAAAGAGTGTGCATACGAAAAAGGCAAAACTCTGATCAGACTGCGCGAATGTGCAGGCTGGTCTGAGACAACTTTGTAAAACACTCATTTTAACATTTTTAGAAGTGACATCGTCCGAAGAGGGGACTTTAGCAATGTGCATACGGAAACACACGCGATTTTGTTGTCAAAACACAAATCAAAGCCGGTCTACAGTCAGCGAAAAAGATACCCGTAGAGTCATCCAACGGTCAGGGCGGTGGCATTACCATACCGCGCCATTCCACAGCATTCCACTTTGTTTTGGGAACGCCATTCCGGCTAATTTTGTTTTTCGTTTCGTCCAAAAGAACAAAAGATACCCGTAGAGTCATTCAACGCTCAGGGCGGTGGCATTACCATACCGCGCCATTCCACTTTGATTTGGGAACGCCATTTTGTTTTCGTTTGGTCAAAAAGAAAAAAAAGATACCCGTAGAGTCATTCAACGCTCAGGGCGGTGGCATTACCATACCGCGCCATTCCACAGCATTCCACTTTGTTTTGGGAATGCCATTCCGGCTAACTGTGTTTTTCGTTTCGTCCAAAAGAACAATCCGAGTGTGGATTAGAGCCTTGCCTGTAGAGCATTATCGTCAGGTTCTTTCAGTTACCGTAAAATGCTAAATATTGAGACAGGCATGCCTTTAACAAACTATATATACTCTGAGGAACAGTCTGATCGGGTCTTCAAATACAACATTAAAGGCCCCATTTCTCTATCAGCATGAAATATTTTATCGTAAGGTATCACTGCAAGGTTCTTCACTTTGATTATGATCGTGATTGGCCGGCTTTAAAAAATGAAAAGATCCTTGAGTTTCTCATAAAGAAAAGATTAAGAAATAACTAGGTTTTTTTAGTTTTCAACTAAAATGGCCTACTTTCGATTTCACAAGCTTTTCGTACATGGTAAAAACACAATGTACAGGAGATAAAAATACAAGGTACAGACGTTTACGGGGTGATAAAAATACAATGTACAAATATGTAAGGCAAGGATCCCATTGATTGTGCCGCTGTTGCAATATTTCATTGCTTAACGGGGAACCATAGTCGAAAACCGTATTTTATTGTCTGGCTTTTCTCCTTTTTTTCAGTATACCTTGTTCCGTCTTTTTTGCCAGTTATATGATAAAAAGCACTTCATCCGACACATTATCATCAATTATGAGGGCTGTACAGGTCTTATAATGATTTGCATTTCGACAATTTTACTACTGGTAGGACTATTGAGACTCTAAAGCTTAACAATATCAGAGAACATGCCTAATCTAAGATGATAGTCCTAATGCAGCCTTGTCATTTTTTCAAACTACCTGTATCTTAAAACTGATGTCCTGTTCCAAACGTTCAGAGAAACATGCATAAAGTACCGTTCAGCTGAAACAATTGGGACAGATATGATTGAACAATACATAGATTTAGACAGTACTTGATCAAGCTGTATGGGCGCAGGGGGTCCACTTGATCAGGAATTCCAAAGCGAGTAATCAGACAGACACGCCTGCTTCAAGAGCCTAGACATATAGGAGCAGCCGATAAAGCTTAAAAATGAATGATGTCTGATCTGATGGATCTAAAAGAATAAAACATTGGGCGCAAGTTTTTTTGTTCCCTCTCTCTCTCTCTCTCTCTCGATCCGTAAACCGTTACATACTGGGACAGACTGTACAGATGCAGCGGAACCATCTAATTGTGGTGAGCCAACGTACAGAGCAGTCTTGACGGTACTGCGTTTCGTATTACAAATAAACATTGTGACACTTAGTATTAGGACACTTGAATACAGGTACTGCGTTTGGTATTACAAATAAACATTGTGACACTTAATATTTGGACACTTGAGTACAGGTATTGCGTTTGGTATTACAAATAAACATTGTGACACTTAATATTGGGACACTTGAGTACAGGTACTGCGTTTTTGGTATTACAAATAAACATTGTGACACTTAATATTGGGACACTTTAGTACAGGTACTGCATTTGGTATTACAAATAAACATTGTGACACTTAATATTGTGACACTTTAGTACAGGTACTGCGTTTGGTATTATAAATAATATTACGTCACTTAATATTGGGACACTTTAGTACAGGTACTGCGTTTGGTATTACAAATAAACATTGTGACACTTAATATTGGGACACTTTAGTGGACCGTTTTAACCCTAAAATATGAGCATCGCGGTTTGAAGAACTTGGTTGGTTGGTTGTTATGGGTTTAACGGCCCGCTGAGACAGTATTTCAGTCTATATCGGGCCGTCTTCCAGAGACAGGGAGAAAGAAAAGAGAAATGATAGATGAGAGAAAATTTTTAAAACAACCCCCGCCCGCACCTACTGCGAACACAGTAGGCCCTTGCCTGGAAGTTATAGCCAGCACCATCGCCCAACCACAACTTCTGTTTGTAGAACTCAGTTAATAATTGGTAATTGCCTACCTATTGGGTTCTTTGCTAAACCCATGCACAGGCATACCCAGTAATAAAACTTTCATTTGGCAGACTGCCTACATGTGCAACTCTGGCCGGCACAGGCTGGTTTATGCATACATAGTATTCTCACCTGTATAATGTAACTTTCCAAATATGCATGTGCAAATCTGCCGCGTCGAAAAAAATCGGCTTTATGAAAAATGCAAACTCGGCATGCTAAGCCTAGACTTTGCATATGCGCAGTCAGCTCAGAGACTTTATGGCAGCAAATCAATTACGGCAGCAAAAATACTATAAAGTTTCATAGGAATGTTAGAGGCTACATAGTAGACCATTGAGGCCTAGTGGACTCTTCTACCGTGGTCCGTTTACAACATTAGGACTGTTCAATTTGACGCGATTTCTCTTTGGGTTTTCTGTATTAAGACAAATGTATGTGCCCTGATGGGATGCAATGTTCAGAGGCATCTGATCTAGGTCTACAATATTTGCATTGTATTGTATTTAACGGGACGCTAGTCATCGACGAGTTAAAACCCGAAACTGAAAATGGGGCAGGTAAGGAAGATGTGCCCAGAATCTCACAGCCAAAAGTAAGGAGGAAAATTCTCAGGAACTGACAATCCCAGATCCCACTCATGACACCACGTGGGAAAAAGACAACACAAAATTAATCATCACCAAAGACATTATCAGTGGAAGCCATGTGAACAGCCATTTCCCATGTAGGTCACCAGACTAGCCTTAACATCACAAACAATATATCAGTAACAGACATACCGACAAACACCACATCAAACAAACAACACATGAGCGCCGCCTTTGGGGGTGGGGGGTGGGGGGGGGCAGTAAACATGAAATTAAAAAACGCTGCCTATTACGATGTCAATGCCATTAAACAGCGCCCCTCTCCTTGCCTAGTAGACCGTTTTGTCCTCCTCACCCCCGCTGCATCGTCCAAAAAAGAAAAACAAACTATATTTTAACATGTCAACGATCAAAATATTATGAAATAACATTATCAGTTTGCTCCAAACAGGGTGTCCCAATCCTTACGCGGATATTGGTAATACCAAAAACAATGTAATAAATAGTACCCAATTTCGGACACATTCAATAAACAGAACTTGTCTGTAGAGTTGTGACCAGTATCACTTACACCTACGATATTGGAACACTTCAACACTATTAACCATAAAAGTTAGAGTAAATGGATAATCTTAGTTTACTGTACTATGATTAATTGGAAAATTGTTAGCAGAGAAAAAATCCAACACGACAATTTGACCTGAATCTAGACTTTGCACTGTGCATATCCTAATCAGGCTGGATGATAAAATTCTCAAAATGCCATTCCCACTGGTATTACATGTATATTTTGCGGTGATTGCGGTTACGTGGCTTCTGGTTTGGCCCTGTTGTAGCGGTGACAGCCGTTTAAACGGAAGTCGCAAATTCTTTGTCATTTGCCCCAAAATGGTTAGTAAACTGTTAGAATCACACGGGTTATCCCGAGACAACGGACGCGACAGAAGACAAACAACGCAGTTCGATTTGGTGACGTCATAGGACTACCTAAGGTAGGAAAACAGCGATTTTTAACCTTGAACATGAATACTTTTAAAAGTTATTTGGCAGAGTGAAAGCAGGCTAATGTTGGTACCAACCGATGAAGTTTCACGGAGAATTGTTCATTAAAATGAGAGATAAACCTCGCAACGTTTCATTTCGTTCAATTTCACCTACCCCTTTCTATTTCGGTTGTAGTTTTTGGCTATGTAAGACATCTTCTTTCTTATTTTTTTCTTATGTAGATATAGTATATTGTCTATGGTTCTAATTCATCGCAAGCATTTGTCTGAAAATTTTTTGTCGATTGTTCAAATCCATAGAACAGTGAACACTTGAGTTTGTTCCTGGACACAACCTACCACGGGTCATGAAACATCTGAACGCGGTTCGTCAGCATACTTCGAGAACAACGAACGCAGTTTGTAAAATAGCAAGTCCTTGGAAAAAATCGATGTTACCACTCGCGTTTTCCTTGAAACTGCATTATTTGCGATGCAGATATTTGTGATAGCAAGCACACACCTAACAGACACCCTTTAAATGGTAGATGCGAGTTCAGCAGTGTGAGTGGTTGTTGATGATCAGAGTTATTCAGCTGAGCGCCCGATAGCACTGGGGCTGCTGAACTCGCCTCTGTCGGGTATAAACTACTGAGTGACATTTGGCATAAGCAATATGGCTTAGTTACACTTACGAAACCTGAGTAGATGAATTGGAGAACCATAATATTATTACAGCATTTTCAAGTCATAGAATCGAAAACGTTCAGCTTTCACAATGAGTTGTCGAGTTATACATGTAATCCGCTCTTCATCTATCAGTTGCAAGACGGCCTAGACATATTTCTTGTGCTCCGTTGTAAAGATGCTGTCTACTAAACAACTGACTCCTCTATTCTATTCTATTCTATTCTATTCTATTCTATTCTATTCTATCCCTTAACCTTATTAGGTCGTTGGGGCACCACAGATGTCTTCGAAACAATCCCTTTCCACATTGTCCTGTTTTCAGCTGCCCTAGTTAAGCTGGCAAAATCCATCCCTGTCAACTCTTTAATATTGTCTTCCCACCTCTTCTTCTGTCTACCTCTTCGTTTTCCTTTCACTGTGCCCTGTAGAATCATCTTTGCTAAACCGGAAGACCTTAAGACGTGGACATACCACCTTAGTTTCCGTTTCTTGACCAGCGCCAGGAGTTCATCGTATTCTCCAATGGCTGCTTGGATCTTTCTGCGAACCTCCTCATTGATTATGATGGTCCTTGTACGTAATGTTCAGTAACATTCGGTAGCATCTAATCTCAAAGCCTGCGTTCTTTTCTCGAACTCTGCTGTCAAGGTCCACGATTCACTGGCATACAGAAATATTAAAATGACAAGGGAGCGCATAAGTTTCCCTTTGATCCAAGAGATATGTTATCTCTCAAAATTGGTTTCAGTTTGGTAAGAGCTGAAGTGGCTTGTGCAATCCTAAGGAGAACCTCCTGTTTTGAGACATCGTCTGAGACAACTGCCCCAAGATACAGTACCCAGCTTCTGCCCTCTTACCGTGATCTCCCTCTGGATGTCATCTGCGCTGTTTGTCATCAATTGGTCTTCTCTGCACTGATCTTCATCTTATACTTTGTGCAGGTTTTGTCGAGACTTTCAACTAGGGTTTCTAGTTCCTGCTCTTCCTCAGCTAGAGCGTCTATGTCATCGGCAAACCGCAGATTGGTAATGTTTCTGCCGCCTATGCTGACCTTTCCGTCATGTTCTTCCAGAGCATCAGACATGATCCGTTCGAGAAAAATGTTGAAGAGGGCGGGTGAAACATCCTTGCCTTACTCCAACTGTTGTTCTGAACCATTCTCCTGTGTTGCCATTCATCAGGACTGCACTTGTCGTATAGTTGCTCAATGGTGCGAACTAGATTTGCACTGATATTGTACTTCGCTTGGTAGGCCATAAGGCTGCATTCCATGCCCTACCAAAAGCTTTCTTGAAATCAAGGAAGACATGGTACGGATTCTGCTGACATTGGAGATACTTTTCACACAGGATTCTAAGGTTGAAGATCTGCTCTGTGGTGCTTCTTCCGGATCTGAACCCATCTTTCTTATCTTAAAGCCGTGTTCATGTGCACAATTTGCACCCGGGTGCAAATTTGCACCCCGTGAGCAAATTTGCACCCCGGGTGTATTTTTGGCCATGTGAACGGTGTTTTAAAAGTTTGCACCCGGGTGCAAATTTGCTCCTACTTCTGAGGTGGTGCAAATTTATTTGCACCCGGGTGCAAATTTGCTCCCGGGTGCAAATTGTGCACATGAACGCAAAATGTTTCAATTCTATACATTTTGATCGGGGATTTTGATATATAGCAGACCTTTTCTATGACGATCCTGTATAAACATCTATAAAAAATAAATTTTAAATTGTCTTCATCAAATCGAAAATCGGGCTGTATATTATGGCTTAATGGATATCAAAATTAATGAGAGTATTATTTTGGCCGTTCTTAAGCAATATATCTTAACTTGAATGGGTACCGTCGATCGCCATCCCCTCCCCCTTGTCAACCTCCTGAATTTTCAGGAAGGCTGTTAAAAGGTCGTCAACGCAAACCAAGCAAACCCGTTTCACACATTCAATCACATAGACTTGTTTGAGGAGGATCCTCTGACGTCCCAGCTAAATAGTACACGAGAGAGGGAGTGCACTTCCTCTATACACATGCTATAGGTGAGGAAGCTTCCCTGGTGCAGTAGAAAAGCTGACCCCCACCCCCTCTGGCGAGACTTAAAATCAAGGCCCCGTCTACGTACTTGTATAACCTGAGCTGTTGGAGACTAACACAGTTGCCACCATTCCTTTATAATCTCTGGTATTATATGAGCCGCGTCACTAGAAAACCTGTCTGTCTTTGGGTTTTCATATCAGGTCCGACACAAACCCTGCTGTACAATCACAGAAGATGGCTAGAGGCTTTAAATTCCGGAATCAGGGATTGATTTTACTATCCTTGTGGCGAAACAAAAGGCGCTGCTTAGTTGCGCTGATCTGTAGCTATGTTTTTGCACATGCAAAATGCAGGTTTATGCATGACGCGTTTCATATGATCAAATAAGTTTTAAATTTTAATTATGAGCAGCCTCTGATTATTTCAGTTGCGTACAACTAGTTTACAGTGCAGAAAAAGTGTCTTGTAATTGCTGCTGAGAGAATATTAGATTAACAAGAAGTTTGCATGTAGTCTGCATCGTGAACATCATGCATGACACGAGGATTTACCTCTGTGCGCCCCATTCAATTATTAGTTTGCAGCTGGTGTGTGGGGTGGGAAGGCTTGGTTGGGTTGAGGAACGTAATTGATTGAAATACAATCATACGAATGGATTTGGTTTTCATGTCAAATTATATGAATATTATGCCTTTCGGGCTCGGCCTTTATATGAATGGAGTGTAAAAGTTTCGGGCGCACATCCCGCCATAGCAAAATCGAGGACGACCCCCATACACACACACACACACACACACACACACACACACACACACACACACACACACACACACACACACACACACCGACATGATAAAGAGTTAATTGTCAATTAGAACGTACAAACACAATTTCTCATAAAAACTGAATTCATTGTGTTAAATCTAAAATTAAATCTAGGTGTGTATGGACACAATTTATTGGCATATGAACGCGACATGAGGGGGTGTAAATTTGCACCCGGGTGCAAAATGTGCACATGAACACGGCTTTAGTTATATTACTCATCTCATCTTGGTAATATTACGTTGACAAGATCGTGCTAAGGTTGACACTTAAAGCCGCGTTTAGATGGACAAAATACACCCGGGTGTAAATTTGCAACTGGGGTGCAAAATTGCACCCGGGGTATATTTTGTCCATGTAAACGGCGTTTATAGGTAGAATAAGTCATCTTGTTGGCAAACTTTGTCCATCTAAAAAGGTTTTAAGCAAAATCGGGGATGCCAATTTGCACCAGGGTGCAAATACAGACCCGGGTGTATCTGTCCGTCTAAACACGGTTTACGAATGGTTGTAACATATTTGTTTTTTGTTCACACAGATGCACATATGCTGAAACTGTGCGAAAGCTGGCTCTATACTAAGTGTAGGCTTGTTTGACCTGTATGCGAACGATGACGGCCATTCTTGACTACTTCCTGCCGTAAACGCGGTTCCATTGCACACAGCCTTTCATTACCATCCTTTCATCGCCCTGATATGACTGAAATACTGTTGAAAAGGACATAAAATCGAAAATTATCCATCCATCCATCTTGACTGCTGGACTTTGCACGTGCGCCTTAGTCATCCGATTATATTTCAGGCGCGACATAACAAATCGTGCTTTATGCCATATGCGAATAACGAAGACACAAATTAGCCTGCGCACCCGCATAGTCTTAGCGTCTTTATTGTTCACTGCAAGGATAGAACAAAGTCTCCAGAAGGGTCATGCCAAATAGCTGGCCTCAAACCAGCATGAGTAACTCTATTCTGGCTTGTGTCTACGCTGGTCGGAACTCTTGAAAACACCATATCTCATGAACCGGCTCAATTGTTTTCACTATGAGCCGTTGGTTTGTGTGACTGTTTGGCTAAGATGGGGTTGGTTTTATTGGTTCAATGAGGTTTCTCAGAAATTCAAGTGAACGCTCTGGGAATAAGGCTTACATGCAATTTTCATCAAATAAGAACCTTGTGAAGTTTATACATAGACAGTCAAACGTTCATGCACAGTAAAGGCTTTGTAAAGCGTTCGCAAGTGTCACCCCCGGTTAACTATGTATATGTACAAAGGCTGTTACGAAACTAAAAAAGAGCTGTAACGAAACGAAAAAGGTCGGAGTTACCAAACGACCTGATGACCAGGTCGTTTGATAACTATAACTCTTTTTCGTTTCGTAACAGCTCCTTTTCGTTTGGTAACATCCATGAAAACATAGTTAATCAGGTGTGAGTGTATTTAAGTTTGGGGTTCAGACCCACTTATACATTGTAATCATGCTTTTGAGATGGAACGTCGTTCCCAAAATATAAAAAGAAAAAATGGATCGAACATGTGACCCTTATATTGCTATTTTGCTAGGTGATTGCATGTTGAATGAGCTCACGGCTTCTTCAGCTTGGAGAGCGCTGGTGAGTGTAACGTTTTAATGCCTTTCAACAATATGTATGATACGTCTTTCATCTGTGTGTGGCATAGAACTTAATGCTCCGTCAGGCAGAACTCTGCTCTAGAAACATCATCGTTGACAACCTAAAAAAATATTCTGCCGGAGTTGATAATATATCACGAGAACTTGTTCAAGCTGGCGGGGAGACTATAATTGATGTTTTAACAGATATCTGTAACAGGATCTGGAGAACAGGAGAATGGCCTACCCCATGGACTCAGTCGCTGATTATTACGCTCCCTAAGCAAGGCAACCTACAGCTCTGCCAGAACTACAGAACCATCAGCCTCATCAGTCATTTAAGCAAAATCATGCTGAAAGTCATCTTGAATAGGCTTAAACCACAAGTCAAAGAGATAATCGCCGAGGAACAGGCTGGGTTCCGAGCAGGAAGAAGCACCACAGAACAGATCTTCAACCTTAGAATCCTGTGTGAAAGTATCTCCAACATCAGCAGAATCTGTACCATGTCTTCATTGATTTCAAAAAAGCCTTTGACAGCCTTATGGGCCACCATGCGGAAGTACAATATCAGTGCAAATCTGGTTCGCACCATTGAGCAGCTATACGACAAGGCAACAAGTGCAGTCCTGATAAATGGCAGCACAGGAGAATAGATCAGAACAACAGTTTGAGTAAGACAAGAATGACTTCTGTCACCCACCCTCTTCAACATTTTTCTCGAACGGATCATGTCTGGTGCTCTTGAAGAACATGACGGAAAGGTTAGCATAGGCGGCAGAAACATTACCAATCTGCGGTTTGCCGATGACATTGACGCTCTAGCTGAGGAAGAGCAGGAACAAGAATCTCTAGTTGAAAGTCTCGACCAAACCTGCACAAGATATAAGATGGAGATAAGTGCTGAGAAGACCAAACTAATGACGAACAGCGCAGATTGCATCCAGAGGGAGATCGAGGTAAAGGGGCGGAAGCTGGGTACTGTAAGCAGCTTCAAATATCTTGGTGCAGTTGCTTCATTGAGGACTCAAAACAGGAGGTTCTCTCAAGAATTGCACAAACCACTTCAGCTCTTACCAAGCTGAAACCAATTTTGAGAGATAACAACATATCTTTTGGGTCAAAGGTGAAACTTATGCGCTCCCTTGTAATTTCCATATTTCTGTATGCCTGTGAATCGTGGACCTTGACAGCAGAGCTAGAGAAAAGAACGCAGGCCTAAAATGAGATGAGATGCTACCGAAGGTTACTGAACATTTCGTACAAGGACCATATAACCAATGAGGAGGTTCGCAGGAATATCCAAGCAGCCATTGGAGAATATGATGAACTCCTGACGCTGGTCAAGAAACGGAAACTAAGGTGGTTTGGCCACGTCTCAATGTCTTCTGGTATAGCAAAGACAATTCTTTAGGGCACAGTGAAAGGAAAAAGAAGAAGAGGTAGACAGAAGAAGAGGTGGGAAGACAATATGAAGGAGTGGACAGGAATGGATTTTGCCAGCTCAACTAGGGCGGCTGAAGACAGGACAAGGTGGAAAGGGATTGTTTGGAAGTCATTTGTGGTGCCCCAACGTTATGGGATAGAATAGAATAGAGAGATGTTAGTACTGCATTGATTTCTCATTTGTATAAAATAGCAAGTGCAGGAATAGCAGACAAGCGGTTTCGATAAGATATTTCAATCATTTAAAAGATACGCGCGTATGCAGAGACCAGTTCAGATACAGCAAGATGTGTGCATCAAATGAGACAATACGTAATGCCGCACGGATCGAGTAGTGCCCACCTGCAAGCATGAGGCAAAATATCTTACTTACAACAATAGAAAAATAGGAATGGAATGGGTAAGAGACAGTAGGGTATAGATTTTCTTTGGTTTAAAACTGCGTTGGTTGTTTCTGGCGAACCGTGTTCATTATACCTGGCCTAAAATGTGAACCGTGGTAAGTTGTTGACAGAAGAAAAGACAGTACCTAACTTCAAATGTTTATAATTCCATTCTACAAAGTAATTTATGATTTATTACAATTGGCATGTTTTCTGTAATCCCTGGTAGCATTGAAACTGACGGAATCCCCAAGTTTGTACATTTGGTAAACCGTTCACGGACCTCTGAAATAAAATATTTATTTATTTTTTGCTTCGTCGCTGACATTTCAAAGTTTCTTGTCGCTTTGTTGATTGTGCTAGAACCCGGGATTTCTCCATGACATGTAGAAAACTCCCCCCTTTCTTAATATGGAAACCAGAAATTTCAATTTAGTCTAATTAAAGAGAAAATAAGGGAAAACGGCTACTCACACCTGTTTTCCGCCTTACCTGTTGAACTGCGTTAGTTGTCTTCAGTCGCGGTCGTTGTCTCGGGATAACCCGTGTGAGAATCTGGTTTTATGAAGCCACTACTTACTGCTCTAAATATTAGGGCATGTTTACCCTAATAGTAGGGTGACTTTCAGGGGTGAAATGAAGGTGGGGTAGTCATAAAAATACTACAAGCAATGTTATATACCAAAATGTTCGTCACACCTTGTAGTTTATGAAATCGCCGGGATCCAGTGTCAGATGTTGGTGCGGGCTGAGAAATCCAAGATGGCGTCCAAGATGGCCACCGTGTTTAGAATAGGGCACTAGATATTTGTATCTTGCTGTAAAATTTTACAAATGGAAAACACAGAAGAGGAAACGACTTAATCATTATGTAACATAAACCAACATTTGAAAAAAGTATATTGTTGATTGCTGTTGAACAAGGTCAAGGTCATTTTTAAGGTCATATGTATCTGTTTGGGGAAAAATCTTCATTTTACCGCCTATTTTCACATTTATTGTTAAAAATCTTGCTGAACAGAGCAGATTTTTATATATGTTGATTAACATCAGTATTTATTGTTATAGTTTATTGGCATTCTGCGCCTTTACTGTGGGGATATTGACCTTGACATTCATAAAGCATGTCAAATACTGATTAAAATTGAAACAAAATCTTACCTATATTTCTTATTTTGATATCACTTTTTCAATGTTTATGCAGGTAAATCGTTTGACCATCCTTTTTCACAAGGCAAACATACATGCAACAAGGTCAAGGTGATATTAAAGGTCATAAGAGTGAAGAAAGTAAAAATAATGTAAGCCAAAATACGGGAAAATGTGCCTTCTGAGATCTAAGACTTAGGAAGTCTCTTAACAGCTTTCTTAGGCTATTTGTGTTACTCGTCCTTTGGATATCAACAAGAATAATTTACCTACATGCAGCAGATACCATAGGCATTGATCAGCATAGGCCTTTAAATAAGCTGGGCTACGCCTTTGTTGTTCACATATGACACTATACACCTTTTGATGATAAAGATATGAAACTAATCTCATGATCCATACTAATGTAACGTATTTTAATAGAGTTTAAAAATATGGCATGAATCTTATGATAAGGTATAAAGCACTGTGAGCACAATTGTTATATTATGTACATCATCTGTCATTAAGTCAAGGTCATATCAAAGGTCAAGAGACAATCTAATCATAGTGTCTCCTGATCCATCATAGCATGTCCCCTACATTAACATTGTCATACACTTTGAAGAAAGTGGCGTGCATTTAATGAAAAAGTTGAAGAGATGTGCTGTACAAGCAAACCCTGTCCACAGTTATGATGCTATTGAACAAAGTCAAGGCCATTTGCAAGGTCAAATGTATTTGAGAGGGTGATAAAGAAACGTTGTCAAGCTGTTGCACAGTTGGGATGTCTGGCTGTACCATCATGTTTTTTCGCCACTTTATGCGAACAATCTTAACGGTCCTTGAAGACCATTGACTGGGGTGAGGTGAAACCATTGGAACCACCTTCTTGTAGTCTAGCTCAGCCTGAGCCAAGATGCATATATCTGGGTCAGCAGACCATTTCAGCTTACTTAATTGTCTTTTCCATTGCACCACTTGCTGTGGTGGTAATGACCAAATCCTCAGTGAGAGACCCATGCAGCTTGTGCGACATCCATGCTGCTTATGCATAAATTGGTTCACAGGTCAGCTTAACTCGAATAAGACAACCTGTGCATGTAAGTTTCTTTTACCTGTTATCAAGTAAGAGGCAACCTTTATGATTTTCTTTTTCCTCAGGCGGCATGCTCTTCCTGGGGGATCTGCTTCGGTGGGAGAGCATTTGCTCAAATGGGAGTAGGTTCTTTTCTTTGGGATTTCGCCCTTGGTTGAAAGGAACGCAGAGATGGGGATGGTGGAGTTGCTTTTCCTGAATGGGAGGCTGCTCTTGTGACTAAGCCTGTTTGTTTGCTTTTGCAGTGTGACCATTTGATGGGTAGTCTGCTCTGGAGCGAAAGATGAATGAATGACTGACGCTATTACATGTTCTTTGAACAGTATTTCAGCCATATTGGGACAACGAGAGGGTGATAAGGGATGGTTGTCAAGCTGCTGCACAGTTGGGATGTCTGAGTCATATTTTTGCCACTTTTACAAAGGCGGGCAGCTTTAATGACTTCCTTCTTGCATGCTTCCCCAGGAGGCATGGCCCTTCCTTTTGGGTATGCTTTGGAAGGACAGCGTTTGCTCCAATGAATGGGGAAATTCCTTTGGGAACAGGCCCTGGGTTGGAAAGGGAGCAGGGATGGGTTGGCTATGTTGGTTCCTCTAAAGATGGTTCACCTTAACATATACATCAACATAAAAAAGTATGCCATACACTATCATGGTCAGAAAATACATCACTTGTATACTGAACGTCAAAAGAAACGCATACAAGTTTAGGTTCAGTTTTCTTCTGCCAGCTGATTTATGGTTTTAAATCACATATAGCAGAAAATTCTACTAACGTCTGCCAACACTATGAACATAGCTTCTTGCCAAAATAAACCTAGATTAAAGAGTTATCTCAATTTATCGTGAAACATTCAAAGTTGTTGTAAGAGTTGTCTTTCCTTTGGCAGTATAACAAATTGTTTCCAAAACGCGACTCTAATGTGTGGTGATGAAAAAAACGTCGGTTTTATTACCATGGTATTCTTCTTATGAACATGACAGCAGTTTGAAGTTGAACATTTGTCAAATTATCTCCCTTGCAATTAAACAAATAGCAAATTGGGAAGTCCAATAACATCAAAAATTCTGCAGTGCTTCGAAAAATTTCTTAGCAAATCTGTTTATTTTACTCTTGTTAATTCATTTAACCTCTTCGTGTGAATGGTTACTGTTCTTTTCAAGAAATACAGGGTGTAAATAGGTCTATGGGAAATCCAATGGTAAGTCAGTGTTACTGTTTCTACTGTCAACTTTCACCTGATTGTTTCTCTAAAACGCAAGGCTCGATTGCTTTGATTTTTTCGCTGTTTCTTAACCCTGCTGCGGACATTATGTCTGGAGAAAATAACTGGCTTAGCATTTTACGGAATTAAAAATTCAGCTTCTGAAAGTATGGTGACTTTAGGTTTAACCCCATCACAAAAGCAAGCGTTCTTGTCTCTAAAGTTTATGGTATATCGATGCGTTAATGTGCTCATTCTGTCGGAATATCATAAACAAAGTAATTTAAAATGTCTAAATAAGAGCATATACTTATACCTTCAAATAAATTGAGCGTATACATTGTATGCGTTTCTTTTGATGTTCAGTATATATACCAGGATGTTTTGTGTTGCATTGTATTTAAGCATACTTGATTTCAATCCTGCAACTGGATTTTAGACAAAACTGAATTGACTTGATTTGATTTGATTTGAGGAAGATGCTAAGCGGCCTATACCCAAAAGACTCATTGTGCAAGAAAGGGCTTCTGCAATGGAGTCATGCACTGGAGTAATGTATGGTACTAAGGAAAATAAACAGACAAACAACCCAACAAAGACGGGTTTTCCTCAGTATCTTAACCTACGTTCACTGCAAGGCATTATGGGGCCAGATTGAAAAGGCCGTTGTTGTTGTATTTATTTTCCATACAAGCTCTATCTTACATGCCAAATAGAGCACAGGAGGGGACATTGCAGATTAGACATAGACGCCCTGAAACCAACATACAGTTAACAAACTCTCAAAATCTTTTGGGGTTTCGATGGTGGTTTTGCAATCCTTATGCCGGGCATGATGTATAGGTCAGACTCTGTATTTAAATGTTGAAGAAGAACCCGAGTGCTGGGAGAAAGAACCATAGCAAACTTGCTCGGTAAACAGGCAGAACTAAAACAGATGTAGTCTTGTCTTCCTTAGGCGTCAGAGACCAAGAATCTGCTGTCGCAGGTCTGAACCTGTGATGATCATTAAGCTGCCTCATGACAATGGTTGTTACACTGTTCAACTGGCAGCCCAAGTCTTTCTCAGCAATCTGCATCATAAAGAGGGCAGCAATTTGACCGCCTTCAATATAATAATAGTAGACAACAGAGTGGCCTCATCACAGTGGTGGGCATATGTCTAATTACACAGTCCATATCGCCGAGCATAAGCTCAAATAATGACCCTATTGATTTTAGTCTAAGCAGATTCAGCTCAGAGGCCATGATGCGGCCTAAAGGATCACCCTTAGGAACGATCTGTTTAGTTTCAGTGCCGGTCTGATGTTCAGACAAGCACTGGAAGCATGAGGGACTACTGGCATGTGTATTTTATGGCTGGTCGTGGGTCTGTCTGCATTCAGATGTTGCTCTATATTTTCAGGAGATGATTGGTATTTTAAGCATTTTACTTTGTTTTCAAAAACCTGCCATCGTCATTGTATAATATGTTGTTCTAAAATGATACTTTTAACCAACAGATACTGTTTAAACCCAAAATGCCGCGGTATTTTACTATCGAAATGCTCCTTTGAAACACTGTAGTTCCTGTGTGAGTTAATGTTGCAGTGTTATCAATTTCAATTAATTCACTAAATTATTTGATTTCGTTTGTTCTGCTCCTGATGGAAGCTATGAGAGATCTCCTTTTCAAAGAATATGGTTATCACCCCCCCCCCCCCCACCCCCAACACACCCACAACCAAACACACACCCACACCCACACACCACTCCCTCACCCTGTCATTTACAATCATAGGCAGGAATAAATGTGTTTCATTTTTCTGATGTTTATCGAAATCAAATGGTCTCAATATTGTAATATTTCGATACACATCAAAAAATTGAGTTCACTGCTTATATTGAAATTCTTTTTATGTCGTTATTTGGTGAAAACATTATGACATCACCAACGTCCTATCAGATTGGAAAGAATAACATTATGCCAGACTAGTGTAATTACCATAGGACTTTTCAGTAAATGTACAGAGAATGTAAGTATTAGCCTATAACAAGCAAAGTATAGGCACAGAGAAAAGGAATGTCTAAGAAATTTGAAGTCTCTTTCATCAGTCATTTGATATTTGATAGTGCAGTGTTAAAGGCGGTTAGACCTTTAGATTTGATTTCAGACTAGGAGTAGTTGATAAACTGAAAATGAATTGACAAATAAATGGACCAGCCCATGAGAAAATGATATTCATCACATATGCGGAAGTTATTCTTGAAATGTGCATGCGCAACAACCCGTGAGGCTAGATGTCCACCACCATCTACTACCATTCTTTGTATGCATGAACTATAAAGGCTCTGGTGAGACTGCACGGATGCCTCCAAACTTTTGCTGGTTGCCTATACGATAGAACCAAAATCTGAGGTACTGGCTCAAGTGAAAGATCAAATACAGAATCATTAAATAAAATACACCTTTGGCCAGTTATTGCCAGTACATGTTCTTTGATTACAAGATGGGATAAAATCACATGGAGAAAATCTACCTTGACAGCACATCAATTGACAACTCTTAAATATTCTTGCCAGTAACCTTCCGACCTCAGATTTCAAAGTGTTAACACTTTAATTAATTTAAATACATGGTATCCTGTTTGCTTTTCAGACATGTGCATAGATGAGCACTGTAAATTAATATCAACATGGTTTGTTTAATCATCCTGTATAATGCATACCTGGGCACCATTATTGACACAGTGGGTAACAAAACTGACCTGTATAACATTTCTTTAGCTGGAAATAGTAATGGGCTACTGTTTTTTCAGAATGTTTACCATTTCATAATTTAGATTTTGAATGTTTGTCATGTAAAAAGTCATTGTAAATACATTTTGCCTTTCAAATTTCCCTCAACAGAAACTTGATTTGTGTCACCATAAACATACCCCTGGGAATTTGCTCCTACTACATAAATGATAGAAAATACATGCTCAGAAAAGAAACTTGTTTAAAGAACATGATGTGATTCAACAATAAGCCTGTTTTGATAAATACCACTTACTTTCTATTAAACTGTATGTTGACTGTACTTCTCCTGCATTTCCCCTATTGAAATAGCTGATTTTCATGGAATACCCCTTGTTGATGTCCCCCATATTCACTTACTTAAAATGGTATAATTTCTAAACCAAATGCATTAAACAGATGTCAATTGCCCATAAAAAGTTATTCTGAAGGTGAAATAGCATTGCTATAAATATTTTGGAAGTTATTGCAAAAAATATCTGGTCAAGCATCGTTTTTTTTAACAAATTTGACCTTTGACCTTGAATTTGACCTTGACCTTTGAGGTTTATCTTATGTTTTTTCACATGTTTGAAATGGTATGCACAATTAAAGATAAACTGCAGCTGTTTTAAATTCATAACCACATGAAACAGATGATGAGCACCAATATTCTACATTAACCCCCTTTTCGAGGAACGGCGGCCATCTTGTGACGCCATCTTGGATTTCTCGGTTCGCACCAACGTCACGCAATGGATCCCGACTGTTTTACAAACTTTGGGATATGACAAACATTTTGGTATATAACATTGCTTGTAGTATTTTTATGACCACCTACCCTCTGAAATATGCATCTTTTCTGGCCAAAGTCACCCTACTATAACATTCTATGATGGATGGCCGATTTGCAGTTTTACGTCTCTTTGCACAGTATTCCAGTCATATGAGGACAATAGGAAGGTCATTTTGTAAGGGTTTGTAGAATAGAATCCCGAGTACAGTTGGGAAGAATTCCGCCTCTGACTGGATACCCCTAGATCAACGAGCAAGCTCCTAAAAGTCGAGCAAACGAAAGATGCTATGAGAAACATTGCTTGGTGAATTACAACATCAGGTCTTTCTTTCTTCCCTTTATGACCAGCCTCCTACTTCGTCACTATGTATCGTGCATATCCCTAGCCTGAGTTCCTATCTATTTTGTACTTTATCGTCAAAAAATGACAATGACAATATTAACTAAATGTTTATGGTTAATTATGATTTTTATTTTATCTATGTATTTCTTCATACTCGGAAAAGAATTAAAATAATATTGACCAGACTGCACCCATACTAGCATCCCACGATCAGGCTGCTCAGTTAGAAGGTGTCTGGTGTTTCCCAATGCTCTGATCTTGACTGCACATGTGCACAGATCGGTCTGGGTTTGTACAGTTTGCATATTCCTAATATAGATTTCCGGGGTGCATGCGGTTTCGGTAGTGATTATGAAAAAAGGCGCACTTTAGTTTAGAACAAACAGCGGCACTCAGTCCCATCGCCCCTATCCGAAGTTGGGGAGGCGGTGGGGGCGAGGATAACTCTGCCATGGCCATGTGTACGCTTCGGACCGATGGTGGTGAGGTTGGAAAACTCCAGGGTCTGGACTCAACCGGAAACGAACTTTACGACGTGTGGATTATAAAGATGGAGCGTCGGCCTCTCGGAGAGGCGAACACAACCACAGTGTTTAAAAGTCAATATTTTTTTCTCCGTGTGTGTGTGGCGTGGGGGGGGGCGAAGAGAGGGCCTACAACGATTTGTTTTCTTTAAGGAATAAACATTCCTTTCAATGTCGGCTGATTACTTCGGGTCATCTAAAGAAAAGGGTAGGATACATTATGAATTATGATGAGAACAGAATAATCAAAAGACTAGAATGAGCCAGATTCAAATCTGCGCGACGAGTGACCGAGTGCAGAGATCCAACTCACGGTCAACAATACCAAGCATAAACTTGTTTTCAAAAATCACGCATTGTCAGGCGCTGAGGTTATATTAAAGAGACGTATAAACACACTATTAAAGCCGTATGTGTACATCTTCAGACCACCCCCACCCCCTTCTCACGCCACGCTTTCACTTAGAGACTTAATTCCCGCTTGTTTCTCCGAGAGAGGAAGCCCTTTCATAGAGTATCTACTCTATAGTTTTTGGTTTTGTTTTGTTTTGTTTTTTGATTGATTGATTGTTTTGGGTTTAACGGCCCTTTGAGACAGTATTTCAGTCTATATCGGGCCGTCTCCGAGAGAGAGGGAGAAAGAAGAGAGAATTGATAGACGCGAGAAAAAAAGTATGTCCAAACAACCCCCACCCGCACCTACTGCAAGCACACTAGGTCCTTGCTCTACTATTTTCCAAATCAGGACGCCCCGGCACTGGAAGTTACAGGCAGCACCATCGCCCAACCCGACCACCCCTCTACTCTAATAGGAATGAATTTTCTCCCGTGGGAGCAAATTCTTTCCTGAAAGAGTTAAGATGGTAAAGTTATCTTTTCATGATAAAAATACCTTTGTTAACCTTAATGCATCTTTGCTGCGAACAACGATCATTTAATATTCCACATGGACAAACTGGGTGCCAGGTGATGCATGTTATGGATTCGCTCTCTGACGCCTCCTGGGAACACATGCATTTTCATCAAGTATCCTGATTTTTGCGTCTTTTTCGGCAGTTGCCCCTAATGGTGCGCCTCTGTTATCAATAGACTGTATTGCCAGATTGCTTTCTCTAAATAAAAGAGCGCTGTTCCATCTCTATTAAAGACATATTTTGATTGCATAATACCCTAAGGACCTTTTATTGAAACATGCGTCTCAGAGATAAAACCAGAAGACTTTTCACTGAAGTACAGGTAGGGGCCAGATAAAGGGAAATCAATTGTCAAGGGAAAAGACAGAATATGGTTATAAACAGATGATAATCGGATCAGACTGTTTTTGAAGACCCAAATATAGCTTGTTGAACAGTGCTGCCATAATCTGCTCAAAACTCGTTTTTTATGCAAAGGGCTAATAAAATATGCCATGTAAATATAGATACTCGTAAATTACAACATTCGCGCATACAGAAGACTTGTGCATACTCCAGTCATATGCTGCTCATTCAGAGACAGACTGATCTAGGTTTTTACAGGGTCCGAAACATCCGCGACTGACTGAACACTTGAACATGCTGGTCTGGACGAGTGCAGTTCATATATTCCATTTAAGGGTTTTATATCTTGGCACTACCAACCTCCGCAAATCCGTTGACATACAAAGTTTTTCTTTTTGTATTTGTCAGTTTTAAATAGCAATCCATTATATACGGTCAATGGCAGTCCGAACATGAGCTGATAGCATAAAGGAACGCTTTTAGAATAAAGCGGTATGGATCAAATCATGGCTGGTATTGATCAGACATTTTTCCCGCCATGTTTACAAGGGGGAACAACTTCTCCTACCTGTTTGCTTCCAAGAAGACATAAAATCGCAAGTAATTCATCCATCCATCAGATGTGGGGCATATGGGTAGAGTTATTCTATTTTCGAAAATTGTGTCAACATATTGCAACCACTGCTTGATTACCGTTGAAAAGGGAGCTACAGGAATGTGTCCTGGAATTAGAGAGGGAGAGAGAGAGAGAGAGAGAGAGAGAGAGATTTGACCAAAATTTAAAAACAAGATAATAAACTAGAGAAAAGAGGGATGTCCGGATTCAGCGAGCTTATAACAGCATAATGAGGTGGGTGCGTGCGTGCGTGCGTGAGAGAGAGAGAGAGAGAGAGAGAGAGATAGAGTTTGATACGAAATACCTGACTGGACCTGTCTTGGTTATGTTAGATAAAGACAGACAAAACACGTCGATTTAATATTTCAATCATTATTATGCTCTGGTAAGATCCACGGAAAAATTTATAAATCATTTGATGTTCGGTAGAGACAAAAAGTAATAAATAATGAGTAAAGAGCAAGATTGAAAAATATAAATCTAATAAAATAGCAGGGGAAAAAAGAGTCACAATATAAATACCTACATTTAATGAAAATCCAAATTTTTCTATCGCGGTCTCCATTAAAATTGTATATTAAAAAGAAATATTATGTATATACGCCACTAACCAGATGCCCCTTGTTTATTGCATCAGCCTATCGGCGACACTAACCAGACACCCTTGTTTATTCCATCTTAGGGCAAATACAGGTGTTATTTAGAGGATTTTATCGTAAGATCAATTTTTATTGCGGGACTTGAAAAAAGAATTGCTTATTTGCACTTTGGTCAGAAATGGACATACCGTATTTGTGAAACTCCGAAGATCGACCTTTGGACATTGGGAAATATCCGGAAAAGAGGGTAAGCTGAACACTTGTCAGCATTATTAAACATATCTTTAGACGCGCAACGATCGCGAGAAACAAATGTCTGCGTACATTGATCAGAGGAGACCTGCGCAAGTGCTTGTTCCTACACGGTGTCTACGCTTTTCACTGGATCCGAAACCTGCTGAGATGTTGATTTTCTTTCAGGTTCAAACAATTAACGGCTCAAGCAATTTACTGAACGTATACATTTGAGCCGCGACACGACAAAACCAACAATGTGGTTGTGCGCCAAGCGTAGACTCAGATCAGCCTGGGCATCCGCCCAGTCTGATCAGAGTCTTCGCTGTCCGCATGGAGATAGCTTAGACCCTTAGCTACCCTTTCAGTGCTTAGCGACGAGTCTGATCGGACTGAGCGGATGTCCAGGCTGATCTGAGTCTGCGCTGGGCGCACAACCACATTGTTGGTTTTGTCGTGCCGCGGCTCATTTGTAGTTTGCCACAGGTACTTTACCATAAATGCAAACAGAAAAGCCTCAGATCAGCCTGCACATCTGGTCACATTTGGACCATATTACACGGAACGCCGTATTCACATACTATTCTTATAACATTCTGTGGTGTTGTATGAAACATGGAGAGGAGTCTGTAGTGGAGTCTTGGAGTCTGCCTTAAAATTGGGACACTTCACATAATTACCGTAACTGAGATAAAATTAGTTTTCTTTTCGTGGCAGCTATGCACCTGCGAGATGCAGATGGAATGACAAACTGTGAAGACACTGACTAGGCTGCTCTAAGTCTGCCCTGTTTGCTTAAACTTGTCCATCACAATATTGAAAGACTTTACCCCACTGGGCACACAATGTTGAATCAACGTTGAATCAACCTTGATTCAACATCACGACGTTGAATCAAGGTTGATTAAAGGTTGATTCAACAGTGCGAGCCCAGTGGGACGATAGTTTTAGTACTTGTGGCCACGTGTGTCAGCATAAAATATCCAACTAGTTATAGCCATGATATGCTAGGTCTGATTTTAGTCATCAAGCTGAAAATCGAAACATTCCGGGGCGCGCTAATTTGGAAAATGCAATACATTCTTTCTCCCATATATAGCCGCGAAGTTCACTCATGTTCGGAGTTTTAAAAGCCCCTTTGTATTTCTTTACTTATTTGAGGTTAATCGCCCAAGCAAAAAATCCGATTCTAGGCAAACGTTTGACGGTTAATTATCTTGGCATATGATTGTTTTTTATTTGTGGTATGTTTTAGACGGACAGATTCCGGTTTGTATATTGTGGAAAAAAATGAATGTCTCAAACACTATTGCAGGCCAAGTCATTTATTTATTTATTTATTTATTTTTTTTTTTGCTGTTCGATAACTCAAAGCCTTTGTCACTCTGACCGGACCGACGATGGCCGGACTACTTTTTTGACAAGTATAATATGGATCTTACTTCCTTCACTCTTTCTTCCATATTCACATATTCATTTTCTCTCCCTCACTTGTTTTAATCTAAACTAAGTGCGTTCAGAAAATACCAACCCGTTATCATAATGATCGATAATACGCGGGTGAGAAACAGTGTCACCAATTGATAAGCCTGAGGGTGTGAAGCGAAGTGTCGGCACACTTCTTATACAAACATTGCGTCGTAAAACATACCTGAATTAGCTTTCTAAAGAGTTAGCTTGATGAGACACTTTAGAGACACCTCAGTTATTTGCAGGGGTAGATATAGATGTTTTGCAGTGCTCCAGATGGGAAGGGGTAACAGAGTAATTTAGGGTTAATTTTCCATATTTCTCCATAGAAACTGTAGTTGTCAACCCTACGGTTCTAATGAGGGGTCGCAGCATATGTTTTGAGAACAAAAAATATCACAAAATTATCCTAAATAGAGAAAAAATATCACAAAAATATCCTCAATACCCATCTTTATCTGGAGCTCTGTATTTGTAGTGCTGAGTTCGCTGTCTGAAACAAACAGGTATGTAGCTTATGAAACTATTGCCATGAATTTATTTTGAAAAAAAAAAAAAAAATACTTAGGTGTAGAAACTATATGCTTATTCAGGAGAAACTTGCTGGAACCCTCAAAATTCAGTCAAAACTTTTCTACAGCACATACATAACTTTTCACTCCACCCTTTAAAAATCGAAAACCAATTTTCGCGAATCGAACAGGTAATGAAATACAGTTACGAGCTATGGGACATTCATCATTTTCTTCTAAATTTTATTGTTTCCTTATAGTTACATCCATTGTTTCCGTGTTCATTTTGAAAACCGCATTACAGCCTGATATACACCTTTCCTATAAATCGATAAAGTTGCGCAGGAGTTATCTACCCAAGTATGCTGTGACGTCATCTATAGGAACATCCCATATAATTCAGTACAACTGCAAGCACACATAACATGCAATAAGCAGACGTTTTGTAAATGTGAACTGCAAAAAATACATTGAAAGACCAAATTAAAGTATAATTGCCCTGTTGTCATGTGACCATGATTTTTTATTTATATATCTTTTTTATATTTTAATATCATATTGAGAATCCAGACAAGTCGCTCATGATTTTCATGACCCCTTTCATCGATTCCGTGTTTTAACACCCCGGTAACACATTCACGTTTTTTCAATATGAAAGAGCTACATTTCGTATAAATAAGTTTCGTAAATCTGAAAAGTTCTTTCCATTTTTCCGACAGGTAAAACGTCAGCATTTAGGTAGTAACTACGCATTTTTACCAGGCAGATTATAGCGCTGATATTTATGGGTTCTTGTGCGATACACAGATCTAAAAGTATCAGTATCCAGACAGTTTTCCGTAAGTTTGAACCCGAAGTTTTTTCCATCTCTTACGTATCTTCGGTATTATGTATTTGAACGTTTCCATTTCACGGTAGGGTGTTCTTAAAGCTGACACGTGTCTAGGTAATACACAATCGTAGGTGTTTGTTTATTGCGGCAATGCGCGTGATTCGGTGATTACACAAACGAATTCCGTGTCAGCACACTTTGTTGTCATTTTTAGCGTGTATCTGCTTTATAATCAGCTAATCGTTCGTTTTGTATCTTTTGTAATAAAGGTCTGAACATCTTCCGCGATTTTCTTTATTTTCCTTATGTTTTGGAAGCTGTACTGGTGATACATGCTCTTGAGTACGGTAATTTTTGCCCCAAATTTTAGTCGAAAATCTTTTAATTTTATGTCAGTTCCCTTCTACTACATGTTATATATCTTATTTTCCGACAAAGAAAGACCTAAATGTAGCTGGAACAAAATAGCTGTCTTAATCTTAACCGTTGAATGTTAGTTTTGAATACATTTATTTGGTTACACAGTGAAAAACAATAACCTATCCTATAGATGACGTCGTAGGCGTTGCAAGGGAGAAAACTCGAACAGACTCTGAATAACAGGAAAGGTGTATAGTTGTTGAAAAGAATTGCACGAATCGCGCTTGTCTGAACCAGCCTGTGCATGATCCTGCGCAGTCTGATCAGACTTGCACAGTTCCCTTTCAAAACTGTGCATGTCTAGTTATTTTCTTTGCGAACATCTCACGCTAAACATAGTTTTTACATGTGTGCAGGCTGGTAGCGTTTGTATATTGCAAAAGGTAGTTTTTTTTATGTACAACATGATCAATTAAAGTGACGCTCGATTAACCCGCTAAATACCCGAAAAATGAAAAGTACTTAGTAAGGTCGTGGGTTCGACTCCCGGTTGATTTCATTTTTTCTTCTTTTCCCTTTCCCTACAATATATTGAAGTATATGCGTTCAATTTTATATATTATATTCAACAAAATCGATCATTCATGGCTAATAAACACATGGAATATATTTCGATTTTCGGAAGGCAGACTAGTTATGAAGTATTTCGGCAGAAGAAAAAATCCTTGACCAGACTGCGTGTTCTGTGCTGTAATAAAAATGCGTGTTTATATTTATGATGGTAGCAAGGGAATTTTCTGCATCGCTATAAATGTAACCAGCATCTAAAACAAAGTCATAATGACTTGATCAGACAGTGCATACGTACATTCACATTATCCCCGTGAGAACTGTTCGCAGGACTGGGAACGCGCAACTCACATTTTGCGAACAGGTCTTCGGATGCGCAATTCGAAACAGTTATTTCAATTGTGCACTGCCATAAATGTGTAACCAGCGTCAGAAAACAACAACAACACCGTGATACATATTTCAGTCTACATTAGAAGGGTACCGCCAATAAACACATCCTTACCAAATTCCTTGCAAGATTCCCTTATCTATGGGACTATCAGTGTCATAAAATCCCTTCAAAGGCCCGATGATTCCTAATCTCAAATCACCAATAATCGGTCATTAGGATGTAATGTTCAATGTGCTTAAATATTGGGACACCTAACTCATTCATTTTCTTATTGTCCCAAATGGAAAATTGATGGTTTTCAGGTGTTCGAATATTTAAGCACATTAAAGTATGTATTTAAAGTTCTAGATAGATGTATTTGATCATATACCCGGGCTTATTTCTCCATACATACTTACGGCGTTGACCCTGATAGTATAACGAAATTTCGGTACGACCTCTTTCAGGAGTTTATTTCAGGAATTTCGTGCTAACCACGACCGTTTTTATTTACTTCAGATGAAACAAAAATGTGGTCACAGATGCCTTGCAAGCATTTGAGCCTAGTAGCTTTGTTATAATATTATTGTGGCTACCTGTTTGCAGACGTTCCACGTGGGCATGGACTGACGCGTGTACGAGATTATGGCATACTAAGTGTAAAACATGGGCTACGTCATGAGAAGAAGTGTTTTTAACATAAGAATGAGCTCGGTCTGCTTTAGGGCGGCACATGTGTTTATGTTGATATCAGCAGCGCCAAGACAGATAATACTTTTTTCCCTATTCAACACAATACCCAGTTTGCACATAAAGTTGAAACAACATTTGAGCCGCGACACGAGAAAACCAACAATGTGGTTATGCGCCGAGCGAAGACTCAGATCAGCCTGGGCATCCGCTCAGTTTGACCAGACTCTTCGTTAAGTGCTCAAAGGGTAGCTAAGGGTCTAAGCTACCTCCATTCGGACAGCAAAGACTGATCAGACTGGGCGGATGCCAGGCTGATCTGAGTCTGCGCTGGGCGCACAACCACTTTGTTGGTTTTCTCGTGTCGCGGCTCATTTACTGTTCACCGTAGATGCCACGTACAGACGTCAGTGAAGAAGCAGACTGATTAATTCACGGGACATACTGCTTTCAAACAGAAATGTATCACCGAAGCTACATCCGTGTATAAGGCACAACATATGTTTTAATGGCTAACTAAAAATGCAATGCGGTACATGAGTGCGCAGGTAAATTGATTTTTGGGTCACGTAAAGCATCTATATTGCGCTATCGGTGGCATAAATTTATGAAATATTTTATTCCAATGTTCTCACTACAGTTTCGTCACCGCAAATGACCGTGATTAGCCACCTAATAACAACAGACATCTCTGGGTTTCTTTTGAAAAACGACCTACTTCGATATCATTAACTTGAATAAAATGGTAAAAATACAATGTACAGACGTGTGTGCTTATTAACAGGTGAAGATGGGAACATTTATTTTTTCCAGCCAGCGGACCAGATAGCCCGGTGGTTTATAGGTGAAATTTTGAGTTTGTGGGCACTTTCGCGGCATGGCGGGCAACCGGGCTAATTGAAGTCAATAAACATACATAAAACCATTTTGCCCGGTTGCCAACTCAACAGACATCAAATAAGGTCAGAATGGGGTCAAAGGTCATTTAGTGCATTTTTATATACCAGTTTGTGAGTGCATTATTCAATTAATAGGCACTTTCGCGGAATAGGAGGCAACTATGGCAAATGAAGTAAGAAAGCATGTCATAAAAGCTTTTGCCATATTGCCGACGTCGTAAATAATCATAACTGGGTCAAAGGTCAGTAAGTACACTTTTTATGATGGTTTATTATACCATTAATTCTAAAACAGTCTTTTGAGCTACCAATAGCCCATAATCCAAACCCCCCCCCCCCCCCCCCCCCATCCATCTGAAGGAAATTCTTTCTATACTATTTGTTTTTCCAAAAGTATATTACAACGTTGCAAGATACAGTTCTTTGCTGTCTGAATGTTAGTGCGTTTGACAGTCATCGTCAATTGAAATACGTTACCATATCAATCTGCTGAATTCGTCTGTTCCTGTACTTCTTATTCAATTTCAATTCAAATAAATATTGAAATGGATATAAATCTTGCTGTTTAAAAAATTGTGTTGCTTTCCTGTACCGTCATAACAGTTATCTCCTGTAGAGCATAACTGTATCCTACGTTACAGAGTTGTTTTTCCCCCAACGTAATGGACAAACTATTATGTTTTGGATAAATTTACCATTTACTGAAACCAGCAAATATTTACCTTTCACATTAAGGTAAGTGCAAAGAAATGTATGGGTGTGTCAAACCATGCAAAAATTGGCACTGTTACATACGTTACCGGGCGTATGTTATCAAAAATTATTATCCAGAAGCATGGCCATTGATATTTTAGACAACATCTTACGAGCTGGTACTACAATGACCTACCGTGATCCTTAACAGATGAGATGTTGCAATATTCTAGATAAAAATGTTCGGTAGTTAGATCTTGAACAATGGTCTACTAAGCAATTTTATATAGATGCCTGGGGCAAAAATTTGCCTCTTCTGAAGTATGTTAGTCAAACAGCTGGCACTACATAGTTGAAAGTGACAATTTATTGACAGAATTTGAACATGTACTACAGTGCTGAAAGAGCAAATTCAGATAAAGGACCGATTTAATTTTCTTTACATTAGTGGTTTTCAGGCAATCGAACAAGATAAAGACACAGATAAAATAAAATATGGAATTACCTTAAGGAGAGAAATGACTCTCAAGAAGCTTCGTAGTTACCCGAATATCTAAAACCATGTCAATGCACCCTCTTTTCATTCCCTTTGCTGGTACCACGGTATTTTTAGATGTCTAGTAATAGACTAATCTGGCACTGAAATCTGCCCATGTAGACATAAAAGAATGAAGTGCCATTACAATACATGTATCACTAGAGGTATTTCGTACATTCAGCAGGTGCCATAGTCGATGCACAGGTTTTGCAATGGCATAGACAGGTGCAATGATGTCTGTTGATGCCTTTCAATAGCCTGACCTGACACCACAGTGTTTACAGACGTCTTCTAGTAGATTTTGATGCTACCCTTTTATCTATAGTCCTCTTTGTAAAGCCTTATATGCAGTGTTACGTACGTTACAAAGTATGCGTTACCAAACACGGTTATTAGCATTATAGAGTGTGCTTTTATGTCTGTCACTACAGTGGTATTTTAGCATAATGGCAGGGGACATTTGGTGGCCAGAACTTGTATAATACTCATACAAGATGATTAGTCGAAGCCTGAGATGGCAAAAAAAAATAGATGTCCTGTAAAGTTCTAAGCCGGCATAGCAGTGAAAAACGTGACCTTGTAGCAAGTAAACCTCGCACAACAGTCGCCTTTTCTGTTTTCTCAAAATGCTTTGACTATCACAACCTTTTCAGATGGGTTGAGATGCCAGAACTGGTGTAACAGTAGTCAGCTGATGCCTGAAGCTTGCATTGGACTGAATGTTTTGTAGTTGTAAGAGCTTGAACAACAGTTTCAGAATTGTTTTATAGTAGATAGTTTTGATAATTTAGTTTCCTTGGTGATTTATAGTGCAGCCATAATACTTTCACTCCTTCTTTTCCATACATACATAAAGTCTATATATATATTAACACCTTGAATTATAGTTGGCTTTATTCACATATGATATCATAACTGTTAAACGGCAAATGTAGTATTAAGATACCTAGAGTAATAGGCTATAAGCCTTGGAATTGGGGATGGCTTGGACCATTATTACAATTTTCATCCCACTCCCTCCCCTATCCCCCCTGGATGTTTCTTTCTGTAGTTTACTTCTGCTGTTATGTCTATTCATATTTAGACAAAGTTTCAAGTCACTGTTATGACCTTTCTAAAAAATCAATAGATTCCAGGTACGAAATTAAAACACTTCCTATAACGTAAACTACAAAGGCTAATGAATTCGGTTTTAGTCAGTTAAATGTCTGTGCAAAACAAAACATATGATGACTTAGTTTTGACGAGCAAATGTACCGGCTTCAGATACAATAATTAGAACATTCTGATGCTTCTGAAGTAAACATGACACACAAGGCTTAAATACAGCAGATTTGGTTTGATTTGATGTTTTCCTGAGAAATTCTGAACAGTGCAAAACACGCCTCATGCAATCTGGAGCGTTTCACTATTTCAGATAATCTCTATAAGCCTTGTAGCCACTGGATGAAAAGTAATTAAAACAGTACACTGATGAAGTTATGGGAGCCATCTAATCAGCCTTCACAAAACCGCTTAAAGACAGGGTACTTATAAACAGAAGTATTTGATTATAATTCTAAGTAGTTTTCTCTCATTTTTTCCAGGCAAGTTATATACTGATGATTCTCATTATGAATGTCTAGGAGAGGCTATTCAGACGAGGACCAACATAATGTCGTATGGGCAATAGCAGTATTTACATTCGATTTATTATATATACCTCCAATAAACTTCCTATAAACCTGTCTGACTTAACGTAAATTACATTCGAAGCAATAGGACTGATACAAACACTTTTATGTTACAGTTGTTGAATAAGTTAACATAAAAACACAACCGCTCTTTAGAATCGAAACCACAAGTCGATGAGTTTCAAAATGTCTATCGACAATTTTTGATATTCTTGATTGAATATATGAAATACTTCTGTATATCTAAAAACTTATTCTCGACTTGTTGATGTGTATTTTATGTCTAAAAGAAGTTTGAAAATGGATTATTGTCCACTTTATAAACTGAAAACATCTATAAATATAAAACAGGCATAATACCATATAATTTCTTATTTAATTGAATCTCTTTATATTGATTTATATGACTTATTACCATTTGGTAACGTAAACTACATAACACTGAATTATCTTAATTGAATTTGTGTGCTTCACAGCTCACGGTTTTAAAATGCTTGTATGTTTTTGTGTAAACACCATAAAGATAATGTTTATGACTATTAAGATGCATTAGATTCCAGATGGCAACTGTAAACAGTTTTTGTATCGTAAACAACACATGCTTATGAAGCCAACTGTGTTTTTATGCAAATGTTGAGATAGAAATATATGATAGCTTGCTTATAGAGGTAAAATTTACTAAACCTGAAAGTTTTGTTCATATATTTATGAATTGTAGTCCTTGATTTATAGACTATCAAAGTTATTTCTATTAATGCATGTTTTTTCAGAAAATAAGTGTACGGACCGACACAAACACATTTAATTGAACAGAAATTCTTCAAGTATGCTTTACAATTGTCACATAAGGTTTTCAATGTGTTCAGCATTTAAATACAGTGATATTTATACCCCAAATGTACTATTGCCATTTTCTAAACAGTTTTTCGTCATTTTGCACTTAATGACCTTTGACCTCGCTTATACGGTACAGAATGGGCAGTCAGGTTTGGCAACCGGCAATAAATTAACTAGGACATATCAATAAGTATTTCTAGCATGGTTGCCCATCATGCCGCGAAAGTGCCCACAAACTCATTTTCTAGAGCACTTTTCTCGAATCCGCCACCTGACTAAGAATTGTTAAACTTGATAACTATATCATTAACTTGAATAAAATGGTAAAAATACAATGTACAGATGTGCTTATCAACAGGTGAAGATGGGATTTTTTTTCCAGCCAGCGGACCAGAAATGTTAAACTTGATAATTATATTCAAGATAAACTGCCTTGAAAAAAAAAAGAGAAAAAATAGATCTATACATGTATATGTAACGAAATATTAACATAGTACAAACATGCCGACAGAAGACATAAGTGGAGGGGGACGGGATTTGAGGGGTGTAAACATCTTCGATCTCGACTGGGCTAATCCTTTGAAAGTGGACAAATTAATCACATTTTCAATGTACGATTTTTCATACATTTGAACTTGCATAAAGTGTCACTGTCATAGCTCTGCTATATGAAATTTCATGAGAAATTTCAGTGCCATTTCATTGTGCGAAATTTCGTACAATGAAATGACACAGAAACCTCCCATGCAAAATAAGCATGTATGAAAAATCATACATCGGATATCTGATAGTTAATCTAAACCGTAGTTCATATCATAAATTGCACGTTCGTCACATTTTAATTGTAGATCTATGCTTTTTCATTCTTTTGAAATCGCATTGGTGTAGCGATGCAATACATGTATAATATTTTCACGGGAGGTGCTTTTCAGTTTCATGTCATTGTATGAAATTTCATACAATGAAATGACACAGAAACCTCCCTTGCAAAATTACATTTAACAGATCCTTCTCTTCAAATATATGAAAAAATATGCACTTGATATCTGATTAACCGAAACTTCAGTTAATACATTAAAATGCAGGTTAATCACATTTTCAGTGTACGATTTTTCATTCATTTGAAATTGCAAAAAGTGTTATAGTTGTATATTTTAATGGGAACTGCATTTCATTGTATGAAATTTCAAACAATGAAAAGGCACATACATTCCCTTGCAAAATTAAATTTCACAGACCTGTCACTTGAAATGTGTGAAAAATAATACATTTGATATTTGATTAAGCAAAACTTCATTTCATACTACAAAATGCAGGTTGATCACAGTTTCGTGGTATTTTATTTTTCCTATCTTTGAAATTGCAAAAAAAGTGCTATAGTATGAGCTCTGTAATTAATAATGGGAAGTGCATTTCAGTGTCATTTCATTGTATGAAATTTCATTGAATGAAAATGCTCAGAAACTTCCCTTGCTAAATTAGATTTCACAGACCTGTCACTTCAAATGTACGAAAATCACACATTCGATATCTGATGAATTAGAACTTCGGTTCAAAGTATAAAAAGCAGGTTAATCAAAGTTTCGTTGTATGATTTTTCATACATTTGAAATTTCAAATAGTGTCACTGTTGTAGCTCTGCTATATTAAATTTTCATGGGAAGCGCATTTCATTATTTTTTCATTGTCTGAATTTTCATACAATGAAATGACACAGAAACTTCCCTTGCACAACTAGATTTAACAGATCTGTAACTTCAAAAGTATTAAAAAATCATACGTAGGATATCTGATAATAAATCAGTTATAAAATGCAGGTTAATCATATTTTCATTGTTTGATTTTTCATACATTTGAAATCGCAAGTACTATCGCTGTCGTAGCTCTGCTAAATTATATATTCATGGGAAGTGCATATCAGTCTCATTTCATTGTATGAAATTTCGTACAATGAAATGGCACAGAAACGTCCCTTGGAAAAGTAAATGTCACAGATCATCATCTCAAATGTATAAAAAATCATACAAAAGATATAATACAATGGATTTCTGAGTAATCAAACTGCAGTTCATACACTTGAAATTGCAAATAGTGCCACTGTCGTAGCTCTGCTATATTCAAGTTTTATGGGAGATGCAGTTCAGTGCAATTCAGTCATTGTATGAAAAATCATACATTGGAGACCTGATCAACCAAACCTAAAGTTCAGTCTGTAAAGTGCTGGTCAATCACACCGTCATTCTATGATTTTTCATACATTTGAAATTGCAATTTGTGTCACTGTCGTAGCTCTGCTATATTAAATTTTCATTGAAAGTGCATTTCAGTCTCATTTCATTGTACGAAATTTCATACAATGAAATGACACAGAAACTTCCTTTGCTAAATTAGATTTCACAGACCTGTCACTTCAAATGTACGAAGATCACACATTCGATATCTGATGAATTAGAACTTCGGTTCAAAGTATAAAATGCAATTTGAAATTGCAATTTGTGTCACTGTCATAGCTCTGCTATATTAAATTTTCATTGAATGTGCTATTCAGTCTCATTTCATGGTACGAAATTTCATACAATGAAATGACACAGAAACTTCCTTTGCTAAATCAGATTTCACAGACCTGTCACTTCAAATGTACGAAAATCACACATTCGATATCTGATGAATTAGAACTTCGGTTCAAAGTATAAAAAGCAGGTTAATCAAAGTTTCGTTGTATGATTTTTCATACATTTGAAATTTCAAATAGTGTCACTGTTGTAGCTCTGCTATATTAAATTTTCATGGGAAGCGCATTTCTTTATTTTTTCATTGTATGAAATTTCATACAATGAAATGACACAGAAACTTCCCTTGCACAACTAGATTTAACAGATCTGTAACTTCAAAAGTATTAAAAAATCATACATAGGATATCTGATAATAAATCAATTATAAAATGCAGGTTAATCATATTTTCATTGTTTGATTTTTCATACATTTGAAATTGCAAGTACTATGGCTGTCGTAGCTCTGCTAAATTATATATTCATGGAAAGTGCATATCAGTCTCATTGTATGAAATTTCGTACAATGAAATGGCACAGAAACGTCCCTTGGAAAAGTAAATGTCACAGATCATCATCTCAAATGTATAAAAAATCATACAAAAGATATCAAACAATGGATTTCTGAGTTATCAATCTGCAGTTCATACACTTGAAATTGCAAACAGTGCCACTGTCGTAGCTCTGCTATATTCAAGTTTTATGGGAGATGCAGTTCAGTGCAATTCAGTCATTGTATGAAAAATCATACATTGGAGACCTGATCAACCAAACCTAAAGTTCATTCTGTAAAGTGCAGGTCAATCACACCGTCATTGTATGATTTTTCATACATTTGAAATTGCACTTTGTGTCACTGTCGTAGCTCTGCTATATTAAATTTTCATTGAAAGTGCATTTCAGACTCATTTCATTGTACGAAATTTCATACAATGAAATGACACAGAAACTTTCCATGTAAAATTATATTTAACAGATATGTCACTTCAAATATATAAAAATCATACATTGGATATCTTATTAACCAAAACTTTATTGCATGTTTTTAACTTCAAGTGCATTTTTTTGTGAACTAGATATCCATTGTATGATTTTTCATACATTAGAAATCCTTAACTGTGGACTTGTGATGTTTCATTTTATGATTTTTTGTACATTGATAATCCTAAACTGTGGATTTGTGTTGTTTCATTGTATGATTTTTCATACGTTTCTTTCCGGTTCTGTGTCTCTTTTATTGACAAAAGTACCCACATCTGATATATGAACATATCCATATTGTGGATTTAGGCTGCAAAAAAAGGAAACTGGTGGAGATTCCCTTTTTATTTTGGGTGGAATTATGTAAAATTCTCTTTTTCCTTCATTATGGTGAGTTTTGCATCATAGCTGAATGGCCAGTATACAGAATGTATGTATATCGCTATAAATACACCGCTACAAATCGCACAATACGATTTTTCTCATTTTGGCAGCCATTTGCAATTTCAAATTCGAACTGGGGCCGTGAAACGGCCGCCTTGTAGCAATTTTGCTTTGTTAAACGACCTTTTCTCAATTTCTTTGGTCGTTTAATGTGAATTTGAATAGTAAATTGAGAAACGTTTTCATGATTATTTTGTTTTTTCTTGATTTACCTGTAGAAATGTTGAAATTTTGATTTTTTTCTTGTACCTGTAAACTCTGAAGAAGGCGAAAGCCGAAAGCGCTCAGTAAATATTGTTTTGCACTGTTGATGATTTAATCCTACCATATATATATATATATATATATATATATATAAAACACAATTGAGTCCGATTTCACAGTAACGTATGATTTATTTCGCTGTTTTCTACCGGTTTCACTGTTACAGTACAGATCATCAGGAACAAATATGGCGAATTTGTGCCGCATGGAGACGACGTTAGCAACGTAGCGTTCTTGTCGCATGCGCCGTAACGTCTACTTCCGCTCATTACAGTACAATACACTGTCACATTAATATCTATACAGTATAGTGTAATAATGGCGTATAGTTCATTTTACTAATATAAGAGTAAGTTGTTATTTATACATGTATACAATAACGATATACGTTGATGGTACAGATTAGGAAGACCTGTTTAGCTCAGGTTTAAGGAGATTAATGAAATATTTTTCTTTCGCGCGCCTTAATGACATGCTTTCAAAATACATTTTGTAGAATGGGAAGATGTAATATTTCGGATCTTGCCGATTGGCACACGTACTTATGTGTTCACTTACATGAAGCATTCTAGTACTTGGGTCACGGATTTGCTGATTGTACACAGTGGCCCGTTTTCGTAAATAGTTTCCGGTTTCACCTATATATTCTTTGCCGCAGCCTCTGCATTTCATGACATAAATCACATTTTTTACTTCACAGGTCATTGTTTCATCTACGTAAAATTTCCTACCGCAATTAAAATCAAATGCGATGCCTTCTAATAGATGAGTGCAGAGGCTGCGACGTCTCCAAGCGACACAAATTCGCCATATTTGTTCCTGATGATCTGTACTGTTACAGTGAAACCGGTAGAAAACAGCGAAATAAATCATACGTTACTGTGAAATCGGACTCAATTGTGATTTTTATAGACTTTCCTTGTATGTGCTTTTATTTTGGACATATGTATATATATATATATATATATATATATATATATATATATATATATATATATATATATATATATATATATATATATATATATATATATATATATATATATATATATATATATCGGATACTGCATATTTGAAAAGCCATCTAACAGAAATGTTACGTTACATAAATGCAATATGTCGAGGGATAAGATTTGTGAGTTATCTGTTATCAAACTTTTAGTTCCCGCGCTGCATGAATTAATCATTGCTGTAGTATTAGCTTACCGCTGGTAGTTTAGCTCTTTGAAATACACAAGAACTCAGCAAGACGCACATAGATTGTTACAGCTGAAACAGTTTGACTTCGCCTTCAGTTCAGTCTTACTTAAAAGTGACTTTATGAATTTCAAAATGATTTTGTTTTTAATTTTATGCATAGAATGAAGTAAGTATAAAATGATATATGCTGAAACTAATTAATATTTACATTCTCGTTATGAGGGCGATATAACCAATTTCGCTACCTGTGCTGTTGGCTGAGCCATTCAACCACCCTACATACAAATATACAACTGTGACTACCAGCCGAGGCAATCAAAAGCAGTACCAACTCTGCCGACAGGCATTTACACCATTTTTGCTATGCTGTCAGTCTTATCGTCAGCCACGAGCCTCTTTGCACAGTAACTGCTTTACTTAGGTTAGCAAATACATATGTATGGCTTCCGTGATCATAACTAAAATATTAATTTGTGATCTACCCTGATCTGTTTTGCAGCTCCCGGCCATCAAATACATTACAAAATATTGGCAATGTGAAAATTTCAGGATAATAGAAAGTGGCATACTTTATAATGCATACAGTATCCAGTGATCAGCCTGTTAAGGAGTTCTATTTTTCATTATGTCGTTAGATATACCTAATTGGTCAGGCTTGCAAACTTCATGGTTTTATTCTTACCTGTTGTTACTATCAAGGACTAAAGGTGTTACCAAATACAACTTTCAGTCAGACAATTTCCAATATGTAAGCAAGTAAAATTGTTGTTTGGATATTGCCAAAAAGCTGTATTCTCTACAGTATTTATAGTGGGGCAGATATGTAACAAATTTTGGCCGAATTGTGCACTTTTTGATAAAAGCATGAAATTTGGTACATAGTTAGATTGGACCAATATATGAATTTTCAGGGTAGATGCCAAGCTGAATTTTGCCTATTTCGGCGGCCATCTTGATTTTTCAAAATGGCGTCTGCCTTATAGGTAAGTTTCATACTGATCAGAGCCCATTACATTTTGTATAGACTTTGAGCTGATAAAAGTCCCTCTGTCATGTGGAGAAACTCTAGATAGTATTGTTTGCAGAAGTTCCTATTAAAATTGTGTTGGTTATTACCTGTAAACCCTCTGATTATGGGTTAAGCCCACATGTGTAAATAACATATTTATATTTTCATAGAACCATATAGTTTGAATGCAGAAACATTTCGTTTTGTTTCTGTCAGCCTTTCACCCTTTTTTCCTATCTTCAAATAGTGGAATAATTATAGTCTGCATGATTTTTTTTTATCATTTTCACTGGAGGTAACGTAAATAACATTTAGTCATAAAAGTGCATTATAGTACCACTTTTGAACTTTCTTCACTGTGTCTCAAAAATACTATAAATATGACATTCTTTCAATTCTTAAGAAACGTTGCTTCTTGAGACCTCTGACACTTTAATAGTTAGGTTAAAGGTGACATGACGTGTGTTTTATACGTTACGAAAAATGGGATACTGCAAACTGATAACGTTTCTAGACATGAAAAGCTCTGAGGACATTCCCTCTTTTCTTGCATTTTATTACCTAAATTAACATTATTAATAACGTACTTGACTAACTACTTAACTGTTTTGTCATCCTTTTAATGATACTAGCATACATAATATTTATTACAAAAAAAAAAAGATTAAAAAAGTTAAATTAAATAAAAGAACAGAGACTGTAGAGAAAATAAAGCCCTGTCGTTGTAGGACAGCACTTTATGTAGAAGTAAAGTCAAGAGATAAGCAGTCAACAGTCAGTCTTATAAAAATAGCGCCCCAAAAGCGTTAATTTAGTAGTATAGGAGCGTCTAGTATGACATGTAATCTACAAAACATACAAGAGCATTGTCTTACAGTGTTTATAGAAAAGATGTAGCATATTAAGTGCAAACAAAATAAAGACTGTTGATAAGAGAAATACAAACAGACATTTGAAGATTTTGGGAACAGAATGTTACATGTAAACTGGGGTTGCAGAGCACATTTACTTTAGTTAAGGTTCTATGGGTAGTATACGTTACACAAGAAATGCCATTTCTCAACTAAAACCATCATATAAAATAAAAAAAATACTGCATAATGTCAAAATACTACAAGTTTTACAACACATCTTTACATTGTCTATTTTGTAATGCTCCTACCTCTGATGCCTTAAGCAGGACATTGGGAATTAAATATCGAAACATGAACTGAAAGCTAATTATACGAGGAGTTGAGTAATAGGTTATGTGGATATTTGAAGCTGGTTTCGATAAATTCTTCTTTATACGACAATCTTCATCCTATGCCGCAGTTTTGTTTTATTATTTTTTCTTACCTTATCAATGCTTATACATGTATATTCAACAGTTTTTTGAGGGGTGCCTAAATATGAGAACTTAAGTTGTTGTTGTTGACAAATATTTTATTTTTACAAGTAATAATAATCTGCAGTGTTCCAACTGCACAAAATGCAATGGCAAATGAAAAAAAAGACTACATATACCAAACAAAAAAAGAAACGCACACAGTAATAGTTTTGTTTTTTCTTGGGAATTACAAAGAATTTAAGAAAACAGTTCATATAGTGTTAGAGGTAGTTAACCGGAGAGTTCAATCAGAAAATTTGATTTACTTGTGTCAATTCAGTACTTTGCGAAGGGTCTCTGAACAAGGCAGGGGTCAGTTTTCAGTGTCACAGTTTTCAATAAGAGGTGTGACCTCCCTTGGTTCGTATGCATGCCGTACATCTTCCGCTCATAGAACTGATGATAGTCCAAATCGAATGCTGAGGAATCGCATTCTATTCTTGACGTAAAGCAGCGACTATTTGCTGGCGTGTTTTGACGTTTAAAACACAAGAAAACTCGCTTCCAATATCCAAATACACATTTATACTCTACAGTCCATGCAGACAGTAAGCTTGAATAAACGCATGGAAATCACTATCAACGATTTTATTAATGCTTTTTTTTCATGCATATGGAAGGTACAAATACTCGTCTACGCCATGATGAAGTTTGAACGAGATTTAATTAGAAATATGGATTTATAGACATTTTCTAATCATGCTTTAAAAGGTAAATTAAACAGTAAAATCTTACTTTGTGGGTTTCTTTTTTTTGTTTGGTATATATTAATCAACATCAATGTTACTTCTTAGGGTTTTAAAGGCAAATCTCAGTTCCTCATCTCCTAAATAAACCTGCAGTATGACTAGAAATTAAACGAGAACAAACATAACAAGTAATGTATACAACCATTTTATTGGGCAATTTACTAATTAGTCACACCTTATATGTAGTAAAACGTTATGTATAGGACAGAAACAAATAAAATAAGTTATACCTATACATATCAGGGACTAACCAAATTAAATATTATTCTAATTAATCTTTTTGCCTAGTTTGTTGTAATCATTTCGGGAAAGGGGTAGGGGAGGTGGGGGTGGGGAGTAAATAATTTATTGAAGATGAAGTCCTGCTGCTTTAGAACAGTGTTCTCAATACAACTTGACAATAAAAAAGAATACACTAATACAATAAATAATTAATTACAAGTTGTTTGAAAGTAATTATGCTGTTGTAATATTTTAGGTGTTGATAATAGTGAGCCGTAATATGCAAAGATGGTGGTGCAAAATTACCTGATCAGGAAAGATTATGTCTTTTTATAGTGACAGTTATACTTTGTGAACAGAAGATAATGGGAAAGCTCTAATTTCCATGTCTCACTATAAAGATTTGCACTTTTTTCGTTTTCCTTACAGTAATATGCGGCAGTATAAATGACGAGAGCTACATGTATACAAACAGATAACGTTTATTACCACTCAGGTACACATTTAACGTGATATTCAACCTTAACCCTGATCAAAATATTTACTTGTCGGCTGTGTCATTAAAAGGTTATTATAGTGAAGCTGCTGCAAAACTATGTTTTAAAAGAGTCAGAGCCAGAGTATGCCATTCGTAAAGATCTTTGTTTTTCCTCTTGAACTACAGGAAATATTGAAAATCTACGTATACTACATGTATCTGAATATCTGAATATAGTTGACAGGCTAATACTTAAAGCATTGAAAGTCTAGCTGCAGTCTGAAAGTGACTCTTTACAACTGTTTGCAATTCTAATTATCTGACACCACTAACAATTATATACAAACTACAATTGTGTTACTCAACGTTACCACTAAACCTACCTTCAGATACATGTTTAAATCATATAATTATAGTTAAAAACATACAACGATGGTTTTCCAGTATAGTGGCATATGCTTCTGGCTACTTAAGATGAAATACAGATCAAACTAGTTACCATTTACATGTGTTTCTATTTCTCGAAGTCATTTTTAAAAATTATATGGACTCATACAAAAATGTTTCGTTCTAGATTCAAGTAATTTTTCAGTGCTGTATTGACTAACTCAAAAGGAGCCAATCTGTTCTCTCTAATATGAGCATAATTTGAAAATGAATTATAGTGTTAGTTTAGTAAGGACCACATTTATCAACCATCAATTTTGGTTTATTTAGATTATTGTTGTTTGTTAGTACCTTTGCTACTGTTATGTACGTTACACATCGAATATGTTGTTGTTTTTTCCTTTTAAATCCTTATATAACTTTGTGCATTAAAATAAACTCAAATACATTTAATGCTTAAAGTATGTTTTTGCTTCTTTTATAAATTCTGAGTTAGGCAAAATGATTTATTATGTAGACTAAAGCAACTCGAAAAAATGACAAGTAAAAGAATTGCTATCGTCATCCACTTAATAAGTTTTATTCACTAGAAAAAGAACTAAATATGCAAAACAATGATATTTTGAAAGGTTTTGTTCACCAGGTGGTGAGGAATTGTGATTCACTGTATTCTATTTCCATACTTACAAACATGTAATTATCGATTAGTGCCATGTCTACGCCCAGGAGCATAGATCAGAAATGCCGAATAACAGACAAGTTTGAGAAAATCATGGCGAAAATTCAGCTTAACATGTTCAGAAACACAAAACTGGTCTTTCTAATGATTTCCGATTCTGTTTGTCATAAAAATGCAGTTTCAGTGACGGCCATTTTGAAATTCAGGATGGCCGCCATAAATGGAATTTTCCGGCTTGGCATCTACCCTGAAAATGCTTAGAATAGCTTTGTCTAGCATTATGCCAAATTTCATGCTTTTATCAAAAAGTGCACAATTATGCCCAGCTATTAACATATTTGGACAAGGATGATTTAATAAGCAGTAAGATATAATAAATAAGCAGTTTACAGCCATAATATTTATTGCTAAAAAGTAAACTATATGGTAATACAAAGTCACGGAGATCAAATGCTGTAAGTTATTTAGGTAAGCCCTTCCTTGCCATGTATAAGTATGCACTATTTATACTGTTTGATTATTTGCTCTTCAGAAATACTGTAATACTAGATAAGGATATCGAAAATGAAGAATTCATAAACTCTCTATAAATATTCTTTAAGAGATGATTGAATGTAGTTAGGCTTTAAAGAGCAAGAAACAAAAGCATAGAAATTTAGATCATCTTAAACATATCATTTATGAATTGCTACAGTATACTAGTAAACTGCCAATGTCTCTTTTCTATATTAAATGTTTCTGATACTGTTCTCTCTAATTCCTGGTTGACACATTAGTGTTAGTTACATAAATGAACTAAATAAAACAATGTATTGACACTACCATTAATCATTTTCAAAAATTGTTTGTTTCTTAACTGTAACTCGGCAATGTTGTTTCCTTTGGTAATGTAAAATATTCGACAGTCTTACAAAAGTACGTATACGGTGCCAGCAAATATCTCCACTAGCTTTGATGCAGAACTGCATTTGGCTTAAGTCTTAAAACTTCAGGTTTACTGTTCTGCTTTAAAGTTTTCCTCGTAAACGTAAAAACTATACCAAATCATGTCAATCAATAAGGTGGTCCATTTTGCATTGTTGACTTCTGATTATTTCATAGTTTTAAACAGAACACGTCAAAACGTTTTAGCTTTAAATGATATCGAACTAATTGTTTATCATTTTATTCGAGCCCTATATGCAAAACCAATGCTGGTTTTCAATAGCTGCGGCTTCATCTTTTCTAAAGTTGTATTTTTTTTAGATTTTTCAGCGGTATATAACAAAATTTCACGTATATTACTGTCTGTAGAACTGAAATGTACAGATTGTAAAAGAAAAAAACGGGCAATGTCCTTATAAAATACGTTTATTTTTTCTATAATAACAAAGTAAGCCAGCAAAACCCGTTTTACATGTGCAGAATATGTAAATGCCCTTAACATAACAATTTGAAGTATACTGTGTTTAATCACGTATAAAACACACCTCATGAATCCCTAAAAGTAATAACTGAGAGAAGTGTCGATCGGTCCAAATACACAATATATCAAAGAACACCCAGACTTATTGACAGTGGAAAACATACCTGATTAAAGGTGTTATAATGAAATATTTTAAATGTTAATGTTGTTTACGTTACTACTAGTAATATCTTATCATAGAAAATAAACCAGAATTCGTTTTTTCTCTTATATTCAAAGATTCTATTATGAAGAAACTGCTATCAAAGAAAAAAAATGATTCTGTCCTCAAATTATATAATTTTAACAAAAATAGCCCTAGGTAACGTATATAATCGATCATCATGGCCGACTAAAATGTATTTAAAATATTGTGGATCCCTTCCTTGCTGTTTAGATAGGCTGGTATATTTATTTATTTTTTTTCTTTTACTGTTGTTTTCAATTCCATCAATGAAGTTCAATCACTTGAATTTTATGGAAAGTGATAAGTGTAATATGGAACATTTTAAAAGGGGCACTAAGTTCAACATCCTATTACACCATAAGTATACCAGATAGGATAATTATTTTTGCAGATCTGAAAAGATCAATTAATTTTCTTTAATACAGTAACAAACATTTGGTCTAATGTTACAGGAATAACTTACAAAGAGAAAGTAGTTTGGATGGAAATATCAATTTTAATGGCATGTAAAGAAAAACATAACGTATATTATATTACACCATGTAGGCTAAAGGGACCTTTCAAACATCATAACTTTTAGCTATTGGATTGTTCTATTATTGTTTATTATAATTTTATACATAGGAAAGTGACTTCTATTTTTTTCATAAATTTATTTTATGTTTATTATTTTAATGGGTAACGTATGTAACAGGTTGTTACAGCTTAACGCCCCACTCGCCAGAGGACTAACATGCTGCAAACTACTTCTAAGATGCAGGACTTTAAGAAAAGTATGGTGTGGGGGAGGGGAGGGGGGCGGTGGCCGTAATCCATATCGGGCTCATGGCCTAACGCTAGTTTGCTGCAGTTTTTCGTGTTTATCGGTCTACAGCATACTACGTGACGATGCAACTTTGCTGCAGTTGCTTGTTTCTCGTCCTATCCGTTACCACGTTTTTTCTCTTCTTGTGTGTCTTCTTACATGAAAGTGCAAGACCAGTGAACCAGCATTGTCGTCCTACAGCATATAAATAACGTGAACACACAACTTTGCTGCAGTTTTCTTGTTTATCATCCTACAGTATATAACGTGACTCTCGACTTGATATGTGCCTTCGACATAACGTTTCTAGCTTAAGGTAGTTGGATACTAAAACGAATATTGGCGGGGCATTCAAACCAGTTTACCAGTCTAATAACCCACAGGGCTATAAAAAATTTTGATAAGAAAAATAATATTTTTACCGTTTCGTTTTCCAAAAAATCGAAATTTTGTATTTCTACATACGTTTATACACAATTTCTATTTAAATTCATATTTCTAGTACATGAATGCACTTTCTTTTCTGCGATTCATATAATCTAAAATATAGGATATTTAAAACAACCCGGTAAAAAACAATGCACTTATCTTGATAACAAGTGTTCCTTTTACATTTTTAGAAATGCAAGAAATTCTAGATTCATGAAAAAAATCATGAAAAGTATACTTGATCGATGGGACATGCTTATGCATATTATTTCAGAAAAACTTACATTGTGTGTTACAGAATAAGACAAAAATACAAAATTTTCGCCGTGTCGTTTCCTTACAAAACAATATTAAAGTTCAAAAATACCCAAAAATCTGAGAAAGCCAAAATTCTGGCCCATTTTCCTACTTCTGTATGTATTCTCTGCTCTTGAAGGAACTTTTTCAGATTTTAATTTTACCTCACTGCAGCTGGTGTTGTGCCGTGTGGCGGCCGTAAAAAGTCTCCCCGTACATCATCCATAGTGCAGATTATATTTTATTTACATCCTTTGAGATCAGAGGATAGCTTCTGAGAAATCTAAACTTTGAGATCGATTTAGACTATTATTCTAGATAATCGACTTTTATATCATTTGGATCCTTTTGAAACTAATCAGTCTTTGAATCGACTGCTCAATTAAAATTAAGAAATTACAGTATGCTTTTCACTGGTTTCGTCACCAGATATTGTCAGGGTCACTGACGAGGCTTTATTAGCCGAAACTACGTAGTCTGGCCCATTTTCCTACTTCTGTATGTATTCTCTGCTCTTGAAGGAACTTTTTCAGATTTTAATCCCCAATTCGGCACCTCCTGCAACCCAAGCAGGCCCTTGCCCTGCTATTTATTCTCATGTTATTTCGATTCTAGCACAACGTAATGCCACCAAAGATGTGCAGATGGAACGGCAAATCAGAAAGGTTCATAAGGAGCAGTCAGATCTCATTTTCCACTATTAGTACAACCTATCTGCCCAAAAACTTAGGATCGTTACGGTAGTTAGTTTCATCTGTATAGGTAGCTTATCAGCAATTATTTTACATAGGCATAAGAAATAACGTTTAAACTAGAAAACATGAAACTAATACCGCATTTTGAAGAACGACTCTACCCGATAGTTTAAAGAAGAAAAAAACAAAACAAATATTTCCCTGCTCTGGAGGCCGCTATTTTAACTAGAACAAGTTACCCAAGCGCGTGCAGTAAATTTGACGCGTCATTTTAGTTTCGGGTAAAGTAATAAAAATATCTGATACTTCAGTCGTGTATAGCGTGACAAACGTTGCAATATTCTATCTGGTAAAATAGTTGTCCCATATTAAACATTTGCATGCTATAGTAACACGCCTACCAATCGCTCTCATGCGAAACCACGGTTCAGAACGCCAATCCATGGGAGGAGTTTCCGGTTTTGCAGGAGGGGAGCCGAAATCGTAAACAGATTTGACATCGGCACAAGGTTTGAGTTGTTTATTTTCTCTGAAGACTATTTATGCAAAATAAAAGAATGCTATTTTGTCACATATAGATTGTTTCTTCGGCACATGAAAGGATTAGGCACATGGCCTTGCATTTTAGCAGATATGCATTTAGTACGGCGGAGCATGTGTTCAAGGCCAATCTCGGCGATATACGAGGGGCATTTCAGAAATAATGTAAATGATCTCAGCTTAGCCTATTGGCTGATATTTAGCAGTGATGTTATATATCATTGGAAAGCTAAATTCAAGAGCTTTGTAATGGTATGCTTTAAAAGAATTTCTAAGTCACCTATGCATGACAGCACGTGCTTATACGTCATAAGGGTGTGGACACTGGAAACTATACATTTTCACCGAAAGTCTCTCGTATTCTGTTGCTGTTTGCTTAATGAGAAAATGATATATTTTAATGACGAAACGCGTAATACTGTTCTTTCAATGTATAATAAGAAAAGTATACAGAAATCGTTTCTAGATTCTACACAAGTAACATAATAAACGAGATTTTTGTCTGCTCTGTGGCTATAAATGCAAAGTTATTATAAATGCATTATATCAATAAATTTGTGGTTTTTGACTCAATCACATCCAATTCCAACAAATGACAGACATGTTATTACTGAAATGATAAGTTCACTATATTTTGTTACGACTGGCATCAAATCACTGATGAAACTGGATGATACGTGTGCAAACCCGACGCCGGAAGTTGCAAAGTAGCAGCAATTAATGTAAAATACAAAACAAAAAATGAAATTATCTTCTAATAAAAAGACACAGGCTCAATATATTTAACTTTGTTTAATGTTAACAAATATAAGGACATATTGATAGAAAAATTCATATATAAAGACTTGAAAGACTTGTAATTTAATATGACATACTGACATTGAACTATGTGGGTGGGTGGGGCAACTTATCGTAAAAAATCAGGTAGGCCACTGACAAAAGAGCATAAAGCGCCATAAAAGATTATTTATAACAGAAAACAAGCATGACGAATTAAATCTTATTTATTTTCTGTTTCATATCTGTCACCAAACATTCACTGTCACTTAATTTGACCTCAAAATCGAAGTTTAAACAACTTACTATACATTTCAATTTAGCACAGGAAGTGACGTCACCAGAAATACGCATTGTTCCATGATTAGCCTATCTTATAAGGTAAATCTTGTGTGTTAGCAAGGCTGATACAATGCTTTTTATACTGAAATATTTTCAGTATAACAGGTAATATGAAATAGGTGCTACCTAAAATGCAACCAACCAGTATTACCACTGCAACACTGAACTGAAAGGTTTTCAAACTAGAGCAAGTGAGCACAGTCTCACGTATATCTTGATCATTTTCATCGCCTAATGAAGCAGACGTTTAAAACAAACTTTTAATGCAAATCATATATACATGTACAAAATTATTTTTTGTCTGTGATCTTGACCTTAGATCAGCAGCAGCATCTATATGGTGTAAACAAGTATGAAATAAACCTATAAGCAAAAATAAATACAACAAACACCTATTGTCCTGGTAGCTGACCCCTGGCCCCACCCACCAGCCTGACCTAAGGGCTTAGGCAGTCCATATCAAAAGGTATGCTATAGAGATAACAAACCAAATGCAGAAGAAAAATCTGCAATATAATTACTGAGATATGAGTAATCAAAAAGATTTAATGCAATACTTTGAAAAAAATGAAAATGCCTAAGTCATATTTATTTACCTCTGGCCCCACCATGAGGCCCTGACCTATGGTTATACATTATTCACATCTAATGTATTATATGCTACAGTGATATCAGGGATTAAATATGAAACGAATCTGGTGTGTCGCTGTAGTTACAGAGTTGTTAGTAATCATAAAGGTTTAATGCAAAACTTAGATGTAAAGTTGACAAAAACTATATACACCAACAAACTTCATTATGAGAAACACTTCTGTTATCCCTAACTAACTGCTGACTTTTCTCATCTGCAATCCTGGATGCAAGTTCATTAAAATTGTTCTAGTGTAAGCTAATCATAAATAAAAAAAGATAAGTTCAAATCTTATATGCAAATAAGCAAAGCCATGAGCCAGTAAAAATGTCAATATTAGGTCTTGCAACCACATTATGATACAGATACGCATGTATTGCTTTCATTATTTCAATTGTTGCCTACCATTCTTCCAGATTTGTTATATTTTTTGTTTTATGAAATATACTTTATTGCAATTTTATGCCATAAGTTGGCTATGGTTCAGGCCTGTGAAGCAAAAAAAATTGGAAAAAAAATGTAAAATTTTATTCAGCAAGTGTGCATATCTGTATGTATATACCTTCTCCTTAGTAAAACGATTTTAGCTGTATGACTATCGTATCATCCATCCATTGCAAAACTAGAGCAAGTGAGCAGGGGCTCAGGTATAAACCCAGCAAGTGCCACCACCTTATGACACTAAACTTTAAACACAATACACAACACGGGCATGGGTTGGGGTGGTATAGAATAAAACTTTGGACATATAAACCAAACTGAACAAAAGGGTTGGATGGTATATGATCTTAAACAACTGGCCCAAATCGCTCACCTGGCTATTTTGCAATGGGACCATTCTGAAACAAAATTGGTCCAATTCCACTGAGATTTTCTCATTTTCACATTTTGCTTCTTTTAGTAACAGAGGCCAACTTGCCTGGTCTTTGTATATTTACTTTTGAAATGCCTTAATGCAAGGATCATTTTGCCACAAATTTCATCAAAATCCATTCAGGGGTTAGTTTCATGTTTTGTGCTATTTTAGCAATGGCAGATGGCCGCCATCTTAGAATGACAAAATGCGAAAAATCGAAAAGTCTTCATGCAATTACCATTTTGACACAAAATTGGTCCAGTTCCATTGTAATTTTCTAATTTTCACATTTTGCTACTTTAAGTAACAGAGGCCAACTTGAAGGACCTATATTTGTTAAGATTTGAAACACCTCAAAGCAAGAATCATTTTGCCACAAATTTCGTCAAAATCCATTTGGTGGTTACTGAGATATTGTCATTTTCTTGTTTTGTACTATTTTTAGTAATGGCAGATGGTGACCATCTTGGAATGCCAAAATGCAAAAAATCGAAAAAAAGCTTAATGAAAGAGCAATTCTGACACAAAATTAGTCCAATTCCATTGAGATATATTGTATTTTCAATACGCTTGGATCAACCCTACTTTCATGTCTGTATTAAACAAGTATTGAGCAAGCTTACAGGACGAAATAGGGAGCCACTCACCTGGTCTCAGCCCTCAAAAGCATGTCCACCACAGCCGTGCGCTCTTTCTTGTCTGCCTAGCGCATGTGCCAACTTCACTTGGGTTACCCCTACATCCCGGCAGAGCACTCTAATCCATGGGATCAAGGACTCCCGTCACAACAGATATTTTAATTTTCACATTTTTCTATTTTTCATCCAAGAGGCCAATATCACTGGTCTATAGTTAGTTATTTTTGAAACATCTCAATGCAAGAATCATTTTCCACAAATTCCGTCAAAATCCATTCAGCGGTTACTGAAAATTGTCATTTTCATGCTTTGTGCTATTTTTAGTAACGGCAGATGGTGGCCATCTTGGAATGCCAAAATGCAAAAACTCGAAAAAGCTTAATGAAAGAACCATTCTGACACATAATTAGTCCAATTCCATTGAGATTTTCTAATTTTCACATTTTACTACATGTATTTTTAGTAACAGAGGCCCACATGCCTGGTCTATAGTTAGCTATTTTTGAAACATCTCAATGCGAGAGTCATTTGCCACAAATTTCGTCAAAATCCATTCAGCGGTTACTGAGATATTGGAGTTTTCATGTTTTTGTGCTATTTTTAGTAACAGCAGATGGCGGCCAGTTTTGAATGCCAAATTGCAATTAATCAAAACAGCTCCATGAAAGGACCATTCTGACACAAAATTTTGTCCAATTCCATTCAGGGGTTTTTGCGTAATTGTCATTTTTATGGTTGTGCTATTTTTTGTAACGGCAGATGGCGGCCATCTTGGAATGCCAAATTGCAATTAATCAAAACAGCCTCATGCAATGAACATTCTGACACAAAATTGGTCCAATTCCATTCAAGGGTTCTTGAGTAATTGTCATTTTAATGTTTGTGCTATTTTTAGTAACAGCCCCCATGGTGGCCATCTTGGATAGAATACTGCCACAAAATTGAAATAATTCCATTCAAGGACCATTTCTGACCAAATCTGGCCAGAATCGGTTGCGCTTTTCGAGATATTGACATTTGAGCAGAATCTGTTTTGTAAACTCTAAGTAGGTCACTGTGACCTAATTCTGCTACAGATATTTCTTATTTTTTTTAATTTTTAATTCCAAGGTCCCAATAATATTCCACGCAAACTTTCAACCAAATACACCAAATGGTTCTGGAGAAGAAGTTGATTTTAACGTTTTTGCTATTTTTAGTAACAGCCGCCATCTTGCATTCTTGACCTGACCCAATTCTACAATTTTGAAACCCTGCAGTCTGGTCATGCTACATGTGAAATTTGAGACCCTAGGGTTCAGTGGTTTTAGAGAAGTTGTTTGAAGTTGTTTGAACAAGTCGTTTTTTTTACATTGGCATTTGAGCAAAATTACGCTCGTAAACAGAAAGTAGGTCACTGTGACAAAACTCCGCTACAGATTTTTTTTCATTTTAAAATTTTGAATACCAAAGTTTCACTGATGTTCCATGCCAAAATACAGACAAATATACCCAGTGGTTCTGGAGAAGAAGTTGATTTTTTTTTTTTTGCTATTTTTTGAAATGGCGGCCATCTGGGATTTTCAACCTGACCCAATTTTACAATTCTGAGACCCTGGAGTCAGGTCATGCTCTATGTGAAATTTGAGAACCATGGGAACAGTAGTTTTACAGAAGAGTGAGTGAGTGAACTCGGGTTTAACGTCCCACCAACAACGAGGTCATATGGAGACGGGACCTCGGTTTAAAGTCTCATCCGAAAGACCAGAGAAGCGGGGGATCGATCTTGCGACCCCTGGATTGGTAGTCTGGAGTGTTATCCACTACGCTACAGCCGCTCCTTTTTACAGAAGAAGATGTTTGAAATTTTGTTTTAAGGTGTTGACAGACGACGCACGGGACGATGCACAACGCACGCCTGACGCATTTGTATGACAATAGCTCACTATGGCCCTTCAGGCCAGGTGAGCTAAACGTTAATCGAAAACTTGACATGAAAATCAAAGTCTGTGACCTTGACCTCTAGGTCACTGGCATGGATGGGGGTGTACAGAATTAAACTGGTCACTGGCATGGATGGGGGTGTACAGAATTAAACATTGGACCAACATCTATCATCATGCAAAACATCAATCCAACCCAACAAAGAATTTGAATCATATAGAGATCTCAAAAACTTTAACGCAATAATTTAACATGAAAAGTCAAAGTTTCAATGTGACCTTGACTTCTTTGTTTCCAGATGCTACTTCAGTTTTTCTTTGGCTTGAATTCTGTTGAATATTTGCAGCATAATTTAAACTTCAGCTGTATGTTTATGAAACACTGATCTTAACTACAATGCTTACATGCACATGCAGCTAACGTTTGGTGGTATTTCTTTGTTGATGATGTTCGAATTGCATCGCAAGAAGCTTGAAGCTCAACGATGATGTCTACAGGTAATCACAGGTAATGTTGCAATCCCATGTTGATTCTCCTGTGATGAAATTATCACTATCACTTACACTTGCATTAAAACCTTGTTTCTGACAAAAATTAGTTGGATTCAAAATTGTTCAGAACCAGAATTCTTAGCAAATTCTTCCCTGTGTGAGTCCCATCCCATATCAATGGAAGGATGTTGAGGAGATTCTTCCTGCCGGTCTTTTTTGATTCCACTTCCTTTTTTAATATATGCCCCTTAAGAGAGACTTGACTGTCCAGGGTAAAAAATTAACATAATGTGCACAACCACCTGTGTGAAAGTTAATTTTTTTGTTTGGCTTTAGCCGTATAACCTTAAGTATTGACCTACATTTTAAGTATTTCGTTGGCCAATATATATATACCCGGTTTTTTTATGTAAGTAGCTTACTTTTGCTTCCTGTTTCTACTTTCAGTTTTATTTGACTGTTGGCCTATAAACTGTGTCGTTATGAATCTAGATATTTCGGTCCAAATCGCTTTTTTGTCAAAGAACACATTTCGCCTGTTATGTCGCTCATGTAAAATATAAAATCAACAAGATAACTTGACAAAGAAATCGTAGACAAAATTAAGTAATTAATGCTGGCTTTGCAAAACTAGAGCAAGTGAGCAGGGGCTCAGGTATAAATACGGCCAGCGCCACCACCTTATGACATTAAACTTTAAACACAATACACGACACGGGCATGGGTTGGGGTGGTATATAATAAAACTTTGGACATATAAACCAAATTGAACAAAGGCTTTGGCTTGAAATCTGTTGAATATTTGCAGCATAATTTAAACACCAGCTGTATGTTTATGAAACACTGATCTTAACTACAATGCTTACATGCACATGCAGCTAACGTTTGGTGGTATTTCTTTGTTGATGATGTTCGAATTGCATCGCAAGAAGCTTGAAGCTCAATGATGATGTACTTACAAAAGTTTAAACCAAAGTGTCTGTTGACGATTACGAACAAATGTCATATCCGAATCAATGCATGTGTAAACACAGGCGCTTGAAGCTATATGCTATTAAATATAGTCCAATGTTGCCGCTAAATACCCAGGCTATGAGCCGTTTTGGTTAGTTGAAGAAATAGCCAGGTGTGCAAGCTTGTGTTCGGACTCCATTATGGTCTCCAGTTTCCGGTGTATCAACGTCGCACAGCAACCTCAACAGGTTTTATTACGGGAAAAAATGATGATTCTGTGGATAACGATCCTCTTAAATGTACGATTCCTTCTCTGTCCAACCTCTAAATAACAAAATCGCTGATCAGACTGTGCGTATGCACAAGTTACTCTGCATCTTTGTTGTTCAGAAAGACAGTACATGTAGGCCTCAGTAAACAAAATTTAATGAAAATTTTACGCTAACGTTACTGAGCAGTTTTGACGTTGCTGACACGACCGTCATTTTCATCATGTTTGTTTCAAGTTTTCACTGGTAAGAAACGTTTTGACCGAAATTAGGACAAACAAAATATTGTAAATAACATGGAGACAGTGACTTAATGACATTGGTCATATCTAAAAGAGTACTTGAATGATTTTACTGATGTGTGATTTTCAAAACCTGCAAGCACATGTTCAACTTTGGCGCAATACAGTAAACGGAAAACTGGACACCATAATGGCGACGAGATTTTGTGGCAGATTTTGAATTCAGGTTAACAGCATGGCATAGACCATAACTGAAGAAATTTATCATGTTTAAAAATACATTTTAAAAGGATGTTTACAGGTAAGAAGTTTGCTCTTGTTGGGGTATTTTTAACTGGCGGTTTTAGCAGTCCAAAAATCCAGGCATTTTTGCTTGCATATACCCTGCCGAAATGGCCTAAAAAATGAGTCAAATTTAAAGGGTTTCAAAGGTTCTTTTTTTTTTGGAGCATAGAACTTCACGCGCCTCTGGTGTAAACAATCAGATACTTCGCATGAAGAGATTGGATTTAAGCAACATTACAATGGTTCGCAATAATCTACTCATTAAATTACCTTTTAAGACTTCATTAAATCTCTTATAAAACATACAAAGAAGACTCAGATACCGGATGAAACGCAGTAGAAATCGACTTTGCTTCTGTGAATGACTTTCGACGATAGTAAGGGCAGACAATTTAGCTACAATGCTAATAACATGACAACCGTGAATGCAAACCGCCATGACTGGACACCAAGCCATCATCACCATTGTAGAATACCAAATGATTTGATTTTTAGCGAGAACTGCATGTCTGCCATTTTGCCAATTAAATTTGTGAAAAAAAAGCAAAAAAACATAGCAACGTCCAGCATCGCGAAGCATTTTCATTCGTCACATGAAGCCACTGACTCAATCGGAAACCTTGCTCATTTTCGTCAGAATCTTATCATTTGTCAGTTTAGAAATTTTTATTAGTTGGTCCGTACACAGATTTCTATATTCAACATCGGCGTTACTGTTTGAAGACACCATCATAGCTTTGGGCAGCAATCGGTGTCGCTATTAAATTTATCAAACAAGTTGAGGAAAAAGGCTAAAATGAAAAGACTTTGCCAAGCATTTTGTATCTTTTGCACAACATTTAAATAAATTCAGTAACGTAAAAACTGGGAAAGACAAACCTGTGCAAACAGTGAAGACCCAGATCAGATTGCAGTTTGATCAGGGTCTGCACTGATTGCCATTCCATATCCATCAGCTGGCAGTGTTCATACAGTTAAAATCAAACCATTCAAATATTAGGACAATTACAATAATTTCAGGCGTATCAATTTGACAAAACTTACAGTATTTACGGTAATACAGAAACACAAATTTATGCAAGATGCTAAAATTTATCATATGACGGAAATAAGCCTGTTTAGAGTTCCGAGTTTCCATTTGGCCTGGAGCACAAAAGTCAGGGGTCAAGTGTGGAAAAATCAGATAGGTCATCATTACGTTTACCTGGTCAGTCGATATAAAACAGCTTTTTCATGATTAAAAATCGTTGATATGACTGAAAATTGTTTTCAATTCAGAGAAAATGGATAGTCACATTACTTTAGCAAGATAGAATAGACAGGAAATATTTGAAAATTGAAATATTAGTCAATATGTTGTGCTACGCTGTGCGTATACCTTTTTTGGCATCGGTGACCTTTGACCTCCAAGAGCAAAGTCTGAGTTTGCACATGCGCAGTGCGGAACTCCGAGCTCGCTTATATCTATTCCACAATTATCGCATGAAAACGTCAACATTTTGCCTTAAGAAAATGTGATGTTATTGTTGATGTTGTCAATCATTACTAAGCAGCTACTTACCAAATTTTTACATATGAAATAAGATTTTTTCGGCTGTAAAAATGAAAATTTCCAGGTGACGACTTGATAACTGAATATGCAGGTTATTTGTCTCAAGAAAGGTAACTCCGTATCGAGGAATCAATCGAACCGCCATCAAACTACCGGAAAACAACTGAAAGAGGTGCCCGTAGCGATAAAAAAAAAACGGTATAAAACAATTTGGGTCGGGCGAAAAATTTGAAGGGTTCGAGCATCGTAATTTTTTTTTCTTTTGTCTTTAAAAATAGCAGAGTCGGGGTCTGAATCAGGATCGGTCGGGTTTGGAAACACACCTATTTTTTTTTTGCCTGATCTGTTCTAATCCCCAATGACCGATTTTTTTTGGACATATCACCAGTAAACAATTCTGATTCTTATTCTTACCCATTTCCGTAGATCATAAATAAGTCTGTATTGACTTATCCCTAAATTCAGACTAACACGAACCGGTTTTAAATACTAAAATAGGGCTGAACAACCCGCCCGAAATCAGGCTGAAACAACCAGTTGGAAAAAAGGCCGTAGCAATCCTGAATCTTCAGGGATAGAGGGACATAAATACTGTGGTTTACTTGAAGCATGGTCCCTTGGGCAGTGCATGTGTGGGGATTTTGATTGGCTGTTGAAATAGCTGGGGCAATGATCAGATGATATCATGATAGCGACCTCAACTGTTGAACATAGTCACGGGGTGGGGGCTTTTAACTGGGATTTAATCAGACATTTGTCCCCACAGTGCCAGGCATCATGCAGGGCAAAAAGTCAAAGTATCCCCCACCCGGTACTCGGACAAAACGGACCATGGACAAAACGGACCAGACAAAACGGACCATGGTTAGGACAAAACGGACCACGTTTCAGGACTAGACAGACCACGCCAGGAAACAAACCAGACCATTATTTGGTGCCAGTTGAAAGATTATAGAACTTATATAGCCTAATTACCAAAGACAATCTTAAATGGTCACAATCATTTGACTACTGTTCATGACCTCAACTACCTTTGGTTGTCGCAACTATCTAATTGATTTAACACGTTGATAAAGGGGTAATATTTTTATCTTTTTCAGCATGCAAATTGCTTTATTATTGTTCCAACTAAAATTAAACAGTGCTTTCTCAAGCTAACGGAAGGTCCGAACATGCTCCATTTTGAGCTTAAACGTGGTCCGTTTTGTCCTGAACATGGTCCGTTTTTGTCCCAAGTGTGGTCAATTTTGTCCATTGTCCGTTTTGTCCGTGGTCCATTATGTCCCTAATTCCCCCACCCCTCCCCCAGCCATGAGGTAGCTGGATTTGCAAATGACCAGGGCATAACAGGTATCATACTTCTGCTGAGGGAAATGTACTAGTAATTTTGTGGACAGACTGAGACTGCCAAAATAAATTCAGCTATTCTTCTAAGAATAATTCTTTTAAGTAGATTCAGAGTAGGCCTATCGGCATGTCAAATCTGACAGTGACATGATCGTTAGAGCTCTTAGAAATTTAGGCTAGCCTGGCATGATTTGCATCGGAACTTCGATAAGAGTAAACAAGACCATTTACCGTCCGTCCATTTGCTGAATTCTTCTTTATTTAATCCTAATCATTGAAATCCAATTTTCATTCATGATTTTATCACAGCTTCCGTAATCAAGTAAGGGAGGTAACTATATTTACCAAATATTAACTTATAATTTATCGTTTTCTGTTTGGATTATTTTTGATATTTCTATAATTGTAATATATGTAGATCTGAGCGAAAACATTGCTACTATTACACAGGTAAGTCAAAATAAATTTTGACAATTTTCCATCAGACTGAGTCGATCGGCATTGTGGATTGGTTGAAATAATTTAAGTAGCAAAATATCAGTTTCTAAAGAAGAAAACAAAAAATAGCAGACACTGTTTCTTCAAAAGGACAACCAAAATAATAAAGCTTGACCAATAAATTTTACTTTCAGTGAAGATTCTTTTTTAAGTCCAATAAAAATGCCAGCGTCTCGTTTCTCCATAGAAAGAAAAACGCCGACCGGAAGTTCAGTGACACAAAAATTTCGAAGCCTTAGTGGTACGGGACAGAATAGAATAGAACAGAAATACGCCTATATCGTAAAGCAACCAACTCTCGTTGTTTGCCGCCTTCGGCGGCAAACAACTCGTTGGTTGGTTGCTATTATTGGTATCAATCCAGAGCTGCTTGTATCCGGAGTTAAGAAAATATGAATTTGTCTTTACATAAATATTACGTCTGTTTCTACTCAGTGTACTTACCCTAACAACAATTGTCAAGGCATATTTTGAAGAAAATGCCAGTGCCTCAAAAATTTTGAGTGAATGCCATTGGGTGATATGTAAACCTAAAAGTTAAGACTTAAAGGACCTCTGACGGTATCAATGCATATTTGCCTATTTTTCGACAAATTATCGCACCTTCCTCTGGCAGCAAAAGTTGAAATATTTGGCATTAATATGTAGACATGTGTACTATAATGACATTTTCACAGTAATTTTGAAAAATTATCATGCCTCTAGACTAACTTAAACCCATTTTATCAAGAGGGGTAGGTGAATTTTTCAGTCTCTGAAAATAAGTCCATTTTTTCAGTTTTCTAATATATCGAAATTTTAATTGATAACTATGCTAAAACTGATGTACGCACTACTGTTACTGATATCATGCAATATTTTTTTCAATAATAAGGACTTTAGCCTATTTTTAGATATAAAGGGTGTAAGTACCCCACTCACTTTTTCAGTTTTTCAGCTGTAGACTATCTTCCCCCCCCCCCCCGTGCCTCAGCAAGCCACTCACATATAATGTGTATTATGATAGTACACACATACATGCAAAGTGGCTAGCTGAGGCACGGGGGGGAAAGTATCTTTAAAAAACTTTTCCTGTTTCCATTACGTTTAATTATAAAATTTAGCTTTGAAGTCTATGTGCTAAAAAATCAGAAACTAAATTCATAGCCAGTTAGGGGAAGTTGAGAGCGACAAATTTCAAGAGAAATTCTTGGGTATATCAAAAATTAAATTTTGACGAATTTTATATGCAAATTAACATTACAACCGTCAGAGGTCCTTTAAAAAATCGGTCAACATTCCTGGGAATGGCCGACTCATTTACACTACATGTATTTCTGAAATGACCCTCGTATACATGTAGGGAAAAGTCGCTTGATTTTGAGTCTCTGACCTTGTCAGTCGCAAAGAAGTGAACAGAACTACTGTATGCGTGAATCCAAACGTTGGAATAAAGCTTTCCGTGATGGACAGTTTAGAATTTAGCAAATATGCGCAGAAACTTGGCAGCGTCAGCCCGGTTCCGCATGAGATGATAGAAAATAGAAGGAATTTTTATCAAACACAAAAATGGCTTCTAAACAATAATTGGATCAAAACAAACTTGAACTCTTTGATAAATCATTATTTTATACATTGCAGATGACTTTCAAGCTGTTTTTATTCCCGGTTTGTCTTTTTAGGCCTTTTACAAACCCTCTTTCAAACACTCTTGCATGCCTCAAAAAACAGACAAACGGGGTTTAAAACAGCCAGAAAGTCATCTGGCGACTGACACGGTCAGAGACTCAAAACTATGCAAGAGAATGTCTCTCTGGCCAACACAACCCTTCATAAAAGGGCTCTGCTCATAAAGGAAAGATGGAAACAAGAGGCCCACGGGCCACAAAGCTCACCAGATCTCTAGCTCAAATTGCTATCAAATTTGTATAGGCTCAAAATTGCTGTCAATTCGTACAGGCTAATACAAAATATACAGCTAAAAAGTCTCAGTCTGACAGTCTGCTGAGTTGATAACAAAATATGTAACTATTTTCCATATATTGATTGCAGTAAATGCCATTTTTTAATTGAATTAAAGTCAATGCAACCCTAAGTTGCCATAGCAACCAAACGAAAGAGCCGATTTTATAAAAAAAAAAAAAAAAAAAAAAAAAAAAAAAAAAAAAAACATAAATTTTCAATCATCCTGCCTAAGGATACTACAGATGAAATCTGGGCCTTATCGGCCCAGTGGCTTCTGAGGAGATATTTTTTTAAGTATTTTCCTTCCATTTTTTTAATTTGGTTTCCATGGCAACCGATAAAAGGAGCAGTGGGCAAAAAAAAAAAACATAGCTAATAAGAGACTGCTCATGGAACAATCTATAAAAGTTTTGTCAACAGATATGCAATGGCTCGGCAGTAGATGCCATTTTTCTATTTTCCCCATTACAAGTCAATGCAAGTCTAAGTTGCTATAGCAACCAATCTAAAGGGCCGATTTTCATAAAAAACATAAACTTTCAACCCCCAGCCCAAGGATGCCACAGATGAAATCTGGGCCTTATTGGCCCTGTGGCTTAAGAGAAGATAATTTTTGAAATATTTTTTTTTTTTATTTTTTTTTTTTACATTTCAGTTTCAATGGCAACCAATAAAAGGAGCAGTGGGCCAAAAAACCTAAAGCTGATAGAAGACATCTCAAGGAACATTTCTATAAAAGTTTTATCAACATATCTGCAATGGCTTGGCAGAAAATGCCATTTTTCAATTTTCCCCATTATAAATCAATGGTAACTCTAAGTTGCCATTGCAACCAAACTAAAGGGCCCATGATCATAAAAAACACAAACTTTCAATCCCCAAGTCCAAGGATGCCACAGATGAAATATGGGCCTTATCGGCTTAGTGGTTTCAGAGGAGATGTCGTTTTAAAGCATTTTTTCCATTTTTTTGCATTTCGGTTTCCATGGCAACCAATAAAAGGAGCAGTGGCCCAAAAACATATAGCTGATAGAAGACATCTCAAGAAACATTTCTATAAAAGTTTTATCAACATATCTGCAATAGCTTGGCAGAAAATGACACTTTTCAATTTTCCCCATTATAAGTCAATGGGAACTCTAAGTTGCCATAGCGACCAAACTTAAAGGCCAATTTTCATAAAAACACAAACTTTCAATCCCCCATCCCAAGGATGCCATAGATGAAATTTGGGCCCAATCGGTTAAGTGGCTTCAGAGGAGATGTCGTTTAAAAGTGTTGACGGACGACAGACGACATACGACGACGACGACGACGGACCACTGCCTATCCTATAAGCTCCCCCGGAGCCTTCGGCTCTGGTGAGCTAAACATCGTGGTCTTAAGGTTTGGTCCCCATTGAGAAGATCTGCAAAAATAAAAATGGCTGAGTTGCCTCCCCATGATAGTATAAATCTATTCAACTTAAACTCTTGTACAGTGTCGCCGCTCAATAATGTTGGTGGCGTCGCTTCAAAAGAGGCTTAAGAGTATCCATGACAACTAAACACCGAACAAGCAGCCACATCTGCGCAAACTGATCATAAATGTTACTGTGATAATTTATAAGAGTCGAAAGATATTCTTGTCATGAGACAAGACCTGGATCAGACAACATGAATGCACAGACTGTTCTGAGTCTTTCCTGTTTACATATGCTGTGGCGTCAGACACAAAAAGTGGTTAAAACGTAAGTGCACACAGCGACGTTTTATTACATTAGTCTATGAATCCGACCAGACTAGCCAGAGCCTTCTTGTGCCTGCTGATTCCGCAAGAATTAAGTGTGCGAATAGCAAATACTGTGGCGCGATTGTGCTGCTGTGTAGACTGGTTATACCCCCATTCCACTGGACGGCGCTTCCACTGCGCTCCGAAATTTTGGACAAAGCGCCATGAATCGTAGCAGAAGCGGCAGCAGCGCAGGAGAAGCTTCCAGGTCGCAGTGAAAGCGTATCAGAAGCGGCATGATCGCCAAGTCACGGCGCTTGTTTTGACTCTGCTCAAAATTTACGTAGCGGAAGCGCCGTGGACTCAAAGCGCAACGAAAGCGTAGTAAGAACGTAGCTCGAAATTCATGAACGCAGCAGCAGCGGGAGCAACGCAGCACCAGCGCAGCGGGATCGTGCCGACAGCGCCGTGAGATTTATCTGCGACCCAGCTACGCTTCTGCTACGCTCTTTGCGCTTCCGCTGCGACGCTATTATTTATGAATAGCGCGACCACGACGCTTCCGCTGCGCTCTTGGCGCTTTATCTGCGTTTCCTCTGCTCCTATGGCGATCTGGGCATGAAAACGCCGCGTTTCCACGACGTTTCATAACTCGATTTTCATGTTTCATTCAAGATGCAGGCTGCCAGGAGCAGGAGTTGGAATACCTTCTCCTGCGGTAAAGGCTGCGTGAAAATAGTCTTCTGGCCAGGCCTGGGTGTGGATTTCGCCTGCTTTTGAAAGGGGGCCAGGCTCTTGCTCTCTAAACTGAGCCAGATAAGCGCCCTTTAGAACGCCGAGCAGAGGCTCCAGTTGAGCCTGAACAGCAAGAAGAACGAGACGAGTTGTTCGAAGTTACTAGTTCATGATTGCCAGCTGGGCCATAGCCACTGGAATTTTTATATTATTAATATTGTTTGAAGGCTGGTGGCTAACTTCTGCTGGACCCGATTCTCCGCCGATTTACATAGAAGCGTTACAAAGCGCAACACAAGCGCAGCATGAGCGCAGCTCCGGCACTTAGGTCGTAGCAGGATCGCAAATGCATCGTAATAAGCGTAGCTCAAGCGTAGCTTGAAATCCTTTGTCGCAGTAGTATCAGAAGCGTATCAGAAGCGCCCTCGAAGTCCGTTGAGCGTGGCAGAAGCGCAGCTAAATCGCGGCAACATCGTGACTAGCGTGGCGAGATCGTATTAGAAGCGTACTGGCAGCGTACTGGAAGCGCACAAGTTCCAAGTTTTGGCAAATGTCTACGCTTCTACTGCGATTTCGAAAATTTTGGAGAAGCGCCATGATCGCCAAGAGCGCAGTCAAAGCGTCATCCAGTGGAATGGGGGTATTAGAATCGTAGACGTTCACATATGCGTTAAGCTCCCTTCCCAGCGTGTCGGATTCCAATTACCGTAAAAATTATATAATTTGGGACACCTAAAATAATTACCGTAACTGTCCAAAAATGGAACAGACTGGTTGTACATTGCAGTAATACATCAAAAAGAGATATATGAAATGGCAAACAGTGTAGACCCTGAGCAGACTGCTCCTCAAGGAGCAGTCTGATCTGGTCTGCACTGTTTGTTCAGACCTATCTGTTCCAACATTTAGAGATACACGGTATCCTTATTCTTATTGTTCTCTTCAGGTGTACTGCGACCAGTCGACCGATGGGGGTGGCTGGACTGTCTTCCAGCGCCGTCAGGACGGGTCAGTAGACTTCTTTCGTGACTGGCAGGATTACAAGAAAGGCTTCGGGAATCTGACTGGAGAATTTTGGCTTGGGAATGACAAGCTCCATCGTCTCTTGTCCGTTAAAAGTGGCCATGAGCTACGTGTAGATCTCGGCGACTTTGATAACAATGTAGCCTACGCCAAATACAACAAGTTTATGGTAGGTCCTGAGAACGATAATTATGTTCTCACAGCGGAGGAATACTCAGGGGACGCGGGAGATTCTCTGGCCTTTCACAATCGTCAACAATTTTCCACCAAAGATAGAGACAATGATAGACGGTCAGGGTCATGTTCACGGGATTACAAGGGTGGTTGGTGGTATAACAATTGTCACCGTGCTAATCTCAACGGTCTCTATAGCACTGACAAACAAAGGTCTGATTACAAAAATATTTGCTGGAAACACTGGAAGAATGGTTTCTATCCCTTAAAATTTTCGGAGATGAAATTTCGAGAACATATGTAAAACTGAAACCGGGGCCTTACAATAAACTTATAACAATAACTGTCACAGTGTCACTAGAAAATGTCGTCTGTTGCATACTTAAAATCACCAAACACATTTATACTGATAAACAAACTTTAAAGTGTCTTCGTCGACCAGATTTTCCACTGGCGAACAGGGATGTGCAGATGTTAACGTGCATCTTGTATCTAAAGAATAACGAACATTGTTCAGACTGCGCTAGAATCAAGATAGACTGATATGACAAGTTGATGTTCGCATCTGATAAAACTACCGGTTAAGGTTAATGGATACGCTTTCAGGGGAAGTAACTCTTACTACTAGTTTTTCTTTACCGTTTTTTTAATGTGTGTCAATTCTTAAAGGAAAGAATTTGCTCCTGCAGGAGCAAATTCTTTCCTTTATGAGTAGACCCATTTTGGGAAGGCGTTCTTTGCCACGGGAAGCAAACAGGAAGCCACAACAGTTGTTTCCCTTTCTTGAAAATTGCAGTAAAACTTGAAGAGGTGTAGCCATACACCTTAACATAGATAAAACAATTTTAGAACGATGACCTTACTTTATACAGACATTGGCATTGTTATTTTTTCATGTGAGGTCTACTTGTTTCGAGTAGCAGGAATACGTCTAGACCTTGAGCTGACCATAGACCCCCCTCCCCCCCCCCCAGGGGGAATTTTGGACACTATGATTTTCTGAAACTACATTATATACGAAACAAAATGACGCATGTTAGCCCTCTGTACGTTGGGGCATTAACGTGTAACGTCAACGTTACTTACACTACCCAAATTTACATATTCACGTTATAATAGAAAAATACACATTGGTATACACATGTTAGTATTCGCCCTAAATAATGTTGGGTTTTGTCTGCTAGTACATAAATCGCTGTTTCAAGGTAATTGACATTGTCAACGATAAGTTGACCACCCCGTATAACGTAGTTTACGTTGTATTTGACGTTTTTCCCCTTCAGTGTCTAAATACATGTAATATAAGGAGAAAATTGTAAGAATGAAGTGAAGAGAAAAGTAATTGTCATATATATGACTTTTTCAATAGTCTAGTATAAAAAACAAACACACTTAAGTCTTACAAAACTCATCAGCAGTCACGATAAATATGTAACGTATATAACCACAATAAAAATTCGGAAAAAAACAACCAGACTAAATCTCTGAATTGGTGGACTGAAGTTTATACGTGCTCCATCAATCTTCTTTGATTCATGCACAGCTTAGATAAGTTAGGCAGCAGTTAGCAGTGGATATATTAAAAGTGGACAGAAACTTATTTTTGAAGAATTTAACCTATAAAATAATGAGAAAAGCTAAGAAAGCCAACATCAGCTGCATTTCATTTTTAATATTATCTATATTATGTCTTAAGTAGACACTGTTGTATATGTAAATATGAAGAAACGCCAGTTTTATATGTCCTCAAACTATAAAAAAATCATTGGATAGTGTATATTTAAAATCAATCTAACAGTAATGTTACGTTACAGAATTGTAATATGTCGGGGGATAAGATTTGTGAGTCATCTGTTATCAAAAATTTAGTTCCCGGGCAATATGAATTATTCATTGCTGTAGTATTAGCTTACCACTGGTAGTCACATGGCAATTTAGCTCTTTGAAATACACAAAAACTCAGCAAGACGCACATAGATTGTTATAGCTGAAGCATTTCGACCTTGCCTTCAGTTCAGTTTCACTTAAAAGTGACTTCATAAAGATGATTTTTTTTAAATTTTATGCATAGAATGAAATAAGTAAGAGATGCTGCAACTGATTAATATTAAGGTTCTCGTCATGATGGGGATAAAACCAATTTCGCGACATGTGCTGTTGGCTGAGCCATTCAATTACCCTACATACAAATATGCAACTGTGACTGCCAGCCGAGGCAATCATAAGCAGTACCAACTCTCCAAAAAAGGGATAAACACCATTTTTCTATGCTATCAGTAGAATCGTCAGCCACGAGCCTCTTTGCACAGTAACTGCTTTACATAGATTAGCAAATATGTGTGGCTCCCGTGATCATAACTTACATATTAATTTGTTATCTACATGATCTGTTTATGCAGCTCCCGGCCATCAAATACATTACAAACTATTAACAATGTGAAAATTTAAGGCTGATAGAAAGTGACATACTTCATAACGCATACATCATTCTGTCATCAGCTTGTTCAGGAGTTCTATTTTTCATTATTTTGTTACAAATATTTAACTGGTCAAGTAATTTTGCAAACCCCATGGTTTTATTCCCGCTTGTTGTTACTATCACGGACTAAAAGTGTTACGAAATACAGATTTCAGTCAGACAATTTTTCAATATGTAAGCAACTAAAAATGTTGTTTGGATATTGCCAAAATGCTGTATTCCCTAACAGTTTTTAACCAATTTGGACAAAGATGATAAGGTAAGCAGTAAGATATCACAAATAAGCAGTTTTCAACCATATTAATTGCTAAAAAGTAAACAATATGGTAAAACAAGGTCACAGAGATCAAATGCAGTAAGTTATTTAGGTTAACCCTTCCTTGGCATGTACAGGTATGCACTATTTCTATTGTTTGATTATTTGCTCTTTAGGAATACTGTTTTGCTAGTTTAGGATATCGGAAATAAAGAATCCATAAACTCGCAATGAATACGTTGTATACGTTACTTGTTCGGCCTTTCTTTTCTTTTTTTTTTCTTCTCAATATTATGCTGCAAAGCATAACTACAGTGTAGGCGAATACATTCTGAAGGAGAACAACTAAGATTTGCTCATAGATATCTGAACAGCGAGGACTAACATTAATATATTCTGTCATTTTCATTTGCCATTGCATTATGTGTGCAGAGCTACTGGAACACTGTCCCTGAAACATTTTTGTCCAACTAAACGTATTTTATGTTCTGTGGTGAATAGATGCTTTAATAGATGGTTGAATGTAGTTAGATTCTTTAAGAGATTATCGAAAGTATTTAAGAAAGAAACAAAAGCATAGAAATATAGATCATCTTAAACATAGCATTAATAGATTGCTACAGTATGCTAGTAAACTGCCAGTGTCTCTTTTCTGTATTTAATGTTTCTGATACTACTCTCCCAAACTCCTGGTTGACACATTATTGTTAAATACATAAATAAGCTAAATAAAGCAATGTATTGACACTTCCATTAATTATTTTCAAAAGTTTGTTTCTTAACTGTAACTCAGCAATGTTGTTTCCCTTGGTAACGTAAAATATACGATAGTCTTACAAAAGTAAGAATACGCTGCCAGCAAATATCTACATTAGCTTTGATGCAGAACTGTATTTGGCTTAAGTCTTCAAACTTCAGGTTTATTGTTCTGCTTTATAGTTTTTTTCAGTGTGCACATAAAAACCTTTACCAAATCCTGTCAGTAAACAAGGTGGTACTACATTTGCATTGTTAATTACTGATTATTTTATAATTTTATATTAAACACGTCAAAAGCGCTTAGCTTTTAATGTTATCATACTGATTGTATATCATTTTATTCGAGCCCTATATGCAAAATCTATGCTGGCTTAGCTGCGGCTTTATCTTTTTTTATCTTTTCTGGTGTGGTATTTTGTTTATTTTTTTTAAGTTGTATATAACAAAATTTCACGTATGTTACTGTCTTTAGAACTCAAATGTACAAGTTGTAAAAGAAACAAACTGGGCAACGCCATTATGAAATACTTTTATTTTTGATATAATAACAAAGTTGCCAGCAAAAAAAAAAAAAAACATTTTACGTGTGCAGAATATGTCAATGCCCTTAATATTACAATTTGTAGTATACTGGTTTTAATCACGTATAAAACACACCTCATGAATCCCCAAGAGTAATAACTGAGAGAAGTGTTGCTAGGTCCAAGCACACAGTATATCATAAGAACACCCAGATTTATATATGTTATTGTTTTTATGTGACAGTGGGAAAAAACCTGATTTAAGGTATCATAATGAAATATTTTAAATGTTAATGTTATTTACGTTACTTCTCGTAATGACTTATCATAGAAAATAAACCAGAATGCATTTTTTTCTTTTATACGTAAAGATTCTTTCATGAAGAAACTGCTACCAACGAAATTAAAATGATTCTATCATCAAATTATGTGAATTTAACAAAATAGCCCTCGGTAACGTATATAATTGATCATTATGACCGACAATAATGCGTTCAAAATATTGTGGAACTGTTCCTTGCTGTTTAGATAGGCTGGCATATTCAATATTACATTTTCCTGTTGTTTTTCAGTTCATACAGTGTAGTTCAAGCACTTGAATTATACAGAAAGTGATAATTGTAATATGGAACATTTATGAGGGGGTACTGTGTTAAACATCCTATTTCTCCCAAAGTATACAAGATAGGATAATAATTTTTGCAGATCTGAAAAGATCAATAAATTGTCTTTAATACAGTAACAAAGATATGGTCTAATAATAAAGGAGTAACTTACAAAAAGAAAGTATTTGGGTAGAAATAGCAATTTTAATGGAGTGTAAAGACAAATGTCACGTATATGACACCATGTGAGCTAAAGTGACCTGTCAAACATCATAACTTTTAGCTACTGGATTGTTCTATTAGACTCCACTATAACTTTAAACATAGGAAAGTGATTTCTATTTTTTTATATTTTTTTATTATTTTATTTTATGTTTATTTTTTTAATGGGTAACGTTTGTAACAGACTGTTACAGCTTAACGCCCCACTCGCCAGAGGGCTAACATGCTGCAAAATACTTCTAAGATGCTGGGCTTTAAGAAAAGTATGGTCTACAAAATTCCCCCTGGGGGGGGGGGGAGGTAAACCATTTATGGCTCATGGCCTAGTTACATCAACAGCAAGAAGCCAAACAACCGACACATCTCGAACACATTGACATACTTATGATTGATAATATTCAATTGCTTAAAGTTGTCTTAGTCCATTTGTTATTTTATGATTAGCATTGTACAGACAATTTTGTTTCAGATGCATAAAATTGCAGACTACAGACAGTCTGACTACATTTTTTTGCAAAGACCCATGTTATGGAAAGTTTGGTAGTACGGATTAAGATTTGCTTATTCTGAACATTCACATTCAAGCTTAGCAGTAAGCAGTGGCTTTTAAAGACTGCTCTCTGCCAGCAGTTAATGTTCACAGTAAGTATTGAAAAATAAGCAGCTACCAATGAGTTACCGTTTAACTATAAAATTCCTATTTTGTGATATCACAAATTCTAATTTGCGATATCAATCACAGATTTCATCATCTGTAATCACAAATTCTATTAGAAAGGACTTTTTTATATCTTAAATAGAATTAGTGATATCAAAAAATCACCACTATTTTTTAATACCTCAAAATAGATTTTATGTACTCACATATTCGATTTTGTGATATCACAATTTTGATTTTTGATAATCAAAAAGTCATAGGGATTTTATGATATTACAAATTCAATTTTGTGATATCAATAAACCGGATAAATGATACCAAAAATTTAATTTGTCTTCTCACAATATCAAATGTATTTATCGAAATCACATATTCGATTTTGTGATATCACAAAAAAGAATATGTGATATCACAAAATCTAGGTAATTTTGTGATATTTTAAATTTGTTTTGTGATATCAAAAAATCGTTTATTTTTTTCGAGTGGGAGTCATTACTTCTTAGATGGAAAATTTGAAACCTTTTTAATATCATACAATTTATTTTTATTCTTGTAAAAAATCGCCTTGATTTTGTTATATCACTAAATTCTATTTTGTGATATCACAAATTCTATTTTGTGATATGAATCACACATTCTATTTTGTATAATCACAAATTATATTTTGTGATATCACATATTTTATTTTGTGATATCATGAAATAGAATTTGTGATAATTTAGATAGAATATGTGATATCAAAAAATCATCACTATTTTTTGATATTTCAAAATAGATTTATGTACATATTCGATTTTGTGATATCACAAGTATAATTTTTGATATCACAAAATTCATAGTTTTTTTATGATATAACAAATTCAATTTTGTGATATCAATAAACCGAATTAGTGATACCGGAAATTCGGAAATTTGATTTTGCGTTCTCATAAAATCAGATGTATTTATTGATATCAAATATTCGATTTGTGATATCACTAAAAAACGATATGTGATATCACAAAATCTATGTAATTTTGAGATATTTTAATCTGTTTTGTGATATCGCAAAATCGTTTATCTTTTTTCGAATGAGAGTCATTATTTCTAAGATGGAAAATTTGACACCTTTTTTGATACCAAAAAAATTATTTTTATTTAAAAAATCGCATTGATTTTGCGATATCTCTAAATTCTATTTTGTGATATCACAAATTCTATTTTGTGATATCAATCACAAATTCTATTTTGTGTAATCAAAAATTATATTTCGTGACATCACAAATTCTATTTAGTGATATCACAAAATAGATTTTATGATACCTTAAATAAAAATTGTGATATCAAAAGATCATCACTATTTTTTGATATCTCAAAATAGATTTTATGTACTCAAATATTCGATTTTGTGATATCACAAAATTGATTTTTGATATCACAAAGTCATAGGGATAGTATGATATTGCAAATTTAATTTTCTGTAATTAATAAACCGGATAAGTGATACCATAAATTGATTTTGTCTCATCACAAAATCAGATGCATCTATTGTCATCACGTATTCGTTTTTGTGATATCACAAAAAAGAATATGTGATATCACAAAATCTAAATAATTTTGTGATATTTTAAATCTGTTTTGTGATATCACAAAATCGTTTATTTTTTCGAATAGGAGTCATTATTTCTTAGATGGAAACTTTGACACCTTTTTTGATATCACAAAATCTTTTTTTATAAAAAAAATCGTCTTGATTTTGTGACATCACTAAATTCGATTTTGTCATATCACAATTTCATTTTGTGATATCAATCACAAATTCTATTTTGTATAATCACAAATATTATATTTCGTAATATCACATATTCTATTTTGTGATATCATATAAAAAAGAAATGGTGGTATCTTAGATAAAATATGTGTAATCAAAAAATCATCACTATTTTTTGATATCTCAAAATAGTTTTTATGTACTCACATATTCGATTTTGTGATATTACAAATTAGATTTTTGATAACACAAAGTCATAGGGATTTTATGATATCATACATTAATTTTGTGATATGAATAAACCGGATTAGTGATACCAAAAGTTGATTTTGTGTTCTCATAAAATCAGATGTATTTATTGATATCACATATTCGATTTTGTGATATCAGAAAAAAGAGTGTGATATCACAAAATCTAGGTAATTTTGTGACATTTTAAATCTGTATTGTGATATCACAAAATCGCTTATTTGTTTTCGAATGAGAGTCATTATTTCTTAGATGGAAAATTTGACACCTGTTTTGATATCACAGAATCTATCAGAATATAAAAAATCGCCTTGCTGATTTGATGTCACTAAATTCTATTTTGTGATATCACAAACTATATTGCGTGATATCAATTATAAATTCGATTTGGTGTAATCACAAATTATGTTTAGGTATATTACATATCCTATTTTGTGATACCACAAAATAAAATTTGTGATCTCTTAAATGGAATTTGTGTTATCAAAAAATCATCACTATTTTTTGATATCTCAAAATAGATTTTATGTTCTCACATATTCGATTTTGTGATATTACAAATTTGATTTTTGATACCACAAAGTCATAGGGATTTCATGATATAAAAAATTCAATTTTGTGATATCAATAAATCAAATTACTGATACCGGAAAATCGATTGTGTGTTCTCACAAAATCAGATATATTTATTGATATCACATATTCGATTTTGTGATATCACAAAAAAGAATATGTGATATCACAAAATCTATGTGATTTTATGATATTTTAAATCTGTTTTGTGATATCACAAAATCGTTTAGTTTTTTCCGAATAGGAGTCATTGTTTCTTAGATGGAAAATTTGAAACCGTTTTTAATATCACAAACTCTATTTATATATAAAAAAATTCGCCGTGATTTTGTGACATCCCTAAATAATTCTATTTTGTGATATCACAAAATAACTATTTTTTTATATCCGCTTTGTGCTATCAAAAAAGCTCATCATAAAATGAGCCTTTTTGATAGCACAAAGATGATTTTGTGATATAAAAAATAGAATTTGTGATATTAAAAATTGCATTTATTGATGTCACAAAAAATCGCGATTGTTTTTATATCGCAAAATCATTTTTTGATATCACAATCATATAAAAAATCAATTTTATTGTTTAATCTCAAAAACTGTATTTTGTAATATCAAACAATCGATTTTGTGATATCATAGAATATATGTATCAAAAGAACTTAATTTATAGTAGAACGGCACCACATAGCTACCAATATAGCTAACAGCATCGCTATTTTCTCTGTTGTCATGATAAGATCTCACTGCCGGCAGTCGCTGTCCACTGTTTGAAGTGACAGAATCTAATGGTAGCAGTAAATGCTCCCTGTTACTCTTGAAAAAGCTATCTAGCAGTGACTGTTGGCTGTTAGATGTCAGAAAATCTCAACGCCAACAGTGAATGCTCACTGTGAGCAGTGAAAAATTAAACTGCCAGCTTAAATGTCAGTGGCAATACGAGTTTCTGTTCAGTGTTAGCAGTGACAAAATATATCACTAGCTGTCACTTCCTTTTGCCAAGAATGACAAAATTTCAATGACAGAAGTCCATTTTCTCCGTAAGCCGTGAGAAAACCTCAGTGTCAGCAATCAATTCTCACTGTTAGCAGTGACAAAGCTTGTTTGAGTCACAAGTTTGTTTGAGTCAAAAGTCGCTTTATTGAAAGCGACATCTAATCCAAACGAACGAATGTCACATATACGTTTCTGTATTTGAACTGTGGTAGACTTGCATTTAGAGTTTGTGCAAAGATGCCAATAATGAAACACTACTCTAATGATACTTAATTGGTGTTTACTGCTGTACATGTGTTAGCGAGTCTGCGTGTGTCAAGTTCGCACGTGCCTGACTTTGACAGTCTGTTTAGTCTCATTATTGGCCCCTTTGCACGAACTCTAAATGCAAGTCTACCACAGTTCAAAAACTGAAATTTTACAGGTGAATGTGAGTGTGTGTGTTCATTCGTTTGTTTTGAGTTAAACGTCGCTTTCAACAAAGCGACTTTTAACCGAAACAAACGGACACCGCTTTCCCCCACACAAACATACACACATGCAAAATTTCTGAACAGTGATGGACTTGTATTAAGAGTTCATGCAGAGATGCCAAGAATGGCATAGTACTCCAATGTTACTTAATTGATGTTAACTGCTCCACATGTATGTTAGCGAGTCTGCGTGTGTCAGGCTGCATGTGACTGACTTTGACAGTCTGTTTAGTCTCTAAGTGCAGAATAAGAATGAGTCAGTTTGGTCTGGATGAAACTGGGTCCGCAACTTCAGAGCCGCGTTGCATAAACGGAGCCACACTACATAAACGGAGCGATACCCTTTTAGTGCAGATTTCGTGCAAGTTCGCTCAGAAAACTGAAATGGGGTAATTTGGGAACTATATTTACCAATCAAAACCGTAACGTCACCATTTAAGTCCATAAAGTTTGTCCATTTATGGGAAACATGTAGTGACTTTCTCGCACTCCATGCCGCTGAATGATTAGACTCGCTTCGGAACAAATATTTTCAAAGAAAGCCTAATGACAATTACATACCCATCTCTGCATGTAGCGCCAGTTAAATGAAGTGGACATCTAATAGCATTCTACATGTATTTTTCTTTCATTTAATCCCTAAAACAACAGATAAAAATCGAGATATGCGAGAGCTACCTCTTGTTGTCAAACTTTTCCCAGATACAACTTCAGAACCGCACGTGACACGGAAGTTCTCCATAAGATTTACGGTGCGGAGCCATAGGCTCTGTTTATCGAGATTACCCACCGTGCTATATCACCTAGTCAAGAAGTCGGACTGACTGCAGCCCCGTTCTTATATAATATGCGTCTACACCAACAGCAATTTGATTGCATAGAGCCTTCAAAGTAAGGACTCAAAATACTGTCATTAAAAGTTTGTGAAGAAAGCAGCGTTTCTGTAAATATCAGCATATCATAATATTACACTCATGCCTCTAGTACGTGAGTTCATTTCTTGTGCAAGATGATTTGTATGTTAAATGTATGATACAGACAAACCTATTTATCGCGTCATTCTAATGTGCAAGAAATGGCTTTATGGGTCAAAATACTATGTAAACTCTTTATATAGTATAACCGGAAATTATTGAGAATTTTTATCAGATTTCAGTCAGTATTTTTCCAGCTTCACATGATATAAATGATATAAATGAAACTGATTTGTCATGTTGTTGGTAAATTATCACAGAACTACAGTGTGTTAGCCTTGATATTTGTCAGTCATTTAATGACGTTGATAAACTCCCCTTTATCAGCCAAGCACAAAATTTGAGCAAAATTACAAATTTAAATAAGATTAAATTCGAAATAAAATGTCTGCGAAAAATGTTCAAGAAAGACAAAATATCTAAAATTATTTTTTTCAGATGCTGTAGCATCAGCTGTGGTCACTGAGTGACAAGTGACAATGGCAGACAAATATTACTTACAGTTGTAAACACTTATAATCTATATGTAATATGATAACAGAAGATAAGACCACTTTTCTTGAATAATAATTTCATCAGGTCTTGAATATAGCAGAGTCCATTTTTTTTTTAATTTTATCTTCAATGTGCTAAACACAATTTTCAGTTGCTTCAATATCTTAGTTACCAACATCGAGACTAAAATATTTCATGACACAAAACAACTATGATCAACGCGATTTTGTTTAATAATATTCAACAGAACTCATTACTTGTTTCAAAAGCAATGAAATATGATTAAACTAAACCAGAATGTGTAAGCTTGCAGCAGTGCTGTCTAGTATATGACACATAATCCTGAAAATCTCTCGAAAATCCACCTTGTTTTACGATTTTAAACCCCTATGTCAAACAAATAAGTGTAAAGCACTAAAAATGCCAATGAAACGAAATATTATAGCTAGAAATTAGTTACTATATTTCTTCCTTAATATTCGAATAACCCACATATTATGAGAAATGCAATTCTCAAGCGTTCTGTAACATCAAATACAGTTTTACGTCAAAAAGTTTTGGAACACGTGTTGTCATTATTAAGAGGTTGTGCTGCATTTGAACTGTAGGATCCCACTGGGCACACAAGGTTGAATCAATATTGAATCAACCTTGATTCAACGTCATGACGTTGAATCAATGTTGATTCAAGGTTGATTCAAATTACTGATAAGTACAGTTGTTTTCTTACATTAGTTTAAACATATTTACATGTATTGTATATAAACTGTTCATGGTTACAATATAAACATGAAACAAACAATAGAATCAGAACGGAAGCATTAATGCTTATTTAGTTCTTCTCCTGTTGTTGTTTTCTTGCTCAGTTTAGCTGAGTATGTAATTTTCTCTGGTTATGAAAGTGAGAATGCCTACATGAGTTGGCATTTTCATATCAATCAGCAAAGAAAAATATTTGATATTTATCAGCAGAGAAAATTTCATGCTCAGCTGAGTTGAGCATGAAAATTATTTTATAACCTCGGGGCCAAAATTAACATGGCCTATCCAGTTAAAAAAAATGCCTTAGATTTTACGGTACAATACCTGGCAACCAGCTGCCAGTCTATTTCCCGTTATTTTTACGGGCGTCTGACTGTAGAACATTTGTGGAAAGCACGATATGATAGAGCTATGTTAACTGACCGAACTGGAAAATATCTTTATACTGTTGAAGGGCTATATGGCCAAAATAGTACCTGTCTTATTCTACCCTACTCTGCCTGATGATTCCTGCCAATGTTTACGGGCACCCGTAAAAATAACGGGAAATGGACTGGCAGCTGGTTGCCAGTTATTCTACCGTAAAATATACAGAAATATTTTACAGTGTGTGATATAGCGTATTATTGCTACAATGTATAAGCACAGAGCGGCACAGAGCAGCACAGCTTAGCTTATTTTCCAGGATAAAAATGCACGCATGTTCTACCAGACGGGGATACAGGCCACTGGGCATACAACGTTGAATCAAAGTTGATTCAATGTCGTGACGTTTAATCAACGATGATTTAATGTTGCTTCAACTTTGTGTGCCAGCTAACGGTAGCTGAGGGAGATCAACGCAAGCATACAGCAAGAGTCTGATTACGAGTCTCAGAGTAATAAGTTCTGAATAATTAGATCCTTTGAAAGCAAGGTATATACCCAAGAAACGGAAGTAGCAGACTCGGTTAAATTACATGAGCCGCGACACGAGAAAACCAACAATGTGGTTGTGCGCCCAGCGCAGACTCAGATTAGTCTGGGCATCCGCCCAGTCTGATCAGATTTATCGCTAAGCGCTTAAAGGGTAGCTAAGGTTCTAAGTTTCCTCCATGCGGCCAGCGAAGACTCTGATCAGACTGGGCGGATGCCCAGGCTGATCCGAGTCTGCGCTGGGCGAACAACCACATTGTTGGTTTTGTCGTGTCACGGCTCACATGTAAGTTTGTTCATGACCAATAATGATCGAAATGTGCATTTCCGGCCAAGCCTCCTAGCACCGGCTCAAGCATAACTCTACTCACAAAATGACTAAGAACAAACTCAATGATCCCAAAGGACCAGAAAATCTATATTCTAATGCACCACGAATGTACCGCGACGTCTAATTGGATAACGTCAAAAAATGCGACAGGATATTCTGCAATATTTACATTCTTGGTGTATTTACTGAAAAACCCTATAGTAAACCATTGGAACGTAATGTAGTTTACATTCCAATAATTACATTGAGACACGCGACGTCAATGACGTCAAAATAAACAATAGCTCTCTACAACCTGATTGGACGTCAGCAACGTCATGACGTCATGCATGCCGTTCTGCTGTTAGCAGAAAAAACTGCGTGTACATGTTTTACTGCTTCAATTTTAGCGCTTGTAGAAGATTTTTCATGAAAGATTTGATTGAAACGAATGTAAATATAAGCAATGAACTTAATTTTTCTGATGTTTATCGAAGTGTGAACTACATTGGGTCACTAGCAAAGTTTACATGAACCCCTTCGGGGTTCATTCACTTTGCACGTGACCCAATGTAGTTTACACTTCGATAAACCTCAGAAAAATGAAATTCATTCCTTAAATATACTGTCGCAAATCTGACGTCACTTTGAAACGTCGCTTCTCATTGACTGATGTCTGGTTTAACGTTGCTGAAAGCACTAGCTTTATGTGCAAAGTAGTACACTTAGGAAGGTGAAAATGCAAAACATGCATTATAATGGGGATAACTGTATTGAAAATTGTCATTTGGGGAGGTAAATCGTCGGTTTCATCCTCGCAAATTCCGTTTTATGGCTCCGCTGGCGCGTCGCCGTAAAACGAAATTCCGACCATAAAACCGTCGCCGTAAAACGAAATTCCGACCATAAAACCGACGATTTACCACGCCAAATGACAATTTTGAGTGTAGTTATCCCCTAAATCTGCACTATGATGATGTGACAGTAAACAACTACATGTATTTCATGCTTTTTTCGGCGACAGTGAAACCTATCGCACATCACTCGATGTAGCATCGCCCAGTACCAACCGGGCGCACGTACCGGCCACTGCATCGTGGGAAGATTTTGACTATTACCTCTAAACCGTGGGAAGTAGTTGTTTATTACTCAACGAATGTAAAAGCATGTTACCCTAAGGTTAGGAATCTCCATTTATCATAATGACGTCGTTATTATTCAGTGAATAACGTCGTGTCATAAAAATTGTATGACCACAAGTGTAATAACTTGTAACGTCACTGACAACGTCCGTTTTAACAGAACGTTTTCCTATTGAAATAATGTTCATTTTGAATGCAATAAAATCTCATTTCAATCGGTCGTATAATAAACAGAATCTTACACTCGAGGTCATTTCATATGGAACTATAAAACTCACCACAGTCTCGTTTCATAAATTTCATATGAAATGACCACTCGTGTAAGATCCTCTATTTACGTCTGCTGTGACTAAGAGCATGGCCAGGAGACAGTCAAACACATATTGCACGCTAATTTAGCGCTACGTTTAAAAGGGTGATGGACGTCACTCACCTGGCGACAGAAAAAATATTGACCGGTCATGAATTCCACGCGCGACGAATGTTCCATGATCACGCGAGTGTTACGACCGACAAAATATGTTGACTGTGCATATATCACAGTATCCGAACGCACTGTACCATCTCTTCCGGTTTTCATAGCGTTGAATCGAGAGTACAAAATTCGCTTATAGCCAGCAGCCGGAAATCATTATGTTTTGAAATTTTATCCGGAATCTACTGCGTCATTTTTAGTTATTCAGCTTCGAAAATGTAAAGAGGTAAGTTTAATATAATTTTCTCTTCGGTCTTTTACTTTATTGCCCAGTACAATGAAAAACTCCTTGCCGTCGCAGATTTTTTTTCCCGAACAGCTTAATTTAACACGAGATTGTGTCGTGCAAAACTTAGCTATCATTCTTTTATCGAAACTAACAAACTGTAGATTGATAACGCCGTCCGTTTATTCTAAAGATTTTTTATAAAACATGTAAGAAAATGCTCAAAATGGTTTAAGAATCAATCCAAGGGCGATTTGAATACTGTACCAATTACTACCCACCCATACACGACATTGTACAGGGTAATAAAGTAAAAGACCGAAGAGCAAATTATATTAAACTTACCTCTTTACATTTTCGAAGCTGAATAGCTATAAATGACGCAGCAGATTCAGGATAAAATCTCAAAACATAATGATTTCCGACTACTGGTAAGCGAACGTTTGTACTCTCGATTCAACACTATGAAAACCGGAAGAGATTGTACATGTAGTTCGGATACTGTGTATATAATACTTTATAAAAATCCAAGGACAAATATTTTCCTTATTACTATATCATCGCACTTTATCAATAACTTCCCAATTATGACTGTTTTTGTTTTTAACATTAAAAATGAAAGAATTTGAAAATTAAGGATTATGACGCTAAAACGTAAAGCTAAACTTGACGCGAAAGAAACAAAGAAAGAAAAGAAAAGAAAAACAATAGAACAGAAACTCATTTCAGTCAGGAAAAGCAGCTTAAAGGTAGGTTCCTGGACTAGCGATAACAATTATGTCCACAAAATAATTTCGTCTTTTTCTGAGCAGTATTGAATTCTCTTATTTTTCTGAATTTGTTGCTACTGAGAAACTCGTCAGATGTTGAAGGAAATAGTCGTTTTCCCTTTTGGTTTTGTTTTCTTTGGTTGGAATTCCAGTTCTAAAAATAACTTTGTTTATTATGTCTATAAGTGGGCGAATTCTGATTCCAGTCTCTAAAAGGTCAATTTTCCCTTGCCGTGAGCGCAAGAGGCCCTGGCATGGCGGATGGGTTAAAACTATCCCAAAATGCAATGCAGCATGACGTCAGCCACGTTATCTATTTTCGGCGCGAACTAAAAATAGCGCTAACTAGTGTGCGAAGCAGAGTTAGGAAATTCCTTGCAAAACAACTTTTCTAATATTTTTTTTATTTACACTTTTTAGTGAAACTTATTCATTCCCTTTTATAAGTGCTTTCCAACAACTTGGATGAACGATTATCAAAATTATTATGCATTCCAAAGTACAGGAACCTACCTTTAAGATAAGAGGGCTTCCAGAGCTTGAGCATCTGTTTATTGGTTAATTGGTTATCCCCTCGGGAATAACCATATTAAGTTAGGAATTCGTACTCGATTGTACGCCGTTTCCATTTGTTTAAAATACGGGTCCCACTATTTCCCGGTACTTCTACATTTGACTCACCCTGCTGCATGGTTATCGCCAGCATCGCTAATGCATGATCTTTACAGCTTATCTTGAACACTTTATCTAAACCTACACAACGATTACACGAGAAAACCAACGAAGTGGCATGTGCGCCCAACGAAGACTCAGATCAGCCTGGGCATCCGCCAAGTCTAATCAAAGTCTTCGCTGTGCGCTTAAAGGGTAGCTAAGGGTGTAAACTACCTCCATGCCGACAGCAAAGGCTCTTATCATACTGGGCGGATACACAGGATAATCTGAGTCTTCGCTGTCGCACATGCCATTTTGTTGGTTTTCTCTTGTCGCGGCTAATTTAGTTGTAGCTCAAAGTGCAAACTTTTCTTCCCATTCAGTCTTGCCAGTCTTATATACACTTGCCACGCAACCGGTCATTCTAAAATACCGCAAGATAGCAAAAGGTGTGGAAAAGACAGCGCAAGGTAGGCACAATGAACCGCAAGGTAGCGCAAGGTGTGGAAAAGACAGCACAAGGTACCGCAAGGTAGGCACAAGGTACCGCAAGATAGCACAAGGTGTGGAAAAGACAGCACAAGGTACCGCAAGGTAGGCACAAGGTACCGCCCGCAAGATAGCACAAGATGTGGAAAAGACAGCACAAGGTAGCGCAAGGTAGGCACAAGGTACCGCAAGATAGCACAAGGTGTGGAAAAGACAGCACAAGGTAGCGCAAGTTAGGCACAAGGTACCGCAAGATAGCAGAAGGTGTGGAAAAGACAGCACAAGGTAGCGTAAGGTAGGCACAAGGTACCAAAAGGTAGCACATGGTATCGCAAGGTAGACACAAGGTACCGCAAGATAGCACAAGGTGTGGAAAAGACAGCACAAGGTAGCACAAGGTAGGCGCAAGTTACCGCCCGCAAGATAGCACAAGGTGTGGAAAAGACTGTACAAGGTACGGCAAGGTAGGCACAAGGTACCACGATAGCAGAAGGTGTGGCAAAGACAGCACAAGGTAGCGTAAGGTAGGCACAAGGTAGCGCAAGATAGGACAAGGTGTGGAAAAGACAGCACAAGGTAGCGCAAGGTAGCACAAGGTATCGCAAGGTAGGCACAACGTACCGCAAGGTAGCACAAGGTGTGGAAAAGACAGCACAAGGTAGCGCAAGGTAGGCACAAGGTACCGCCCGCAAGATAGCACAAGGTGTATAAAAGACAGCACAAGGTAGCTTAAGGTAGGCACAAGGTACCACCCGCAAGATAGCACAAGGTGTGGAAAAGACAGCACAAGGTAGGTTAAGGTAAGCACAAGGTACCGCAAGGAAGCGCAAGGTACCCCAAGGTAGACACAAGGTACCACGAGATAGCTCAATGTGTTGAAAAGACAGCACAAGGTAGCTCAAGGTAGGCACAAGGTACCGCCCGCAAGATAGCACAAGGTGTGGAAAAGACAGAACAAGGTAGGTTAAGGTAGGCACAAGGTACCGCAAGGTAGCACAAGGTACCGCAAGGTAGACACAAGGTACCACGAGCTAGCACAAGGTGTGAAAAAGACAGCACAAGGTAGCTCAATGCAGGCACAAGATACCGCCCGCAAGATAGCAGAACTTGTGGAAAAGACAGCACAAGGTAGCATAAGGTAGGCACAAGGTACAGCAAGGTAGCACAAGGTGTGGAAAAGACAGCACAAGGTAGCGCAAGGTAGGCACAAGGTACTGCCCGCAATATAGCACAAGGTGTGAAAAAGACAGCACAAGGTAGCGCAAGGTAGGCACAAGGTACCGCAAGGTAGCACAAGGTAAGGAAAAGACGACACAAGGTACCGCAAGGTAGGCACAAGGTACTGCAAGGTAGCACAAGGTGTGGAAAAGACAGCACAAGGTACCGCAAGGTAGGCTGAAGGTACCGCCCGCCAGATAGCACAAGATGTGGAGAAGACAGCACAAGGTAGCGCAAGGTAGGCACAAGGTACTGCTCGCAAGATAGCACAAGGTCTGGAAAAGACAGCACAAGGTAGCGCAAGGTAGGCACAAGGTACTGCCCGCAAGATAGCACAAGGTGTGGAAAAGACAGCACAAGGTAGCGCAAGGTAGGCACAAGGTACCGCCAGATAGCACAAGGTGTGGAAAAGACAGCACAAGGTACCGCAAGGTAGGCACAAGGTACAACAAGGTAGCGCAAGGTGTGTAAAAGACAGCACAAGGTACCGCAAGGTAGGCACAAGGTGCCGCAAGATAGCATAAGGTGTGGAAAAGACAGCACAAGGTACCGCAAGGTAGGCACAATGTACCGCCCGCAAGATAGCACAAGATGTGGAAAAGACAGCACAAGGTAGCGTAAGGTAGGCACAAGGTACCGCAAGGTAGCACTTGTATCGCAAGGTAGACACAAGGTACCGCAAGATAGCACAAGGTGTGGAAAAGACAGCACAAGGTAGCGCAAGTTAGGCACAAGGTACCGCAAGATAGCAGAAGGTGTGGAAAAGACAGCACAAGGTAGCGTAAGGTAGGCACAAGGTAGCACATGGTATCGCAAGGTAGACACAAGGTACCGCAAGATAGCACAAGGTGTGGAAAAGACAGCACAAGGTAGCACAAGGTAGGCACAAGGTACCGCCCGCAAGATAGCACAAGGTGTGGAAAAGACTGTACAAGGTACCGCAAGGTAGGCACTAGGTATTACGATAGCAGAAGGTGTGGCAAAGACAGCACAAGGTAGCGTAAGGTAGGCACAAGGTAGCGCAAGATAGGACAAGGTGTGGAAAAGACAGCACAAGGTAGCGCAAGGTAGCACAAGGTATCGCAAGGTAGGCACAACGTACCGCAAGGTAGCACAAGGTGTGGAAAAGACAGCACAAGGTAGCGTAAGGTAGGCACAAGGTACCGCCCGCAAGATAGCACAAGGTGTGGAAAAGACAGCACAAGGTAGCTTAAGGTAGGCACAAGGTACCGCCCGCAAGATAGCACAAGGTGTGGAAAAGACAGCACAAGGTAGGTTAAGGTAGGCACAAGGTACCGCAAGGAAGCGCAAGGTACCCCATGGTAGACACAAGGTACCACGTGATAGCTCAAGGTGTTGAAAAGACAGCACAAGGTAGCTCAAGGTAGGCACAAGGTACCGCCCGCAAGATAGCACAAGGTGTGGAAAAGACAGCACAAGGTAGGTTAAGGTAGGCACAAGGTACCGGAAGGTAGCACAAGGTACCGCAAGGTAGACACAAGGTACACCGAGATAGCACAAGGTGTGAAAAAGACAGCACAAGGTAGCTCAAGGTAGGCACAAGGTACCGCCCGCAAGATAGCAGAACTTGTGGAAAAGACAGCACAAGGTAGCATAAGGTAGGCACAAGGTACCGCAAGGTATCACAAGGTACTGCAAGGTAGCACAAGGTACCACGAGATAAACATAAGGTACCGCAGAGTAGCCTGCTCTTTTACTGTCACCTCCTTTATCACTTAGGAGTTTGGCCAATTGAATTAGCGAGTTAATTAAGAATACCATGTAATTGTTTCTTAAGATTCTACCCTGGAGTAAACAAAATGTATTTCGGTCTCCTTGATAAATAAGCCGCACTATTACTCAAATAAATTTCTATCAAAACCGTAAGTGCAAACATGAGCAATTACAGCACAATAATCGACAAAATTTAGATTATGTAATAACTTGTTTACAAAGTTTTATTGATTAGCTTATAAAGGGATGATTTGAACTACCGGCCTTCTGATGTTTGATTTTCGCGTATAAGACATGTGACGTTCTTACTTTTCCTTCTTTCTTTCTTTTCAGTCTTTCTAGCTTTTTTCTTTCTTAACCCAATTCTTCATCCGATTTTTAAATCATTCCTCAAATATATAAAACAAAACATGAAAATTAAGAAATGATGTTCAGTAAGCCTTTGCGCAACATAGCCGGATTTGGACTTAAACTATTTCGCAGACATACGAGCGAGGATTGTCGAAACGAGAATTTCTGTATGTTTGGAGACAAATGGAAGATACTTAAATTTTACTTATTTCTTAATGAATTGCATCAATTTAAACCTTTTCAAAATCTCTCTATGATGATAACTTACAAAAAATTTACAGATAATCCGATTATTTCCAAATTTAAAGTGATTGTTCACATCTTTTTCTAAACCTTTATAACATAGGTTAAAATATGGTGAGAATCATTCTTCTAAAATTTTTGTGAAAACCATTTCAATTAGTGTGTAATTTGATGATTATCACTTGCCCCAGGAGTCTGCCATTTATAAGTTGAATGGCCTCAAATATTTTCTGTTGGAATCACTTAGCAGCTGCATCAAGGTAAAATGAGTTCCAGAGCAGCTGGAGATATTAGCTTAGCGTAGTGCTCCAGTGCAAAGCCAGCTCAGTCTGTTCATTGAAATGCACACTGTTAAACGTTGACAGGGAACAAATGCCTTTGCAACACCTGATTCAAAACAGTTTAGACCATGATCAGACTGTTTCTTTAGGAGCACTCTGATCTGGGTTAGCACTGCTCTGCCCCAATACTTAGAATTTTAAGGTAATTCTGGCAATAAAAATCTAGCATTAGCAGGTCAGCTTACAACACATTAAAATAGTACTAGTACTTATATAAATAATAATAATGAATACATTAAATAATGCATGAAAATGAGAATAATGGTTATAGCTGTTGGTTATACAAACATGCTTTTCTGAAGTCTGTGCATAGGCATACAAAAACTGCACTTGCACCACAGAAAATTGACACCTCAAGTATGTAAGCTATCATCTGCATTTGAAAGTCTGTCTTTCAAGTTATCTCCTGTATACTGAGGTAACCAGTGGTGCCTTTTTAATGTTTACCTCCTCAATCACATCCGAAGACATTATAAACTCAGAAATAATTGCAATCTTTCCATATGGAATCACGGTCAACTCCTCTAGAAAGTGGTTCCACTGCGTAAAAGTTTAGGTAAACAAAGGCTTGCTATCCAGCTGATTCAAGCTGTTAGACTGATGTGATGGAAAACATGTCTGCTGGCTGATGTTTAAGATAAGAGCAATAAATATGATTTTAATTACCTTAGCAGATGAACAAATGATCTATAGAAATTAAATTAGGACATACTGACATATTTATTTTTGATATAGAGAATCAGTTAAAAGATCTGAACAATCACTTTAAGGCTAAACGTGGCTTGTCATGCATTTTCTACAATATGTACATGTATGATTCCATTTGATTAGCTTCGAATTTCAAAAGCCGATGGAAGATACAAAACATGAAGTTATTTTGATTATGTTTGCATCATATTAACAAGGAAAGAATATACTCTATGAATATAACTTATAAAAAATTGTCGTAATATCAAATATGTATTTAATATTATGTTTTACATTAAATTCCTATTAAATTGTGTACAGAAGTCGGCATTATTAGAACAGCTTAAGTGCCCTATGCACAAGGTACCGGTGCTCGGACATTTCGGCCACGGACATTTCGGCCTAGGACGTTTCGGCCTAAGCCAGTTCGGCCACGGACATTTCGGCCACAGAAATTGTCAAGGGTGGACATTTCGGCCTTTATTCAAAAATCACTTTTTATAATTAAATTGAGTACTCATATGAGTAGCTTAAAGCTAGTCTTAATGAAGTCCAATGATTTGTTGTTGTTTTCTTTATGTTTTATGGACCTTCAACATTTTTAAAATCATTTTGGGCATTTCATGGCAAAAACACGGTGAACAATTATTTCAACTACTTGAAATAGGGCCTTATAAGATATTTGGTTTAGTGTTTTGTTAGGTTTATAGCCCTTTAAATACTTTTTATATCATTTTGAGCATAATCTGGCACATTTGCAATCCACACTCATTGGCCAGTGTTGCCTTTAACATTCATAAGATGCCTTTTGTAACTTAATAGGCAAACATATGGCTGATGAATCTGTGGGGCACCCATTTTTGACTTTAAGAGATATAATTGCAGTTATTCTGAGCCCAGTCACACATTTTTGTGCCATGTGTGTAGAAAACCGTCTAATGTAAATTTTAAATGGTTTACAGTAGCATATTTTCATTACCCCATTTTTTCAGATTTGGCCGAGACGGCCATGGCCGAAATGTCCGTGGCCGAAATGTCCGAGGCCGAAACGTCCGTGGCCGAAATGTCCTACATTCCAAGGTACCACAAGATAGACATTTGGTACCGCAAGATAGACATAAGGTACCGGAAGATAGGCATAACGTACCGCAAGGTAGGCACCCAGTACCGCAAGGCAGGCTAAAGATTGATGAAAGCGTTATACAGATACCGTATTTAAGACATCACAGTGGTGGACAAAACGTTCTTTTTACGTAGTTAACGAATGACTGGATGTTATTTTTTAACGTTTACTGAAATATTAACTACAACGGACCACGAGCAAAGCAAGTGAACCCCGAAGCGATCAACGTTAACTTTGCTCGTGACCCGATGTAGTTTATACTTAGTGAACGTTTTAAAAATAACGTTTATTCCTTATTTTTATATTATTAAACGGTGCTTTTAATCAATAAAAAGATAAACAAAATTAAGAAATTTGCATATAAGAATCGTTTTAGAAACATTACTGGCGGAATTATGCTATAGTTTGGAACAGCGCATTGTCACTACCTGCCAGTAAAATTCGCCTACTGCTGTAGATTTCACGTGCAAATAGGCGTAGCGAGTTGTCACTCAATGTTTGCTATCCATTCAAGTACATGGCATGTTTCAGATTCCACGTGTTAGTTAGTGAGGTGAGCTGTCACTCAAAACCTCGTGGCACAATAAAATTATTGACTTGTAAACAACATTGACTCCCGCATCACTTAAATGGGTTTGCAGAGAGCTTTGCACTGAAAATGTAAATATAACAAAATGAACATAGGATGAGGTCAAATTAAGCCTTAGTCTCTGTGAAGAGGAAGTCCTGTCTGACTGTTGAAATATGGTGGCCATGTTGAAGATATAACGAATGATATCTTTTCATGCCTGTCAAACCCACATGCTGGGGCGTTGTTGATACATATATGTATTTATCCTACCGCAAACTCTGGCGCGAAATACTTCGCAATATGCAAGACCTACACTGATATTGGTGGTTAAAATAGTCATACCATGGTTTGTTCGCCTGTATAAGAGATCATTCACGAGCTTTGGAATTATCACCACATAAAGGCGTACAAACCATGGTATCACTGGTGCATTGCGTAATGGCTGTTGCCTTTAACAGACAGCTTATTAAAACAAATATTTTCTTTAAATCTCTTTAGCGAAAATAGAGTACGCCGTTCGATTGATAACATTCACCCAGCCCAGCGGGCGCATGACGTCATAATGGCATCAGACTGATTCGATGCGACTTGATGTAGTCGCATCAACGCCAGTCCCACATCATGTGACAGCTGGGAGTGGACATACAATGTCGAAAAAGACCAAATGTCCAATTAACGTTGATTTAATGTTTGTTTCAAATTTATATCCCGTCTGAGTAAAGTCAAGCCCATTTTCTCATTAAATATCCCAAATAAAACCAGGGATCAAAGTCGCAGTTCTTACACGTATAGAACTGTAGGTCGATGTCAGGTTTAATAATTTTCCTTCCAGGGGATGAATACAAGGCATACAGCACCTGCTGATCTGAATTCATGAGTTTTTGAGACAAAAAGTAGTCCACTGCTCGTTTATACTGCTCTGTATATTTTAATATAAGATTGCGCTCACCCATGAATATACATCCGCAGATCCAATCCATTGTTTTCTTTAAAAATTCTTGATATTTCCATGTCCATGGTTACGTTATTAACAAGGTTAACGGCAGTCCTCGAAGAATTGAAGCCAGCTGGAATTTCAAGTGTGAAATAATTAAGATTGTTTACTTCATATCGGAATAGTCCTACATCCAACCATGCGAAGTAGTCCGTATCAAAGTAGTTCTCCGATGCTGCTCTCGTTACTACGTCATATTTAGCATGTTGTGCGCAAGAATACTCAGGCACGACAGTATTTGGATAATGAACAGGATATCCCTTTATAGAATTTATATCTCTTGTCTTTTCTTTTCTTCTTAATGCCCATGAGGAATTTCTGTCTACCAGAAATAGTTCAGTTCTATGGAATAAGTTGGCCCTTATTAACTGCATGTGTTTAAGAAATCGACTTGAATCTGTATACACTACCACAGGGTTCAACAAAAACTGAAACGTTCTTGTCCATTCGAGATAGACATCTGTTGATCGCGTATTTGAATAAGACCCCTTGCTAAAGGATCCGATGTCAAAGAAGGCAGTTACAATAGTCAAGTTACTGTGATTGGAAACATCTGGATTAAAGTAAGCTTGTGCCTTATCGATGTAAAAGGACATCTGTCTCTTCGAATTCTTGAATACCTGGAATTTAACAGAAATTTTCTTAACAACAAATGTAGCTGATCTAGCAACACTCGAAAATCTACAACAATTTTGGCAAAAACTCCCACGAGAGTCAGACTGAAACTTTTCAAAAAAGCATGGCAGTATATTATTTTCAGCATGGTATCCATTGAAGCCGTTATAAAGGGCAACCTTCTTTTGAGAAACCAGTTTTTTATAACCATTCGTTGTAACAGGAAACCAAAATAGTCGACCAGTTATTTTAAGAAACGAGCTCGTTAAAGCGATGACCCAGCTACAATAAATGAGGGGTCGACTCGTAATAACGAGAAACAGGCTCGTCATTACGAGGACCCGCCTTCTAATATAGAGGAAAAGAGAAATTAAATCGTTAGTATGAAAAACAAACCAGTCACTTCAGAGAGACCGAGAAGGAAACAATAGCCAACTCTTACTAAGAACTAGAAACTCTTTCGTAATTTCACTTTGAAGAAACTCCGAATTTTGCCGTTGATAAAATATATATTACAAGGAACTAAGGCAGTTGCGGTGCATACATGCAGATATCGTCCAAGGCCCGATTGTTCAAAGCATCGTTGGCCCAATGAAGTTGTTAGCCTAGGATTCTTTAAGTTTAACAGTATTCACAATATCTATTGCGGTGAATATGTTTGTTGAAAAAGTGTGCACTGCAAAAGCTTCTCACATTTTGTCTGCAAAATGGCAGTATTTGCACGTATAATACATTTGAAAATTTAATGTTCCGTTAACTAACAAAGTCATTTTGTGTTTGGGCCCACATAGGACATGATTTTTCAAAAAGTGACAAGTTATAAAACATCTCTATACAACTGTCGATGTGGACATCGAAGATAAAAGATGTATAAATCAGAGTCGATAAAGATCAATGTAGTGAGGTATTTGCAGATTTAGCAAGTAACTTACGTTAAATTCCGTTAATACTGGGTCCAGAACATTTATTGGTACCACATCGACTAGATGTTTGGTTGTGTCAATGTTTGCAACACTTCAATCATGAAAACTATGGACCTTATTTATGTCAAGATGGCCGCTGACAAAACGATTACGACATCAGTCCCAGAGGATATAATACTTGAGTACATTCTCAAACTCAAAATAAAGCACACTGATTGGCTGCTTCCGAACACATGCTCGGAAGCAGGCAATCAGTGTGCTTTATTTTGAGTTTGTGATTATTCTCAAGTTTTATAACCTCGAACCCAGTTCTACCATGTTGGTTGTCATCCTTGAAGTTTCCTTTGGCAGCAAAGTTTAGCCTCATGTGTCAGATAATATGCATTCATTTTACCAGTACAAGCGTTACAGGCCAGTACTTTTTATGGAAACTGAAAGAAATGTATACATGTACGACCGAAAATTTCGATTTTCAGCAAAACTGGGAAAATCAAGAGGGTTTAGCCGATCGAGTTCGAGCATTGCAGCAGCCTTCAACCCTTCGTGAACAATGTAACTAAAAAAATCACATTCGAACGAAATATCATCAAACTCGAGAATTAACTCTTTAAGCACCAGTGACGAAATTAGCAGAATTTGCAAATAGTGTAGATCCTGATGAGGCGGCTCATAATGAGCTAACGCATACGAGGGGCATTTCAGAAATAGTGTAAACGAATCTGCCATTCCTTGGAAAGTTGGCCGATTTTTAAATTTTATGTCTAAACTTTTATATGTTCTCTGTATCTTGTAATCTTAGTTGTTTCCAACTATGGTTTGAGGGCTGGATTTGGATTTTGATTGTTTCAGTTCCTGGTCTTTGCATACTTTTTACTTTTACATATAACCTAATGGCCTTCACTCAAAAATTCTGAGTCACTGGTATTTTCGAAATAAGCCTTGACAATTTTTGTAAGGGAAAAGACACTGAGTAGAAACGAAAGAAATATTTATGTGAAGACAAATTCATATTTTTTTTAACTCTGCATACAAGCAGCTCTGGATTGATATCTATATAATCTGTAACACTGAAAATATTCCAGTATAAAAAGCATTATATTGGCTTTGCTAAAACATAAGATTTGTCTTGCAAAGTACGCTAATCATGGAACAATGCACATTTCTGATGACGTCACTTCCTCTCCTTAATTGAAATTTACAGTAAGCTGTTTAAACTTCGGTTTTGAGGTCAGCTTAAGTGAAAGCAAATGTGTGATGACAGCTATGTAACAGAAAATAAATAAAATTTAATTCGCCATGCTGGTTTTCTGTCATAATTAATCTTTTACGGCACCTAATGCGTTTTTGGCAGTGGCATACCTGATTTTTTACGATAAGTTTCCCCACCCACGCACATATTTCAATGCCAGTATGTGTCATAAAATAACAAGTTTTTCAAGTCTTTGTGTATAAATTATGCTTTCAATATTACGGAAGCGTATATACGCCACTACTTGCTACAAAAAATTGCCAGAAAAATATGTTTTTCTCACGAAACTGCCGGAAATAAATGGCTCGACTGCGATAATATTAAACATGTTAAAACACTGTGCGTTTACATGTATATATATATCTCTCTCTCTCTCTCTCTCTCTCTCTCTCTGCCTGGGAGACATCTGAAAGAGCCGGGAAACCCAAAACAACCAACTGATAAATCAAACATCAAATCGGGATATTCATAAAACGATTTAAATGAGCACGTATGGCATACAATAAGCTGAAGGCTCTTTCAAGCATGCCAAAGGTCGAGGTCAGTCGGATGCCATATAGCGGGGTTTAATACACAGAAAATGGGCATATACTTGTAAATTTAAATTGTCTCAAATTACACCAAGCTATTTTTACGAAAGAAAGATGGCTACTTCTCACTTCCCGCATCTGTCTTCCTAGTTCTTACTTTCTGTTTTCTAGCCCCTAGAATGCCCAGCCTGATCTGAGTTTTCGCTTGGTGCACTTAGTTTGTTTTTTCATGTCGAGGCTCAATTTTTACATTTCTGTTTTGTTATCTCGTTAAAACTGCCTCATGCAGAAATAAGAAAAATATAACGATAAGTTAACAAACCAAAAGAGAAAAGAAAAAAAGTCACTTGAAGAGCATCACATAGGCAAACTTTTCAAATGCATCCATACTGAAGGAAAAGATGCAAACATGTATGGTTAAAATTAATTTGCTGACTTTCAAAAGAATGTTTCTTAAAGCCCCTTTTCATTTGTATTTTAAAGCCCCTTTTCAATTGTACTGGCTACATCGCTTACATAAAGGGGGGTATCAATAAGGTGACTGGGTTTTCTGCATCCTACCAAAGTTTTATTTTTTTGACTGATGGTATACTCCAGTGTGTCTAGTTTATTGAACCATATGCAACTTTGGTCGGAAAGCCCTAGTTACTGAGCTTTGGGTCCACAGAAGTGGGTGGGGTAATTGAACATGGTTTTAGCCGGTTTTTAAAAATGGTCTCATTTGGAAGAAGAGTATAACAGACAGACAGTGTTTGATAAAATGATTAACAGAACATCGAACATGTAATCCATATCATGTTAATTGGTTTAATATGAATATCTGTGGTCAAAAAAGACTTCCTTTGGTATTCAGCATTTTTTGATATTTTTGTCCTCTGTTTTCAATATTTCTTGGCATCATTGCTAAATAAACTGACCAGTAATCATCAAACTTATGTCAAGGAAGCACCTTGACCAGTACCATTGGATGATGTGACCAGAATTTGACAATGACCTAGTTTTCATGGTTGACTGAACACATACACTTGCTTAGAAGATGGTTATTTTCAATTTTATGACCTAGAATTACGAAACTTTGGTCAAATTCATATCTTAACTGCTATATTATGCCCCACTTAAGGTGAAAGAATACATACTGTCTTCAGGTCACATGATCAACATGGCCACAATGCCAAAATATGGTAAAAACCTTTAAAAATCTTCTTCTTAAAAACCAGTTGACCAATGACCTTGAGACTTGGTAAGTAGCATCAGGTACTCAAGTTCTTCCAAGAATGTATAAATGACGACCTTGCATTGACCTTGACTTTTTTTACGGCAAGGTCAAATATTGGAAAACGCTAGAACGTAAGATTTCATGGGCAGTTTTGAGGATTTTGGCTTAAAAATTGGGATATACAGTTGACTTAATGACATGGCCACAACATGGCCACAATGCCCATATATGGTGAAAATCTTTATAAGTCTTCTTCTTAAGAACCATGAAATTATATATTCTAGCATTTTCCTATATTTGACCATGTCGCAATGATGCCAAGAAATATTGAAAATAGAGGACAAAAATAAAAAAAAATGCTGAATGCAAAGGAAGTCTTTTTTGACCACATATATTCAAATTAAACCAACTAAAATGATATGGAAATACATTTTAGATGTTCTGTTAATCATTTTATCAAACACTGTCTGTCTGTTGTACTCTTCTACCAAATGAGACCATTTTTAAAAGACCAGCTAAAACTATGTTTAATTACCCCAACCACTTCTGTGGACCCATAGCTCAGTAACTAGGGCTTTCCGACCAAAGTCACATATGGTTCAATAAACTAGACACACTGGAATATACCATCAGTCAAAAAATAAAACTTTGGTAGGATGCAGAAAACCCACCTTATTGATACCCCCCTTTATTACTTGTATCGATTACTGTGCGACGGGCGGAACAGCATGTTCTATTCTCTAGCCCGTCCTGGCCTGGTCTGGCTTGGCCCGCTTACGCAAAATGACATAAGAACTTATCTGATGACGTAACACATGGGACCAGGCCAAGCCAGGCCAAAATATCATTTGAAGAATTATACTCAATGCATTACTTAATTAGAGGAGCCACTGTTGCAAATGCTGACCAACAAACAGAATAACCAAGCATAATGGCCATAAAAATTACCATGGCATTTTGATAAAGCTCCTTTGGGAGAAGATAATGCAGTTTGTTGAAACAAATTAGATTTTAAGTTCTGAGTGTCGAAAAGGGTATATGTCTGTATTTGTTGGCCTGGCCTGATCTGACCCAAAGTGTTATATCATCAAATAAGCTCTTATGTCATTTTGTATAATCGGGCCAGCCCCGGTCAGGCCAGGCCGGGCTAGAGAATAGAACATGCCGAGCGGAACATGGGCAATAAAACAGCGCGTGTCCTTATCACTGAATAAACAGATTACTAGCCGAAAGTGTCAAGATGAGAATATTCACAAACTGAAATTGCTGTCAGATTGCTACTTAGATAAATATTTATTTACTGGATTCCTGTATAAATCATTGCGTTCAGAATATTCATTTAGCAGATAGAAAATACCTAATTTATTCAGAATATAAACGCTTTCTTTAATAGGAAAATCTGATAATGTAATATTATACACTTATTTACCTTTACTGACGCGCTAATGCAGTTTTATCGACTTGCTAGCCACATAATGACCGAGGCGTAATAAGTCAATAAAACTACTTATTCGCCGAAATAAAGGTCAATATTTTATAATAATTCAGAATGAAGATTTGTTCGATAAATATAACATTACCACAATGTATTATGTTACGCCTTTAACGTTAATGTATATGCATTGTTACAACATGAAAGTAGTATAGGAATATCGCAAAATATTGACCGACATGTGACGTGAAATCGGCTACATATTTGGTCATATAAAATATATAAAAATATACCATTTTAGAGCTTTGTTTACATATGTACAGTCAAACCTGCTTATGTGGTCACCTCTATTAAGGGATCACCTGTTTTAAGCAGCCACCTTTCCTGGGTCCCTTGAGCCCAAATACAGTGCAAATGAACCTGTATTAAGGGGTCACCTGTCTTAAGCAGCCACTTTTTGTCCTTCCCTTGGGTGACCCCTTAAGACAGGTTTGACTGTATGTAGTTTTGTTGACGTGCAAACTTTGATGCGCATGGTTGCGTAGGCTGATGAGGGTCTGTACTATTTACAATGAATTGTTTGGTCACCAGCGTAAATAGTTAAGTCTCTGATCAGACTACAGCTGTTTGGTCACCAGCATAAATATCAGACTACAGCATTTTGATGCGCGTGGTTGCGTAGGCTGATGAGAGTCTGTACTATTTACAATGAATTGTTTGGTCACCAGCGTAAATAGTTAAGTCTCTGATCAGACTACAGCACTTTGGTGCGCGTGGTTGCGTAGGCTAATGAGAGTCTTTGCTGTTTGTTATGTGTTAATGGGTCGATCCCGTAAATATTTAAGACTACAGCACTTTGATACACGTGGTTGCATAGGCTGATTAAAGTCTTTACTATTTACAGTGAGCTGTCTCGTCACTTGCCGAAATAGTAAGACTCTAATTAGACATGCTACAGCAAGCAAGAACACCCTCCTTATATTAAATAGTGCAATTTTGTTTCAATACCCTTGATAATAATAGTAGCTGTAAAGAGTTCATTGTTATGAGATAAGCTCTAAAATGTTGCAATCACATCTGATAGAACATGTATTTTACTAAAATAATTTTCTTTTGTTTCAGCTATAGAAATAAGAATGGACGTGTATGCTCTTTATATTGAAATAGTGGATCTTGTTTCAATACAGTTGATTTCTAAATTATCCTAAAACTAAGACTGACGTGTCATAGTGACATGAATCTTAGCGGAGTTTGGCTTCCATTCTTTCGAGTTGTTTTGGCTTTTTGCGGGTTCTTGCTGCATCGGACATCTCTTTCCTGATGCCCTTGTCCGTCGCCTTTCTCGAGACGCAGGGGTTGAGGTGGCTCGGTGGGGGACGCCTGCGCCCGCGGATTAATACGTAGGCGTCTCTTACCTGATGTCTGCAGCTAATGTGTCCCGCGGAATGCGACAGTAAGTGTGGCTCGGAGAGGGATGCTCGTTGCCTGCCGAGACCTGTCATCATATCTTTTCTTTCAAACTTTTGGGGTTTAGCGACACTGAAGAAGTTACATACAGAAACGCGCGTCTTTCGCACTAAATTTGGTATGAATACGTTTATATTGATAATAATAGTAGCTTTGGATTGTACAAGTGAGGATAAGATTTGTTTTGTTGACTGTGTGAGGTTTATAAATCGAACAAATTTCTTAAACAGAAGCGCTTTTTTTTTCTTTTCAGCAGTATAAAAAATATGTTGTATCACTAAACGCTTTATACAATTCGAGAGACCCAGCTTGAGTCTTCGGCTTTCTTAAGTATTTGCTAGTTAAAGATTTGTTATACAATTGTTTCACTCAGTGGGAAGCGATGGTATGCTCATTTGTCATAAGGCGTTTAGTGTCCAAAAGCCATGTCATGTTTGGGCTGTTTAAATGCAGTACCAATCACACTTAATCCGCTAGTCAGATGTATTGGAAAAACAGGTATGAAGTAGGGTAATTCTGTCGGCTACTGGTAAGGTATCTGTCTAGTAGGTTAATTCCCTTGTTTTTTTTCCAATATCCGCGACCGGATGGTGGATACCATTATATAAATTGCTCTATCTCAAACAATTGAACATTAACATATACTTTTCTGCACCTCATATTGCTTATATGATTTCATGGTTTAATTATACGCAACTTATTTTAACTACTTGTTATTCTGTCAGATTTTTTTTTCAGATCAGCGAACATCCTTAAGTTTGCGTCGCCACCGAAGCCAAGAAAATAATACACATCTGCCTGTCGCTAAATTTCTGCTCATCACAGAAACGACGACAGTATCAAGTGACTCTGAACATGCCATATGAAAAATGCCATGATGGCTTGTAAACGGCAAATACCTCGAGGTTAAACCCCTGTCACACCAGAGCAGCGTTCTCACGGCGATCCCAAGGCGTCCAAGAAAAATGCAGAACGCCGAGATGCGCGCAGCACGATCGCAAGCATCACCGCAGCAACGCAGTGGCATCGCCAGTAGACGCTGTGGGATCGCATAGAACGCCGAGCGACGGGCGCGCACTTTGAGCATGCTCAAAACAAACGCCGTCGCTCGGCGTTCTAATAAGAGCGCAGTGGGGTCGCCGTAAGGTCACCATAGCCGTGCAGTAAGGTCTCCTACAATACAATAGGAGCTCCGCGGGCGCGTTGTGCAAACGCCGTGGTCGTCCGTGGCGTTTGCACGGAGATTGTACGGCGTCTTTTGAGATGTCACTGCGTCTTTAACGCACTTATATGACGCGTCTACGGCGCTTATACGGAGTGCCATTTATTTTACTGCGCTCTCACAACGACTGTCATTGCGATAATTGCGCTCCCTTGGAGCTTTTACCGCGCCCATCGGCGTTTGTATGACAAAAGCAAACAAGATCCGAATCTGGCGGCTCATTATTTTAAAATAAAAGCAGTGCGAACCCCGTCAAAGCGCAGTGCATGCATTGTGAGCGCCGTGAAATCGCAGTGAAAGTGTGGTGAGAGCGCAGAGAATTGCCAACAAGAACTCCGTAGGAACGCGATAGAACGCCATGCGAGCTCCGTAGCAACGCCTTGGTCGCTGTCATGACGCCGTGACAGGCCCTTTTTCACGAAAAATATCAGGGTTTTCTTGCGATCTCACGGCGCTCCGGAATATTAAACAACTCCGTGCCAACGCAGTGGAAACGCGGCTTGGTGTGGCAGGGGCTTTAAACTGTTTGCTTCCACAACCTACAGATTAAAAAAAAAAAAAAAAAAAAAAAAAAACACATGTAGATTAAAAGCCGTGCTCTTGCTCAGACTGAGAATTTCTGCATGACCTTGCAAACTGACATGAATCTCTTCTGTTCATACATGGTTCGAGATATCATTTCTTATGCCACAGCTCACAAACAAGAGATCAGGCGATGATTGGATATTTCTTTTGATGTCTTAAGGTGGATTTAAATTCAGGGAGAAAGATCTCTTTCACTTTCTTTTTTCTCACTTCTCAAAGTGGATCAACTCTTAAAGGAAAATATTTGCTCCTCTAGGAGCACACTATTTCCTTAAAGAGTAGACTCCATCTTCTAAAGGGGTTTACATCAGTGAGAGAAGCAAGAAGACACAAAAGTTGTCCGTGTTCGAAATAGACCGGAATGTCCAAGCAGTGCAACTATCCAAGTTAAAGGACCCCATTTTATCAGTGGTATAAATTCTTAAAATATTTTATCATGGGGTGTCGCTGCAAGCCTCTCACTGCAGTTTTGTCATTGTAAATAAACGTGATTAGGCAATTTTAAACAAACAAAACAGCTTGAGTTTCACAAAAAAGAAGGTTTTGAAAAATGAGTTTGGTCATTTTAGTTGCCAGCTAAAGGAAAATTGTATATTGTGGAGCATTTTGTCGTTTTCAAAAACACGTTTTTACCTATTTGTTAGCCAGGTATTTGATTTCGTGATTCAAAATATATACATTAACCCAATTTTATCACCAAACGTGAAGGTTTAACTGCTGGCCATAATGATTTGTGGTCAGACGTTTTACCACTGTTTGGAAAGACTATGGAAACTCTAAAAAGAATAAAACTGCGAAAACTATATATAAATAATGACTAATTATGCAACTAAAGGTTTGATATTCAGCTGAACAAAGACTATGGATCTGACCTCTCGAACAGGTGTATATTCTTACATTTTCTGATAATATTTTGAAAAAAAAGCTTCATTAGGACAAATAAACCATAACTAAATAAGTAAGACACAATCTAAGTATTGGGACAGGTGGTCTGAGCTAACAGTGCAGCCCAGGATCAGACACTTCTAAGGAGCAGTATGATCAGAGTTTTTACTGTTTGTCATTCCATCTGTGTCTTTCGGTCACATGACTCAGTGTGATAGCAACTTTTCCATTTTCGGATTATTTCGGTAATTATTTCAAATGTCACAGTTCTTGGAATTTTTACGAAACACAGTTTTATTTAAGTCAGTTATTCACGTTTGGCATGGTGCGGCGATTGATGTATATGTTAACCCTTAAAGCGCAGACGACAAAATTTATGTCTGAAAAGTTCCAAAAACGGATTGATCCAAGCCATATCATGTTTTCCATTTTCTGTATACATATGACTTAAGCTCCCTTTCCACGCGACGCCAATCGCCTCATCTGAAGCGATCAGCAGAGACATATTTCAGTTTGCGCAGGCTGGTTAGAGTTTTCGTTGTTCTGAAATGTCTTAAGATGCACAGTCGGAACCCTGAGCTGAAGCACCGCTGAATCAACAATGATTTAATTATCATGTTAATTCTAAAAAATGTTTCTTATAAACTATTCATTACCAAATCAAATTATCAGGTGCCATCTCAGATTGTATCTGCATACACATCTTTCTTGCGGTGATGCATGCGTCAGACTCCTTGACGTCCGTTATTTTGAAACGTTTGCCCTTTAGTGTCTCGGCTTTTGAATTTCTTAATTACAAGCTTGATAACTGTATTCATACCACACTATATTTAGAAATTCACTGACGTTTACACTGATGAAGATTTGCGATATTGTAATTATATTTTGACACTTTTGAGAACTTGAGCCACGACTTGCACAACGAGTGTTTATCGCATCTGCTTGCAGTAAACGAGCACACCAGTCTGCGCATTTTCGCAGTCTCTTTAGATACTTTGCTATTTGCACGACCGTACATTGTTACCAAGACATATAAAGATCTAGCTTGACTGAGGAGCAGACCGAGTCATCAAAGAAAGTAGATCCAAATAATGAGTCGCCAGATTCCGATCTACGCTCTTTGCAATTTCCCAAAAAAATGCGCTTTTTGCACTTGAAGGGGAAATTTGACTATTGAATGGATTATATTTTATAATAAGACCACATGGTATAATCGAGTCCGCTAATTTTCGCTGCCCGCAGAGACTGACCGTCGTATATTGCTTCCGCAAAGACTGTACCTTTCATTTTGCTTCCTGCAGAAAACTACGGCCTCTTTAGAGACAGAAATGACATATTTCGGTAAGGAAATTGCTTTCATTTTCTTGTATATGTTCATTCCTATTATGTAGCTATTTTGCATACTTTATGAAACAAATACCTTGAAATTCCATCCAACAAACATACAAAAAGGCAATATTTTAGACTGACGTGTTAGAATTATGATACCCCTACCCACAGTAGTTTATGAGATGTTCTTTTGAATTATGTAGCATTTTTCTGTGCAAAATATATATTTCGAATTCTTTTTTTTAAGGCATAGGACTTCACTCCTAAATAACTGTCCGTTGTTAACAACAGCAAAAAACATATGCTGTGTACGGTTTCCGCCTATCAATACTTACCTTCTGTACAGCGTCCGCTTTGCTCCTGTACTGTTCTCGCTTGAGAGATACATGGTATTCTGTGCCAAAAACATCGTTGAAATGTCCCCAGCTAGTCAGTAGCCTGAGGATAGTGAGAATAAACTTCTCAGAATGTGTGGCCTAACATAGCTCGTTACATAAACAGTGACAACTCCGATATTTAAATAAGTACTTGAACTCAAGCAAACTTGTTTAGAATGCGATATTTGAACAGTTTAATTAAGTTTTTTGTAAAATGACCTTGCACAAACACCATGATATATACTTGATTAATTAGCTTTGGTAGTCATTTTGGTCCACATGTGATAAATCAGAGGGAGTATCCAGTGATCATTGCCGGTTCATAACAGAAGTTGCTTCCCTATTTAAAAATGGCGGGGTACTCATACACACCTTAAATTGACCTCAACGCCCGCGACTTCGTATCAATAAGGCAGTGACGCCATGTAGAAGCTTTATTCATACGAAAGATCTCTCATTATTTGCTGGACGTAGATTTTCAGATTATTTATTTACTGAATGTTCTAGACAAATTATTATCTCACAACTACTTCAGATTTGTCCCGGCAGAAACCGTTGTTCTCTGCAGGAAGCAAAATATAGCGTACATTCTCGGCAGGATCAAATATACGACGGACAGTCTCTGCAGGAAGCAAAAAATAGCGGACTCGATTATATCCTGTAAAGACAGAAAGCGTCCGACTTCCTTGTAAAGATGTATTCATCTCAATGTTTAGTTTCATTCAGGTGAACTCTGGGGTCAAACCTAAACATGATTTATCACCCCTCTTTGTGACTGTATAATTAAAATACGACGTTCTCTAGCCCCAATCTTTTATATTTTGTTGAACATTTGTACATGTAACTATTTAACTGGGAACAAGAATTAATGAGAATCGATTAGTGTAAACAAATGAATATTTTTTTTAAAAAATTACTGTACATATACAAAACAATTCCAATTAACAATAAGATAACATATTTTATAGTAGTTTCAAAGGGATTCAGAAGAAAGTCTTGCGACAAGAATCGATCAGAAAAGATGACAAACATACACTGTATTCATTATCCCTATCATTGTTTCCATTTATGCAGGACTACTATTATTTGACCGTGGGTACATGTACCTAACTTTCTACCCTCCTAGACTGAAGGTCTAAGTTTTACGGTTCAGCAATTAACCAAATTTGCCTTACACACTATTCAAATGGAATAACGGAGCCCGTTCGTATTGGCCATAAGTTATAGGCCATTTGCTGTCTATAAAACAGGTCATTTTGCTAAATATCTCTAAAACTACCACAGCTATCACTGTGAAGTAAAATGCATCTTTGATGTCTATCCTATACATAACTAATCTATAATTTTCCTCAAAATTATATTTTGAAACGAAAATGTTTCTTTTGAAAACTGCCCATTTTCAGAAGATATTTTAACTGTATTTTTTACAAGGGAGAGTTTGTTTATGGAACAGTTTCAGAATGGTCAATATTTACCTATTTCCATCTTTAGTTAATTGTGAAGAGTTACTCAATGGCACCTGTATATTCTTCGATTTCCTTTCGTTGACTGGGCGGAGCTTTTAGAGGCTTGCCGTTAAATGTCAAAACCGAGCAATCCACATGAAAAATCGATAAAGTAGCATGCTCATGAGCTGTTACGCATAACTGTCGGATTAAAAATGCCTAGTTAAGATGAGTTGGGAGTAGTTCAGCGCCGCCGTGCGGCAGTTTCTGTCACTACGTTACATAATGACGTCAAACGTTCCGTTTGATAAAAACAAGATGGCGCCGATGTTAGCCGCTTCTGTGATCACTACATGGTCTGCTCACCAAATGCAAGGAGGCTACGCGTTGGGTGTAATTTAAAGGAAATAGAAAGTACCGTACACTGTAAAAAATATCCGTAGATTTTTAGTTAGAATAACTGGAAACCAGCTGCCTGTCCATTTCCCGTTATTTTTTACGGCTGCCCGTAATAACTGCAGGAATCATCAAGCAGAGTAGGAAAGAATAGAACATGTGCTGCTTTTGTCATGTAGCCATTCAACACTATAAAGTTATATTCGAGTGCGCCCAGTTAACATAACTCTACCATGTCGCGGTTTTCGATTTTGTTTAATAAAACAAATAGTTACTTAAGACGGCTTATGCAGAGATTGAGAGAAAAGTATTACATCTACCTTCATCCTGCACTTTCCCGACGATGACAATCATGAGTGATGAAATACAAATTTTGCCTGTAGCCTACAAAAAGCGATAGTTGATATGTGGCGCGAAAAGTTAAGTAACGTTAACGTCACCATGTGCAGCGATAGCAATTCAGTCTAAAGAGACGGCAAGCCGGGCTTTGTATGCACATTAGCTCGGAAGTTAAGTCGGCGACCTACTATTTTTATTGCTTTAATATGAACTATCATTGGGCCATACTGTGTTGGTTTCTGAAGAAAAAAAAAAAAAGTTTTGTTTTCTCAGAATGAAGGTTTTTATCCAATAGTGACGAGCAAAAAAGTGCGTTTTCCATAGAACACCATTATAACGTCGGGTCGAAAAAGTGAAAAAATTGACGTTTTCGAGGTCAGATATCTTGAAAACGACATCGGCGACCCCCCTTTTTTATTACATTTTCCGACAGGTAAATATATCAAATATTTGTTAGAAAGATCTTTTCATCGTAAGGTTTAGTTTCAGGTTACAGACTGATCTCTGGGATCAAAAAATAAAAGTAATTTATCATCACTTATTGAGACTGTATACAGGTACTTAGGAAATCCTGCTCTATTCCAAATGTTTTATATTTTGTGCCGACTGTTAGTGGTTGGCCATCAAAATGAAAAGGGCCACGAACAGCCAAGTTCATCTTTAAACATATGTAACCAATTAACTGGAAGCCAGGTTAAATTATAATAAAATAAAATAATGACAAATATACGCCAATCATTGTTTCCATAGATTCAAGACTAGTAAAAGGCGACCGTTCACACCTGAACATGACAGTTCTTTCCTTGAGCGCTGGCCTGCTGCTCTATCGGTCCCGGGTTCGAGTCCCGCTGTAGGCGCGGTTCTTTTCAATCGTAAACGGAGTTCCATTAAACACAGCCTTTCATTATCACCCAACTATCGTGCTGATATGACTTTTAAAAATACTGTTAAAAATGACGTAAAATCGCCAGTCGTCCATGCAGCCACTTTCCGTGACTGAGAGTCCCAAGTTTTCCGTTTCAGCAATAATCGAATGTGCCTAATAGATAATGGAGTCCAGTTGAGTTGGCCAATGGTTGTTTCATGTAACAGTAATTTCCGCTAGGATAGAATCTGGTACATGTAAGTTTTGGACAGCGGGTAAATTCGGACATACCATTGTAAACAATGAAAACCCAGATGAGACGGCTCATAATGAAGTGTCTCATGATTTTCATTGTTTGTCCTGTTATTTTTTTTTTAATTCCAAACAACTGACATATAGAAGAAACAATCTTGCTGTCCGAATTTACCTACTGTCCGAATTTACCTTACTCGACCCTATCACAATAAGTGCTTATGAATGTACAAACAGCAAAGGGTGCATTTAGGGTTTCTCCTTGAATCAACTTCATTGTAACGCATGGGCGATCATGAAACACTGCATACACAATCTATAAATCTTGAGAAATCTAAAAAGTGAAAAGTGGAAGTGTGTGTCTTTCGTGAACTGTTGTCATTGTATGTGTTTATCGTTCTTTCCCTTTTCAGGGCCGGGTGTTGAATCTGATTGTATAAGTCTCTGATCCTAAAAATTCCCATCAATATGTACAGATGTGTAAGCTGATTTTAGTATTTGTACTTTCTGTATGCACATGGTTTCAGGTCTCTTAACACGCTTCACAAATCAAATTTAGAATATTATGTTTGGTTTGACAGGTAGAAATAGTGCGATTTGAGATGATCTTTGCATACACATCTTCCCTAATGTTGACCCAAATTTTGATTGGTTTCGGTAATTGTAACGTCAGCCTCCTTAACTTCAGTAATTCTGAAACTTTTGCCCTTTTTTGCTTCGGTAATTAATTTTCTTTATTGTAAACTTGATTAAATTTATTCAAACTAGTCTATACTTAGGAATGGTATGACATTTAGATTTGTCTTCTATTCAGGTGTAGAATTCTGGAATTTAAATTTTATTTTGACACTTTTCAAGTCGGGTTCGTACAAAAAGTGTTTAGTGCATATGCAAGCAGCAAAACCACTCTGCGCAGTCGCACAGTCTTGTCAGACACTTTGCTATTTGCACACAGCATATATTGATATCAAGGTATCTTAATGCACCAATTAAAAGCTCTCTAGCTTGTCTGCGCAGACCGAGTAGTAGACGTGCTGAGCAGCGTTTAAACGTATCATGGCTCATACATTTCGCATTTCAATTATTAACGCTTTAATTTTATATACCACATATAATGGCAAGTCTGCATCGCAGCATAAATGCTCTCTGGTTTTCGTCCTAAAGAATAAATGCCTAGATACGTTCGTGTGCAAATTCTGGAGCTCAGTCCGGAACAGGTTTTTTTTTGATAATTTTTTCGAGATCTTTCTTTTTTATGTCTCGAAGCCGTGACTCCATGAGGCTGTATTTTTATGAATACTACAACCGTATAATGCACCTTATACATCTAGTCTGTCATTACCTTGCAAGGTCGTTAGAGCAACGCACTAGAACTTCCACTTTTTTCCTGTTTTCAGCTGCCCCAGCTGTGTCCACCATGTTTAGGAGTTCGTCGTGTTATCCGTGTCTACTGGGACCCTTCTGCGAACATTCTCATTAGCTACGTTGTCCTTGCACGAGACATTCAGTGACTTATCTCAAAGACCTGCCTACTTTCAAGGTACACTTTTAACAGGCCTACAAAAACATAGATATGACAAGAGAGCACATCAGTTTCACTCTTGATTCAAGACATATGTTGTTATCTCTCCAAACTGTCTTCAGCTTTATTAAGGCTGCAGTTGCTTGTGCACTCCTTGTTGAAACTAAGATTTGAAGTCATCATTTTAGACAGCTCCCACTGTATTTTAACATGCTCTCTCCTTAGATGCCGTCAGCTCTGTCTGCCAAGTTTATAATACTTGTATTACATATGTCCGCCAAAAAAAAATTCTGAAGAAAGATCCTTTGTAAGCAAGACACATATGAGCCGCGACATGAGAAAACCAACAAAGTGGTCGTGCGCCCAGTGCAGACTCAAATCAGCCTGGCCATCCGCCCAGTCAGATAAGACTTTTCGCTAATTGCTTAAAGGGTTGCTAAGGGTCTAAGCTACCGCCATGCGGACAGCGAAGACTCTGATCAGACTGGGCGGATGCCTAGGCTGATCTGAGTCTGCGCTGGGCGCACAACCACATTGTTGGTTTTGTCGTGTCACGGCTCATTTCAAAGAAACAAAAATAGCAGTGTTCAGTAATATAACCTTGCAACACTACTCACTGCCCACTACCCCCTAGCACCAGCTTCAGCAGACTTTATTTTGAAACTGACTTTTAATGAGCACAGACGGTCAGAAGATAAACAGTTTGCACCTTGATGATGTACAGGAGCACTTGTGCCACACGGCACAACACCTGCTGCGTAAGGATAAAAACTTTAAGATAAAATAAATTCTGAATGACTTTTGTCTAGAAGCAAGGAACACATCAAAGAAACGAAGGTAGCAGACCGAATTTTATTAAGTTTGTCCATGTGCAGTAAGTCATGTCACGGCACTGTCCAAGCCCTCTTGTATCGACTTCAGCGAAACTCTATTTTAAGGGACTCAGATGGAATCAGCCTAATAATCCCAAAGCCCAGAATATATATTACTCACATTTTTTCTGCAACTCACATTTATTCTGCAGTCAAACCTCGGACACGCTATGACACAACATGTATTCATTATAGCCTATTCACATAGCTTAAGTGTGCTTAACTAGGTCACTGAACTTTAACCTACATGTAGTTGCATGTTCCTTACCTTCTTACGGGAAACAAGTTGTCTTTTCAAACAATTTGGAAATCCCAGCATGCAGGACATAGTCCTGAGCTGGATATGAGCAGGTTTTCACTGTAGCCTATGTACAAAATTAAAGTGCCGACTGTGACCTTGACCTTTGACTAGCGACATGCTTCTTGCACTTGATACATTGTATTGTCATGAATAATTTTTCAAATCCCAATATGCAGGACAACGTTATGGGCCAGACACGAAAACGTTTTCACTATAGCCTATACACAACGTGACCTCGACCTTTGAGCTAGTGACATGGTTTTAAACTCGACATATCGTCTTGTCATGATGATTATTATTGCCCACTTATTTTGAAATCCCACCAGGCAGGACAAAATTATGGTCCGGATACGAACATGTCTACCTGAAGCCTATGCATAAAATTTAAGTGCGGACTGTGACCACGACCTTTAAGCTAGCGATACGGTTCTTGCACGCGACACATTGTTTCGTCATGATAATTATTTATGCCAAATAATTTAGAAATCCCAAGGTGCAGGACAAAGTTACTGGCCGGACACGAACATGTTTCACTAAAGCCTATGCACAAAGTTTACGAGCCCAGAATGGCCTTGACCTTTGAGCTAGCGACATGGTTTTGCACGCAACACAGTGGCTTATCAAGATGGTTAATATAGGCAAAATAAATTTTACAGTCCACTATGCAGGACATAGTTATGGGCCGGACACGTGACTTTGACCTTCAAGCTGTTGATATGGCTCTTGCATACGACATATTGTCTTGTTATGATAATCATTTGTGCCAAATAATTTTCTAATTATTTAGAAATAAATAAGAAGCTATGGGCCGGGCACAGTTTTGGAACACACACACACACACACACACGGGCAAGGTAAACTCTATATGGAAATGAACTCTAGAAGCCGAAGGCTTCCGTTCAGATCCATGTTTATTCATCAGTGTTGGAATATAGTATGCATGACTTATTGTATGTTTTTCTTCGCTTAGTTATATGTCTACTGTTTATATACATGTATGCATTGTGCTATTTCTTTTTGAATAAATATTGTTTAAACCAAACTCTATATGCCTTTCCGCCTTTTTTTCTAGGCGGGAGCATAATGACTAGACTACTTTTAGGGTCATACAGAGTAGCTGACATTATCAGTGCTGCCGCTGCTGCTTACCTAAGGTCAAAGTCACAGACTTAAACATTTGTGTTAAAGTTTTGCGTTAACTTTCTGTTTTTCTTATATTTGATGGAACTTCTTAATATGTTACTAGGTTTACGAATTGGTTCATGGAGATTATTCCATACCACCTGGATGCTGCTGCTGAACGTAGGTCAAGGTCACAAACTTAAACATTTGCGTTAAAGTTTTGTGTTAAGTTTATATTCTTAGTTTACATTTCCAATATTTTTAATGGAAGCTCTTCATGTGTGACTAGGTTTACTTCTAGGTTTATGCAGATTAGCTGACATGTACTGGATGCTGCTGCTGACCAAGGTCAAGGTTACAGTGTTATACATTATCCTTAGAGCTTTATGTTAAGACCCTGCTCGCATTGTCCAGTTAAGGCGGTGGTGGCTTGTGCACTACATATCCAACCTCAGATTTGAAGTTACAGTGTATCATCTTAGACAGTTTCTCTTGTATTTCATCATCTTAAACAACTCCTCCCGTATTTTAGCCTGCCTGCTCTCCCCTTAATAAACAATGGCTCTTTTTGTCACTAATTTGTTTTCTCAGCACTTATCTCTATTTCATTCTTCGTGTACATTTCGTCGAGACTTTCTGCTAGGATTTCTAGTTCCTGTATCGTCTAAATAACAACATCGATGTCATCTGCAAACCGCAGATTGGTAATACAGCAGAGCTCACAAGAGCAACAGGCCACACATATCGCAGCAGATTCTGTCCTCATCACTCATTCAAGACTGTGGTTTTAATAGTACATTAAGTGCTGGTATTTATTTAGCCCTATAGTATGCTTGCAGTTTAAGCAACATTTGTTTATTTTACAGCAAGGATACAAGAAGTTTGACAACTGTATCTCATTATCAAAACATTATGGGAGTATGGCATGTGGTAGTAATAACGGATACAGAGATAACTTGAAAATGCCACTGTGAAAAATTTTCACACTTTCTAGACCATGCGAGCCGCACTGAATAGTTCTGCCTATGCTGACCTTTCTATCATAATTTATCTTCCAGAGCATCTGACATGATCCTTTCGAGGATGGTCATTTTCAGTTATCTAAATATCCACATGTGCTCTGTCAGGATCCTGCAGTCATTTAATTCGATTCCGCAAGGATTTATCGATAAACGCTACTATTACATGATTGCATAGTTTGAGTTATAATTCTTCGACTTGATTTAAAAAATGCTAATAACGTTTTCTACAAGATGCAGTATAAGTATATAAAGCCGTTTTCGCCTATTCCATGGGGCCATTTGCAGTATAGCTAATGTTTTTGTGAGCACAACTCAGGATAAGTTTTCTCAATTATTCTGCAGTGAGTTGATTTGATTTAGAAGATATGATATTAGTCACTCAATATAGCTGACATGGTATGAAAAGAAATAAGTTTATTAAGCTTATTCGTCATGTTAACAAAGTTTCAAGAGGCAGTAAAGTAATTCTGTCTCAATGGCCTGATGGATTAATGGATAAGAACACTGACTCTGAAACATTGAATCTCTCGCCGTTGTGTGTTCAAGCGTGGCGCTGCACATGTGAGAAAGCCAAGTTCTGCTTACGAAAGGTCAGGTGGTTTCCCCCGGGAGTTCCGGTTTTCGCCCATCTTTGCTTAACGATCGGTTCGAAATATGAATTATTCTTGAAAGGGCCGTAAACCCCAAATCAAAAAAAAAAGAGAGAGAAACCCTGTAACGATTTCTCGATGTACACTTTTTTCACATGATATCAAAGTATTTGTTACATTTCATGGACTTAAATGTGTAAGTTTGTCTGCATTAAATTTGTGATAAAGCTTACTAGAATATGCACTTTGAGCATATAGAGCAGTTTTCGCGGCCATTTGAATACCCGTAAAAAATGGCGTGTCCATATTAGTATATCAAGTGTGGTCAACTTGAATTCTCGATTCAATCAGGTCTTTGAATAAAATGATACCACTCATGAAATGGGGGCAGAGGGCCCACGGACTAGATAAATGGGCCTGATCAAAAAGTGCAGACCCAGAACAGACTGCCTCTAAAGGAGCAGGGTCTACACTGTATACCATTACTGCATTGTAAAACGAAACTGTTCTAGTTTCGGGACAATTATGGTTTACAATCATTTTATTTTAGATTTTTTTATGGTAAGAATTTTAACATGAATTGTGATTTTGTTTTCTTTTTGTGCAATATATACGGTAAAGCTACTGTTCCTGTTAGATCGATGTCTTAATCGGGGTGCATTTAAACCGTCCCCCAGTGGATAAAACAGTTGTTTACTGCAAGTTGCACCAAAAACAGTTTATCTCATAGTAGAGCAAACATGCGCACCATGCATAAGAATTATAAGCCTATATTTTTGGTTCTATTGACTGTTAGTCTTCTCCAGCTGAGTAAGACTTATGATCTTCAGCGTTTATCAGAGAGAATTGACAAAATGGAACTTAAGATTTTGGCTGAGGGCATGTATACACGGGAGGATATTCATGAACTCCAAGAATCCATGGGACGAATAGAAGGACGCTTGAATCTGACATACCTCGACACCGAGAATCTCTTAAGCCAAACTGACTTAATAGAGAATTTGGAGATTAGCGTTGCCCAGCTGACTGAGTTTAAACTGCGAACCGAGGAAGAACTTGGAAATATAACTGATTCTTTACATTACCTGAAAGAAGGGCTTGAAAACGAGATGGCATTGAGCGCAGACACGCGCCGACATGTTTCTGATCTTGATGCCATCATTAATATATTGACTGATCAAAATGACAAAATATCTACGGATGTTCACACAATATTGAGTGGAATAAAATTATTATATCTATCAGTAAGCAAGGTTAACCATGATGAAAAAGATAGCGAAGGCGAGCAGAAAGACGAGGATAAGAAAGCTGAAGACCGACTTCCAACTTCATGTCTAGACGCACTGAAGAACGGACAAACAGTTTCGGGTGTATATACAGTCCAGCCTGACCCCAGTGGACATCCAGTGGAGGTATACATTTAAACTTATATATAACATATTTTCAAAATTTAATACCGCACAACAACGTGAGTAAAAAGTGTCCGAGAATATATGCGCACCATCTAAACAGTTGCGTCTGTAATTCAGTACATGGATTGCAGATGAAAGACCGCATACTGATATGAGTATTCGATTGGACCATGTACTACGTACACTTTTCATTTGACGCGTTTTTTTTTTACATTTTCCTGAAGTCCTACTGGATGATTTGATTTAGTGGGGACTCATTTTCTTTATGGCACTATGCTGTTCATAAATCTTTTAAAAAACGATTGCGAAAAAAGATTTTTTGGTAAAATAAGAGAAACAACAATGTCAGGAATAAAAGAAAAGAAAAGTCTACTGCAATTGGTTTGACAAAATAGCGTGCGGGGCCCAAAGGGGGTCACTTTAGTGCGCTTAAACGTTTACCCTACTACCCTACGTTGCGGAAGGAGTAAGAATAATTGATTATCTAAATATTATGCAATCGAATTCCTTACAGGTTTTTCCGGCCATGATTTACAAAGCGGGAAAATGTAAGAGAGAGAGAGAGAGAGAAAGAAAGAGAAAGGGAGAGAGAGAAAGAGATGTATGTACTGTCATTTGATTGCATCGTTTCAGCTTATGTTGCCAAATATCGGTCATTGCTCACAATAACATTTATTTCCAGACAAGAAGAAGGAGTTATGAACTCTAAGAAATCATAACCACCGTAAAAATCATTTTGCCCCGTGTTAGGTGATTATGTTTTGACAAAGGGGAATGAACTATGCAGATTAGTTTTGGTATTTAAACCTATACACCCTCGCCATTTCACTATTTCCAAATAAAGCCTTTGTGCTTTATTTCATTTGACATTTTATTAACATCTTATCTGAATCCAGAGTGAAAGTTCATAAAAACGTTTTGGATTATGATAATTATGAATTAAAAAGATAAGATTTAAATGTATATGCAAATTTCCAAAATTCGTGATCCAATACGAAAACCAATATTAGGTCTTGCGATAACGTGATGATATCATTCGCGCATCCGATTGTTACATGTTCGTCAATCGATTTTTCAGGGTTTGTTACATATTTGTTTTTAACATTTTGCCCTAAACTAATGGCAAAACGTCAATTTGGACTATTTCAGGGCTGTCATGAAACGATGTACTTTTGAAGCTTAGCAAGGGAATTATTTTTAAAATTGCTAAGGTCATAGATGTTGTTATATGCAAATTACTCTTCTTTAGATTTTCTGCATAAAACATTCCAGTGCGAGAAATGTTGATGCTCATTATAACTTACGAGACATGCTACCCATTTACAGGGCCGATAACTCTTTAGGAGAACAATTTGTTACCTTAGTTTACAATATAGGGATCACTCATGGTTTTTCTTGCAGTAACATTTGCCTGGTCTTTCGGCCGAGATTTTCAACAGCTCTCGGTGGACCTGGCATATGTCGATGCAAATGAAAAACCATGTTTGGCCGAGTAGTATTACATAAATTCAACCAATATGCTCGAAAAAGAAAGAAAATGCTCTGGCACTACTTTTCGGCCTCATTGACACTACCTTGCTAATTTCTACATGCTGCCGCACTATGCATTTCTTTAAAGAATAATCCTCGTTTCAGTCCATATTCAGCAATCGTGATTTTTGTCCAACCTATAGCATACGTTCACAAGTCGAAATCCTTGTCACTAAAAATTTCAATCCATGTCGCCTGCTCTTTCATTTTTACAATAGCTGAATCTGCATAACTCTTGCATAAAAGTCTTTTGTCGAGATCTGCAAATACCATCTTAACGCTTGTTTCTACATATGTATATTGATGGAGTATTGCCCTTCAACTTGGCTACGAAAAGTCGCAAAGCGAGTCACAAAAGCACGTGAATCTCATTGTTGATACATGGTTTTGTGTTCGATGAAACATGTCTGTTGCTAGCGCATTGCACCGATATTTATGCAATAATACCGACGATCTTATATTTTATATGAACCTGTTGTGGAAAATGTTCGTATTTTGCATGGTGTTTAATGTTTGCTGTTTTGTTGTACAGTAACACTTTGTTGGACTGGGTGTGTCTGATGTCCAAACTATACGACCTGCGACACGAGAAAACCAACAATGTGGTTGTTCGCCCAGTCCAGACTAAGATCAGCCTGGGCATCCGCTGGACTCTCCGCTGCGCTTACTGAGTACCTAAGGGTCTAAGCTACCTCTATGCGGACGGTGAAGACTCTGATCAGACTGGGCGGATGCCCATGCTGATCTGAGTCTGCGCTTGACGCACAACGACATTGTTGATTTTGTCGTGTCGCAGCTCTATTACTATTCCGTTTCTCTTTCTTCTTTCGGTGTCTTGGATGGGTTGAGCTTAATTGTTGCAGTCTTTCCTGGGTATCTACATTTATTTTCTCACTCACTCACATTTTTAAAAATGCGATGTTTCACGCTTAACGTAAAACGTTACCCTATGGCATAATGGATCACAGGCTGATCTTAGTCTTCACTGCTTACGGTCAGTGAATCCTGTGAAATATAGAAAACAAATACGGTTTTGAAGATTGCAGGGAATATGTCTGTGTTGGTGGTGGTTGGGTGGGGGAGGAGGGAGGAGGGAGGGGTCTTTGTCTTAATAATGGCTGACTATGGGCCCCATTCTCAAACAAATTTACTGAAACCTTGCAAAATTCCCATACTTTTCAACCTAAACATAAAACACATTCCCGGATGGCAAACTCATCCCAGTTTGAGGTAAAAAGGTGCCATTCCCGAAATACCTGGTTAAAAGTCCTGGTCTCTAATAACTTTGCATCAGTATATGGGCTGATAAATTAGTTTCTGCTAGTTCATGGCCTAAGGTCCCTCGTCATATGATACACTCAAAAACTTAAACGCAGTTATTAATTCGGAGGTATCAACGCCATGAGGCCCTCCCATGGGTTTTAGGGAACAAGAGAACCTGTCCAATGTTTTCAAGGACCAAGAGAACATTCGCATATATTTTAAGGAAAATAGGGAACAAACTTCTTTTTGGGAACGTGGTATATGAAAATTCTTAAATTGAGGTTTAGCGAAAACAAAGACATGGCCGATTATTTTCAGGGAACAAGGAAACATGATAACTGCAACACTTCAGGAGGGCGACAGCCATAAAGGCGCTAAATGGCCGTCACTACAAAAGACATATTCTAAAAGTAAAAAGTATGCAAAGACCAGGAACTGAAACAATCAAAATCCAAATCCAGCCCTAAACCTTCAAGTATCCAGTTTAGAAGAATTTTCCATCATAGTAAAGTCATGCACTTTTGATGCTTTTCTTCGGCCCATTTCTCCTTTCTTGCCAACAGCTATGATCAACCTGATAATAAGAAATCATTTTACAAGACTTCTTCACGGTTTCTCATCGTCTTCATTGCTTTAATTATAGAATTTACACCTGGTACTAAAACTATAACTAAGACTAACGGGTGGCGGATTCACACCAACTGCTATACTGTGTAAGAACAAACACAATGTGAGTCTCATGAGTTGCATTTTGCGTTTGTCAGATTTTGTTTTCTAATTTTTGTTACTCGTGTGGTGAACACTATCTCAAATGTAAAAAAAAAGGTGTAATTATAGTCAAAATTCATAATCGAATATAGATGCGAAAAAATGACAAAAACTGAATCCGCCACTTGATAGTAAATCAATCAGCCGCATTTCACCCTTGGGAATAGAGATACAGTGCGTACTCTCAGAACATTAAAGATGGTTGAATATTTGGAATTAACGCTAGATTTGACCACTTTTGGCGATACAAATTGTCAACAATTGGTTTCATCGAGTCATGAGATGAAAATTTGCCCAGACAGGTCAGAAAGTCGACAGGATCTACATGTAGAATGACATTCCGACTTTCAATGACAATTTGGTTGGTTGGTTGTTTGGGGTTTAACGGCCCTTTGAGACAGTATTTCAGTCTATATCGGGCCGTCCCCCAGAGAGAGGGAGAAAGAAGAGAGAAATGACAGACGAGAGAAAAAATGTCCAAACAACCCCAATCCGCACCTACTGCAAGCACAGTAGGCCCTTGCCCTACTATTATCCAAATCAGTAGGACGCCCCGGCACTGGAAGTTATAACCAGCATCATCGCACCACCCAACCACCCCCTTCAATGACAAACGCTATCTGATTAGTAAACATTTCTGAATGACTGAGGAAGTGGCAGGGTTGAGGTATTATTCGGGAACATGAAATAATAACGACTGGGTGTACTTTGCCTGTTCTTTTTTTGCCAGAAAATATACTGACAGCGTCAAGACGATATGCTTTGTTTTGGAGCCTGTAGTATTTAAAAATGCCAAGTAAATATTTCGGCTTTGACATTATTCGTGTGTTTAATGTTTCCCGGTCGTGACATAGAGCGATTTCCAAAATGGAGACGTCAAAACAGAAACAAGTTATGACTCCATTGTCATGAGCCCCCGTGCTCATGGCTCGGTTTGAGGTAAAAGAAAAAAAATCTATGAATCTTTTTAAGAGTTCCACGGCGATGACCAGTGTTGCACATTCCAATACTGGTCGTGAACAGACTCAGTAAAACCAAATTTGCTAGTTTCATTTCTTCGATGTACTCGTTGCTTCCAGAGGATCTAACTGTTAACAACTTTTATCTTCTCTAGAGCTGGTGTTGTGTTGTGTCGTAAAACGTCTCCCCGTACGTCGTCACTATTTGCAGTGGAACCCCGTTTACGATTGAAAAGATCCCCGTCTACAGTGGGGCTCGATCCCTGGATCGCTAGATCCGCCGACAAGCGCTTAACCCACTAAGCTAACTTATGAAGGCATTGGTGACCTACAATTTTGCCTTACCATGCTTACTGGTATCAGGATTTACTTTATAATGAATGAAGATCTACGAAGATCAGTCTCATCTAATTGTCGCTAAATTTTATCTTATATTTGGAAGACGCTATAATTAACGTAATTAACGTAAACGGATAAACGTTCTATCTTGGCCACAAATTCGCGGCCCTCATGTATTTTTGCCAGCTACCCTTAATTTACAAATACTGTTCATATCTGGCACACCATAGTCGATTAACGCTGCGCTCTCAATTACTTTTATACGTTGCTTTTGTCAACACTGATGATTTTATATCGGGCATTTGGTTCTGTTCATTGAAGTCGTTCTGGCTGGAAGATGAAAATTGGACTTACTGATTTTCGTGAATAGCAGTATCGCCTCTTGCAGTGCTTTCCAGTACCATGCTTACACAACAGTCAAATCATTATGCATAGCCTACCAACTGTTTTTGTATTGAAACCATTCCACATTGGGCTCATTCAGATCCTCGTTACATTAAAATATAAGTATTTCTCATTACGCATGCGTCAAGAGTCAGTTATTTCCTTTGCTAAAGATTTTGTAAGAAATAACTTTGCCACTCTAATCAGCGAGTATGTGCTTACAGACTGATCTGAATCTTAAGTTTTCATTCTTATACTACACAGGAGGCAAAGGTAACCTATTCAGACAGCTAAAACACTCATCATCATGCGCTAAAGCGGAGTCTGATCTGGATGTTCTCTTTTCATACGTTCATGACGTGCTTTTTCAGCTGGCAACAGTCAAACATGTTTCACTGTGGAAAATCAATTAAACCGACGTCAAACGTTTTGGAATATGCTTTTAGTTTCTTGTTGAACGTTGTTGTTAGACCCGGATAAACGCGCAACTCAGTTCTCGAAGTTAAAATATCAAGATAGTCAAATTGTTACAATATTAACAAATACACCTTCGTGTAAGTTCAAACTACCTGTGGTGTAAAAAATACGCTTGCCGAACCGAAAAATATTTTTATCTTTAGACTAAAATGGCATGAACTTTATTCTAATTGTGCATCCAACAGGCGTTTTACGGTAATACTGATCCAGAGACAGGATCAAAGATTAGGTTTGAAGTACTATGTATACGCTGAATGACACCGGGACTAACTGTTCGTTGCAACGTAAAGCTGCGTTTACACGGGCAAAGTTTCTGTGACAAAGACGGTTTGCCACAGAAAAATGTGCTCAAGTGAATGCCAAAATATGACAATATTCTTGGACAAATATATATGGTAAAGTTACTTCGATAAATTAGATGCGTCCGTGTAAACGGAGAACTTTGCTAAAGAGTTTGTAACAAAGAACTTCGCTATAACCGTGGAAAGTGTGACAAAGATTTTGTTTTATTGATGCATTGGTCAACAAAGTTTATGTAACTAAGTAACCGTTTACACGGATAAAGTTTATATGTCCAGTTAACTTTGACGAATAATATTTGGTCGTGTGAACACTGCAGCAAACATTTCATAGCCAAAGTTTATTTGACAGATTCTATTTCACATTTACTTTAACAAATAATTTGCTCCCTGTAAACCCAAAATGTTTGGCATACCTTCTTTGTTAAAGTTTCTGTGACATAGAACCTTTGCTCATGTAAACGCGGCTTAACTATGAAAAAAAATGGACACCCTTCCCGACTGCAATGCCACATCTGAGTCTTTATAGGTCCCACATTTTATAATGGGTCATTTTCATCTGCAGGCTGGAATAATTTTGGATCGCGAAGACTTGTATGTACACCTATTAGAAAAAATAACAAAAAACACGTTTTAAATTCTTTTGGGATTTCCTGAAAGGAATAATTTGCATGAGAATCTTCCTCCAAACAACTTGGCCGCGATCACGTAATTATAAAGAAGACATGTTTCATATTTGGAACATATCTTAAACTTGGTTAGAAAATCAGTTTTTGTTTTGAGTTTATTTTACTGTCAAACTAGTGGCCTTTAGTTTTACATCAGAAATAATTATTTTTGTGGTATGAAGCCAGTTTTTGGGGATTCTACTATTCACACCTGGTTAAATGTGTTTTTTAGGCTGTTACAAAAAAAAAAAAAAAAGAGGTTGTTAATAAATGAAAAAATGGCCATAGTTGCAACACTACCTGGTCATTGCGACTCTTTTTCTTTTGGTAACCGCACATAGTTGATCAGGGATGTTTCAGCATTTTTTTCTCCTATTTCGAAGTTTCCTGGTAACTGGCTTCATTTCATACAATGATGACAAGACCATTGGTACAAACTGATTAACGGTATTTCTTGGACTAAAACTGCAAGTCCTACAATATATGAGCCGTGACACGACAAAAAAAAAACAAACTGGTTGTGCACCCGACACACCCCGTTTCCACATACTAGAAGATAAAATTCACGGAATGACCAGCATTTAGCTTTTTGCACTGTAAACATTCTCGTAGATCTCACGGTAAAATTTTTACCGTATAAAGTAAGGGATTGTACCCCTAACTCTCAATACGGATATTGACTGCATTTAGAAAATAAAAGTGTTTTTATATAGTGCAGTCATTTCCATAAGGATCCTGTACTTTTATGGTTAAGCGCCTGGCAGCAATTTGCCAGTCTTTTATCGTAAAATAAACGTTTTTTTACAGTGAGTATCTGCACAAATCATTTGAATATGAGCTCCCTATTCTTTTTTATGCTAGTCTATCCAGTAACCTTTCTAGGATGTTGCGGCACTAAAGATGACTGCAACAATTTCCCCCATGTCTTTTTTTCAGCTGCCCAACTTGTGCTGGCAAAGTCCATCCTTCAGCACTCTAGATCTACATATGATACGCTTACTTGCTGTTTATGCTTAGACTAATGTATACACACAATACATTGGGTCGCTAGAGTGATTGCAAGAATTCTAAGAAAAATATAAATACATAAACCTTTACTTCTCCAAAACGCTCGGGTAAAATTCAGATATGTCTGAAATTTGTCAGTCGTTCGGTTCCAGCGATCTGCGTATCAAGCACAGTCATTTCCTGTTAAAATAACCAGTCAACACACCCTCGTTCTTGTTTAGCCTGCTCGTACACTATTACAAACAGTGGTCTCCGATAGTCTTAGCAAAATAGTTTGACGCTTATTTAAACTAGTCTACTAGCTGACGATGGGATGTAGACACGTCGTGTCGTTTCATGTCCTCGTTATTCTCTTCGTAAATTTAAAGAGTAACTACACTTCAGGAACTGACTGAATCAGATCCCAAACCCTATCCCCAACATCAAAGGGAAAGATTGACAAAGACATCCCAACAAACAATAAATTACAAGTGATAAGCCGAGTCAGCAGCTCTTTCCAAAATAGATGGCAACTCAGCTATCTTTATTGAACTAAATAATTTAGACCAACAGACGGGTTACAACGGACTAAGCAAATTATATGAAAAACATTTAACAATTATTTTTACTTATTTTCTATTTTTAGGATAGAAGGATTAAACTGAGAACACAATAAATTAAACAGCACCGAACATAAAACAAATGCAACCGCAACAAAAGTACCGCCTTGGGACGGTCAGTAATAACTACTGGGGGGTTTAAACCGGTTTTACTGGGCCCAAACCTTCACCCTCACCCTCCGCTGCGGTGCACACAATTAGTTGGTAATTCGGTTCGTATGGAGGTCCCCTAACTCATCAGAGAGTCATCACGGTCAACAATTAAGATCAAGAAAAGACCATGATGAAGCAAGGATGAGGACTCGACAGCCAAAATGTGTTGAGACACCCGGAGATCCCTGGGGCGTAAGCAACACCACTGGAGTACTGGAGCAAAAGAAGACCACCAGTTGAACCCCGGTGGGCCAAGAAACAGACAAACATCCGGCCCCAACCAACTAATATATAGCTTTATGTAGGGGCTATCATAGAGTCTGAACCCTGACCCACCGGCGTGCAATTAAAGAGGACAGCAAAGTTGTCAACCGTGATTGGGTTAACCACTAAGCATGCAGACATCATACAAAATTTACTTTTTACTTACACCAGATTGGTTATGTCCAAAAGATGCATATAGAATGGCAAACATTGTAGACCCTGAGCAGACTGCTCCTCAAGGAGCAGTCTGATCTGGGTCTGCACTGTTTGTTCAGACCTTTCTGTGTTTCACGGTATTCTTATTCTTATTGTTCTCTTCAGGTGTACTGTGACCAGTCGACCGATGGGGGTGGCTGGACTGTCTTCCAGCGCCGGCAGGACGGGACGGTTGACTTCTACCGGAACTGGGAGGACTATAAGATTGGCTTTGGGAATCTGACTGGAGAATTTTGGCTCGGCAATGACAAGCTCCATCGTCTCCTGTCCGTTAAAAGTGGCCATGAGCTACGTGTAGATCTCGGCGACTTTGACGGCAATACAGCCTTCGCCAAATACAGCCGGTTTATGGTAGGTCCTGAGAATGATAATTATGTTCTCACAGCGGAGGAATACTCAGGAGATGCTTGAGATTCTCTGGCCTATCACAATGGTCAACAGTTCTCTACCAAAGATAGAGACAATGATAGTGCGTCAGGTTCATCATGTTCTCAGAGTATCAAGGGTGCTTGGTGGTATAACAATTGTCACCACTCTAATCTCAACGGTCTCTATAGCACCGACAAACAAAGCAAGGACGCTAAAAATGTTTTCTGGTATTTCTGGAAGGGTTTGTCACCTCTCAAATTTTCGGAGATGAAATTTCGAGAACTGATGTAAAACTAATTATAGTCGCCTTACGATAAATTGAACCTACAATGAAAATGATACACTGTGTCAGAAGTAAACGTGGCTTATGGTGTGTGAAAACAGTGGTGGCTCAGATCAGCATGTCCGTCTTTAGTCTTCAATCAACAACCTATCTATACATGTACATCTTGGCGCATCTTGTATATAGTGAGTGAATAGTGAAGGCTGTCTAGACTGTCTTGAGCAGACAGTGCAGACCCAGATCAGACTGCTCCTTAAAAGGAGCAGTCTGATCAGGGTCTGCACTGTTTGCCATTGCATCTGCATCTTTAGGGTGTACTTTGTAATTTTCAGGCTGCATTGTAAAATGAAACTAGGTCATTTTCTGAAAGGTTAAGGTTATTATTTTTTCGTCTGTCCCAAGTTTTGAATTCTTGTGGCATTATTGTTATTATATCCTCCATAAGTTACATTTTTGTAAGATGTTAACAGAATAGGCCGTGTTCCATGAAACGATACCTGAGAGCAGGTACTACCAAAGACGACAGACCAGTCTGCACATCCCTGTTCATATTTACCGCCATTAAATACCGAGGAGGGTTGGCAGCAAAGAGCAACAACGCAGATATGACGACACTGATGGCTGATCTGAGTCCTCGCTGTTTGTACATGCCATACGGTACTTCTATCCTGTTATGGCTCATGTACAGACATATACTTGGTTGTGGAACGTTAATGAAAAGGAGGCTTAAGGGACGAGTCATTTATTAGCAGGTGGGGGGGGCCGGGTACATTTTCATATGGTTCACAAAAAAATTTCCGACCCCCCCCCCCCAGTCTCACCAGAATTTTTATTCTGACCCCCCCCCCCCCCCCCCAGATAGGTGACAAAATTTTTATGACCCCCCCCCTATCCCCAGTGCCAGTTACCCTTCACACACACACACACACACACACACACACACACATACCATATTACCTCTTTTATTTCAGACTGACCTCAGTCAAAACCTAGCTGTTTGAATAATGATAAAAGTTTAGATCCTTTAAGAGTAAAGAAAACATTCATAAGTAAGAAGTTGGGCCATACCGCGGTTTCGGCTATTCAAGCCTCATCAGTGACCCTTTAAATCTGGCACAAGGAGCCAGAGGAACACAAAGAATATTTTCTTATTCTAACAAGTTAATTACATGTTATCATGGTCTTTTAAACTTTGTCTGCATTTCTTGCACTTTTCCTTGTGCCAGCGGCCATCCAGAACTCTGTTTGTCGAATGCTTAATAATTATAACTGTATGTAATATTAATTGGGCCGCTGGGTGGCAGGGTTTTGGGGGCGCAGGCCCCAGAAACCACAGTAGTTTTGCTGATGAAAAGGCACGTGGAGAGCTGATATCACAAACGCAGGCATTAAAATTTGATTGAGCACAAAATCACCTATTCAAGTCATGATTTTATAGACATCTATATCTAGCAAATCAATGAAACGTCTTCTTTTTTATACATGAATTTGTCCAAGTTTTGTGTGTCCATAGCCATAAAGTCTTGTAAGTTGTGAGTTTGAACTATTTAGGAGTAACTGGGGGGTCGGGGGGGGGGCGAAGCCCCCCAAATGCTAAGACATTTTTAAAAATGAAGACTGATGGAAGAATTCTGACCCACCACCCCCCCCCCACAATATGCCTAATAGAATATATGACCCCCCTGCTCAGAGGCTTTTTGATTTCCGACCCCCCTCCCAGTACATCACAAAAAAAATTCCGACCCCCCCCCCCCCCTAAATGTACCCGGCCCCCCACCTGATCATAAATGACTCGTCCCTAAATTCTTGCTAGTAAATTTCAATTGTTGTTAGCAGCTGGCATTACCATTAAATATTAGTGTAACAGGGCAGGGAATAACCCTCAAGTCGATTTTAAGGTTAATAGGTACCGTGCCATTTTTAAATCCCTCACCCACCAACTCTTCTCAATAAAGGAAAAAGAAATGCTACCTTAAAAGATATCAATTCGCTTAAAACCTGATCTACATTTGGGAGGGCTATCTCATTCTGGAAAGCAAAAGGGAAGTCACGAAAGTTGTTCCCCTGTAAAAATGGCAAAAAAATATGGAAAGGCAACTTTTGCAGACTGCAAATTTTCGCAGACATCCGTGTCGTTTTCAATACTTTTAAAATAATTCAGATACAAAGTAGCCACTCTCAGAACTGTTCGGAGACGTGGAATTTTAGGCCATACTTCTAGTGTGTGTTTTACACCATTTTGAAATAATTTGATCTGACAACAGTTTACAATGAAGGAGCTAAAGGAATGGCTGCAGTTTCCAGTATGTGTCTATCACTAGCTTTTTGATTTAGGCTGTATTTGATGCAGCTGTCTTATACTGACACAAAAAATGGTTTATCCATATAAAAGTCATCTGATAATAATTACAGTCCCTTTGGGTTTCCTTAGATGACCCTGTTTCAATGAAACAGTGTCACGTCATACTTCCATAAACAACAGTTTGTTACGCGAGATCGTTTGTACGCAACGTCAGATGTAAACAATTGACGCATTTGGCCGTAGTACGTTCTTTTCGACGTCACGTCATGGCGACAGCCGATTAACGTAAGCGGCTTACCTGTTGGCCAGTGACAGCTTTTTTGTCGTTTATTTTACAAATGTTACTCTTTAAGATCAAAACTGATGCTAAAAATAATTTTAAATTAATTATAAGAGATAAATTTCATTTTTCCGAAGTTCATGGAAGTATGAACACAAAGGGTCCGGTGCAAAGTTAACGTGAATGCCCATCGGGCATCACTTACTTTGCACGTGACCCATTGTATTCATACTTCCATGAACTTCGGGAAAAAAATGAAATTCATTTCTCATAAATTATGAGAGTATAATAATTAAAAATTTACTTTAAACATGATTTAATAAAAGGGCGAACAAATTTGATCTATCTTGTGGTCAGCGTTTTCTTGTTTCAGAAAGTTGCGTTAATATCATGTAACAAGTAGACATTGTTTCAACATTGACATTTGAAAGAAATGCCTTCTCGATGTGTTAGAAATAATACGAGAGACATTTATAGCATTTTTAAATCGTTTCAGTAGGATACATAAGATATCTGTCAAAGAAGAAGTGTTCCCTCACAAACTTCCCCCCTGACGCAGGCTGGCCAGGAGTTTATCATTGTCATACATGAACAGTCTGATCACAGCCTCAATATGTTGAGCAGAGATCCTGGTCAGACTGTCATGACCTTGCATGTTGGTATGTTAAAGTGAAACAGGTAACTTTTAGGGGAAGCAACTCTGTCAGTTTCGCTTTTATTTCGCTTCTAAATGAGCCGCGACGCGAGAAAACCAACCATGTGGTTGTGCGCCCAGCGCAGACTCAGATCAGTCTGGGCATCCGCCCAGTCTGATCAGAATCTTCGCTGTCCGAACGGAGGTAGCTAGGACCCTTAGCTACTCTTTAAGCGCTAAGCGAAGTCTGATCTGAACGGGCGGATGCTCAGGCTGATCTGAGTCTGCGCTGGTCTTACAACCAAATTGTTGGTTTTCTCGTGTCGCGGCTCAAATCGAGTTAGCTCTAACAGGAAAGACTTTGTTCCTGTTCTAGACCTGTAGAAGACTTGTGAGCCGCGACACAAGAAAACCAAATCTTACAGGAAAGACTTTGCTCCTGTAGGACCTGTAGAAGACAGGTTAATTTTGTCTTGAAGAGTAGTTTACTGTCCAAGGAAGTATACATGAAGTCTCAAAATGTTGTTTCCCTTTGTAAAAATGGCAACATGTATAAATATTTACATTCTTGGTGTATTTACTGAAAAGCCCTATAGTAAGCCATTATAACGTAATGTAGTTTACATTCCAATATAATTACAATGAGACACGCGACGTCAATGACGTAAAAATAAACAATCGCTCTCTACAACCTGATTGGACGTCAGCAACGTCATGACGTCGTGCATGCCGTTCTGCTGTTAGCAGAAAAACTGCGTGTACTTGCTTCACTGCTTCAATTTTGGCGCTTATATAAGATTTTTCATGAAATATTTGATTGAAACGTATGTAAATATAAGCAATGAACTTAATTTTTCTGATGTTTATCGAAGTGTAAACTACATTTGGTCACTAGCAAAGTTTACATGAACCCCTTCGGGGTTCATTCACTTTGCACGTGACCCAACTTAATATATAGCAATGTCTGGTGGTCCCCTACATAAATCCTGCCAGCCATGTCCCTGAGGTCCAAAACGACCATGCCCCGGGGGTCATTAGCTCCCATTGACTTATAATGGGAAAAAATAAAAAATCTTCTTCTCTGAAACCATTGGGCCCAGAGCTAAGCTATTTAGCATGTAGCAATTTTTTGTGGTCTCCTACATAAATGTGCCAATCATGCCCCTGGGGTCCTAACTGACTACAGCCCGGAGGTCATTAGCTCCCATTTACTTATACTGGGATAATCTTAAAAAAACTTCCTTTCTGAAACCATGAGGCTCAGAGCTTATAAGTGTGGTATGTAGCAACGTCTAGTGGTCCCTTACATTAATCCTGCCAACCATGCCCCTGGGGTCCGAATCGGCCTCAGCCTGGGGGTCATTAGCTCCCATAGACTTCAAATGTGAAAATCGCAAACAAATCTATTCTCTGTAACCTTGAAGCCCAGAGTTTATATATATAGTATGTAACAATGTCTAGTGGTCCCCTACGTTAATCCTGCCTACCATTCCCCTGGGGTCCGAATTGGCCACACCCTAGGGTCATTAGCTACCATAGACTTATAATGTGGAAAAAAAAGATCTTCTTCTTTGAAACAATGAGGCCCAGAGCTTATATATACTCGAAAAAAATATTAAAGGGTCAAACTTTTACCCTGCGATTTCTGGAACATTTCAAACATTTGGTAAAATAAATCATTTCCACCTTCCATTTCATTCATTTTACAAGTTTTGTACACATGAAGTTTGAAAATATAGACTATATCTTGACCAAGTCCAGATTTCAATTCACACTACCCTTAAAATCAAAGTTGTTTGAAGTCCATAGGGAACTAATTCACCAAAATTTTCGATTTCGCCAATTCATGAATCTTTTGAAAATATGCTCGATAGTCATCAAGTTTAATCATTTTTAAAGTCAACAAGCTATAAGAAGTTTAAAACTCATAACAATTTTAGAAGTTATTCTCGACCAAACTGACACACTATCAATTCTCTATGGGACTTAAAGCTAGACCTTGGTCAAGACAAAGGCTATAGGTTCAAGCTTTATGTGTTTAAAACTTGTAAAATGATTAAAATGGAACGTAGTAATGCTTTATTTTACCAAAAGTTTGAAATGTTCCAGAAATTGCAGGGTAAAAGTTTGTCCCTTTAATATTTTTTGAGTATATTTAGCATGTAGCAATGTATAGAAGTCTCCTACATACATCCTGCCAACCTTGTTCCTGGGGCCATATTGGCCACCCCCGGGGGTCATTAGTTTCAATAGACTTATAATGGGAAAACTTTAAGAAAATCTTCCTCTCTGAAACCATGAGGCCCAGAGCTTATATATTTGGTATGTAGCAGTGTTTAGAAGTTCCCTACATAAATCCCGCCAATCAAGCCCCTGGGGTCCAAACTGGCCTCACCCCAGGTGGTCAATTGTTTGTGTAGAGCTCTATAGCTAAAGAACCTTCAAAAATCTTCTGCTCTGAAACCATGAGACCAAGGGCTCATAAGTAGTATGTAGCAATATTTAGTAGTCCCCTAATAATGCCAATCATGCCCCTTGGGACCAAACTGGCCTTACCCCAGGGGTCATTTATTTATATAGAGCTAATTACCTAAAAACCTTCAATAATCGTCTACTCTGAAATTAGGAAATCCGGAGCATAGATATTTAGTATGTAGCAATGTTCAATGGTACTCTACATAAATCCTGCCAACCATGCCCCTGAAGTCCAAACTAGCTACGCCCTGGGGGGGTCATTTATTAATACTGAGATTTAGAACTTTAAACATAAAACTTCTTCTTCTCTGGAATTAAAAGGCTCTGAGCATAAATATTTAGTATGTAGCAATGTTATGTGGTCTTCTACATAAATCCTGGGCGCGGGGGGGGGGGGGGGGGGGGAGTGTCTCACATTGGTATTGACAGTTAAGCGATTGTTGCCCTCTTGGGCTACTTGTTTTTGGCAAGTAATGTAAAAATAAGCTTGTATTTTTAATTTACAACTGGAAATGGAATTGCGAGTTTAACAGATTGATGTAACTAAACAGGGGATATGTGAACTGCGCAAGATCACACCAGGCAAAGTAAAAAAGTAGATGATTCAGTTGTCTCATTCTGACGACCTGCCTAAAAATCTGAAAATGAGAATAATGATTTGAAGTTCTTTTAACAATGCTTTTCATAAAAGGGCTGTACGGCAAGCACCTTTACCATTTATTCTGTTATCCCTACTCTTGAGAAAAACCACTTTCTGTTTCAAGAAAAAAGCAGGTATGAGCCCCAGTATGAAAATCAAATTGGAAAACAATTTGCACTTGAATTTTTTTTAACCCATGTAATCGCCATTTGTTCATCAGAAGGTATAAATTTACCAATGACAGCGGTGTTTCCTCAAGCTGATGGGGCATAAAAGTAACTGGGTCGAACACTTTGTTATATTTTTATTTCTCTTTTTAGACTCTATGCATTTGCTTTTATGACGAAATAAAACAGCAATGCTTGGGTAAAGGGTAGAAGTATAAACACCTGGCGAAGCTGCATTGGCGCATGAATAGTATGCAAATTAATAACATCCACGAAATTACAACACCCACGAATTAACAATCGCCAACGATATTATATGCATTATCTAAATCCGGTTATGAAGGCTTACAAGCTTTGATATAGCATGTAAAATAATCCTACATTTTATATGTAAATATTTTGGCAGAGGTGAGGAAGTTCTGTATTTCATGATCACAGAGTTATTGCCCCTGCATGACAATACTTGTGCAGCTATAAAGCTCAGAGTGGTAGGGCCTAGGGAAGTGGAAGATTTTGAAACTGCATATGAGCTGCTACACGACAAAACCAACAGAGTGGTTGTGCGCCTAGCGGAGGCCCAGATCAGCCTAGGCAGCCGCCCAGTCTGATCAGACTCTTCGCTGTCCGCAAGGAGGTGACTTTGACCCTTAGCTACTCGGCAAGTGCTTAGCAAAGAGCCTGACCGGACTGGGAGGATGTCCAGGCTGATCTGAATATGCACTGGGTGCACAACCACTTTGCTGTTTTTTTTTGTGTCCCACCTCATATATGGAATGGCCATGAAAAATAAGTGGACACATAAATTTTTAATATTTTTCGTCTGGTGAAATTGCAGAACGGGGATATACTGCCCTTCTTGTGGCACGCTTGTTATACTTTATGTGGAAGAATCTAGCTGTCCAATCAGATATACGGGCAATGGACAACCAACAAAATATGGAGATAATCATAATGCTAGTGTCACGCTATTGCGTATCTGCGGCGTATTTCCCAAAAATTACATACGCGTGTCGATCGCGAAGAACTTCGGCGTACTTTATGCAAATTCTAGTCTTGCAAAGTACACGGCGTATGTGTGACGATTCTGCGACGTATCTTTGGCGTATCTTAAGCGTACGCGTGGCGTATGTGTTGCGTATAATGCGTTGCTGTGCCGTAACTGTTTCGTTGGCACGGCGTTTCATTTTTAAATGCAACGTAACTACTGCGTACTAGCGGCGTAAACAGCTGCGTCTAAATGTTTCTGTGCTCTGCACTGCTGTTTTTCTTTCAAAAGCAGTCACTGCAACTCACTAGCAAAACATTATGCACCCCAAAGAAGTCATGCCCAGGAAGCACCACGGGAACGGGGAAAATCGGCTGCATCAACCGAGCCAGACCTACGGACACAGTCAGCTGTTATCACTAAGATCCAGGAGCAGCTGAGTTTGAGCAAGCAGTCAGCCTAACAGGGGACAAAGAGGCCAGGACCTATGGGATGTTGTTTTACTATAATAGAACTTCAATGGCTCAAACTCTGATGGCTCGTTAACCTGGTTAGAACTCGTTCCTGGGTCCCTAGAGGTCACTTTATACAGAAACTAACCTGCATGGCTAGAGCTACCCTTAGCTGGAACTCATTTTCATGTTCCCAAGCATGTGCGAGCCAATGAAGTTCTACTGTATATGTATTCCCTATTTATAGATATCGATAAAACTTATGGACATCCATAATTCGAGAAAGTGATACCCATTATCCGAATAAGTTATATTCATATTTATCTATGAGTTTCCTTTGTTATTTATGGATATCCATGGGTCGAACTATGGATGTCCATAATTCGAATTATAGATAACCAATCATCTGAAAGATTGATGGATATCACTAATTCGAATTATGGATATCATTTTTTCGAGTTATAGATCGAATCATAGATATCCATAACTCTGCCAGTTTATGGATATCACTTGTTCAAGTTATGGACTTCAATAAGTCGAGTTAGTGATATTCTTTATTCAAATAAGCGATATCCACTTATCATTTAGATTTCTGGATATAATCCATAATAAGAATAAGTGATGTTCATGAATCGGATTGCGGATATCAATAGTTTGGCCTATTTATGGATACCACTTATTAGAAATATGGGTATCAATAATTCGTCTTTGCAAATAATAAGTTTAAATAACAAGCCTCTGTGGTGATTTATGGCTATCCATAATTCGATTTCATGATTCAGTTCGGTTTATTAATATCACTTATTTAAATTATAGATATCCAAAATTCAAATTATGGATATCCGTAATTCAGCCCATTTAAAGATATGCATGATTCGAATTATGGATATTCATTAATTGAAATTGTGATATTAATGGATAGGCTGAGTTATGGATATCACTTATTCGAATAATGGACATCCATTAATCAAATTAATGATATTTATAAATAGGGATTACATGGTGAAACTGAACCTCATAAAGACCGAGTTAAAAGCTCCCTTTTCAGTACTGGAGAAAGTGGATCTTCCAGGTCCATGACTATGAAAAGAATGAAAACAAACAAGAAAAATGTGTCCTCCGCCTATGATCCTCGTTTTGACGTAGTAGGTACTCATGCAAAACCGAAACAAAATTGACAACGTAACGCCTACGCAGCAGCAATGCCACAACAGCGCAAGGTGCGCAGTCCGTACGCAGTTCGTACGCAGTTCATACGCCACGATACTCCAGGGAAGCATAATATACGTCATTCATTCGCACCTGATACTCTATAGATAAAAAAGAACACCGTAGGTACACAATGAAAACGCTTTATACGCCATACGTACGCCACAGTTACACCGTAGGCGTATCCATGGCTTACCAGGTGATCACGCTACGTACCTGCTGCGTCACTGCTGCGTTGTTTTCGCTTTTACGGCGTTCACGTGACGTATGTATGGCGTATCAAAGATCAAAGGTGCTACGTGCGTGCAGCGATTTTTACAAACCGGTTTGACAAAATCGCCTTACCCTGGCGTACAAAGGAGATCGTGCTGCGTATCAGCTACGTAAGCTTTCGTTGCTGGGGCGTTGCTGTGGCGTTCCTTTCTTACTGCCACGTATCTGGATACGTCGTACGTACGCAAGCTGATACGCCAATGTGTGACACTAGCATAACATTATTTTATTGGCAATAATAGGGAAATGTTAACTATGATATGAATTATCTAACAGCTAATTTTAATTTCATGATTAGGAAGATCATATGAAAAGCATGTTCATTTTAAAACATCATATGAGCCGCGACACGAGAGAACCAACAAAGTGGTTGTGCGCCCAGCGCAGACTCGGATCAGCCTGGGCATCCGCCCAGTCTGATCAGAGTCTTCACTGTGCGCATGGAGGTAGCTTAGTCTCTCAGCTACCCTTTAAGCACTTAGTGCAGACTGGGTAGATGCCCAGGCTGATCTAAGTCAGCGCTGGGTGTACAGCCGCGTTGCTGGTTTTCTCGTGTCAAGCTCAATACAGATGTGGTGGAAACCAAAGTCTGTTGCAGGAATGTAAATATGTTTTAGTGGGAGACACTTTGTATTCAAGCCTTAAGAACTAAAATCTAGAAGGCAAAATTGATGTCTGCAATATTTAAAATATTTTTTGTCCATGCTATATCAAGAGAGAAATCAGTGTAGATTCAGATAAGATGACTGAAAATGAGCAGCCTTATCCTAAGATATACAGTTTGGGAATTAACCTATATTCTTTTTTGTCACTTATAGTGTTTAGTCCAGCTAACATCAGACTTTTTCGCGGCGCAGCTGAGTATAATTTCACTTTTATTCCACATTTCACAAGATTTCATTGGTCAAAGAACGCGTATGTCAAAATTAAGCCTATAATATCAAAGGTCAATGACTATTTAATCTCAGTTTTTCTCGTTGTACTGCATTGCGTGAATACTAGCATTCTTGTCAGATCTTGATTCAAAGTGTTTCTCTCACTGCGTGAATACTAGAACTCTGTCAGGTGTTGATTCAAAGTGTTTCTCTCACTGCGTGAATACTAGAACTCTGTCAGGTGTTGATTCAAAGTGTTTCTCTCACTGCGTGAATACTAGCACTTTTGTCAGATCTTGATTCAAAGTGTTTCTCTCACTGCGTGAATACTAGAACTCTGCCAGATGTAAATTCAAAATGTATCTCCTGTTTGTAAATTTACACGGAAATTTTATTGAATACCGCCGCAGATATTCAAACTTTCCTTTTTCAGTGTAGATCTACTTTCGATTTCTTTATTACAAACAAACAACATTGCATCATGATGGTATCTGTTTGAATTAAGTGAATTTTATGATTGACCGCGCTCCATTTTGGAATTCTAACTTGGTCAGTTCAGAATTGAGATAGGTCATTGTCGCTACACAGTGTCAACTGTATATATGATTTAGTAAATATATGCAATATTTGCTGTTAAAAAGTATTCTCTAGTATAAATGTATATATTCGGTATATGTAATCAAGAAAATAAGCAGGTAGTATAAAAGTGTTTTCCATTTTCTTTTGAAAGTCCAAAGGGGAGATTTAGTTTATATTGTTGTTTGAAAACCTCTTTCAATTTTATATCCAAGTGCTGTAAACTTTTTGTCCCCATGATCTTATATAAGATTTTATTTGAATTTTAATGTCTTTTTATTTTTAATGTAACCCCTAGGTGGCCATATAAAATTATCAGAGAACCTGGCACCCAGTGATCCATGGCAAGAGACGGTCCAAATTAGAGATCTGCATCACTTACCTTCAAAGAGCCAAAAGATCAGGGGATAAAATGCATGTCTGCAAAATAAAAATAAAAAATGTTTCTTCGAACCCATATCACCATTAAGAATTCAACAGTGTCGATACATATGACGCGGCTCATTGTTTGCATATTCAGTTACATTCATTGTTGGCGCTTTAAGTGTTTAAAAGACAGTAATTCAAACATTTGCATACTTTCAGACAATTAATAAGAACAGTCAAAAAAATTATGACTCAATTTTGCAACGATATCAACTTAGATTGTGCTAACAAGAGATGTTGCCTGACAGCGTAGCGCATCTGAACTGGCGCTTGCCCGTCATAAAGGTAACGATCTTAGTCTGTGATCTTGACCTCTATGCGACTTAGGACTGTCTTAGTGATGCTGTCTGTCTGAGCATCAGCTAATTGCATCCACGTACTGTGAATCAATGAGCTTTCGGAAAGGCTTTAATAGCCATTACTTTTAAGGTGTATGGCAACACCGCCGTTTTTTCTGCCATTTCTGCAAAGGGGAAAAACTTTAATGATATCCAGGAGCCATATTTATAAAACGACTTAAGCCGTTGCTATGCTGTTGCTAAGGCTAAATTTCTATGTTGGAGATTCCCTAACACTATGAAATTTGCTCTGGAGGAACAGTCTGAAATAGACTGTTCCTCCAGAGCAAAGGGGGGTATCAATAAGGTGGGTTTTCTGCATCCTACCAAAGTTTTTTTTTTAACTGATGGTATACTCCAATGTGTCTAGTTTATTGAACCATATGTGACTTTGGTCGGAAAGCCCTATTTACTGAGCTATGGGTCCACAGAAGTGGGTGGGGTAATCCAACATGGTTTTAGCCTGTCATGTAAAATCATTCTCATTTGGTAGAAGAGTACAACAGACAGACAGGATTTGATGAAATGATTAACAGAACATCTAAAATATATTTCCATATCATTTTATTTGGTTTAATTTGAACATATATTGTCAAAAAAGACTTCCTTTGACATTCAGCATTTTTTAATATTTTTGTCCTCTATTTTCAATATTTCTTGGCATCATTGTTAAATAAACAGACCAGTTATCATCAAACTCATGTCAAGGGAGCACCTTGACACTCACATTCGGATGATGTGACCAGAATTTCACAATGACCTAGTTTTCATGGTTGACTGAACACATTAACTTGCTTGGAAGATGGTTTTTTATTCAATTTTGACCTAGAATTACGAAACTTTGGTCAAATTACTATTTTAACTGCTATGTTATGCCCTATACCCCCGCCACTAAAGGTGAGAGGATACATATTGGCTTCAGTGCAGATGTCCTTGGCATCTAAGGACATCTGCATCTGTGTCTATGTCACATATTAAGTCCTTCTCTGACCTAGGTCAAGGTCAGATTTTGATGACCTTGACCTTGTTTCCAAGGTCTTGACCTTATTTCCAAGGTCACAGAAGGACTTAATATGTGACACATACACAAATGCAGATGCCAACGAGATCCGCACTGAAGCCAATATGTATTCCCTCACCTTTAGTGGCTGGGGCGTGGGGCATAATATAGCAGTTAAAATAGTAATTTGACCAAAGGTTCGTAATTCTAGGCCAAAATAGAAAGAAAACCATCTTCCGAGCAAGTTTATGTGTTCAGTCAACCAAGAAAACTATGCCATTGTGAAATTATGGTCACATCATCTAAATGTCCTTGTCAAGGTGCTTCCACGATATGAGTTTGATGATAACATGTCTGTTTATTTAACAATAAGGCCAAGAAATATTGAAAATTGAGTTCGAAAATATAAAAAAAAAATGCTGAATGTCAAAGGAAGGCTTTTTTGACATCATTTGTTCAAATTTAACCAAATAAAATGATATGGAAATATAGTTTAGATGTTCTGTTAATCATTTTATCAAATCCTGTCTGTCTGCTGTACTCTTCTACCAAATGAGAATGTTTTTACAAGACAGGCTAAAACCATGTTGGATTACCCCACCCACTTCTGTGGACCCATAGCTCAGTAAGTAGGGCTTTCCGACCAAAGTCACATATGGTCCAATAAACTAAACACATTGGAGTACACCATCAGTTAAAAAAAGAAAACTTTGGTAGGATGCAGAAAACCCACCTTATTGATACCCCCCACCCCTTTCATAGTTGCAGGAGATCTCCTTCAAAGAAATTCAGCCTTAGCAGCAGCATAGCAACGACTTAAGTTCTTTTATAAATACGGCCCCTGGTTTGCTTCCCCCAAATGAAATAAACCTTTCAAAATAGGATCTACTCTTAAGGAATTTCATCCTAGAGAAGCAAATTCTTTCTTTCAGAGTTGACCTGACTTGAAAAAGGAGGCAAAATGGAAAGGTCAGAGTTGCTTCCCCTGGAAATGTATCCATTTATCTTAACTGAAGGTCAGGAAGCGGGGTGGTGGTGGTACCGAAACTTTGAAAACTGGTACTTAACATTCCTACAAAACTTAACTGATGGATGGATGGATGACTTGCGATTTTACGTACTTTTCAAAGTATTTCAGCCATTTCAGGATGATGGATGGATAAAAATGGAAGGTTGTATACGATGGAACTCTGTTTACAATTGAAAAGTTCCCACCTATGGCGGGGCTCGAAACCCCGGGACCGCTAGATCAGCTGGCCAGCGCTTAACCTACTGAGCTACCGGAGCTCAAAAACGCAACAGACGGTGCTAATAATGCAGAGTGTAGGGTCAAGCCTGTCGCTTCTATCATTGTGTTAGTATATGAAGCATTTAACCTCTAAAGCATAAAAAAGCAGGCGACAATACTTATGTCTGCATATTGTTTCTTAAAATGTTTTGTCCCAGCTATATCATACTGAGAATTCAAAGACTAGATGGCAAACATTGTAGACCCAGATGAGGCGGCTCTTCATAAGCCGCCTCGTCTTGATCTATGTTGTTTGCAAATTCAAGTAATTTCATTCCTGGCATATGAGGGGTAATATACACCTTTCCTATAAATCGATAAAGTCCCGCACGAGTTATCTACCCAAGTAGACTGTGACGTCATCTATAGGAACATCCCATATAATTCAGAACAACTGCAATCACACATAACATGCATAAAGCAGACGTTTTGTAAATAAGAACTGCAAGAATACATTGAAAGCCCAAATTAAAGTATAATTGCCCTGTCGCCATGTGACATTTTTCATTTATATATTTTTTATAATGTTAATATCATATTGAGAATCCCGACAAGTCGCTCATAATTTTCAAGACCCCTTTCATCGACGCCGTGTTTTAACAACCCGGCAATACATTCAGGTTTGGTCAATATGAAAGAGCTACATTTCGTATAAATAAGTTTCGTAAATCTGAAAAGTTCTTTCCATTTTTCCGACAGGTAAAACGTCAGCATTCAGTTAGTAACAGCGCATTATTACCAGGCAGATTATAGCGCTGATATTTATTGTTTCTTGTGCGATACACCGGTCTAAAAGCATCAGCATCCAGACAGTTTTCCGTAAGTTTGAAACACGAGGTTGAATTTATATTATTTTTTCCATCTCTTACTTATCTTCGGTATTATTTATTTGATCGTTTCCATTTCACGGTAGGGTGTTCGTAAAGCTGACACGTGTAATACACATTCATAGGTGTTTGTTTATTGCGGCAATGGGCGCGATTCGGTGATTACACAAACGAATTCCATGTCAGCACACTTTATTGTCATTTTTAGCGTGTGTCTGCTTTATAATTTAGCGAATCTTTCGTTTTGTGTCTTTTGTAATAACGGTCTGAACTACTTCCGCGATTTTCTTTCATTTCTTTGTGTTTTGGAAGCTGTACTAGTGATACGTACGTACTCTTGATTACGGTTAGTTTGGACCGAAGTTTTAGTCGGAAATCTTTTAATTTTATGTCAAATTCCCATATGCTATAAGTTATAAAGCTTATTTTCCGACAAAGAAAGAGCGAAATATAGTTGGAACTATTTTTAGTTGTCTTAATCTTAACCGTTGAATGTTAGTTTTGAATATACGGAAAACCGGGATTTATTTGGTTACACACTGAAAACAATAGCCTATCCTATAGCAGATGTCATAGGAGTTGCAAGGGACAAAACTCGAACAGACTCTGAATTATAGGAAAGGTGTATACTCAATGTGAAATCTGAAAAAGAATATTATAATAATGAGTAACACATTGAAAAGGATGGGCAGATCAGATAGAGCAGAAATCGAACAAATAGATCAATTTAAGGATATGAAGTTATCGAAATATAGAAAAACAGTCAGAGATAAATATCTTCTTTCCTAAAACAAACGATACCCAGTTTCATAATATGTAAGTTTCTCTGGAGAAAATTACATTTTTTAGCCTCTTCATGCAAAATGTGCATAGGAACAGTGAAGTCTCAAACAAGTCTTTGAATTCATGCACTTTACGTAAGGCCCTCCTTTTTATGTCTGTAGATTCCACAGGGTCAAGATATATGGTGTTTGAATAGTGCAGGCCCTGGTGAGGTTGCGCAGAACCATCTGCGCAGCAGGTGTAAGCCTTATCGTTTAAATATTTTAAGAACCTTTTGCATGTTGCAACTCACTATACAATATCTATTAACCTTCGTTTTTTGTTTTTTTTGAAAGTACACCAGATGACGAAATACACTCTTGGTTACGAGGTCGGCTATAGCCGCCCTATTTAATTTATGTAAGCAAGAATTCCGCAAAATGCGATGTCTCGCCTGTCTGTGCATTATCACAAAGCAGAGCTAATTTCGAAAACTCGGCACAAAGTTTATGCTGCCGCCGACGACAGCGGAAAAGAAATATCTATGATTTCCACTGCTATTTGCAGGCGAGAAAGAACACATCTATTCCGTATACCTTATCAATCTGCATATCGCCACAAAACAGTTAAATGCAAAAACTCGACGCCAAGCTTACGCCGCTGATAACGACATCCGAAAAATATACCTATGTCTTAGGCATGACAAAAAAAAGAATTCCACGGAATGCTGCATTGCCTTTCTTATCTGCACACCACCAAACATATCTAGGTTAATTCAAAACCAGACAACTTTATTTAATTTTGCGTCGCCACCGAAGCCAGAAAGCTATCGCCAAATTTCTGCTTATCACAGGAAGGAAAAAAAAACATCAAGTGACTCTGAACATGCTATATGAAAAATGTCATTATGGCTTAGCCTTGTAAACAGAAAATACCTCGAGTTAAACTGTTTACTTCCACAAACGAACGGATTCCCAAAAATGAAATACACATGTAGAGCTAAAGCCATGATCTACTGTGAATTTCTGCATGGCGTTGTAAACTGACCTGAGTCTTTTCTGCTCATACATGGTTCGAGATATCATTTCTAATGCCACAGCTCACAAACAAGAGATCAGACGATGATTGGATTTTGCATTGATATTTAAGGTGGGTATAAATTCAAGGAAAGGAACTCTTCCACTTTCATTTTGTCTCCCTTCTCAATGTGGGTCACTCTTAAAGGAACGTATTTGCTGCTGTAGGAGCAAATTATTACCTTAAAGCGAAGACTCCATTTTTTTTATCCATGGAAGCCAGAAGGAAGTCACACAATTTGTTCCCCTTTGTAAAAATGGTGGAAAAAAACATGAAGGTGTGCTCAAACGCCTTAAGAAAGAATTATACAATTATCTGACTTCCCTCCATATAAGAAAGAAAGCTCACAATACCACCACACTGTCGAACTAACGTAGGTCGAAAACATTACATTTTCAATAAAAAATATTTCACAATAATCATCAAAGGAATCACGTGGAAGGGTCCAGTTCGGAATGTGAAAACAGAAAAGACTCAGACCAGACTGCGCATTTGCGAAGTTGGATCTTAGTTCTTTCAAACTGGTGATAGTGGATAGTCTTATTAAACTTTCGTACTGCTCTGAATTGATTTTTTAGATTATAAAAGTTGTAGCAACGGCCATAAGGTATCCGACTGATACTGCATGTATACTTAGAAAATATAAAATCTCGACAGCCACTATTTTCATCATAAGGTAGCCGGATAAAGGTGGGATATGAAAATTATTTTAATTTAAGAAAAAGTCATACCATAGTCACACAAAATTCAAGATTCTTTAGATACAGAAATAGTGAGGCTATTGTAAATGCCACGAGGGTACTTTTTCTGTTTTCTATGCGCAAAACCAAACAATTACCGATTTTAAAATTATTGAAGTCCGCATAAAAATCTGCTGGGAATGCCTCTCTATCATTAAGTCCAATCTGTAAGGGCTCATGAGCTAGAATTGTGCTAATGCACGGTCGACTAGGAGGCCGTGAGGACCAGACGAAAAACCTCAGTCCACGAAATTATGAAGCCAGAAATTCAGGTTCAATGGAATTACCATAACAAATTTAAGTCTTTATGGCAGTTTAAGAAATGGCTTTCAAATTAATTCAGTAATAAAACAATGTGTTTGCAAGACAATCAAACACATCTTGAAAAAAAGAAGATTGACGTACTGGTATAGAAACTACGGCATCCCAAAAATCTCTATGTTTAACTCAAAGGGAGATAATCTGAAAGTTTCAATATTTAAACGTTATTTTCAGGTTGCGATTACAATTAACATTTAAGCATTTACAGCGTTTTCTGTTCGTAGTGAAACTACTGTTTATTGTGTACAAGAAAACTTTCTTCTGTGCATGCGCAAATTAAAGTTCTGATTTGAATTATTCAAAAAGGAATTAGTTAGATAACTCCGGACAAAACAATATTTAACCGTTAAATTTTCATAATAAAATCAATCAGACGTCTGTTCAACCCGGAAAATCCATATGCACATCATATTTGCTAGGTTAGCCGGAAGTAAGAAGCAAAAACAGTCATTATTTTATTTTTTTTTCAGTATATATGTCAAAATAAACTACAACTTTTTTCTATCGATACACAAAAGTATTTCAATAAGGTCGCCTTCAGCATGGGTATACAGCTGGTTCGACTTTACGTCAGAAAGAGTTCTCACTTGGAGAAAATGACATCCCAATGAAAGCCTTAGCTATAGCCCTACAGCTTTATACATGTCGATTCCAGACGAGTATATTTCTGAACATGCAAAACTACCTGCTTCACGTGAAGAAGCTATACAAAGTCGTTCCATTAGATAAGGTGTCCAGAGCAGAACGGAGTAAGTATACAACTATTAAGCGAACAGTCATTCAAATATTACGACCTTTAAATCAGATAGACAGCAAAATGATGCGCCTAATGATCCGAAGGCAGGACAGGGACGAGAGAACAAATGCAGCATTAGCCTGGTAAATCTGTGGATATTCTGAAGACAGCTGCTACGATTCTGAGCGACAATAACTTTGACAAATATGTTTTAATAAATACAACCGAAGGAAAGACTATTATTAACGCATATCTTGCTGAAACAGCATGTCCTCGTCTATAGACAAGCCGACTTGTTTGATAGTAGGCCGCCACTTAATTAAAAGTGCATGTAGCAGTAACAATGAAATATGCACCTGTTCTAAATTCTGTACTCCTGTAGCACGAAAGCTCGAAATTGGCCGGAATTTCCAAGCAGTGCAACTATACAGGTTGAAATACCCATTTTAACAGTGTTATAAATTCATGAGATACTCTGTCGTGAGATGTTGATGCAAGCTTCTCACTGCAGTATGATACGACATCTTTAAACAAAACAGCCTTGGGCCTCACATAAAAAGGTTTCGAAAAATGATTTGAGTCATTTTAGTTGCTATCTAAAATAAGATCTTTCGAAATCACAAACCTGAATAAAATGGTTTAAATTATGAGGCGTGGGGCCTCATTCATTATCTTCATTTCTGTTTAGTAATACATTGTATCGCTCAGTGGAGAAACACCAAAATAAAAATTGTATTTTGTGGAGCATATATATTTTGTCATTTTTAAAAAGACTGTTCTCCCTCTTTGTTGGTTTAAACAATATTTATTCAATATAAATTACATATACAGACATGATACAAAACATAGCATGGTACAGGATCTGACGGTAAGCGAATCACTTATATGAAAGTCAGCTCCCTCTTTGTTAGCCAGATATTTCATCTTGATGGGTCAAAATATTAACATGAACCCACATTTTATCACCACACGTGTGTGAAGCGACTACATGTAAATGGGAAATGCGCTTAAGTGGGTTAAATTAACGTCTATCTAGGAAAAGGTCTGTCAAGCGTCTATATAGGAAATACGACTATATTAGAAAACTGAACGGTTACCGCTTAAGTGGGAAAAGCAATTACCGGTAAGTGGGAAAAATAACGGCTATCATGTAAAAAGTCCAACCAACAGACATGCAACATTAAATCAACATTGAATCAACGTTGACTTAACGTCATACATAACATTGAATCAACGTTGATTAAATGTTGGTTCAAGACTATGTTTCACAATTCTGAGCTGCGTCTGGAGGGAAGTGCCGTATGCCACATGACTATTCAATATTGGCATAGAATATTGTGTCACTCTGGGGCCGCGCTAGATCTTTTACCGCGATAAGATAAGGCTGGATGGAGTACGAGTATTGTTGGTTGGCCCTTCCTTTATATGGCCCACTGGGAAAACAATTCTGAATAAACATTGAATCAACGTCGATTCAACATCATAATAATTCAACTTTGATTCGATGCTGAATCAAGTCTGTGTGCCAGTGGGAAACCATATAACGTGTCAGAGTTTTGGTGTAAGCAGTGTAGAGTAGAACTGATTGTGAGATAGGGTAGGAGAAGACTCCAAATGGAAATAAATACATAATTGGCTTTGTCAGGGTATGTAAATTAAGTTGGGCTACACTGGTACACTAAGGTAGGAGCAGTATGGCTATGCAGAAAAGGAGAGACTCATTTTTGTTAGGGTTGGACAGCACAGATAAGAAAAGGCAGGACATGAAGAATGGAGAATGAAAGGGGGCAGGAGTGGGTATAGAGCGGAAATGCATTGAAGGCTGTGTATGACATACGGGATAGTCTGGTAGGATTGGGTGTTAGTGTTGTAAGATAGTAGAGCAATGGATACGATAGGCCAGCCAAGACAGTTAGCAGAGTATGATAATGCAAGATATGGTATTGTATAAAAGGAGAGGCACTGTATGGTATTATACAGAAAGACATGGTAGCATAGGACAATAACAGTCTGGACTATGACTGAAAGTATTTGTTGTAGAACAGCTTGACAGCTAAGAACGGCTAGTTATCAGTAGGGTAAAGCAAGAACTCTGCAGGAAAAAGCAGGTATTTTGTCTTTGAAAGACAGACTCAGAAGAGGGAATGCAGAATAAAATAGGGCTGGATATTTGTGAAGGAAGGGAAAATAACATCAGTGGGTGGGTTTAATCGGAGATATCTGGCTGCAGTGGGGGTGTATGGGTGGGATTGGGTAGGATAGGGAGGAAGAAATGTTTGGTTCTATATGACAGGCCAGTTATAAGAATTCTGTGTAGTAGAGTAGATAACGACAGTGTTAGTAAGGAGGAGCAGAAAGCGTGATTGGACCAACTAACTCCGACAAGAAAGGCCCCTAACCATGATCCAGAATTTGAAAGGGGTGATGCCAAATGCTTAAGGCTCGGCGTACATAAAAAATGAGGCAATTGTGTAGGTAGGCGGCAACGCCTTAATGTACATATAAACAGAGACAACAGAAGTTCTGTAGCAGTTCACCATTTTGAGCCCGCCCTACTTCCCTGGCAGGGCCCAACGTATGTTCCGCAGATCTCTAACGCATAAGGCTCGGCTTTCACGATTTTTGGGGCAGTTCACGTTGGCACACATAAAATATTGGCGAAGGGGCGCTCGGGAGTAAAATAGTGACCCTAAGGACAACCCACCACCTTAACCGGTCCGGGTTTAAATACACCAATGGTAATAGGTGTACTAGAGGTATTCTACGTCTTGCCGACGCCGTCAAGGACGCCGACACCGACAGGATCCGCACTGAAACCACCAATATGTCCCTCTCACCTGTGGTAGGTGGGGGCATAACTTTGGCTTCATTTTCATAGTAACAGTAGAGTTGCAAAAAGCAAAAGCCGGTTATTAAGGAGAAAGAGGCAATATATCTGTTATTCAACCGATAAGAATTTCCCGGTTTTGCTAATTGAATGCAATATGTAGCAGGAATTATAATATTCTGTCGTGTCATAGAAAATATGTACCTCGCTCCCAGTAAAACTTCAGCAGCGACTTTTACTTCCTATGTGAGGAGTTATATGATTATGTCGTATTTAGTAAACCATTTACATGTTAATAAAATTAAACTTTCCACCCAGCCGCACATCCCGGAATGCATTCTATAAGAAGACTGCATAGCAGAATGCAAAGGCACGTTTACTCATGTTTTGGCTATACTCGAATTCTGCCATTTTCTTTGACAGTGAATGAAGGATAAATTGTAACTTATACTGAAACAAAGACGTTTTCTGACTTAAGCGCCAAAAACTGTTTTTCCAGATAAGCGTACTTTTCGTTTCTTACTTAGGCGCTATTTATCCCATTTAAGCGTATTTTCCATTTAAAACGTCTTAACCCAGAAATTAAGGCACTATCCCAGAAAAGAAAACCAGCACTATCCCGGAAAAATAAATACCTGCGAAATGCATAGTTTATGTTTAAAAAGCCAAATCTTTTGATATTATTAGTACGAGCACCGCAAGATTTGTGAGGCGGCCTACACGTACTGTGGGCATAGGACTTTCAAATGACGTCGTTGTGACTTCGATGTGACGTGAATACGTCGCATCAACGTCAATGCGACGTCATGTACGAAATGTTCAATGTTTCGCAAAAACACTGTCGAGAGTGCCGCCATTTTGAAGACGTTACCAACTAGCGTTTGAAATAACGTTGAAACTACGTCACAATTAATGTCATACACGCACTTGGTGTCGGCCTCTCAATATAAATTTTGTTCTTAACAATGAATTTTAATTGGAAATTCAAAAGACGCAAATTTATCAGGGACCTAGCTGGAAGAGAAAGTTGCATATAACTAAATCATCAACAGGAGGCGACCTGCATGTTCTGTTAATCAATCATTTGTTTGGAAACTGCGCTGAAAATAAGATATTGGAATTACTACTATTTTCACACACTTTTGTACGACGTTTGTCCGTGTAAGTTTATATGTAGTGATTGTTTAAAAACGTGCTAAAATGCTGTGTAGCAGTTCTTACTTGTTTGTTCACTGCAGAAGCTATGTGACTGACACGGTTGTACTTCCTACGCTTCTACACGTTTGCATGAAAAATTAGTTCCCCGTTCAATTTGAAATAATTATTATCTGATTATAGTAGGTAAGAAAAACAACCAATCATTGGTCTCCGATGTGCACAGGGATATCCAAACCCTCGGGCACAATGGATATGTCGGAAACGAGGGAAGCCTCGTTTCCGACACACCCCATTTGCCCTCGGGTTGGGATTTCCCTGTCCGCATTGGAAACCAATGATAGATTCCATTTTTTGTTTCAAATAAGACAGAAATGCAGAATATTTCTAGGCATTATTATAAAGCCGGTATACAAAAGCCCCCTGGCACATGCCTAACATTAAGAAGAATTAAGCCTCTCTCCTTCGCCTGTAAATCAAAATTTGATTAAAAAAACCCGCTCGTATGTAAATCACAATTTGTTAAAAATTACGGCCAGGCCGCGTAGCGCAGTCGGTAGTGCGTCCGACTCAAGAGCCAGCTGTCCCGGGTCAGGCCACTTACGTTCGTAGAAATTGATTATTCCCATTCCGTTGATTCAAGAGAGGCAGTTGTGAGTTACTGGCGAAAGTATGTGCACTCAAGACTCGTTAACCGCTTAGGGGGTCTAAGCCTGCCAAGGATTAGTGTGGTTAGGTTATTGAATGTCCCAACATGACCATACTGTTTACCATGGGCATAACGCAATAACACAACAACAGCAATAATAACATAAAAAATACGAAAAAAGTACGGAAAGTAGATAGAAATATTGAAATACATAATTCTGATAGTACATGTACTATCAATTGATCGTTCCAACCGATCTGTCCCTAAAACCAGCTACCAAAAACGAAACTGCAAACAAAAAGCATGACACGCACATTGACAGCTTGCTTTTTAACTAGACTTTTCGAGAAACCAGGACACTCTGCTGAAATTCTGTCAATAAAAAAATATTGAACTAATTTATATTTAGTTAGATCTCATTTTTACCGTTGAAATGACGCCATATGTCGATGCGCCGTTCTGACGTCATTTTGACGTCACGTGTCCGCTGGGATAAACCTTGACTCGAAAAACAGACATTGGAAAGTTAAGTTTCATACAAGTTTACATTCTTTCAAAAGATAATGATGCGCGTCCCTGCTTGTATTAGTTTGGTTTACCTCCCCTCACACATCGAGCACAACTGAGAAAGTCCTTTTCCTGGTTAAGAGCAAAAGCAGGTTCTGAGTTAAGATCAGATTTTCTGGGTTAAGGCAATTTTCGGGTTTAGAGTACAATTGTATTTAAACTTTTTAACCAATGGTAGGACTATGACGTTTTTAAGAGGAATAAAACTGCGAAACCTTTATAAATAATGACTTATGACACAATAAATACATGTAGTTTGAAATTAGGCTTTCAATGAAACTGACTTCTAAAAGAGGAATTCATCATTTCAGTTTCTGAAAAAAATGCTTCCTTCGGACAAATGGATAGATGGACAAAACCATAACAGAATAAGTAGGGCAATGAATACCGTTAAAAATCAAAGGTTGGGACAAACAGGTCGGAGCAATCAGTGCAGACCCAAATCAAATGAGCAGCCTGATCAGGACATTAACTGTGTTCTATTCCATCTTCATCTTTTGGGCACATGCCTACTTTGTAAAATAAAACTTTCATTTTTAGGACAATGGTGGTAATTATTTCGAGTGTCCCAATTCTTGGAAGTTTTAAAAATACAGTTTATGCACGTTTGGATGGTGAAGCCATTAATGCATCTGTTCAAAAGCGAAGACGAAAAAATTATGTCTGAAAAGTACCAAAAACGGATTGATCCAAGCAATATCATGTTTTAGATTTTTAAGAAATAGAGGGCAAACAGCGAAGACCCAGGTGAGGCGGTTCGTGATGAGCCGCCTCATCTGGATCTAAGCAGTTTACAAATTCATTATAATTGTTTTTCATTTTTCCTTTTTTTTTTTTTTTTTGGGGGGGGGGGGGGGGGTCGGGGGATGGAGCGAGTTTATTTGACAGGTGAATATAATATATATGTTTTAAAATAATATTAAAATATTAATAAAAAAACATTTGAAGACGTTTCCATCGCAAGATTTAGTTTCAGGATACAGGCTGATCTCTGGGGTAAAAAAAAAATCATAATTTATTGTCACTTTTTGAGACTCTATATTCAGAAAAACCTTGCTATAGTCAAAATGTTTTATATTTTGTGCTACTGGCCACCAGAATAAAAAGGGCCATGCACTGCCAAGTACAATTATGAACATATATAACCATTTAGCTTGACGCCAGGCTAAATCAGCATCAATGACATGCATACGCTATATTGATTATCCCCATCATTGTTTCCATAGTATCAGAACTTGTATAAAGCGGACACCTGACTTTGTACTCCTAGACTGAAGATCCCAGTTTACCATTTCAGCAATTAACCAAATTTGCCTTATAGACTACCATTATTGTCAAATGTTGCGCAATGTTATAGCAAGATCTGCTATCAAAATAAACGCTAATGCATGCACAAACAGCAAAGGGTGCATTAAGGTTTTCTACTGGAATCAACTGCGTAGTAACGCATGTGAGAACACGCAATACTGCATACATAAACAACTTGCATATATTGAAGAATCTTAAAGTGAACAGTGGAAGTGCGTGTCTTTCGATATGTATATAGTATTTCCCCTTTAGATTTTGAAAGCGGGGTATGGGATCTGATTGTATAAGTTCCTGATCATAGCGTATTCTTTTACTTTCCATTATTATGTGCAGCTGTGAAAGCTGATTTAAGTATTTACTGTAGCTCCTTTTCCACAGGACGGTGAAGTTGGTTTGCTTTTCGTTTTTCGCTTTTCGTTTTTCGCCTTTCGTTTTTCGCTTTTCGCTTTTCGTTTTCGTTTTTCGCTTTTCGTTTTTCGCTTTTCGCTTTTCGTTTTTCGCTTTTCGTTTTTCGATTTACGCTGTTTTGTTTTTTGTTTTCGCTTTTCGTTGTTCGTTTTTCGATTTAGGTTTTTTTGTTTTTCGCTTTTCGTTTTACGATTTTTGTTTACGTTTTTTTTTTGTTTTTTTTTGTTTTTCGCTTTTCGCTTTTCGCATTTCGTTTTTCGTTTTTCGACATTAAAATTCTATTTTGACCTTCGTATTGAAGTTCAATAACAAATTTTGAGATTGGAAATACTATTTTGATGTTCGCACTAAAGCAGAATATCGAATTTTTAAATTCAAAATCCTATTTTCACATTCGAAATGAAGCCAAATATGGTATTTTGACATTCGATATCCTATTTTGACATTCGCACTGAAGCTTAACATGGTATTTTGAAATTCGAAAGCCTATTTAGACAATCGAATTCAGGCCGAATATGGTATTTTGATATTTGATATCCTATTTTGACTTTCGCACTGAAGCCGAATATCGAATTTTGATATTCGAAATCCTATTTTGACATTCGAACTGAAGCCAAATGTGCTATTTTGACATTCAATAACGTATTCTTACAACAGCACTGAAGCCAAATATGGTATTTTGACATTCGAAATCCTATTTTGACATACGAATTTAGGCTGGATATGGTATTTTGATATTCGAAATCCTATTTTGACATTCGCACTGAAGATAAAAATGGTATTTTGACATTCGAAATCCTATTTTGACATTCGAATTCAGGCCGAATATGGTATTTTGATATTCGAAATCCTATTTTTACATTCGAAATGAAACAGAATATCGAATTTTGATATTCGAAATCCCATTTTGACATTCGAACTGAAGACGAATATGGTATTTTGACATTCAAAATCCTATTTTAACATTCGCACTGAAGCTTAATATGGTGTTTCGACATTCGATATCCCATTTTGACATTCGAACTGAAGCTTAAAATGGTATTTTGACATTCAAAATCCTAAGTTGACATTCGAATTCAGGCTGATTGTGGTATTTTGATATTCGAAATCCTATTTTTACATTCGAAATGAAACAGAATATCGAATTTTGATATTCGAAATCCCATTTTGACATTCGAACTGAAGACGAATATGGTATTTTGACATTCGAAATCCTATTTTAACATTCGCACTGAAGCTTAATATGATATTTTGACATTCGATATCCTATTTTGACATTCGAACTGAAGCTTAAAATGGTATTTTGACATCCAAAATCCTATTTTGACATTCGAATTCAGGCCGAATATGGTATTTTGATATTCGATATCCTATTTTGACATTCGCACTGAAGCCGAATATTGAATTTTGATATTCCAAATCCCATTTTGACATTCGAACTGAAGACGAATATGGTATTTTGACATTCGAAATCCTATTTTGACATTCGCACTGAAGTTTAATATGGGATTCTGATATTCGGTATCTTATTTTGACATTCGAACTGAAGTTTTAAATGGTATTTTGACATTCAAAAAACCCTATCTTGACATTCGAATTCAGCCCGAATATGGTATTTTGATATTCGATATCCTATTTTGACTTTCGCAATGAAGCCGAATATCGAATTTCGATATTCGACATCCCATTTTGACATTCGAACTGAAGACGAATATGGTATTTTGACATTCGCATTGAAGCTTAATATGGTATTTTGATATTCGAAATCCTATTCTGAGGTTCGAATTCAGGCCGAATATGGTATTTTGATATTCGAAATCCTATTTTGACATTCGAATTGAAACCAAATATCGAATTTTGATATTCGAAATCCCATTTTGACATTCGAACTGAAGACGAATATGGTATTTTGATATTCGAAATCCTATTTTGACATTCGCACAGAAGCTATATATGGTATTTTGACATTCGAAATCCTATTTTGACATACGCTCCGAAGCTTAAAATGGTATTTTGACATTCGAAATCCTATTTTGACATTCCAATTCACACAGAATATGGTATTTTGATATTCGAAATCCTATTTTGACATTTGAACTGAAACCGAATATCGAATTTTGTTATTCGAAATCCAGTTTTGACATTCGAATTCAGGCCGATAATGGTATTTTGATATTCGATATCCTATGTTGACATTCGCACTGAAGCCGCATATCGAATTTTGATATTCGAAATCCCATTTTGACATTCAAACTGAAATCGAATATGGTATTTTGACATTCGAAATCCTATTTTGACATTCGCACTGAAGCTTAATATGGTATTTTGATATTGATATCCTATTATGACATTCGATCAGAAGCTTCAATGATATTTTGACTTTCAAAATCCTATTTTGACATTCGAATTCAGACCGAATATGGTATTTTGATATTCGATATCCCATTTTTACTTTCGCACTGAAGCCGAATATCGAATTTTTATATTCGAAATCCCATTTTGACATTCAAACTGAAGACGAATATGGTATTTTGACATTCGAAATCCTATTTTGACATTCAAATTCAGGCCGAATATGGTATTTTGATATTCGAAATCCTATTTTGACATTCGAAATGAAACAGAATATCGAATTTTGATATTCGAAATCCCATTTTGACATTCGATATGAAGACGAATATGGTATTTTGATATTAGAAATACTATTTTAACATTCGCACTGAAGCCGAATATCGAATTTTGATATTCGAAATCCCATTTTGACATTCGAAATGAAGACGAATATGGTGTTTTGACATTCGAAATCCTATTTTGACATTTAATTCAGTCCGAATATGGTATTTTGATATTCGAAATCCTATTTTGACATTCGAAATGAAACCGAATATCGAATTTTGATATTCGAAATCCCATTTTGACATTCGATATGAAGACGAATATGGTATTCTGACATTCGAAATCCTATTCTAACATTCGCACTGAAGCCGATTATCGAACTTTGATATTCGAAATCCCATTTTGACATTCGAACTGAAGCTTAAAATGGTATTTTGATATTCGAAATCCTATTTTGACATTCAAATTCAGGCCAAATATGGTATTTTGATATTCGAAATCCTATTTGACATTCGAAATGAAACCGAATATCGAATTTTGATATTCGAAATCCCATTTTGACATTGGATCTGAAGACGAATATGGTATTTTGACATTCGAAATCCTATTTCGATATCCTATTTTGACATTCACACTGATGCCGAATATCATATTTTGATATTCGACATGCCATTTTGACATTCGAACTGAAGACGAATATGGTATTTTGACATTCGAAATCCTATTTTGACATTCGTACTGAAGCCGAATATGGTATTTTGACATTCGAAATCCTATTTTGACATTCGCACAGAAGCTTTAAATGGTATATTCGAAATCCTATTTTGACATTCGAACTGAAACCGAATATCGAATTTTGATATTCGAAATCCCATTCTGATATTCGAACTGAAGACGAATATGGTATTTTGACATTCAAAATCCTATTTTGACATTCGAATTCAGGCCGAATATGGTATTTTGACATTAGATTTCCTATTTTGACATTCGAACTGAAGCTTAAGTTTAAGCTTCAGTTCGAATGTCGAAATGGGATTTCGTAAATCAAAATTCAATATTCGGCTTCAGTGCGAATGTCAAAATAGGATATCGAATATCAAAATACCATATTCGGCTTGAATTCGAATGTCAAAATAGGATTTTGAATGTCAAAATACCATATTCGTCTTCAGTTCGAATATCAAAATGGGATTTCGAATATCAAAATTCGATATTCGGTTTCAGTTCGAATGTCAAAATAGGATTTCGAATATCAAAAAAGCATATTCGGCCTGAATTCCATTGTCAAAATAGGATTTCGAATGCCAAAATACCATTTTAAGATTCAGTGCGAATGTTAAAATAGGATATAGAATATCAAAATACCATATTCGGCCTGAATTCGAAAGTCAAAATAGGATTTCGAATGTCAAAATACCATATTTGGCTTCAGTGCTGCTGTTAGAATACGATATTGAATGTCAAAATAGCATATTAGGCTTCAGTTCGAATGTCAAAATAGGATTTCGAATATCGAAATTCGATATTCGGCTTCAGTGCGAAAGTTAAAATAGGATATCGAATATCAAAATTCCATATTCGGCCTGAATTCGAATGTCAAAATAGGCTTTCGAATTTCAAAATACCATTTTAATCTTCAGTGCGAATGTCAAAATAGGATATCGAATGTCAAAATACCATTTTAAGCTTCAGTTCGAATGTCAAAATAGGATATCGAATGTCGAAATACTATTTTCAGCTTCAGTGCGAATGTCAAAATAGGATATCGAATGTCAAAATACTATATTAAGCTTCAGTGCGAATGTTAAAATAGGATTTTGAATGTCAAAATACCATATTCGTTTTCAGTTCGAATGTCAAAATTGGATTTCAAATATCAAAATTCGATATTCGGTTTCAGTTCGAATGTCAAAATAGGATTTCGAATATCAAAATACCATATTCGGCCTGAATTTGAATGTCAAAATAGGATTTCGAATGTCAAAATACCATATCCAGCCTGAATTCGAATGTCAAAAAAGACTTCGAATGTCAAAATACCATATTTGGCTTCAGTGCTGTTGTTAGAATACAATATTGAATGTCAAAATAGCATATTTGGCTTCAGTTCGAATGTCAAAATAGCATATCGAATGTCAAAATACTATATTAAGCTTCAGTGCGAATGTTAAAATTGGATTTTGAATGTCAAAATACCATATTCGTCTTCAGTTCGAATGTCAAAATGGGATTTCGAATATCAAAATTCGATATTCGGTTTCAGTTCGAATGTCAAAATAGGATTTCGAATATCAAAATACCATATTCGGCCTGAATTCGAATGTCAAAATAGGATTTCGAATGTCAAAATACCATATCCAGCCTGAATTCGTAGTCAAAATAGGATTTCGAATGTCAAAATACCATATTTGGCTTTAGTGTTGTTGTTAGAATACAATATTGAATGTCAAAATAGCATATTTGGCTTCAGTTCGAATGTCAAAATAGCATTTCGAATATCAAAATTCGATATTTGGCTTCAGTGCGAAAGTCAAAATAGGATATCGAATATCAAAATACCATATTCGGCCTGAATTCGAAGGTCAAAATAGGATTTCGAATGTCAAAATACCATTTTCAGCTTCAGTGCGAATGTCAAAATAGGATTTCGAATGTCAAAATACCATATCCAGCCTAAATTCGAATGTCAAAATAGGATATCGAATATCAAAATACCATATTCAGCCTGAATTCGAATGTCAAAATAGGATCTTGAATGTCAAAATAGCATATTTGGCTTCAGTTCGAAAGTCAAAATAGGATTTCGAATATCAAAATTCGATATTCGGCTTCAGTGCGAAAGTCAAAATAGGATATCGAATATCAAAATACCATATTCGGCCTGAATTCGAATGTCAAAATAGGCTTTCGAATTTCAAAATACCATGATTTAAAGCTTCAGTGCGAATGTCAAAATAGGATTTCGAATGTCAAAATACCATATTTGGCTTCATTTCGAATGTGAAAATAGGATTTTGAATTTAAAAATTCGATATTCTGCTTTAGTGCTAATATCAAAATAGTATTTCCAATCTCAAAATTCGTTATTGAACTTCAATACGAAGGTCAAAATAGAATTTGAATGTCGAAAATCGAAAAACGAAATGCGAAAAGCGAAAAGCGAAAAACAAAAAAACAAAAAAACGTAAACAAAAAACGAAAAACGAAAAGCGAAAAACAAAAAACAAAAAAACGTTAATCAAAATACGAACAGCGACAAACAAAAAACAAAACAGCGTAAATCGAAAAACGAAAAGCGAAAAACGAAAAGCGAAAAACAAAACAGCTTTTATCGAAAAACGAAAAGCGAAAAACGAAAAACGAAAAGCGAATAACGAAAAGCGAAAAACGAAAAACGAAAAGCGAAAAACGAGAAACGAAAAGCGAAAAACGAAAAACGAAAAGCGAAAAACGAAAGCAAACCAACTTCACCGTCCTCTTTTCCACGCGACGTCAATCATCTCATCCACAGCGATCAGCCGACATATTTCAGTTTGCGCAGGCTGGTTAGAGTAGTCTTTGTTCTGAAATGTCTTAAGATACACAGCCGGAACCCTGAGTTGAAGCACCATTGAATCAACGATGACTTTTAATATCATTATTAGTTTTTAATTTATTATTAAGGAAGTTATAAACCATTCATCATTACCAAATCAAAATATCAGGTGTCATCTGAGATTGTATCTGCATACACTTCTTTCTAATTTTTGACCCGAATTTTCATAGGTTGCAGTGATGCAGGCGTCAGACTCCTTGACGTTTGTAATTCTGAAACGTTTGCCCTTTAATGTCTGGGCTTTTGAATTTTTTAATTACAAACTTGATAACTGTATTCATACCAACCCATATTTAGAAATTGACTGACGTTTACACGATGAAGAACTTAAGAATTTTAATTATATTTTGACAATTTTGGTACTTGAGCCACGACTTGCACAACGGGTATTTACTGCATCTGCTAGCAGCAAACGTTTAGACAAGTCTGCGCATTCGCGCAGTGTTTTCAGCCACTTTGCTGTTTTCACGGCCGTACATTGTTACCAAGACATATAAAGCTCTAGCTTGACTGCGCAGACCGAGTCATCAAAGAAAGTAGATCCAAATGATGAGTCGCCAGATTCGGATCTACGCTCTTTGCAATTTCACAAAATAAAAATGCGCTTTTTGCACTTGAAGGGGAAATTTGACTTTTGGATGAACTATATTTTATAATAAGACCAAATAGTACGTATAACTGAGTCCGCTCATTTTCGCTTCCTGCAGAGACTGTTCGCCGTATATTGCTGCACAGAGACTGTACGCTAAATTTTGCTTCCTGCAGAGAACTACGGCCTGTGCAGAGACAGAAATGACATCTTTCGGTAAGGAAATTGCTTTAATTTTCTCGTATATGTTCATTCCTATCATCTAGCTATTTTGCATACCTTATGAAACAAATACCCGGAAATTATATCCAAGAAAATGCATGAGAAGTCCATATTTTAGACTTACGTGTTAGAAATATGATATTTCTACCCATAGTATTTAATGAAAGATTCTGTTGAATTATGCAGCATTTTTCTGTGCAAAATATGTATTTCGAATTGATTTTTGAGAAGCTACAGGACTTCACTTCTGAAAGACTGCCAGTTGTTAACAAAAAACCAAAAAAAAAAAAACATATGCTGTGTACGGTATTCGTCTACCAATAATTGCCTTCTGTACAGAGTCCGCTTGGCTCCTGTTCTGTTTCCGCTTGATACATATATGGTAGTTGGTGCCAAAAACATCGTTGAAATGTCCCGAGCCAGTCAGAAGCCTCAGGATAGTGAGAATATAAACTTCTCAGAATGTGTGGCCTAACCTAGTTCGTAACATAAACAACTCCGGTATTGTAACAAGTGATTAAACTCAAGCAAACTGGTTCAGATTGGGATATTTGAACAGTCTAATCAAGTTTTTTGTAAAATGACCTTGCACAAACACTTTATAGGCCCTATTGCTCTATAAACATGAAAATTTTCATCAAGAGGTATCGCTGCAGGCTTCTCGCCATAGTTTCTTCATTGTAAATGACCGCGATCGGCCGACTTAAAACAAATAAAACATCCATGAGTTTCACATAAAAAGGGTCTGAAAACTTATTTGGGTCATTTTAGTTGGCAACTAAAATGACCTACTTTCGATTTCATGCCCTTTAATAAAATGGTAAAAATACAATTTACAAGGGTGAGGCCTCATTCACTGTGGCGCTTTTGTTTATATTGCATCACTCAATCGGAAACCAGAAAAGGAAAATCATATTTTGTTGAGCGATTTGTAGTTTTTCAAAAACCTGTTTTTCATACTTTTTGCCAGCTATTTGGGTCAATTTATGCACTTCAACCTACATTTTATCATCAAACGTGAAGGTCGAAAGGGTTTTCGTAATGATTTGTGTTTGGGCGTTTTTTTACACTGATAGGACTATGGAGCCTTTAATATATATCTGATCAATTAGCTTTGGTAGTTAGTTTAGTCCACATGGGATAAATCAGAGGGAGTGTCCAGTGATCCTTGTCCGTTAATTACAGAAGTTGCTCCACTATTTAAAATGACGGAAAACTCTTACACTACCTATATTGATCTCAACAGCCACAACTTCGTATCAATGTGGCAGTGACGTCATGTCGATGATTTATTCATACGACGGATCTCTCATTATCTGCTGGTCTGTTACGATGTATATGACCTATACAGATGGTTTCTGCCTAAACAACCAATATCATAGATCAAATACAGTCACGGAATGAGAGATGGATGGATAGATGATTGCGATTTCCTGACTTTGCAACACCATTTAAGTCATATCTTGCCAATGGAAAGGTGATAATAAATAACTGAGTGTAATTGAATCCCGTCTATGGTTTAAAAGAATGCCGCCTTAAGCGAGATTTGAACCCCGAATGCCAGTTTTTTAAAAACGTGATATTGTACTCTATCAATTTTCCATTTCTGCATCGTCTTTTATGTGAAGCCTCATTACTTTCATGGCCCTGGTCATTATATGTATTTTCTGGGATAGAGGGTGAATATCAAGCTGAATGTATACACCGTCAGGAGAACCAACTCTGCAAATGCCATTTCTAATATGGGTAAGGTATTAAAAAGAATAAACTTGCAGGCTAGGGTCATTTTCCTTTCAGAGTAGAGATCTCCAGGACAGCAAAACAAATATCAAACATGTTGTATCCCTTTGTAAAAACAGCAGGAAAAGTGGAGGTGTACTCCTACACCCTTATTCCATCAAACACATGTCGTCAGCCACATGACAAGTTTATCAATGTGCTACCAAAATCACAACGTCAGCCCAGTCGTATCAACATGCCATTCACGTCACAACATCAGCACAACGTCGTATTAATATGCCACCGACGTCAAAACGTCAGCACAACGTCGTATCAACGTTGTCCCAACTTCACTGTCAGCGTAACTTCGTATCAATATAGGGATCAAACATGGTTTTTCATGCATTAACGTTTGCCAGATCCGGAGGGAGATGTTGGAAACCGAGGCCAAAGGCCGAGGTTTATAACATCTCCCGAGGGACCTGGCAAATGTTAATGCATTGGAAGCCAATGTTTGATCGCTGTTATTGCATAAATTCAACGAATTATTAGTTAAAATTTGAGGAAAAACTTGGCACTATATTTTGTCAGCATTTGACAGCCAACGCGCTGGTAATCTTTTTACTACTATTCGTCTTCCGGGCCCAAGACATTTAGCTATTCAAAATGACCGCCATCATCCTATTCAACCTCAATATTTCGGAAAATTGTCCAAGATGGTCATTGTAGTTGATGCAAAATAGATTGCAAATTAAAAAACAAAAAGCAGATGTCTTGAGAAATAATTTCCATGCAGAACAAGCCTGATCGATTCATATACCATCCTGCAGTTCTTGATTGCTGAAAGCCTGAGATGCTTGTTTTCTTTAACACTTATTTACTGTCCATTTGACATCGTAAGAATGTAAACAACATTGCTTTAAACCTGAGTCACGACGATAACGTCAGGTTACAAAGGCACGGTGACGTCATATAGGGGCATACTTTGGTAGCGCACCACCAATTTTTGTAATTCGACCAAAACCGGAGAGACAAAGTTGCATGGCGGATTTTTTCAGTGGCCCGGTACAAGCATAATGAAAGTTCTGTCATCGTGCATCAACAGCGAGTGCCAATCCCTTGTTGAAACACGGCTTTTCGCCGGTTGATGCACGGCTGTTAATACCTATCGGCACTGCTTTTTATGCAATAATGAGCCATCGACGTCGCAACGTCAGCACAACATCATATCAACTTGCTACCGACGTTACGTTAACACAACGTTGTAACAACGTTGTATCAACGTGGCACCGACGCCATTGTGACGTTTCAATGATGCGAAAGATTTTCCAGTGTCTGCAGGTAGAAGATTTCTTCGGCACAGTGCATGATATATATAGAGAACATTATGAGGCATTATGGTTAACAGTCATATTGCAACAAAGTAGCCTCTCTCTATATAGAATATTGTCATTAAAAATGTACACATGATATTTTATGACATTTTCATCTCTCTCCTGCATTTAAACCATGTATGTAACATCAACAAATAGTGTGCTAGTCATCCTCAGGCTGCAGCATTATATAGATGCATATTTTCCTTGAAAATGTTCCAGAAAGCAACAACCGTTAAGATATCTCTACATATCATTTACGGACCGAAATAAAATTAATTCAATAATATTTAACCAAAAATATTGATCTATCTGATATTTTGCCAGCGGAAACCGTACACTGCTACTTAACAAAAGCAAGGAAACCGTACATTGTAGAATTAGACGCCTTACAGTGCATTTTTTCTGCCTTTTTCTGCAGTAAATTCGTAACTCTCACACTTAAAGAAACTAGCACATGCTTTGTCAGTAAAATACGCTGGCAACATATGAAACTCATTGTATTTTAGCCAAACAATTACAAATAAAAAGAAATGCATTGTTTTTTGTTTTTTTTTTCTGAAAACAAATTCAAAATAAACGATGAGAGTCTAACACATACACTTAATATTTTGCAAACTTTGATTACAAAATGATATGCAAGCTTAAATTTATGACAGTGGCTGATCTCTGATTATTACTGAATTGTTCTAGACAAATTTTATCTCACTGCCCCTTCAGAATTGTCCCGGCGGAAACCGTTGTTCTGTTCAGGAAGCAAAATACGAACATGAATATCGTAGAGTCTCGGCGGAAGCAATATATGACGGACAGTCTCAGCAGGAAGCAAAAATTAGCGGACTCGATTATACCCTGTGAAGACAGACATTATCCGATTACCTTGTAAAGATGATTTAATTTCAGGATACAGGCTAAACTCTGGGGTCAAAACTAAACATGATTTATTACCCCTCTTTGCGATTGTATAATTAGTGTACGACTTTCTCCAGTCCCGATCTTTTACATTTTGTCGAACATTTGTACATGTAACTATTTAACTGGGATAAGTGTAAACAATATTTGTTTGTAATTACTGTACATATACAAAACAATACAAATTAACAAAAAGATAACCTATTTTACAGTAGCTTGAAAGGGATTCAGAAGAAAGTCTTGCGACAAGAATCGATTAGAATACATGGCAAACATACATTGTTTACATTATCCTCATCATTGTTTCCATTTATGCAGAACTTCTATTATATTACCGTGGGTACCTGACTTTTGTTCCTTCCTAGACTTAAGGTTTAGGTTTTCCGTTTCAGCAATTAACCAAAAGGGGGGGGTCTACACAAGGGCCATTTTCTGGTTACAATTGGATTTTCACCAAACCTCACCTATATGTACTTGTAAGTGTTGGCTTTTCTAGATTGAAATACTTACCTCATTGAAAGCGTTCTTTGAGTGGAGCGCAGTGCCAGAGTGCGTGGGGTAATTCCACCCAATACCATACCATGCATCATGTTTTTTCAATTATCTCTACAAGTAATAATGACTGATTTACCATTAAGATTTGAAACAATACAGGCACATATGCTTATTACTTTTGGTTATATAATTTATATTTTTGCTTATTCAATAAAAGTTTTTTGCGCATACAAATGGTAACAGGAATTTTACATCTCTTTTTTTGGCTTCTCCAACTTTACGAAAAACCAAATTTTTTTATTATTTATCCAGATATATGAAGGAAACTTTGTAATTATATTGATATGATATAGTGCATTTTAGATTTATAAAACACTATCTTAGGCATATGAAAACATGAATTATCTGCCCTTGATTGAAGAAAATATCAGAAATTTAATTGAAAATGTAAGATCGAAATTCTACACTAGAAGTTCCACTATCATGATAATTGCTTATAGGGATACAAACATCAAAGGGTGCATTCGGGTTTTCTGCTTGAAACAACTTCACAGTAACGTTTGCGCGAATATGACAGATTGCACATATAAAGTGGAAGTGTGTGTCTTTCGTGAACTGTTGTCAATTTATGTATATTCTTCTTTCCCTTTTGGGTTTTGAGGGCGGGATATGGGATCTGATTGTATAGGCTCCTGATCATAGCCTATCTTTTTACTTCCCATCAATATGTGCAGCTGTGAAAGCCAAGTATTTTCTGTATGCGCCCGACGCCAATTACCTCATCTATATCGATCGGTTGAGACGTTTCTCAGTTTGTACAGGCTGACTAGTGTTCTGGGGCGGAGTGCAGGCGTAAGCATACGACAGACAAACGTCTGTCGTAAATAAGTCGCAGAATTTAATCGGTGTGCACAACCGAGGCGTGTCGTTAACTTAAAGTTAAAATCGCTTCAAGTCGCACGTCTACTCGATAGTGCACGTACAACATTGGCGTATCGTATTCGTTTTACATTATTCTTGTAGTGCTTGTTACGCAGAAGGTTTTACACACAGTTTACACGGGTGTAGAGCCTTATGCGTCGCCAGGACGGCGGAGGGTGACTTCCGGTTAAAGGGTTATCGACCAGTGTATTACATTTACAAGGAAACTCTAACAACGTTAGAATTTTTGGAGTTTATATATATAGTAATGTAAATTCTATATATACAATACATATCAGTTCATGTCGCTGGCCCAAGTTAGGTGTTTGTTTCAAATCTGTAATCGATTTGCGTACTATACGCAAATAGATTACCGTCTGACGTCAACACCGCACTCGGTTCAGCGCCATGAACTAAAGGAAAACACAAAGAACGAAAACGTTAATTGAGCTCATAAAAAACAAGGCCTTATGGTGGTTGACTTCAACTGGTCACTCCCTGGATCCTACCATGGGCCAGTCCATATTATGAAGAACACCAACTTATATCATATCGTGCACGCTTATATACTGGTCGCTCCCTGAATCGTACCAGGGACCAGTCTATATATAATAAGACACACTTTAGTGGACGAACACTGTCCCACTTTCACCTCCGCAGTAATCACCTCGACCTCGCCTATATTTTGTGCTTCCCGCCTCGGCTAGGAAACATGCACAAGCGGCGTTGTAACTGCCTCTACCCGGGTTGGTATTAACCTGGAGATGTATATTGAATCTCCAGGTGAGACGTGGCTCTAAGTCCTAACAGCTGGCTGTCGGACTTGATGTGCCTAAAAATAACGAACTTACACTTAATACATTATAACTACATAATAACAATACGTAAGACTTGGGCCTGTCTTGGAAATACCGTACAACGCCCTCGACGAATGCCGAGCATAACGTGCACACGCCAGCCGTGTACACTTGACACAACTCACGATCACGATGTAAAGCCAAAATTGTGCTTACCACTTCCGCCAATGAAGAAACGTAGATACTACCACGCATGTGCGTCGAAGGATCTGACGTCAAACATTGTCAAGAAGTATACTGACGTCAACAGGTATTGCCATGACATACCCCACATAAAACATGAATTATCTAGACAATAACCTATCTACATTAAATTGATTTACCAAAAATTTAACTCGCATATGTTTTAATTCGTTTCTTTAAACTAATCGTATTACCATTTGCCACAGAATATAATAACTTAATAAGCGTTTCTAACACATTTGGGATCATAACGTTTGATCTGACATCATGACGCCAATGATGTTATACCATATGACGTCATCTAGTGAAGGCAAATCAAACCCATGACGACCAAAAGCTACCATTATAACATATGAAAAAACCTTAATGCGGTGCATGCTATGGCGTCAATTGACGTCACGAGTATCTAAATTAATTCCATTACAAATCAAACTATTTCTATAGGCCACGTATACGTGAAACTAATATAAACAGTGCTGACGTCGCAATAACATCAATGCAACTGACGTCACATGAATAACATGAATGCAACTGACGTCACTGGACGTCAAATAGACGCACACCATTGCAACCAACATCAGTGATATAAACTATTTCCGTAATTTACAAAACTTCTTAATATACAAATATTATGCGCAGCATGATCATTACCAACAAAATCAGTCGATAATCCTAATATACAAATACCATGTGCAGCATGATCATTAACAATATCAGACGACACATATAATCATACCATATCAATCAGAAGTCACATTTTTCATTCTTAGCCAAAACTATTCTGAATAAATATAATCTTACCCCTCAGGTCTTAACACTGAACCTAGGCACACGACAATATAACATCCTTTACATTAAAATTAAACAGCCACGTCTAATTTTTCAATAAAAGATTAATATATAGATACTATGCGTCTCACTTTTAAATCATGCGACTCGAATCTAAGCGTGCAGGTATTCACCTTAAAATCATGCAACACGCCGTCCAGTGAAAACAGCCACGTGAGGTATTCACCAATAACCCGTGCATGACGTAGCCACACTTTCCGTAAATGTTTTACTACCACAGTTACCCTAAAAACTGTAGCCCTACTGATTGAAAGGATTAAAATAATTTCGACGACGTAGTCGACGATTCGGTTCATTTCGTAACAGTGCTGCATTTACATATGCTGGAATATTACACTGGATGGGTGAATTACAATAAAAACTCCGAACATTTATAAAGGCAACATTTTATTAATGCGAAATTAGGCACCTATAGGCGAGAAATCGCTCTTTAAATTGTGAGGGTGATATGATAAAATCCCTCTACGGCTGCTACAATGTTCACTCTTTTTTGCACAAAAATGCGTGGTCGAAATGTAGATCCAGATCTGACTCCTTATTGTACGTACTGGATTTAATTAACGCTGTTTTGTCGTATGAGATTTGTTATGATATTTTTGCAACTCAGAAGCTGCGAACTCTGTCTGACAAACTGACAAAAAACTGGCAGAGAACAGCTTTCTCCCTAGTAGTCTTTTTCCCTCGTGAAATAGGCTAGTTTTTGTTCAGTTCCTTCTCTACGTCGCTTTTATTTCACTAAACGCTCAGTCTCCATGCATTTTGAGTACTGACCATGTAGTGATCTACTCACAGAAGCGGTTAACACTGACGTCTTCTTGTTTTCTCAAAAGAAACATTTCACGTCAGTTCGTTGTGTAGCGACAGAAAACTGTACAACCTCTATTGATTTCTGTTCAAACCTGTCTAATTTGGTGTCGTTACGAAAGAAAACCAGTTGAAAGTAATGTATTTTAAAGGCACAAATTTGCCTTAAAAATCCTGTACCATAGAGCTCCCGCTCTTTCAAAGCCTCCACGGAGCTTTGAACTGCAGCACTTGTTCGCTGTTATAGTTTTGCGAAATGGATAAATATTAGGAACAAGAATAACGGGTACATTTATGTCAAACAACTGTAGCTTTATGTTTCAGCATACAATGGCCTCATGTATACCCGTAATTCAATGGACGATTACCTAAGTATGTAAATCAGGGTCTGCTCGTGCGCATAACAAGAAACACTTAGAAATCGACAATTCACGCTTCTGGATAGTCAGTACATCAGCATTACAGAAAAACGACAATTCATTAAGATATTGCAACAAACAAAACATTCTCATTCGAAAAAGCTTGAAACAAGTTGTTTGTAACGAGGGGATTACATTACTATTAATTATTCTAGTAAGGATGTCGTAGTTTGGTTGGGTTGATTGTTCTCATTCAGTTTTGGTCACATGTTCCTTTTGTCAAAGAATTCCTTTTGAGAAGTCATGAGATCGCTTTAATACGAGGTATCACATGACTGTTTCGATCGGTCATTTAAATTTTGTCCCTACTGTGGCGCGAAAAACCGCACAGGGCTCAGTCATCGACAATTTTCAGTCAAAGCTATGTCGGCAACGTCAGCCGAGATATTTTTCGACATATTTAGTCAATTATTATTTCCGTAAACAATCTCAACCCAACTATATATATATATCTTATATATATAGATATATCATGTTGAACTTCTGTGATTAAGAATTAAGTATAGAGATTATGTTTTTGTAAAATAATCCATTGGATGTAATTGGTGGGCTTTCTAGTCCTGCATTTTTAAAAAATTCTAATATCCGCCAATTATATATAGTAATTCTTATTGCTGTTGTTTGCTTCTTTACTCTACAATTCGCACGTAAATAAGTTGGCTTCCAGAACGCCAACTTATAAGGGATAAGGGCTAACGGAATGTCTAAACTACCATATGGCGATGAATCCTAGACAATATGTATCCGTTCTACCGACAGACACCCAAACCCGATTAGGACGACTTTGTCAAGAAAATCCATCCACAGACAAGTCAGACAAGTTTTTGTCACCCATCCTAACTCACGTGCTTACGATATGCTGTCCGACAGGCAAGCTGGGCCCATGAGAATGTTTCTCATTGGTAGTAGAAAAAAAATCGGAGAAAGGCAAGTTGTAAGATAGTGTAAACTTATCCGCGCTTTGCCTAATGTTGTGATGCATTTCTTTTCACTGGCAGTTTACAACGGTAAATGTCGGATTTAGGGGAGAGTCGGGTAACTTCGGACAGCGGGTAATTTCGGACACTGACATTGTTTCCTTTATATGTCAGTTGTTTGGAACTAAAATAAGAATTAACTGGCCAAACAGAGAAAATCCTGATGGGACGGCTCATTATGAGCCGTCTCATCTGGATTTTCACTGTTTGCAATTGTATGTCCGAATTTACCCGCCTGTCCGAAGTTACCCGACTCTCCCCTAAACGTTTTGAATAAGAATATTTTAACTATGCTATACCTAACTAATGGTATCATTATGCCGGAATGACCTTCTTTTCCATCATACTGGTCATCAAAACAACACGTCCCCGATGAAAACAAATAGTGAGTGGCGCCCTAGTGCATTTAGACTGCAAGAATGTTTTTTTTGTTCTTGTTTTAGATATTGCAAATGATTTATTAAAGTACTTACCAAGAAATGAAATAATTTGATGACTAAAAGATCCCAGTGAATGCAAGCGAGCACGGGCCAATACACAGTTTGTCAATTTGATTTTAGGGTAACAGTTTATGATGAATAAAAACTTCAGGTTTACCCATCAAATGCCATGACATTTAGCAATATCACGAAAGAGATGCCAGTCTAAATATCCTTTGAAATTCAAATCTTCATCAGAAAAATTCAACGAGTTGGCTTACAAACATTAAGTGTTGCATTCAGTTTGAAAAAGGATACACTCATCAGACACAGGACCTATCCTGACATACATGTATTGCTATATGAACGGTGTCTGTTACCATGCCCTAGGTCGATGGAACTGATTGATGAGCTGCCTCAACCGCGACTGTATGTTTTTCCATGAGTATAGCGGACAGTCAATATTTCATCATCTTCAAAGTGTTTTTGTGATAGACATTTAATTAAAACATACATGTACGTCTTAAAATATGTTGTAATGAACATTTATCTTATAGAATTTAGAAAAAAAAAATCATCGTGCATAATTATGAATGAGACTTACCGGCATGCGGAAACGGCGCCTATGGCATATGCTAACAGCAAAGACTCAGCCTAGCCTGCGTATTCATGCAGTCTGAAAATATTATGCATTGACCCAAGGGATTCTGCAAGTATTAAATGAAGGAACTACTTCAATTCAAGGAGTCACAGACTGGTTTTTGGTCTTGGTTGTTCGCAGATTCCTTAGCCAACCTTAATATCTGAAGCGGCTCTTATCATATATAAAGAAAATCGATCATGAAACACACGTGCTTATCTTATGTGAGAGCATTGCGCTTATTGTAATCCAGTCGCAACTACGCCTGCCGTACGCCCGCTTCGTGCACTTTGATTTTAGTATACAGTCGACGTTCGTAATCTACGCAGGCGTAGCTTACGCTTCCTTTGTGCACTCAGCCCCTGAAATGATTTAAGAAACCCAGCGGGAACGCAAAGCTGAGACACCATTGAATCAACGTTGATTATTATTATTTTTGATTTTATAATTATTCTTAAGACAGCTGTAAAGTTTCATTATTAGCAAATAAAAATGTTGTTGATAGGCAAATAAAATAAGTGCAGCCTGAGTGAGCATATGCGTACAAATCTTCCGTATTCTTGACCCGATTTTTGATAGGCTTTGGTGATGCGTACGTCAAACGACTTAACTTCAGTAATCCTGAAACTTTTGCCCTCTCTTGGCTCGGTTATTAATTTTCTTTATCATCAACTTGAAGACTGTATTTACTCCAGTCTATATTTAGGAATGGCTTGTTTTTTACGTTTGTCTTTAATGCAGGTGTAGTATTCTGTAATTTAAATTTTATTTTGACACTTTTCAATTAGATACTTGAGCCACAACGGGTGTTTGATGCCTCTGCAAGCAAAATTTGAGACCAGTCTGCGCATTCGCGCACTCTGGTCTGATATTTTGCTGTTTGCACAGAGCATATATTGATACGAAACATCTAAATGCTCCAATTAAAAGCTCAAGCTAGGCCGCGCAGACAAAAACAGAGATGTGCTAAGCAGCTTTAAAGGATATCTCGGCTCATATGTCAACTGTTAACTCTCTAAATACGTTACCGCTTATACTAGTAATATTAGATATGTTCGGCAAAATAAATTGTGAACGAGTATCCTCTGGACCGAGAAATACAACCAAAAAAAAAAAAAAAAAAAAAAAAAACAGATTCGTTTAAGTTGGTCTCCTCATGTCCAATTATATAATGTTTCAAAACTCACAGAATCCGGACTCACTGTACCATCTCTTCCGGTTTTCATAGTGTTGAATCGAGAGTACAAACTTTCGCTTATAACCAGTAATCCGGTTATCATGGTGCATATAAGAATAATATTATCTGGTCTTATAAGATCGTTGAATTCTTGATAGCAAAATTCTAATGAAGACGATCAGCAGTTTCACAGTATCCGAACTCACTGTACCATCTCTTCCGGTTTTCATAGCGTTGAATCGAGAGTAAAAAATTCACTTGTAACCAGTAGTCGGAAATCATTATCTTTAGAGATGTACAATGTCGTGTATGGGTGGATAGTAATGAGTACAGTATTCAAATCGGCCTAGGCATGATTCTAAAACCATTTTGAGCCTTTCCCTTTACTTGTTTTATAAAAATCTTTAAAATAAACGGAAGGCATTATCAAACTACAGTTTGTTTGTTTTGATAGTAGGGCGCTCGTTAGGTTTTGCATGACACAAGCTCGTGTTAAATTAGCTGTTCGAAATAAAATGTCTGTGACGGCCATGAGATTTTCATTGTACAGGGCAATAAAGTAAAAGACCGAAGAGCAAATTATATTAAACTTGCCTCTTTACATTTTCGAAGCTGAATAACTATAAATGACGCAGCAGTTTCCGGATAAAATCTCAAAACATAATGATTTCCGACTACTGGTTATAAGCGAATTTTGTACTCTCGATGCAACGCTATGAAAACCGGAAGAGATGGTACAGTGAGTTCGGATACTGTGAAACCGCCCATCGTCTTTATTAGAATTTTGTTATCAAGAACTCAACGATCTTATAAGACCAGATAATATGATTCTTATATGCACCATGATAATGTTTCGCATAACAGGAGAATTGCACTCTAAATTTCTTTTTTTTTCTTGGACTTTCGAGTGTGCAAAGTATAATACTCAGGATCAGGTTTATGTTCGATATTTTTTCAGATTAGTTCGAAATTGTGCTTGAAACGCTCCAGGAGGCTGTATTATATGAATACAGCAGCTGTCCAGTTCACCTGACATATCGACCCTTAATCTTGCAAGGTCGTTTGAGCACCACAGCTGACTCTGCAACAATCAACTTGGAGCTGCTTAGTTGCCCTACTTGTGACCACTATGGACAAAGTTCGTCGTATTTTCCAAGGGCTGTTTGAATTTTCTGTGAACATTCTCAATGGTAACGTTTTCCTTGTACAGCAATTTTACTATCTTATCCTACAGGCCAGCGTTTCTATTTTCCTTCTTTTTTTAGTGAAACTTAGGTCCATGATCACATACAGGCATATAGAAACATGGATATGACAAGAAAGCACATCTATTTCTCTTATGATCTATGATATAATTTTATGTTATTATCTCTCCAAACTGGCTTAAACTTCATTAGAGCTGCGGTGGCTTGTGCAAATTTTATCGGAATTCAGGTTTAAAGTTATCATCTTAGAAAACTGCCCCAAGGCATTTGAAGCTTGGTACAGTTCCCCTGATCTGGAGTGCACTTGTAGATTTGTCATGGAGGTGCTCAGTGGTACGAACTAGACTGGCATTGATACAGTACTTCCTCAAGGTAGCCCATAAGGCTGCATGTCATATCGTGTCAAAGGCTCATTTGAAATCTAGAAATAAGGACATGGTACAGATTCTGCTGATATCATTCGGCTGCATGCCATATCATGTCAACGGCTGATTCGAAATCTAGAAATAAGGACATGGTACAGATCCTGCTGATATTGAAGGTACTTTCCACATAGGAGCCCTATCTTCTTAGGTCGAAGATCATTTCTTTGTTTCTCATACAGGCTCAGAACCAGCCTGTTCTTCGGCGATTACCTCTTCAAGTTGGTGTCTGAATCTGTTAAAGATGAGTTTAAGCCTCCCTTGCTCAGTTAACTAATGAAAGTGATGGTTCTATAATTATGGCAGAGCTTTTGATTGACCTTTTTAGCTAACTGATCCGAAGGCTCACGGGTAAGTGAGCTTTATAGATTAGGCAGGCATCCGTCTTCCGTCGTCCATCCGTCTGTCTGGCAATATTTTAAAATCACACCTCCTCTGAAACTACAACCCCGATTCTTACCAAATTTTATTTATAGGTTACATAGGCAGGGGAAACCATTTTTCTGTTTTTTCATCCAAATTAATTCAGACCTTTGTTGACCCCGCTTTTCGAAAAAACCCGAGGGGTATAGTACTCGGATTTTCGTGGTTCCGAAGTTCCGTGGTTCTGTACTTCCGTAGTTCCGTCTCACTAAAGAGTAGGTACCGTGTGTGAGCAATTCCTCCTACAGTATTTCATGAATCATTCTGAAACTTTGCAAGCTTCTTTTTCATGGTCTTTAGATATGCATGTGTCTTAGGGGTTATCGTCTAAAATTGTACCACTTTTTCCGCTTTGCGAACTTAGTCATTTTTCAGCATCAGAAGACCTTTTGAGAACGTACGTATTCGGCTTTTCGTGGTTCCGAAGTTCCGTGGTTCTGTACTTCCGTAGTTCCGTCCCACTAAAGAGTAGGTACCGTGTGTGCGCAACTCCTCCTACAGTTTTTCATGAATCATTCTGAAACTTTGCAAGCTTCTTTTTCATGGTCTGTAAATGGGCATGTGACCAAGGGGTTATGATTGGATAATACTTTGACACTATTCTCACTTTATGAACTCAGTCACGTGCACATCAGAAGACCAATTGACAGTATATACCTTTTGTGCACAGCCACTTCTACAGTGTTTCATAAAGCATTTTAAACTTTTGCAGGCTTCCTCTTCATTGTCTTGAGACCCTCAGAAAGTGAAAATGAACTTTCGGGATAATACAGGTCAACCATTTTGAGTGCAGACGAATAAACGGTGTGACAGCACTTGACCCATTCAGACGAATAAACGGGGTAATACATTACACGAAAACTTCTCAACCGATTGAATGAAAATTCTGCGAAAACTCGGGTTGGTCGATTTCACCCCGTTAGGACAGAAACAGAACTGGGGGGTCGACCTCGACGCTCAGTGAGTGAAAATGTACTGTTGGGATTGTAAAGACCAAACACTTAGCAGTGCAGACGAATACACGGCGTGGTAGATCCCTGCCCTTTACAAGCACATGACAGATTCTCAACCGATTAAAAGCAAATCATTTTCGCCTTACGAAATGATGAAAGATGGGGGAAGCAGATCCTGACCACTGAAGAGCAAAAGAATAATCGTGGGGGCGTAGATGATAGGATCTGACCCTTCAAAGAAGCAGAATGAATTGGGTGGTAGAACCCGACCCTTAAACCTGACAAAATTGGCAGTGGATACTGAGGCGCTAAACTATGACAATAAATGCACACTGGTATTATGTTTAAGTGATTTTGGTGAGTGTAAACAACATCGAAACAAAGCCATATGTAAACATTCCAAAATAGCATGATTTTTGAAATACGCGAAAAACATATAACAAATTTGAACACCTGAAAATGAAGAATGCATGTAACATGAAACAAACTACATCTATGGTGTTAACTGAAAACTGCATCGCTAATATTGTATTGTTTTGTATAAAAAATTACATACTGAAATAAAGAATCAACTTAGGCTTACGAAATCAGAAACAGAACAAGAGGGCCATGAGGCCCTGAATCGCTCACCTGATTAAAGTGGCCATGTAGGTCATGTGACCTAGACAGCTTGAATAAATTTTCGTTCCCTCAGCACCTGGAGGCTGTGTATAAAATTTGGTTACAATTAGCCCAGTGGCTTTTGAGGAGATGTCTGAAATTGTCAAAATATGAGACATGGGTCAGAGGTCAAAGAATGATCTTGACCGCTTGTACCCGCAAATCTTCCATGTACCAATTAAGACGACTGTATATACCAATTTTTAGTCCAAAATCTTTTTATCATGAAATCTTATGTTCTAGCATTGTTCCATAATTGACCTTGCCTTATAAAAGGTCAATGTCAGCCCAAGGTCATCATTTGAATAATCTTAATAGTACTTAAGTACCTAATGCTAAATACCAAGTTTCAAGGCCATCGATCATTTGGTGCTGGAGAGGAGGATTTGTAAAGCTTTTTGCCATATATGCGCATGGCGGCCATGTTGGTCATATGACCCAGGTCGTTTGAACAAGTTTTCATTCCCTCAGCCCCTAGAGGCTCTATATGAAATTTGGTTACAATTTGCCCAGTGGTTTTTGAGGAGATGTGAGAAATTGTCAAAATATGAGAAACCAGGGTCAAAGGCCAAGGAATAACCTTGACCACTTGTACGCAAAAATTTTCATGTACTCATTAAAATGACTGTAGTTACCACTTTCAGGTCAAAATCATCAACAGTTTCCAAGAAATTTTGTGACTATGACTGTTTGAACAAATTTTCGTTCCCCGCCCACTAGGGGCTCTACATGAAATTTGGTTACCATTGGCCCAGTGGCTTTTGAGAAGATGTGTGATATTGTCAAAATATGAGAAACCAGGGTCAAAGGTTAAAGAATAACCTTGACCTCTTGTATGCATAAATTTTCATTTACTCATTAAGCTGACTGTATAAGCCAATTTTCGGGTCAACATTTTCAAGAGTTTCTAAGAAATCTTATGTTCTAGCATTTTTCCATATAAAAGCTACAGAAAGCAAATTAAACTTACCGTGAAAAAGGTCAAGGTCATTTCAAGGTCATAATTTGAACAATCTAGGTAGTACTTATGTACCCGATGCTACATACCAAGTTTCAAGGCCATCGGCTTAATGGTTCTGGAGAAGAAAATTTTTAAACATTTTTACCATATATGGGCAAGACGGCCATGTTTGTCATGTGACTAGGACCGTTTGAACAAATTTTCGTTCCCCGCCCCCTACAGGCTCTACACGAAATTTGGTTACCATTAGCCCAGTGGCTTTTTAGGAGATTGTTTGAAATTGTCAAAATATGAGAAATCAGGGTCAAAGGTCAAAGAATGACCTTGACCTCTTGTACGCATAAATTTTCTCTACATAAAATTTAGTTACTATCGGCCAAGCGGTTTCAGAGGAGAAGTCGTTTGAAAATGTTCCCGGACGGACGGACGACGTACGATGGAGCCTTACCATCCTATAAGATCCCGTGGAGCCGCTGGCTCAGGTGAGCTCAAATCATTCCTAGTGTAGGAGGAGCTGGGGTTAGTCTCATAAATTTGCAAGATGCAACTGTTCGATACTTCATTTGAAGATCAAGTCTCAGATTAAACTGAGGGTTTCAAAACAGACGATCAAGACCTTCATCATACATTTACGTTTGATATTGCAGGTCCATATTACCGTATATATGTATATAATGTATAGTAAAACTAAACGAGCAACTGTTTACAAAAATATATAAATAACCTGTTGTATAAATCGACTGTTAGACATACCTGGCGACGCATTTTCAAGTAGATGATACTTGTGAAATAAACACTTCAAGGGTACAATATTATCATGGGTGGAATTGAGAATTTCAAAGCTCTTGTGCTTCTTATAATTTTTTTGCAGTTTTATAACGGCTTTGGTTTTCAACTGAATGAAAATTCTGAAAGATTAGATGATACTGAACTAAAAACAATAATTGCGCAAAATGAAAAACGTAAAATGCCTTACAGTTTGGAGAACATGGAGGGACGTTCGAATATTTCTCTAGCACAAGAAGGATTTTCTGGAGTTGAAATTCAACATAATAATAATAAGTTAAGTGGGAAAAGGGAGCATTTTGAAGATACCAAGTTAGCAGCGGTTTCTGAGAAATTTCATCTGTTGGACAAAAAGTCCGAAGTGGAAAAGAAAGAAAGATTAAGATTTCGTCGACGCGTATCTCAGAGAGATGTTCTGGGTTCGCTGAACAACAACTCCGAGACACTGACGAGAAATACTTTCGCTTTCTTTGAAGACTTGAGAGAAACAAATAAAGGTTTGAGAGAAACAAATAAAATTATGAAAGAAATGTATGAAAATACCTCAAATGCTTTGCTGCACATCACGGACGTTTTGGAGTCCATAACAAAGAATATGGTGAACGTCGTACATGTAAGCACAGCTTTGGAAACGACCTTAAATGAGACCAAGAAAGAATTTCGAGAGGAAATGAATAACCTGTATTGTCACTTATCTCATTATCATTATAAGTCGTGCCTAGAACTGCTACAGGGTGGTTATTCAGAGTCAGACGTGTATATTATCTGCCTCGGAAATCACGCAATAAAGGTATAAAATTGAGAATTTGCAACCGTAAGCGTGTTCATAAAATCCTTTATACGCCGGTCTTGAAAAAAAAAACAACAGAAAAAACCAGACGTATCATGCTTTAGCGTTGTCCAGTTATCCGTCCGTCCGTCAACCTTTTCTTGTGCGCACCCTTTTTACAGTAACCTGATAAAATTTTTAAGCAAGAATGGTACAAGAATGGTAGCTCTCCCTTTCTTATTTTCCGAGTTACGTCTCTTTGATTAGTTTGATTCTTACTAGTCTTATGCTTGCCATAACTAGGTACATGTAGCTGTTTGCAATATCTGAATGAAACTGTTGCATTTGTATATGGCCTTAAGACGGTGTGTCGCGTTTACAAAATGGTTGTGCTTCCTTACTGAGTATCGGAGATACTCAGGGCAGTTTGATTAGTTTTAGTCTATTCTTGTGTATACTATTCTTGTGCATTTCATATGATTTTAGATGCATTTCAATGCTTTTTGCTGGATTATGAAGAGAGGTTCTTTTTTATTATTGTGTAGTAGATGTGGGAGGATGCCGCCATTTAGTCTTAGACCCAACTCATTGTCGAGCTACTGAAGTGCTTAGCAAAGCTGCCAAGTTGGGTTAACCACCACACATAAAACAACAATTATTCTTATTATCATCATCATTATTATTATTATTATTTATATATTTATTTATTTATCTATTTATTTATTTGGCTTGTTTCTAAAATTTAAATGCCCACCAGTGTCTATTCTAGAGAGGGGGATGGGGGATTCACCCAAATTTCTGACAATTCCCCCCTAATTCTTAGCAGAAGGGGGATTATTTTCTTTATTTTATTCATAAAAATAGATTTAAATGATATCTGAAAGCATTGTGTGTACTCATTGGTATTAAATTATAGCAAAAATACTAGGTACAATTGTTTTTATGTAGTTTAAGCCAAATTTTAGAGTTACAAGAGTGAGTTATACATTTTCTCTGTCGAAAATCCCCCCTAGTTTTTCAATCCTAGAATAGACACTGTGTCCAAGTAATCTGTCTTAGTTTGTTCACTAAAGCTTCGTTCACACGGTCAAAGTTTCTATGTGACGTTTGTTTGTTAAATTAACATAGGCTTGTGTAAATGAAAACATTTGTCTGATTGACTTGCCAAATTTATATTGTAAAGTATATTTGACAAACACTATTTGTCCGTGTGAACAGAAAGTTGTCCATGGAAAATGTAACAAAGACCTAGCTAAGGAGACGAACACAAAAAAAAATTCCTCATAATCAAAAATGTTTGACTTTGAACAAAATTTGTTTGTATATTCAACGAAGAAAATGTGGCATGATAAATTAACATAGGCTTGTGCAAATGAAAATATTTGTCTCATTGCTTTGCCAAATTTATATTTTAAAGTATATTTGACAAACACTATTTGTCCGTGTGAACAGAAAGTTGTCCATAGAAAATGTAACAAAGAACTAGCTAAGGAGACGAACACCAAAAAAAAATTCCTCATAATCAGAAATGTTTGACTTTGAACAAAATTTGTTTGTATATTCAACGAAGAAAATGTGGCATGATAAATTAACATAGGCTTGTGCAAATGAAAATATTTGTCTCATTGCTTTGCCAAATTTATATTTTAAGTATATTTGACAAACACTATTTGTCCGTGTGACCAGAAAGTTGTCCATATAAAATGTAACAAAGAACTAGCTAAGGAGACAAACACCAAAACAAAATTCCTCATAATCAAAAATGTTTGACTTTGAACAAAATTTGTTTGTATATTCAACGATCAAAAAATGTGGCATGATAAATTAACATAGGCTTGTGCAAATGAAAATATTTGTCTCATTGCTTTGTCAAATTTATATTTTAAAGTATATTTGACAAACACTATTTGTCCGTGTGAACAGAAAGTTGTCCATAGAAAATGTAACAAAGAACTAGCTAAGGAGACGAACACCAAAACAAAATTCCTCATAATCAAAAATGTTTGACTTTGAACAAAATTTGTTTGTATATTCAACGATCAAAAAATGTGGCATGATAAATTAACATAGGCTTGTGCAAATGAAAATATTTGTCTCATTGCTTTGTCAAATTTATATTTTAAAGTATATTTGACAAACACTATTCGTCCGTGTGAACAGAAAGTTGTCCATAGAAAATGTAACAAAGGAACTAGCTAAGGAGACAAACACACAAAAAACTCTCTTCATAATCAAACCAGTTTGACTTTGAACAAAATGTGTAAGTATATTCAACGAAGAAAATGTTGCATTGTTGACCGGTCACACAGGTAAAGTTTATTTGTCAAGGTAACTTTGAGGCAGACAGAAGAAGAGGTGGGAAGACAAAATCAAGGAGTGGAAAGGAATGGATTTTGCCAGCTCAACTAGGGCAGCTGAAGACAGGACAAGGTGGAAAGGGATTGTTTTGAAGTCATCTGTGTTGCCCCTACGACCTAGTAAGGTTATGGGACAGAATAGAACTTTGACAAGAACTCTGTGTTTGTGTGAACACTGCTGCAAATATTTCATTGTCAGAGTTTATTTGTCAAAGGTTCTTTGTGGCATTTTTCTGTGAAAAATAAGTTGCTCCATTTTAACGTATAGCGTGTGGTGTTTATAGTCTTGTTCCAGGAGTCAAGCAGTTTCAAATTTATCACGATTAATAAAGTCATCAAATAGGACTCGATGCTGTTGTAAGGCGTGTCAGCTGAAAATATTTACGCAGTATGATGTAGCACGCAGGGCAACGCCATCTAAAAAGGAAAAGTAACTATTCTGAAAATGAAATAAAACCATTAGCTATTGTTAAAGGTACTTTTGTTTCGGCTTTAGCCGTATAACCTTACTATTGACCTACATTTCAAGTATTTCCTTGGCCAATATAAATACACCCGGGATATTGATGTAAGTGCCTTACTTTCTCTTTCTACTTTCAGTTTCATTTGACTGTCGGCACAGTGACTGTTGGCCTATAAACCGTGTCGTGATGAATCTAGATATTTTGGCACAAATCGCTTTTTGCCAAAGAACATTTCGCCTATTATATGTCGCTCATGTAAAATATAAAACCAACAAAATAATTTGACACAAAATCGAAGACAAAAATAGATAATTGTTGCTGGCTTAGTTGTTGATATTATGTTGGAACTGTGACACTTTTGAGGTTACAAGTGGGGCGGTCAGCCAACCAATCCTCATCGTTATGTGCAACACAGACAGATCCCGATCAAAATTGAACAGCATTTCCGAAAACGAAACACTAACACCAACAACAAATATACATATCAACACGCGCATCCGTACACTCTGATCAGCGCATTCGATATCTTACATGTACCTGACTAATACAATACACACTTCTATTAATCTAAACCGATTATCTTTTTTAAGATATCTCTTGTTTATGATAAATTTGATTTACATTATTTTCAAAGTAGCTATTATCAAAATTTAATAAATCGTCTAAATATCGAGAAGTTGTGTAGAATGTCTCAGTTACATCGGCTAGACGTTTTTGAGAAAGAGAAAGCACAATTTCCTTTAGTAACAAAATTAAAACAAATCTGCAACAAGTGCAATACAATTTGTATCCATTGGAAAACACGCGAAATAATTGTATAACATAGTGCTAAATCTTTTTTTTTATAAGGAGGGAAAAAACATCCCGTTTTTCGGTCTGTGCCGCTCCAAAAGACCGCATTCTTACAAGAAGTATATTATATGTATTTCTTTTTTATTTGTAATTTGTAAGGGATCACTTTGAAAGAATCCATTTTCAGTGAAAGGTCGGTCTCTAAGCCCCCATTTTTCAACGCCTCGGCGGCACAAATTTATCACTTTCATATATGAGTATCCCCACCACCGATCTACCCGTAAATGTTTTAGGTTTTATTTTGAGTATTTCTGCACAACCACCATAAATAATTATAGAGCTGCAACGACTGGTACTCCTGGTACACATATCAAGCTGCTCCAAAAGTCATGAGTCTGTAATATTTGATATTTAAGGAGAAATGTGTAGACATTAAGTTTGGTTGTAGTAGTTATAGGTTAAAACGTCTGCTAATGAATATGTTGGATATGTATTAATGAATTAGACAACCATATACCTCTGTATGTTACACTCCGTTAAATTTCATCCAAAAATTAAAACACAGCATCATCACTATATATAAAATGAGATCAGTTTTCCCAGGTTTAGACACTTACATGTTTGCACTTTTTCGTGTAGACTTTTATCATTGTTTATGACAAATACCCGTTCTCTTGTTTGTAGCCCATAAGGGTCCTATTTTGTAGTAAGTGTGCCTCGAAGAAGGACGCTCGTTGCTGCAGAGACTAACCAATCATCTCTTTTCTGTCAAACTTTTGAGGTTTCGCGACACTAAATAAGTTAAATACAGAAACGCGTATCTGCCGCAATAAATACGTTTATATTTGTAGCGTTTGGCATTTTTAAAAGCTGCAGTGTATTACTTATAATACTCAGTTTTATTTGCAGTGAAGTGCATTCTTTTTTTATGCCATATGAATACACCATTAGAGGGCCCTATCCGAAAATCACTTATTATTTACTGAATCTATGTAAACCTTCTTCAGAGACTAGAGCTATGTCATATATGCAGTTGTATTTTGGATAAGCACTTGCCAAATTTATATTGTAAAGTATATTTGACAAACAGTATTTGTCCATGTGAACAGAAAGTTGTCCATAGAAAATGTAACAAAGAAACTAGCTAAGGAGACGAACACCTAAAAAAATTCCTCATAATCAAAAATGTTCGACTTTGAACAAAATTTGTTTGTATATTCATCGAAGAAAATGTGGCATGGTAAAATTAACACAGGCTTGTGCAAATGAAAATATTTGTCTCCTTGCTTTGCCAAATTTATATTTTAAAGTATATTTGAAAAAAACACTATTCGTCCGTGTGAACAGAAAGTTGTCCATAGAAAATGTAACAAAGGAACTAGCTAAGGAGCCAAACACACAAAAAACTCTCTTCATAATCAAACCAGTTTGACTTTGAACAAAATGTGTAAATATATTCAACGAAGAAAATGTTGCATTGTTGACCGGTCACACAGGTAAAGTTTATTTGTCAAGGTAACTTTGAGGCAGACAGAAGAAGAGGTGGGAAGACAAAATCAAGGAGTGGAAAGGAATGGATTTTGCCAGCTCAACAAGGGCAGCTGAAGACAGGACAATGTGGAAAGGGATTGTTTTGAAGTCATCTGTGTTGCCCCTACGACCTAGTAAGGTTATGGGACAGAATAGAACTTTGACAAGAACTCTGTGTTTGTGTGAACACTGCTGCAAATATTTCATTGTCAGAGTTTATTTGTCAAAGGTTCTTTGTGGCATTTTTCTGTGACAAATAAGTTGCTCCATTTTAACGCATAGCGTGTGGTGTTTATAGTCTTGTTCTAGGAGTCAAGCAGTTACAAATTTATCACGATTAAGGTCATTCTTTGACCTTTGACCCAGGTCTCTCATATTTCGACAATTTCAAACATCTCCTCAAAAGCCACTGGGCCAATTGTGACCAAATTTCATATAGAGTCTACAGGGGCTGATGGAACAAAAATATATTCAAACGGTCCAGGTCACATGACCAAAATGACCACCACGCCCATATATGGTAAAAAAGCATAAAAAATCTTCTTCTCCAGAACCAATAGGAGGATGGCCTTGAAACTTTGTACGAAGCATAAGTACTCCAGTACTACTAAGGTTGTCTGAATGATGACCATGTGTTGACCTTAACGTTTTCTGCAACGTCAATTAGGTCAATTATGGGAAAATGCTAGAACGCTAGATTTCATGAAAAGGTTTGAAGATTTTGGCCTAAAAATTGGTATGTACAGTCGTTTGTACATGAGATGATGAAGAAATGTGAGTACAAAAGGCCGTGATTATACTTTGACCTTTGACCCTGATCTCTCACATTTTGACAATTTCAAACATTCCTCAAAAGTCAAAGGGCCAATAGTAAACAAATTTCAGATAGAGCCTCCAGCGGTTGATGGAACAAAAACTTGTTCCAAAGGTCCAGATCACTTGACCAACATGGCCACCACTCCCATATTTGGTAACAAGCCTAAACATTTTTCTTCTCCAGAACCAATAGACCAATGGCCTTGAAACTTGGTATGTACCATAAGATACTCAAGTACTACCAAAGTTGCTTAAATGATGAACTACGGTTGACCTTGACCTTCTTTGCGGCAAGGTCAGATATGGGAAAATGCTAGAACATAAGGTCTCATGGAAAGTTTTGAAGGTTTTGGCTTAAAAATGGTATACACGGTCATTTTAATGAGTACATAATGAATTTTGAGTACAAGAGGTCAAGGTCATTCTTTGACCTTTGACCCAGGTCTCTTATATTTTGACATTCCAAACATTTCCTCAAAAGCCAAAAGACCAATTGTTAACACATTTCATATAGAGCCTCCAGGGGTTGATTGAACTAAAATGTGTTCAAACGGTCAGGTCACATGACCAACATGGCCGCCAAGCCCATTTATGGCATAAACCTTTAATATTTTTCTTCATCAGAACCAATACACATATGGCCTTGAAACGTGGTAAGTAGCATGGAGTACTAGAGTACCCCCAGTGAAGGTTGTTCAAACAATGACCTTTGGTTTACCGCGACCTGTTTTGCGGCATGGTTGAATATGGGGAAATGCTACAACATAAGATTTCATGAATATTTTCGAAGATTTTGGCCTAAAATGGTATATACGGTTGTCTTAATGAGTACATGAAGATTAATGAATACAAGAGGTCATGATCATTCTCTGACTTTGACCCAAGACTCATATTTTGACAATTTCAGACATAAGAAAAAGCCACTTTGCCAGTTGCTCAGGTGAGCGTTTCAGGGCCTCACGACCTTCTTGTCTTTATACATGTAACTAAATTATCCAGAATCCTAATCTAGATTGATAGATAAGCAAGAGGTCGTGAGAATCAGGTTCAGTATCGCAGAATCCTCGGCAGCGCAGTCAGTGGGCTGTAATAGCGGCACCGGTTTTAATTATAGTTGGTGGCGAAATTCTTCACACTATAAACTGGGCTCGTCAAAATGCTCACAAGTATCCCAACTTCAAACATTTTGCAGTATCCCCGAAATCGGCGCGTGCGACGGGTTTTCTTTCTGTTTTTTTTTTTTTTTTTTTTTCGGGGGGGGGGGGATGGGGGTGGGGAGAGGGGGGCAGAATAATTTATGGCTGAGCTTTAAGTTTATTGGTTTCTAAAAACAATGTGTGCATCCGATTGTGGTCATTATTTTGTACTTTAGAAATTCAACCTGGATCTTGAAGTGGCTCCGCGATCATACTCGTATATAACCACAATGTGATGATTCTGACTGATCACTTCAAGCAGTCAGAATATATACCATAACAGGGGGCACAATTACGTGCAATTTTTATTGAATTTCGCCGTAATTTTAGGATTTCTTTTAATGCGTAGACTACTGCTTAAAATACTTTGCTCAAACGTGACTGGTCTGCGTTTCAGTTGTCATTCAGGCTTTAACTGTATATAGATTTGAACTAAAATGTCCACGCTACTTTCGGATGCAGTTTTCGAGTTTATCGGTCTACAGCTTACTACATGACCACGCAACTTTGCTGCAGTTGCTTCTTTATCGTCCTTTACGTTACCACGCAACTTTGATGCACGTCTTTACGTATACGAGGGTCATCCAATAAGTCTTGCAAACGCCGTCATTATTGCTTTATTAATTGAAGTAGGGTTATCAAATTATACCATTAACAGCTTACGTATATAATACACATATGCGCTAAATATCATACATGTGCTATTCCTTTCTCAGATATGGGAAGGGTTTGAACGCAAAGGTGTAAGCGATACCGGCGGTGAAATTGCACAAACATGACGTTTTTCACAAGAGGTTGGGGAAGAAAATTCCTGCATACATGTTTATTATTCTTTCAAATTACAAGAATTCATGTTCTAAAGTAATCGCCTTATATTTAAGAATTAAAATAAGAGACAATTGTCACTTCACATTACCAGACAAATGTGGTTGATAGGCAACAAGAGAATATTACAGAATTTTAGCAAAATTTTAGTTTTTGACGTTTACCTCTGGTTTCTTAAGGCTGCAAACGATATTAAACAAGGCTCGAAGCTTATATTTTCTCTTATATCTACATTTCAGCATCTCGGGACTATTCTTTGATAACAAATTAATGGCTGTTTAGGAAACACTTCATCTGCTGTGAAAGCTTCTTCTTCATATACTCATTTTATATGATATTTTAGCTGCCCGAAAAAGATGGTGATCTTCCTTTGAACAATAATTATATCTTGACTGATGGCAATATCTTAACCTGGGTACCGTGTACATACGTCAGTATTATTTTCCGTATCTCCCAGCAATTTTCAAATATTTACAAAGATTCTGAACTAAGCTAGGGGATCCTAAACAGACAACTAGAAGCCACCGCCGCACTCATAATGGTAGTATTCTTCAGTTGCCTAGCAACGCCATTTGCAAGATCATGACGTTTCTGGAAATTGTTGACTGGAAAGAAGGAAAGATGCAATGTAGGAATGTGGATTGCTTGATTCGTTTTTAGTTATCATTTGCCTGAAACTCGGCCGTTTGCAGGACTTATTGGATGACCCTCGTACCATGCCACTTTCTGCTTCTTGTGAATCTTCTTCCCATTAAAGTGCAAGACAGGTAAACCAGCATTGAACAGTCACCAGAAAATGTTTGCCAAACCAGTTTTTGGCAAACTCACCTTGTAATTTTACTTGACTAAGAGACCTCGTATGACTTGTGTTATATGAAATAGAGGTTTCTAAGTAAATCCTGTACCTTCTGGTCCAAAAATAATAAGAGGTCTAAATAAAATTTAGCAAAAAAGGTCAAAATCCCCATGGGGTTTTTGAAAACCCCGCGGGGAAAAAAAATCCCCATGGGGAATTATGACTCTCCCCACGGGGAATATTCCCCATATTTTTTCAAGGGGAAAATTCCCCATGGGTAAATGTAATGAAGAAATATCTATTTAATATTCACACTTAGAGTATCAACAAAGACAAATATTAAACCTGCTACCCAATATTAGCCACCCAACCAAACCTTGATATTTTCCCCATGGGGTTTTGTCCCCGCGGGAAAATTTTGGACAAAATTCCCCATGGGGTTTTTCAAGAAATTTAAATTCACAAATTTGTCAAATTTTAAATTTGACATGGATTTTTTATCTTAAATAATTCGTTATGGATTGATTTCTGATTATTTTGTTAAAATCAAAATTTTCCCGCAGGGAAATTTCCCCATGGGGAAAAAAAGTATGTTGAATATTTTTCCCATGGGGAAAAATTCAATAGTATTCTGAAAAAATATAAGTTTCACAGTTAATTAATAAATGAATGAACCAGTTCAGTTTGAATATATCTGTATTAAGTTGAAAAGTAAAAAAATAATAATCAAAACAAATTGACATTATCCCCATGGGGATTTTTGGGCATGTTTTTTTTTTCTCATGGGGAATTTTTTCCCATGAGTAAAATTTCCCATGGGTTCCTAAAGATTTTGGTGACTATTCCTGTCTTTGCTCAAAAATGTTTGTCCTGAAAATAATGCGTGATGTTATTCTTATGTTGCAAGTACACCTTGGAACTGACTCAATGAGCAATTCCAGTAAGTTCTCAGAATATGCATATTTAGAATTTCCCCAAGGATGCCAACGTGGCAGCATTTAGATTATGGTTAAGGATATCCTAAATAGTGTGGATCTGCATCAAACATTTGTGCGGACTATTTTTTCGGGTTCTCGTCCAGGCACCCGGATTAAATGCGTCACTCGAATTTACTCGATGTATAGTATATCTGCAACTGCAATTTTGCTGTTTCTATGATGTAAATGCGTTTATCGCGCAATACTTGGTATGGAGACAATGACATCTCATCATTTCCTTTAGCTTGGAAGTAGCTGATAATGCAAAAATAACCAGCAAAGACATTTGATTATTTCTTCATTCATATTTCTTCCTAGAAAGACGGATACGTACCGACAGAAACACGAAAATATGCATGGGTCTTAGAAAATAAACCCTTTTTTTGAGATTCGCTATTTATACTTTCACCAACATATATACGCATGCAAGCTTGCAAGAAGATGCGTAAACATACAGATAATCGCACACATGGAAAAACAAACATACATATACATAAATTGGTCTTCTTTTTAGCCAAGCCAGGCTTTTCCGACATGATTTTGCAGCTGCAGATATAATTCGAAAATGTTTTCTCAAGAGTCACACATCTTAGAGACGCCCGTGAGTAACCCCTATCCATAAAAGTATTAGCTTTTTAAAAAGCTGGCGACCATTAGCTTTTACACAAACATACAAAATAAACCGAATGTGCACAGCCTTGTGACTACAACTAATTGATTGATGTGTTGCTTCACGTCCACGGTAAACAGCTATGGTCGCTATGGTCATGTCGGGACGGTCAGGTAACCTAATCACACTATTCCTGGGCAGGCTTAGACTTCCTAAGCGGTTAGCCAGTACCAAGTGCACATACTTTCGCCAGGAACTGACAACTGCCCTTTTTGAATCAGCAGAAGGAGAAACAAAAGTATGTGGCCAGACCGGGTATCGAACCCAGGATCTCTACCGACTGCGGTACGCGGCCACGCCTTGTGGCTACAAATAAGCGGACAAAAAAAAAACATCGACAAACGAAAACAAAAGCACTGCCTTTAACTGTCAGAAATAAGAAACGATGAGGACAAATGTTTCAAGCCACACTGATTCGCTACAGAGGCTCACAATGTCGCAGCCAGTTTGCAGCTGTAGCTATAGCTTTGTCAGAGTATCTAGGGTGGAGTGTAGCTACAGCTTTGCCGGAGTTATCTACGGTGGAGTGTAGCTACAGCTTTGCCGGAGTTATTTACGGCGAATCTATGATTTATCAAAATTGTTTCTGCTAAAGTTCTAAGCTCGTTCTAAGTGAAAGCAAAAGTTCAAGCTGTATATGTTCGAGAGCAGAAAAGTCGAAATGCTTTTTTCAGAGTGATATTCAATGTGAATGAACACATTGGTTTTGAAAGGGCGACTAGTTCATGAAAAATACGGTGCTTTTATTGAATTTGAATCCTTTCCCAATTACAACAGAGAGCAAAGGTTTGGATCCAGAAAAGAACAGTAGGTCCCCGACCCCTCACCCCCAGTAATCTTTTACTAACCCTTCCATGGCGGTACTTCTGTTGTGGTTCCTCAATTTTATATGCCGTTATGTCCGCTTGTCTATGGTCATCTAGCAACATGGTCACCTGAATAGCTGCACATTTTGCTTTCTGTTTTGTTTTGTAATTCAAAATGATAGATGTTGCTGCTGTTTAAAGTTAGGGTAGCTGAGTGACCACCTGTTTCGGAAAGAGGTGTTCAATCCGTAAGTGTATAATTGCAACACGCAACAGATCGCTACTGGGAACATTCACAGGTTTGCACGTTTAGTCACTACTGGGAACGTTACAGCTGCAACTATAGTTATCATTGTAAGAGTTATCCATCTTATATAGTTGGACTATGTGACTGTCGCTTGTTGCTATCCTTTCGCGAAATATTTTTTTGGGTTGTTTAATTGATTTAAGACTTGGCAAATATTGTAGTAATGGGTCTGCTGCAGATTCAGAAATTCAACTTTATGGCCAGGCATCTTGTTTCCGTAGCTGGCCCGTGGAGAAATGTTCTCAAATGTTAACCTTTAGTGGCATTACCCGGCGCTGCGTATTTGCATATTAAAACCTCTTACCTTGGCATACAGTACATAGCCCCAGAGGGATAACCATGCCTTCCCTCGCCTCGACCTCTTAGATCCTCCAACTCGCCATTTTGACGGTTATTCAGTTTTCTCATTCGTAAATCAAACAACCGAAATTCAAAAGTTAGGTCATTAATACAGGCCTATTATTACATACTTAATAAGATCTACATAGTAAATTTCCCATTGCCACCCGTTAATATTTTCTGGATCCATAAAGGCACAGTCACGTGACTGTGCCAATTTTCCATATAATATGGATTTTTGGCACTGCCTCTTTTTAATTGGTCGAATCCTTTCACACGTTCTATCCAGTAATTCAAAATGGCGGAGGTGATGGAATCTTTAGCTGATCGAATTCTAGTCCTAGAAACTAAGATTGAGGAGAGAAATTTGTCAAGATTTCGGGAAGTTTCTGAGTCAGAAACATTTCAGTTTGTTTGTTGACTATAGGAATGATTTTTTTTTGCGGGGCGAGAGGCGGGGCGGGCTATCGATGTGTAAATGCCAGCGAATCATACACAAACTGAATAAAGGCCCGAAGAGACTTATGATAAGTTTGTGAGGCCGGCGTTTACACATCGATAAAATCTCCGAAAAAAGGAAATTCATCTCTTATAATTCCAACTTTGTCCATCCTAAACTTTTTCTTCGGCTGCATTGCCCATCGGTTTACTACCTTGAATTGTTAAGGTGAACAGCGTTTCATTTCAAGCTTCATTCCCTTTGAAATTACAAAATCTATTTGAAATTACAAACGGCTTTTCCGGCTACGTTTTCGTTTTTAACCCGTTTCCTTGCATGAAAAGTCGGAAACACTCAAAAAAGGCAAACATTTAACCAAGAACACTGTCGAGGGCGCCGCCATTTTGAAAACGTTACCAACTGACGTTTGTTATGACGCTGACGTTACGTCATAAATAACATCATACTCGCGCCTCTTTTGGTCGCCTCAAGACAAATTTTGTTCTTCCATCTGAATTACAACTTTGTTCTCTTTCTCTTGCATAAGTATGTAATAAAAAGGTTACGATATGGCGGAGGTGTGCCTCTAAGTCATATTGGCACTGGATAGCAATATTGGCCCTCGGGCTAAAGCCCTCGGGCCAATATTGCTATCCAGTGCCAGTATGACTTAGAGGCACACCTCCGCCATATAATAACCTCTAATTATTAATAATAAATACTTTTTTTCAGTGGGTGAAACAATCAGCCACACACTACTCTTCCTTAAGGCCCACTTAACAAAACATATACAAGTCAGAAACATATATCAAATAGAAAAAAATACAACAGGCCTGATCATCATCACTCCCTCTCTCAAGAAAAGAAAAGACATTAGTAGCAATCAGTACTACCATAAGATTTTAAATATTGCGGCACCCAAAATAATCACCGTAGTTGTCTCAAACATGGAACAGTCTTGTTTTACAATTGCGGTAACCAAAAGATGCAGATGGAATAACAAACAGTGTACACCCTGATCAGACTGCTCATCTAGAGACAGCCTGATGCGAGTCTGTACTGTCCGCCCATACCTATCTGCCCCAATACCTAGAATGTTATGGTATAACGGAATTTAAATATGGAAGCCCAGTCCTGTAGCCTGCATTTACCAAAAACGAAATTCATGAACGCGCCTCGATTTCTGGGTGATCATGAAAAAGAAAATCGGGTCCTTTTAAATGTACATAAAAATAACCATCAGAAGACAATGCAAATCCCCCGACAGAAGACCCCCCATGGGCCTTGGTAAAATGGGTGCACTTCAAAACACATATAAGTAATATATTGTCATTCTTCAATGCTTCTGATTGGCATTATCTGTTTAACAGATGCATGATTATCTAAAACAGTATGCCAGATTGCTAAAAAGAGGAAAAGAGGTAATATCTCAAACAGCCACCATGTACACAAATGTTTAGCATATGATACACTCAACTTTCAAAATGTGCGAATAACTTCTAAAGGACAAACCCTACAAATCTAATTTTGAGCTCTCTAGTAAGTGAATTTGGACAAAGAATCCAAATCTTGAAAAAAAATATTTGTTGTGTGTGTGTGATGGGGAGGGGGCGGGGTCAGAGAGAGTTAGGAGCACTGACTGATAAGATATATCAGTATGATCATCAATATTCTAAAAGGTATAAGGTTATTAAAATTGTGGAGCAGGCCAGGGTTATATAGATATGGCGCAGAGACTCAAACAGCAGCTCAAACTACCAAAGGGAAATAACTCACAAAGTATAACTGCAAGAGTTGTCATTCATGTATGAGACAAATCGTCATGACCTGTTCTACATATCTGTGAAGTATCATGAAAATATTTTAAAATGTATTCAAGTCATGGAGCGGACACCTAAAATCATCAAAGGGAAATAACTCAAAAAGAAAGCTAGAGTTGTCATTCTTGTTCACGACACATCGTCATGACCTGTTCTACATATCTGTGAAGTATCATGAAAATATTTCAAAAGGTATTCAACTTATAGAGCACACATCATACTAATTTGGCTAGCAGCAGTGCAAGGGTTTGCTGTACTTGTGGTGTTTGCAGGTGGGGCTTGTTTGGACATTTTTCTCTCTCGCCTTTGATTTTTTTTTTTTTTGGCTCCCGCTCTCTGGGAGACGGCTGGATACAGACTAAAATAATTTCTCAAAGGGCCGTTGAGCTCAAAACAGGGGGTGGTGCGATGGTACTGCCAGTGCCGGAGCGCCCTACTGATTCGGATAATGGTAGGGCAAGGGCCTGCTGTGCTTGCAGTAGGTGCGAGTGGCGGTTTGGACATTTTTCTCTGGTCTATCTATTCTCTCTTCTCTCTCCCTCTCTCTGGAAGACGGTCCGATATAGACTGAAATACCGTCTCAAAGGGCCGTTAAACCCAAATTAATCAATCAATCAATCAATAAACTCAAAACAACCAACCACACGCGGGTAATACCAATGTGCCTACCTGTACTTTCGACCGAGTCAGCCAATTACCATACATGCAAAAGTGGCTGTCGACCGAGATAATCAACAGCAGTATCAGCTCGGTCGACTGCCATTAACAATAGTACCATTTACCGTTATTGATAATGCTTACGATCGTAGTCTCGGTCGAAAGCCACTTGGTATAGTACAGACTCAGTCGAAAGCACGGGTAGCCAAATTGGTAAATACCCCCGTGAACCAGCCTGCGCACGTTGTTGGCTGGACAGGATATAAAAACAATGAACCAGTCACTCTTCTACAAAATGTCCTTGCACGCATGCTGGTCTCAGCATGACGAGCTCACACCATATCGGGCACATAACACTGAATCAACGCTGAATCAACGTTGATCAAACGTAATGACACTGAAGCAACGTCGGTTCAATGTTGATTAAAAGTCGTTTGTCTGATGAGATATACCAGATAAGACGAAAGATGTTTATTTAAAGTCATTATCTTAAGTACTGGGACATTTCAACAATTACAGTTTCTGTCCAAACATTAAACTAGAAAAATCTTTATAAAAAGATAATTGGCGCAGATTAAATGGAAGTGTATTTTGTTATATGTCTCTGGTTGAAGATTTGACAATAACTTTCATGATTAAGTAAGCTATGTCGGTAGGCACCCACAACCGCAATTTTGACACTGGGTGGCGACAACGACCTATCTCAAAATTGAGCTGTTCAATTTGGAATTCAAAAATGGACACGGTCAATCTTGAAATTGACCTGATTTCAAAATAGTTATCAACATGTTGCACTGTTTGTTGAAAGTAGAAACCGAAAGTAGATTGACGACAAAATAAAAGTTTTAAAATTCTACGTCTGTTTTCGAAAACATTTCTATTGTAAAATTACAAACAAAAGAAACATTTTGATTTAATTAAAGACAGAGTGCTAGTCAGTATTCACAGTGCAACCTCGTATAATCACAATGCAGCCTCGTATAATCCACATTTCACAAGATTCCATTGGTCAAATAACGCGTATGTCAAAATTTAGCCAATAATATCAAAGGTCAATGAATATTTAATCTTAGTTTTTCCCCTCGCACTGCACTGTGAATACTAGCACTCTGTCTTTTACTAATTCAAAATGTTTCTCTTGTTTGCAATTTTACAATAGAAATGTTATCGAAATACTCTGATATTCCAAACTTTCTTTTTTTTGGCGTCGTAGATCTACTTTCGATTTCTACTTTCGGTTTAATACACACAAACAAACAAACAGTGCAACATATTGACAACTTTTGAAATCAGGTTAAATTCCAGATTGACTGCGGTCCATTTTGGAATTCCAAATTGGACAGCTCTATGTTGAGATAGGTCCTTGTCGCTACCCAGTGTTTTGGGTGCCTATCGACATAGCTTACTTATTCATGAAAGTTATTTCAAATCTTCAACTATATAGCGACATATAACAAAACACACTTCCATTTAATCTGCGCCGATTATCTTTTTTAAAGATTTTTCTTGTTATTCTTATTCTCTAATGCATATGGTAGATTTGCTTTATCGATCTATTAATCTATCTATCTATCTATTTATCTAGCCGTCCGTCCGTCTGTCCGACCATCCATCCGTCTATCTGTCTGTATTTTTGTAAATTAGACTGCATGAAATTAAACCCTCAAAGGTGAGACTCCATTTTTATTCTTTAATAAGTCTGCTGATTAGCGGCAGGCCCGGATCCAGACCACCACATACTGGTGGGGCTGGGGTGTTGATATGTATTTGGGAAGGGAGTGGTGGGGGGAGAGGGGTTGAAAATGACATAATAAAGGATAAATGTGATGAGATTTTTTGATAAAGTCTTTTTTTGCCTTGAAATATATGTTGTGATATCACATAAGAATCGCCTCGCCGAGGCGATTCTAATGAGATGTTACAACATAAATTTTAATCTACCCATACCCAAGTGGCGGGGCTGAAGCCCCAAAGCCCACCCCTGGATCCGGGGCTGTTAAGCGTCAGCAACATCTACCTTCCACATTGCGCAGACAGTCTTGTTAAGCAAAACAAGCAGACCCAGATAAGTCTGCCCTAAAGAGACACTTTGATCGGGGTCTGTGCATTAGCGAATTCGTGCGATGTAGCTTTCGTTTTGTGCATGCAGATTCCCCTCAGGGTCCATTAAAGGTGTGCGCGAACAGCGAAGATTCAAATCTGACAGTTCGGTCGCGCAGGTTGACCTGAGCCTTTGCTGCTCGCATATACGTGAAGGAAGCACCCTTTTTGCGTGTCGTGGATCAACCAATGAAGTGCCCGTTTTTTTCCTCTTTGTGTGTGTGTGTGTGTGTGTGTGTGTAGATTTGTAAGTACTTAACCCTCAGATGGTAAGTAATATCAGGTTCTTATAGAAAACCATATATCAGCCTGCTTTAACCCAGCAGATCAGTAAGAAAATTTCCTTTCCTTTGCTGCTTTCTATACTGTCAAGGGAAGCAATTATGCTCTTTCCATTTATCTCCTCTTCTATCTGAAAATCAACAAGCTCCGAACAGATCCTTTTGAAGCAAGGATTATATGAGCCGGGACACGAGAAAACCAACAAAGTGATTGAGCACCAAGCGCAGACTCAGATTAGCCTGGGCATCCGCCCGGTCTGATTAGAGTCTTCGCTGTCCGCATGGAGGTAGCTCAGACCCTTAGCTACCCCTTAAGCGCTTGGTCAAGAGTCTGAACAGACCGGATGGATTCCCAGGCTGACCTGAGTCTCCGCTGGGCGCACAACCACTTTGTTGGTTTTGTGTGTCGCGGCTCAATTATTGTAAAGAATCAACTGATGGTAATGTGCACAACCCGTGGTGAATGTAGACTAATCAGTTTCTGGTGCCAGAAGGAATGTATGGAAATGAAATTGGCCATTTCTTGTAGAATGATGCATATTTTTATCAAACTACACCATGTGGTTAAGAGTTATGAGCAATTTCACTCACTGACTACAGCGGAAGGACAAACAAACTGATGAACTTGCACAGCCGTCCCCAACAATTCTCCTCACCTCGATATAGTCACGCACGGTACTGTAAATTCAGTTTTTGGATGTAGGGTAGTATTAAGTTTGTAAAAAATGACCGCACTAATATTTCTTTGATTTTCCTACAAAATATATCAAAAGATTTGTAAGATATTGTAGAATACTAGGATAACACATTTTTGACTTTAGGTCCGTGCTTTAAGAAAAACGTAGAAAACTGAGTAACCTTTTGCTCATTTTCTCTTTTTTCTTTATCTACTATTAGGAAATGATGGCCGTATTAATCAGAGCAAAATGACCGCATTAAATGTAAACTTAAAAGTTTGAAAAAAAATCTATGTGCAGCTAAAAAAGTGCACTATATTGACCTAACACAGCATTTTTCATTTTTTATTCAAGGAAGACAAAAAAGAGAAAAACTGTCAATGCCCTATGTATTTTAATGCTATTTCAAGCTCGCGCGATATCGTCGTTTACAGGTAGATTATACGGGGCTGAGGAAAAATGTTGCCCATGGTGGCACACCATGAAACAAGTGCATAATTGACGTTTGTGGGTGTGTATGGGAGGAGGGGGGAGGGCGGGAAATGGCCTTTCAAGGCAGGTGAGGGGTATTAACGAATAAAAAGCTGTGGAATTTTCGTTTCTCCAAATTGGGTCCCTTCCTTTTTTGTTCTAAATAAAATTGAAAGGGGAGTAACAAACTAAGTGAATCTTTCGGCTTTTTCAGGCTTAGAACCGATTTAATTTTCTTAATAAATGATGTTTTAAAATACGCACTTTATCCTTCAAACCGTTTGTACTTTCAGTTTCTAATTATAGATGCGTTGTAAAATCATGTAGCATAACCTTGCTGATTATCTGTGTGTACATAAAGCAAATCTTTAAAAATTATGAGCTGTTTTATATGTGTGAAAATCTTTCGTTCCGAACCTTTTAGGAGAGAAACGGCACTGCTTAGACTAGTCTGCGTAAATGCGGATTCTAGTCGGAAAAATTATATTACGTACTGAAATTAATAAGATGTTGCATGTTTTGATACCCTGACTCCGTGCACGTACTGAGCAGACTGCGAAAGCTGATATGCACAGTTCGCTTATCTTAAGTGCGTTTCGTTAAAATTTCTGATGTTGAAATCTCAAATACCCTAATATTTTTGTTGAAAAAAAAATGTGAGAAGCTTTTGCGCTTCTCATATTTTTCCACAAAAAATACCAGAAAACTAATGTCATCGTTAGTTAACGTTTCGTTAAAATTTCTGATGTTGAAATCTGTAATACCCTAATATTTTTGTTGAAAAAATGTGAGAAGCTTTTGCACAAAAAATATCAGAAAACTAATGTCATCGTTAGTTAACGTTTCGTTAAAATTTCTGATGTTGAAAGCTCAAATACCCTAACATTTTTGTTGAAAAAATGTGAGAAGCTTTTGCAGTGCTCGGTGAAGCCTCGTCACTGTTTTGCATGCCATTGGCTGGACTAAGTTAAAATATATAAGCATACAAAATTTGAACCATATTTACCACGGTGTTCAAGAGTTATGAGCATTTTCAGTAGTTGGCCGTAAATTTTCAACTTGTGCTCGGCAAAGCCTCGTCCATCGAATAAGGTTATGCGGGCGAGTCGTTAGACAATGTTGACATGTATAAGTATGCAAAATTTTATCAAAATATCCCATGCGGTTCAAGAGTTATAAGCGTTTTCGCTAACTGATTACGGTTTTCTCTAACTGATAAAGGACGGACGGACGGACGGACTCTTACAGTGATTATAGTGCAAACCTGCGGGTTGTGCAATGACGGACTCACACAGTGATTATATTGCAAACCTTCGGGTTGTGCAATAAGAAGTTCTGCATACCAGTGGCTGGGCAATGTTAAATTACATAAGTGTACAAAATTTGAAGCAAATGTACCAAGCGGTCCAATCTCAAATACCCTAATATTTTGATGAAAAAAAATGTGAGAAGCTTTTACACTGCAAAAGCTTCTCATATTTTTCAACAAAAAATATCAGAAAACTAATGTAATCGTTAGTTAACGTTTCGTTAAAATTTCTGATGTTGAAATCTCAAATACCCTAATATTTTTGTTGAAAAAAAAAGTGAGAAGCTTTTGCATTTCTCATATTTTTTTCAACAAAAAATATCAGAAAACTAATGTAATCGTTAGTTAACGTTTCGTTAAAATTTCTGATGTTGAAAGCTCAAATACCCTAACATTTTTGTTGAAAAAATGTGAGAAGCTTTTGCAGTGCTCGGTGAAGCCTCGTCACTGTTTTGCATGCCATTGGCTGGACTAAGTTAAAATATATAAGCATACAAAATTTGAACCATATTTACCACGGTGTTCAAGAGTTATGAGCATTTTCAGTAGTTGGCCGTAAATTTTCAACTTGTGCTCGGCAAAGCCTCGTCCATCGAATAAGGTTATGCGGGCGAGTCGTTAGACAATGTTGACATGTATAAGTATGCAAAATTTTATCAAAATATCCCATGCGGTTCAAGAGTTATAAGCGTTTTCGCTAACTGATTACGGTTTTCTCTAACTGATAAAGGACGGACGGACGGACGGACTCTTACAGTGATTATAGTGCAAACCTGCGGGTTGTGCAATGACGGACTCACACAGTGATTATATTGCAAACCTTCGGGTTGTGCAATAAGAAGTTCTGCATACCAGTGGCTGGGCAATGTTAAATTACATAAGTGTACAAAATTTGAAGCAAATGTACCAAGCGGTCCAATCTCAAATACCCTAATATTTTGATGAAAAAAATGTGAGAAGCTTTTACACTGCAAAAGCTTCTCATATTTTTCAACAAAAAATATCAGAAAACTAATGTAATCGTTAGTTAACGTTTCGTTAAAATTTCTGATGTTGAAATCTCAAATACCCTAATATTTTTGTTGAAAAAAAAAGTGAGAAGCTTTTGCATTTCTCATATTTTTTTCAACAAAAAATATCAGAAAACTAATGTAATCGTTAGTTAACGTTTCGTTAAAATTTCTGATGTTGAAATCTGTAATACCCTAATATTTTTGTTGAAAAAGAAATGTGAGAAGCTTTTGCGCTTCTCATATTTTTCAACAAAAAATACCAGAAAACTAATGTCATCGTTAGTTAACGTTTCGTTAAAATTTCTGATGTTGAAATCTGTAATACCCTAATATTTTTGTTGAAAAAAATGTGAGAAGCTTTTGCACAAAAAATATCAGAAAACTAATGTCATCGTTAGTTAACGTTTCGTTAAAATTTCTGATGTTGAAAACTCAAATACCCTAATATTTTTGTTGAAAAAATGTGAGAAGCTTTTGCAGTGCTCGTTGAAGCCTCGTCACTGTTTTGCATACCAGTGGCTGGACTCAGTTAAAATATATAAGCATACAAAATTTGAACCATATTTACCACGGTGTTCAAGAGTTATGAGCATTTTCAGTAGTTGGCCGTAAATTTTCAACTTGTGCTCGGCAAAGCCTCGTCCATCGAATAAGGTTGTTATGCGGGCGAGTCGTTAGACAATGTTGACATGTATAGATATGCAAAATTTTATCAAAATATCCCATGCGGTTCAAGAGTTATAAGCGTTTTCGCTAACTGATTACGGTTTTCGCTAACTGATAACGGACGGACGGACGGACTCACACAGTGATTATAGTGCAAACCTGCGGGTTGTGCAATGAGAAGTTCTGCATACCAGTGGCTGGGCCATGTTAAATTACATAAGTATACAAAATTTGAAGCAAATGTACCAAGCGGTCCAATCTCAAATACCCTATTATTTTTGTTGAAAAAAATGTGAGAAGCTTTTGCACTGCAAAAGCTTCTCATATTTTTCAACAAAAAATATCAGAAAACTAATGTAATCGTTAGTTAACGTTTCGTTAAAATTTCTGATGTTGTAATCTCAAATACCCTAATATTTTTGTTGAACAAAAAAAGTGAGAAGCTTTTGCATTTCTCATTTTTTTCAACAAAAAATATCAGAAAACTAATGTAATCGTCAGTTAACGTTTCGTTAAAATTTCTGATATTGAAAGCTCAAATACCCTAACATTTTTGTTGAAAAAAAAAATGTGAAAAGCTTTTGCGCTTCTCATAGTTTTCAACAAAAAATACCAGAAAACTAATGTCATCGTTAGTTAACGTTTCGTTAAAATTTCTGATATTGAAATCTGTAATACCCTAATATTTTTGTTGAAAAAAAAATGTGAGAAGCTTTTGCACAAAAAATATCAGAAAACTAATGTCATCGTCAGTTAACTTTTCGTTAAAATTTCTGATGTTGAAAGCTCAAATACCCTAATATTTTTGTTGAAAAAAAAATGTGAGAAGCTTTTGCAGTGCTCGTTGAAGCCTCGTCACTGTTTTGCATGCCAGTGGCTGGACTAAGTTAAAATATATAAGCATACAAAATTTGAACCATATTTACCACGGTGTTCAAGAGTTATGAGCATTTTCAGTAGTTGGCCGTAAATTTTCAACTTGTGCTCGGCAAAGCCTCGTCCATCGAATAAGGTTGTTATGCGGGCGAGTCGTTAGACAATGTTGACATGTATAAGTATGCAAAATTTTATCAAAATATCCCATGCGGTTCAAGAGTTATAAGCGTTTTCGCTAACTGATTACGGTTTTCGCTAACTGATAACGGACGGACGGACGGACTCACACAGTGATTATAGTGCAAACCTGCGGGTTGTGCAATGAGAAGTTCTGCATACCAGTGGCTGGGCCATGTTGAATTACATAAGTATACAAAATTTGAAACAAATGTACCAAGCGGTCCAATCTCAAATACCCTAATATTTTTGTTGAAAAAATGTGAGAAGCTTTTGCACTGCAAAAGCTTCTCATATTTTTCAACAAAAAATATCGGAAAACTAATGTAATCGTTAGTTAACGTTTCGTTAAAATTTCTGATGTTGAAATCTCAAATACCCTAATATTTTTGTTGAAAAAAAAATGTGAGAAGCTTTTGCATTTCTCATATTTTTCCAACAAAAAATATCAGAAAACTAATGTAATCGTTAGTTAACGTTTCGTTAAAATTTCTGATGTTGAAATCTGTAATACCCTAATATTTTTGTTGAAAAAAAATGTGAAAAGCTTTTGCGCTTTTCATATTTTTCAACAAAAAATACCAGAAAACTAATGTCATCGTTAGTTAACGTTTCGTTAAAATTTCTGATGTTGAAATTTGTAATACCCTAATATTTTTGTTGAAAAAAAATGTGAGAAGCTTTTGCACAAAAAATATCAGAAAACTAATGTCATCGTTAGTTAACGTTTCGTGAAAAATTTCTGCTGTTGAAAGCTCAAATACCCTAATATTTTTGTTGAAAAAATGTGAGAAGCTATTGCAGTGCTCGTTGAAGCCTCGTCACTGTTTTGCATGCCAGTGGCTGGACTAAGTTAAAATATATAAGCATACAAAATTTGAACCATATTTACCACGGTGTTCAAGAGTTATGAGCATTTTCAGTAGTTGGCCGTAAACTTTCAACTTGTGCTCGGCAAAGCCTCGTCCATCGAATAAGGTTGTTATGCGGGCGAGTCGTTAGACAATGTTGACATGTATAAATATGCAAAATTTTATCAAAATATCCCATGCGGTTCAAGAGTTATAAGCGTTTTCGCTAACTGATTACGGGTTTCGCTAACTGATAACGGACGGACGGACGGACTCACACAGTGATTATAGTGCAAACCTGTGGGTTGTGCAATGCAAAGAACTTAATTTGTACTCTAGGTGGAAATCCTCTAAGAGTAAATTTATTCCTTTAAGAGTTGATCCAAGCTCCAGAAATGAAAACCAAGAAGTCAAATAGTTGTTTCCACTTGTAAAAATGGTGGGACAATATGGCTGGCGATATATCCATTTGAATGTATGCACAAAGCATGTAGACGTTCGAGTTGTCATGAGAAAACATGCGTTAGAACTCATGTGAAGAGCAAACTTTGTAAAATCTGCGCGATACAGATTTCTCAGGTGCCATGAGAGTGTTAATTTAAAATGAGCCGCGACACAAACAAAGTGGCATGTGCACCCAGCAAAGATTCAGGTCAGCCTGGGCGTCCGCCCAGTCTGATCAGAGTTTTCGCTATCCGCATGAAGCTAGCACACTCCTGGTTACCATATAAGCGCACAGCAAGGACTCAGATCAGACTGGGCGAATGCCCAGGCTGATCTGATTCTTTGCTGATAACACGTGCCACTTTGTTCATTTTATCGTGTCGCGGCTCAAATGTCTAGTTCTATCCTCGCGGAGGAGCAGGATGATGTTTTGCGCTGTCTCTACAGGCTATGCATGAGGGTACCTGTTGTCCGCTTAAAATATTCCAGAAGCTCAGGACAGCCTGTGCGCATACGTCGCCTTGTAAGCGCATGCGCAACAACTCGACTATATAGAATTTATAGAGCAAGCAGCATTGTAAACGCATTTTGCGCAAGCTGGTTTGGCATGCAAATATTTCACAACTTAATACTGGTCTGGGAAACGCCGTTACGGAACTGAACATCATATACCTACAACAGATTGCTCCACTGTACGCCATTTAATGACTATGATATGGTGACTGATTGGGTGTTTATAATAAAATTATTTTTATCAAATAATAATTATTAATTAGAGTTAATTAGGGTTTTTAGGCAAAGAGATTAGAATAGAATTTAAGACTGGTCGGATGTGCATTCGTATCATGGTCTTTGCACTTAGCACGAAATAATGCCACTTTTCTTGTGACACGGCTCAATCCAGAGCGCAGGTTGATGACAAGGTATTCTGTCATTTTATGACCCTGTTATATGTATGAGACTGGGTAATTCTTTGAAAGGATTAGAGGATTAGGGTTTCGGCTGTCAATAAACAAGAGCTATCGTGCCAACAGTGTCAAGCAAAACCGAACCTTACAGCATATGCTTGGCCTATGCATCTAAATAACTGAACACAAAACAAAGAAAGTGGCATGTGAGTCCATCGCAGACTCAGATCAGTATGGGCATCCGCCCAGTCTGACCAGATCTTCATTGTCCGCATGGAGGTAGTTTAGACCCTTAGCTACCCTTTAAGCGCACAGCGAAGCCTCTGATCAGACTACGCGGGTGTCCAGAAAGAAGTGTCTTCGCGTGGCCGACATGCCACTTTGCTTGTTTTGTCGTGTCGCGGCTCAATTGTCGATTTGTTAGACGGTTTATGCGAACAGGGTAAAGACTAAATCGAGATCTTGACCGAGACTTTTTCTTTGGAGGGAAAACCCGTCTTTTAGCCGAATAAGTTAGTTCATCTTTTGCGAACAGCTAAAGACTCTGTTCCGACCCTTCCACAAGAATGGGTCCACTTTTCACATTAATGAGGAAAACATCTAACTGCTTTTACAAGTTAACAAATTTGAACAACTGTTTAGATTAGTCTAAATAATTTTCATCTCGGGGGCATGCACTATTCAAGTACAAATTTTAGCACTCATTGTCCCCTCCGCCGCGCCCCAACGTTCCGCGAGGAGGAATCCATAGTTGAGTAACAATGCGTATCATAATACTGATACGTTTTTTTTTCAACGTTTTGCGCGGTGGAAGACATTGAAGAAGCTGCGCTTACTGGCCCACGTGCATCAGAAATGTGTTTCAGAACATAACCTGTACATCAGTATTCAAAGCTAAGAACTGGTGTTGAAGGGAGCGGTCTGGTCAGGATCTCCTCTGTATTGCAAACAGCTAACAGTTATTTAAGCAAATGAGACGCGGGATTCACACACGCATGTATGAACTATGCAAGCTCAATACATCCAGCATCCAAGCAAAACTTGACATTTCCAGACTGCACATACGCGCAGGCTGTTCTGTGACGTTCGGACTGTACATTCGATGCGCATGTAACTGTCATATACATTTTGACCCACGTCGCGGAATATTCGCGTCAAAAACTAGACTCAACATGTAATGCGCAGTCTGATCAGACATGGGCAGTTCTCTTTCAAACCAGTGCACAGCCTAGCCATTTTCTTTGCGAACCCTGATAGTGTGCATGTTTGTAGCCGGACACAGTTTGTTTATGCAAAGGTACTTTTTCTACGGATGAGGTCAATATTAGGTTAAATAACAAAGTGACACTCGATTAACATGATTAAGGCCTTGTGTGTGTGTGTGTGTGTGTGTGTGTGTGTGTGTGTGTGTGACTTTAACGGTCCTTTCACCATACATTAGATGTTTTGGAAATGTGCAGTTAGACAAGACACAAACGTCTGCTTTCTGGAATATAATACCATATTCTGTGAATTTTGTATGCCAGTGACCCATTTCTGGTTTGATGGATGGATGACGCCATTTTAAGTCCTTTTTCAACAGTATTACAAGTTATATCAGGACGATGGAAGGGTACTCCGTTTACAGTAAGAAAAATATCCGCCTCCATTAGGCATCGAACTCGAACCGCTAATTAGCAGCCTCAGTTTTTACCCATCTGAGTTTCCGAGGCCCCTACGTGTATCACCACCAAGCTGTGTATTTGTACAGTCTGGTCAAAAGGCATTACGCAATTTTCTCAAATGCAATGGGCGAAAAAATATCCTATGTATTTATCAAGGTGTAAAAAATCTTTCAAATTGTTTTTTAACTGTTGATAAAAAAGCATTTGAAGATGTCTGCGAAAATGACGGTAAATTATCCAAAGAAAGGAATACTGTGGGATCCGTTAGAGACGCCCCTGTTATATTTGGACATATGCAAACTATGCAGTCTTTCCATCAGCTTCAAAACGTACGCAATTTACAGTTCAGTGCATAAGCGCAGGCTGTTCTAGGCATGCGCTATTTTGTATATGTCCAAAAATATGTTTTTCATGCGGTAATGATGGCGCCTTATCTATAAAACAGACTGCGCACTGACAATAAACATGTCATAGCTGCGGGCGGCGATTAGCCGTTGTGTCGGCAACAGTACCAAGTGTGTCTTAAAAAGATATCTTTATATACAGCGTAAATCCAGGTCAGACACCACAGGATGCGGTATCTGATCAGGGCCGTCACTGTTTGTATATAAACAGAAATTTCTGAGCAGATCAGATACTCTGACATTCATCGAATATAAAAATAAATGAAACATCCAATAATAAAAACATTGTACACTGTAAAAAAAATCCGTAGATTTTACGGTAGAATAACTGGCAACTAGTTGCCAATCTCTTTCCCGTTATATTTTCGGGCGTTTGCCTGTAAGACATTGTTGGAAATCATGAAATGGAAGTGTTATGTTAACTGGCCGCACTCGAAAATAACCTTATATTGTTGAAGGGCTATCAGACCAAAACGACGCCTGTTTTATTCTGTCCTACACGGCTTGATGATTCCTGCAACTTTTACGTGTACCCGTTACATAACGGGAAAAGGACTGGCAGTTGGTTGCCAGTTATTCTACCGTAAAATCTACGGAATTGTTTTACAGTGTAAATATGTCAATAAACGTTAACATGCAGACTTTCTCTTAATTATTGTCAGGTCGAGGGCAGACAAGTAGATATACTGACGTCGGAAAACGTCCGCTCAATCTGGCGGTCCATTTGCCTGAAACCGATCTGTTCACTAAGTGAATGCCTTGATGCCTTAAAACGTGTGATAGTCTGACGACGGCATATGGAAATTCTTTGCCCGTAAGCCGCCTTTTCATGGAAGAGAAAATCTTAGACCTTGATTCCGGAAATTTTTTTGCGAGGCCTGATCAGGAAATGCGCAGTTCGTTGTTCCATCTGGTGTCTGTATGCTTGATTCCGGATAATGTCAACGCAGTCTGATCAGAAATTATACATTCTATCGGTGCTAAATGCGCAGGTCAGTTGGAGCGTTATGTACATTCTTAGAAGCGCATGCGTTTTTGCACGTTGCTCATGTCATCGCCGATCTTGCGCTAAATATACACAGAAGCCTTATCGTTGGATGGATGACTTGCGGGTTTACGTCCTTTTCAACAGTATTTTAGTCGTTTATGGATGATGAGGCTAATAACGAATGGCTTTGTGCAATTGAACCCCGTTTACGTTTAAAAAGGTTCTCGCTTCAAGCGGGGATCCCACGCGGGACAGCTAGATCAGCTTTACTGAGCCACCGGGGCTCCAAAAATGTTTTGGATTGGTGTCGTTAGAAAAGGTTTCTCAGGCCATGTACATAAAACAAATACTCGAATCAACCTGCGCGGGCATATACACAAACACATAAAAATGGTTTCAGTTTAAACTTTTAAAATTTCAGCATCAAATTTACTCGGAGTACAGAATACTTTGATTAGGCTGCGCGGACACGCGGGCTTACAGGTCTCCTTCTGTCTGTAAAAATACTATTTTGCAGCGTGTTATATTTTTGTGTATTACTTATGGCAAGTGTCATAACCTTAAATATTAGGTGTTTGATCTTTATGACCACTGGCTATGAAGTATGGACCTGGGAATTATTGATTTCTTTAGTTACCGTTTTAACGCGAGGTAGTTTTAAACGGTAAATTTCGTTAGCGTCTTTTGTGTCCGAAAATGTTACTGGCAGCAGGCCTGTGCGCGAACATTTGGGCTCCAATGTGGTTGTCCAAATTTTCGCGATGTCTGAATATTTAGGATCAGTGCGACAATACACGGCCGTGTCTGTGATATGAACGGTTCTTGGTCGAGGAGAGGACGGACACTGGACAGACGCACGGTGCCCGTACTGCGACCGAAGGTGTATGTTATGGGGACTGGGGAACAGCATTATGATAATTGGACTGAAAAAAATAAATCCATGATGATTTTAAGCCGAAAGTGCATCAGTTACTGAACAAGTATTTACTCTCAAAACTAATTTCTGAAACTGAAAAGCAGTAATCAAAATGTATGCTCGAATTTATTGTCAGAGGATACAGCGCATGCATGCAAGATGCAGGCCGGTGTGTTCACCCGCAGATAGTGTATGTCTATAGACAAGATTTTTCTCTCGCCGCAGCCTTTCATATTATATATACGAAAACGTAGATGCTGCCTGAGGGCTCTTTTGTTTGAAATCTGCGAACAATGTAGTTTTTATATGGACTCTTTTATTTTGGTCCAATAATCTACAGCAATTGTCATAAAGTCTGCTTATTATTACTGGGAAATCCGTCCGTCTGTCACGCCTAAAACAACGTTTGTATAATCAACTCCTCCTACAGTTTTTAAACAATCAACCTGAAATTTGGCACAAATGTTGCGGACATATTGAAGATGTGCACCTGCCTTTTGAAAAACAGAAAAAGGAACCTAGTATGAGTAGGGCGACTTTTGAGGCCTCCATTCAATTGTACTTAAAATTACATGGTTCCTGTTGAGCTCACCATCTGAGTGAACCCAGCAGGCACATTACATAGAAAGGACGTCGTACTAACGTCGATGCGACGAAATGACGTCGCACCGACGTTAGTGCGACGTCATTCTGACGCCATGTGCCCGCTGGGAACAGGTTCATACAGAAATAATATGTTTCTTCTTCGTGAATCCCCAGAATAACATGATTTCAGATATACCTGTGTTGTTTCAATAATTTTTAGAAAAGCTGTGTTTAAAAGGGTTTCTTTTAATGATATAAGATAGTTAATACAGCTTTACAGAACACTTGATAATAGGTTTTTGGGGGCACACTTCTAAGTGGCACAGCACTGCTAACAGATGAAGACAAAATCATGGCCTTTTCAAACGGTTGTGGCTATTGCAGAATGTTAAGGTTGTATAATAAACTCCGTCCACAGTTTTTACGCTATCAATTTGAAACTGTGCACAGATATTCTAGAGATATTGAAGATATGTATGTGCTTTTTGAAGAGGGGATAATCAATTTTTATAACATTTCGGCCTTTTCAAACGTAGCTTTTGTTTCGGTTTTGGCTAATACAGTATGATAAGATTGTATCATCCCGCACTCCTTTCACAGTTTGCTAGCAATAAGGTCGCCTATACACGACCAAAGTTTCTATGACAAAGTAGGTTTGTGACAGAAAAAATTGCTCGTGTAAATGCCAAAATATGACAATGTTTCTTTGACAAATATATATGGTACAGTGCTTCGATAAATTAAATTTGTCCGTGTAAATGGAGAACTTTGCTAAAGATTATGTAACAAAGAACATTGCTACAAGCGTGGAAAATGTGACAAAGATTTTGTTTCATCGCTGCAGGAGATTTTGACAAATAATGTTTGGTCGTGTGAACACTGCAGCAAATATTTCATTGCCAACATTTCTGTGACAAAGATTCTATGGCATATTTTCTTTAACAAATAATTTGCTCCGTGTAAACGCAAAATGTTTGTCATACTTTCTTTGTTAAAATTTCTGTGACACAGAAACTTCGCTCGTGTAAACGCGGCCTTAAGAATATAAAGAATGAATAGACACGGGGGCATAATCTGTGTCTTACAAACACAATTTTCTAGTTGCAAATATGAGCCGCGACACGAGAAAACCAACAATGTGGTTGTGCGCCCAGCGCAGACTCAGATCAGCCTGGGCATCCGCCCAGTCTGATCAGAGTCTTCGCTGACCGCATGGAGGTAGCCTAGACCCTTAGCTACCCTTTGAGCTCTTAACGAAGAGTCTGATCAAACTGGGCAGGTGCCCAGGCTGATCTGAGTGCGCTGGGCGTACAACCACATTGTTGGTTTTGTCGTGTCGCAGCTCATATGTTATTATCGAATTAAGGCTGGATGCGCATGCTGACCATTGCCTGTAAAGTTAGCGTATGTGATGATGCTACTTTTTATGGTACGGCTCAAATATATCCTACCGCTTCAGCGTGATGACAAGTATTTTATGGCCCTGATATGTCTCGACATATTTCCTTTGAGGGGATTAGGATTAGCGAATAAACAAGATTCCTTGTGTTAGCGGTTTCAAGCAAAACTGTGCCTTACAGCCTATATTTTCTACGAATATAGACCTATGCAAGTGAATTGTCGCTGATACACTGTTTATGCGAACAAAGTAGACTCTGCTCATATTGCACGGACAAAAAGGCTTCTATGAGTCAATTTTCGCACAAGACATACGGTTTGCGTTTTTTTTGCACACGGTGAGCCTATATAAAAGGATTTCCCCAGGTACATATAGACAATTATTTACAAGGTTAAGACTATGCGTAAATGGCTTAAACGCCAACAACATTAGGCACAGCGACGCAGACCCACTCTGCTCCCACTGCGGGGGCATAGAGGTCACTGACCACTATTTTCTACATTGCCCGACTCATACTGCGACAAGAAACAACTTACTAACTGCTCTCCAGAACACCCCATACACCGGGAGCTTGGCCACTAAAGCTTTGTTAACTGCCCAAGGTCAGGAAATACTAAATGTCGTCTTCCAATATATTGAGGACACGGACTACACAAAAAATAAAAACCTTTGGAAACAAAATCTAGGGATTAAAGGTTAACAGGAAACAAAGAAGTAAATAAGAGAAACAGAGATTCAGTTTACCAGCGAAATAGTGTGGGCATTCGGACAAAAACGATCCTTGCAGGCCAAGCCTCTATTTAACTTGTTCTTCTCATTATTATTATCATTATCGTCATCGTTATCATAATTTTTTATACTGTATACTATAACCACCCACCCCTATATGCGTTACCTCCCGCCACTTTCCGTCATCTCTGCCGAAACATACCGAAAATTTGACTCAAAAACATGCGAAATTCGCTCAAAACGGGGCGCGGCCTGAGAAAAACGGCCCATAGCCAGCTAAACATATATTCAACCACGGGAAAAATATCACAAAACCTCTTTTTGACACCCAAACATACCAAATCACGAGAAAAATCTAGAAAAAAACGAAAAAAAAATTCACCATTTTTCATTACCCCGGCCAATACCCCGGGAGCTTATTTGGACCAAAATACATAACACAAAAACAGCGATATTTGAAATAGGGCGGATAGGACGGAAAGAGGGTGTGAAGGGACGCTAAACTAAATAAGATAAACCTCTATACGATCTACCTACTTGCCCGAAATACCCCACCCACCCACCCATACTTATTTTTTTTTAGCCCACGCGCTCCCCACCCAACTCAGCCCCGAGGGGCGGGGAACAGGAAACCGCCCACACTGGCCGACACTGTCTGGTTGCAATGCCATGGCATTAGCACTTCTGGGCGTCGACAGTAGCTGCCGGCAACTGATAACCCGCCGCCCAAGCGGCTCCTTCTCGCCCCCATTTTTTTATCTTCCTTTCTCACTTTTCTTCTCTCTCTCATTTCCCTCCCCTCTCTCTCATTTACATATCCGTTATTATCATAATTACTTATTAATACTAAATATACGCAGGGAAATGGGCCTGCTGGCGGAGGACGGCACTGTCTGGTTGCAACGAAATGGTCGGTAGCACTTCTGTGGGTGCCGAGCCGAAACTACAGGCCCAAGAAACGATAACCAACACAGAGTTGTATCACTATTATATCCTTACCACCATTAGCTAACGCAGATTCATAAGACAATGATGTAGACAGGGACCTGCTGGTGGAGGGCAGCACTGTCTGGTTGCAACGAACTGGTCGTTAGCACTTCTGTGGGTGCCGCACCGAAGCTACGGGTCCCACCAATCGAAGTAAAATAAATGGTTTAAACAGGAAGAATAAGACAATGACCCAGCGAGCGAAAGGGGGCAGTATCTGGTTGCAGCGCACTGGGCGTTAGCACTTCAATGGGTGTCCCCCGGAGCCGCTGGGTCTTTAAGCTATGATAAAAAAAACTCTCTTAATGTACACATATTCTGGTAAACACCAAAGATACTCAGGGGGATAGGCGCGCGTCAGGACAATGACGCGCGCATGACCCCCTGAGGGCCACTGAGGTTACAAGCCCTGTACGCGTCCTGACACTCAACATGCACGAGCCGGTCTGAAACAAGTAAGGATTCGTACGGCAACATAAACAATACGTAACAACATCCAAAATCCTAAACTGCTTGGACATAACTTTTCGATTTTCGGTTTTGGCAAGACTTTAAGAAAAACAGCCGCACGAATAGTAGAAAAGTGATTATTAAGAATGGAATTAGCACGTGAACAAAAACACAACCCTCCCTATAACAACGGGGAGGGATACTAAATACATTAATCAAGGGAAATCAGGGCGCCCGCAGGGCCAACCGCGTCCTCAAAGCAAAGCACAAACACAAACATGTAGGTAGAAGTAGGAATAGGATAATAAAAAAAATGACATACGCATATGCGTATGTGCACAAGTGCGGATACGCATATGCGTGTGAGAAAAAACTCCAAATACGGAGAAGAAAAAAATAAAAAAAATAAAATAAAATATATACGGGTATGTCCATGTGCGTGTGTGTGTGTGTGTATGTATATATAGACACATACATGCATATATGTGTATATACCAAAAAAAAATTAGGTAGACGCATAGGTAGGACAAGCATGGCATGTATACGGACAATCGAACAACGAAGATGACGAAACGACAAATCAACTACTACCGACAACCGACAAAGAAAAAACTTCTTATACCAAGTTATTAATGGTCCTGATCTTTTTAATATCGACGATAAACAATGCTAAAGTATAACTTCTTTACTTCTACAATACAACCGCTGCAACCAATGACAACCTCACCACCACCGACGCCGACAAACACAACAGATCGACATCGACAACTCAAACAACGCATCAGCCGATGACACCAAAAGATAACAACAACGACAAGACTCAACAACTACAACGACAACGCTTCCACAAAGACCCGACCGACGATGGAACCCACGTACTGAAGACCCGACGAACGGTCTCGGATACCCCAGGGTGGATATGATGCTCTCGTGGCTGTTAGCCCTGGTGGACCATCCGTGACGACTAATTGAAAACAACAACAACAACATATAGACAATTGATGTAAACATGCAGAATGAAACAAAACGTAGCTTTAACAATGTGCTCGGGTGTTTGCAGAAGCGTTTTGGCTCGTTTCTCAAGCAAGGATTCGCTCAAATTAGATGGCAACGGCTACATTTAAAAAAAACGCTAAAGTGAACTAGAAAAACTCGTCGCCGGGCCGCGTAGCGCAGTCGGTAGGACACCTGACTCATAAGTCAGAGGCCCTGGGTTCGAAACCCGGTCTGGCCACATACTTTCGTTTCTTCTTCCGCTGATTCAAGAAGGGCAGTTGGCAGTTACTGGCGAAAGTATCTGCACTTAGTACTGGTTAACCGCTTAGAAGGTCTAAGCCTGCCCAGGAATAGTGTGGTTAGGTTAATTGACCATCCCGACATGATCTTAGCTGTTTACCGTGGACATTAAACATCAAATCAACCAACCAACCAACCAAAAACTCATCAACTTACAATTCTGGCAAATTGATTATCGTAAATATTCAAGTTCTCCCCGTCTCCATATGACCTCGTTGTTGGTGGGACGTTAAACCTGAGTTCACTCACTCACTCAATTCAAGTTCTTGTAATGATAATTTAACACCAGCTTAGCGCGGCCTCAGACTTTATCGAAGGAAGCATATTCAATCTGAATGCATGCACCTCCATGAGAGATCCCTCTTACATTGAATTTGCCCTTTCCGCCATTTTTACAAAGGGGAACAACTTCTGTGACTCCTTCAAGATTTCACTGGAATCCTTTATTAAAAGGGCCTGCTCTTAAACGATAGCATTTGCTCCTGGAGTAGGTACCTAGAGGAGCAAATTCTTTTAACAGCTGCTCTTAAACGAAGTATTTGCTCCTGGAGGAGCGAATTCTTTCCTTTAAGAGTTTACCTTCATTGAGAATGGCGGCAGAGAGGTGATATCTCTTAAAAGTGTACCCAATTCACCTTACGCAAGATATAAGTATGTTGAAGCCTGTGACTCCAGGCCTCCTTCAAGCTGCGCCCCTGATTATAATTACTATTACTATTATTAATTATTTTTTTTCCATTACAAAAAATCTGTCTTATGAAAAAGCTGTTATGTTTCCGTTGGATGCTTCAAGCAACTGATACGACTGAGGAAAAGGAATTCTATAAACTTTCGAAGGTTTCAAGAAAATCGCTGCAAAGGGGGGGGGGGGAGGGGGGCGGGGTGAAATATTTGACTCTAAATTTTGACTTGCTTACAAGATCAGAAAAATAGAAAGTATAATCGATAGGAGACATATTTAGCTTCACAATATATGACATTTATTTTTCTCATGACGTACGCGGTCACGGCGCAGGGATGACCCTACCAAGAAAAGTGCGCATGGACTTGTTCCTTTTTATGCCCCGGGACGACAGTCAGGGGGAATTAGGAGTTGCTCCTGACCGTCTGTCCGTTCGTCTGTCTGTCCGTCCGTTTGGCACACTCTACGATATACATAGAGTTTGTGTAATCAACTCCTCTCACAGTTTGTAAAGGATCTTTTGCAAACTTTGCGTATATATATGTATTATGGACAAACTGAAGATGTATATGTGGGTTTTAACAGAGCTGGAATAAATTTTGACAGAAGTACGGCCTTTTAAATTAGTCATTTCAGGCAATTTTTGCATTGTGGGGTATAGAGTTTGTGTATTCAACTCCTTCCACAGCTTTCAGTGGATCTTTTACAAACTTTGCATACATATTGTGGACATGTTGAAGATGTGCATGTGGGGTTTTGATGGAGCTAGAGTAAAATTTGACACTTTTATGGCTTTTCGAACTTAGTCATTTTAGGCGATATTTTGCATTTTATGGTATAGAGTTTGTGTAATCAACTCCTTTCACAGTTTTCAATGGATCTTTTTTAAACTTTGCTTACATATAATGCTGATATATTGAAGATGTGCATGTGGGTTTTTGCTGGAGCTAGAAATAATTTTGACAGAAAATGGCCGTCTCAACTTAGTCATTTTATTCACTTTTTTGCATTGTAAGGTATGGCGTTTGTGCAGGTAAGAAGTTTTTCCAGAGGTAATATTTTGTTCAAAATTTAGCATTTTAACATTGCCCCCTTATGACAGTCAGGCTAGAGGTAAAGTGCGTTGAAACAATATTTGTTGATAATGGGCAATTCAGTGATGTGCACTGCCCTATGACAGGCGCTACACGGGGACATCATTCGTGTCTTACAGACACATTTTTTCTCTTTTTTTTTTTGATTTTGCTACAGATCTTTCCCTCTTTTTTTCTCTTTTTCTCTTCTTATAAGATCAGTAAGATCAGTAGGGTGGTAACAAAAAGTTATGGTAAAATTAATATCTTAAAAAATCCTTCAAGAGCAGAGAATACATACAGAAAAAGGAACATGGGCCAGACTACGTAGTTTCGGCTAATAAAGCCTCGCCAGTGACCCTGACAATATCTGGTACGAAACCAGAAGAAAAGCATACTGTAGTTTCTTAATTTTAATTGGGCAGTCGATTCAAAGACTGATTAGTGTTAAGCCGAATTTCAGTAGTGAATTTTTCAAGATTTTTTCGTATATTGAAAGCGTCTAGTATCCTCACAGTATGTACTTAGAGCGTGCAAGGCCATGTCTCTAGCATATACAGAGAAATAAGCATCAATAAGGTGCATAGATAAATGAGGTGTGAGGGTCGCTCAAAATGTCATAGCAGCTGTCGAAAGGATAAGCAGTTGGCTTTCATTCTACTTCCATTATATATATTGCATATGAAACATCCCAGCGGACACATGACGTCTAAATGACGACGTACATGACGTCAATGCGACGCGATTACGTCACATTGACGTTTGCACGACGTCATTTGACGTCATGCGCCTGCTGGGATAATGCTTAGCCAAAAATGTGTTTCTAATTGATAAATCTCAGTAACGATTCACGTTGACACAGTCGCCTGATGGATTTACCGCAGATGTCTTCGGCCCGATTTCATGAGAACGGAATTACTTAGTAATTCTTTTATGTAACCTAGCCGATTTCAAGTTAAAATTTAAAAGGTTGGATGATTTGAGCCGCGACACGAGAAAACCAACAAAGTGGCATGTGCGCCCAGTGACGACTCAGATCAGCCTTGGCATCCGCCCAGTCTCACAAGGGTCTTCGCTGTCCGCATGGAGCTAGCTTAGACCCGTAGCTACCCTGTAAGCGCACAGCGAAGACTCTGATCAGACTGGGCGGATGCCCAGGCTGATCTGAGTCTGTGCTGAGCGCATATACCACTTTGTTGGTTTTCTCGTGTCGCAGCTCATTTGATCAGTTTTATTGCATTACCACTTCGTATATTCGAATGCAATTAGATCCGCTTCTCGCTAGTAACGACGCGATCCGAGCCAGATTGTTTTTATGGGGAATCTTTGATAACCGAGAGGTCAGTTCGATGATCCGACCGCCCCCTAGCTATGCAGGATGGCTCCGAATATGAATGGATGCACTTTATAAAGTGAAAGCAACTATTTTGCATATTTTCCACTTCCCTGTGGGGTCAACTCTTTAAGGAAAGAACTTGCTCCACTATGCTGTTGTTATTTTTGTTCTCTGTTCCCTTAACGACGTGCTCCAGTGGGGCTCAATGAAACGAATCTATATATAGTTGCACTTGCACCGAAGGCTGTCCTTTGTCTTATCGTCTGTCATCTTTCCAGTTAGTCAGTCTTGCCCAACCAACAATTTGCCGGGCCGCGTAGCGCAGCCGATAGCCCGTCTGATTCTAGAGCCAGAGGTCCCGGGTTCGATACCCAGTCAGGCCACTTACTTTCGTTTCTCCCTCCACTGGATCAAGAAGGACAGTTGTCAGTTACTGGCGAAAGTATGTGCACTTAGTACTGGTTAACCGCTAAGGAGCTCTAAACCTGCCTAAAAATGGTGTGGTTAGGTTGTGACAACATGCCGATCAGAGTCCAGGAAGACGAAGCGCGTCCTAGAAAAGAGACCCCAGCAGAACGGGACCACAGGCCAAACCCGCCAAAACGAACTCTGGACCACCAACGAGGAAACACGCAGGCGCTAGTAAGGTTATATGGGTTCTTTACAGGGAACCCTTCAATGTGCAAGTCTTAAAGTGTGCCCCAACTCGTCTCCTATGATTTGGCTACCGGGTGGGGGTCCCTTATATTATCTCTGTTCCTAAGTGAGGCTGAGAGACAGTTAAACATAGGTTTCCATTTTCTCCTTTTAATAGTTACACTCATTTCAATATTTATAGGCTGAGTCTATTTACAGTTAACTGTCAATAGCCAAAAAACGTTAAAATGGCTATTTACAGTTGACTGTAAATAGCCAATAAACGTTAAAACGGCTATTTACAGTTAACTGTCACTAGCCAAAAAACGTTAAAATGGCTATTTACAGTTGACTGTAAATAACCCTTTTAACGTTTTTTGCCTATTTACAGCCATTTTATTATTTTAAGCGTGACATCAAGGCCATTGCTGGTTGCTGCTCAGTTATAATAAATTATGTCCGGTCGTGCTGGCCCAGGGGTTAAAGCTCTAGATGCGGGTTCGGCAAGTTCAGCCAGATCGTAAATTTATCTCCGGCCTGAAGATTATTTTATCCTTATAATGATTCGCCTCCTCGCTTCCCACCAACATCGGTTCGAAAAGCCTGAAATACACAACTGTACCGTTGAAAGAGAGCTTTTAGATTCATCTCTCCCATTCCTGAAAATCTGCTAAAAGGCCCGGGCAACCTCAAATAAACTATTTGCCCGTGGTTGGTTGGTTGGTTGTATTGGGTTTTACGGTCCTATTAGACAGTTTTTCAGTTTTTATCAAGAGGTCTTCCAAAGAGAGAGAGAGAGAGAGAGAGAGAGAGAGAGAGAGAGAGAGAGAGAGAATGGAACAGATACGATAGATGAAACTAAAAAGTAGCCAAACTCTATCCCGCACCCGCTGCAAGCACAGCCGGCCCTTGCCCAGCTATATACAAATGAGTAGAAAGACCAGGCACTGAAAGTTACACAGCACCATCCCGGAACCAACCACCCCTAACTATCTCCTATCAATGTTAAATGTGTATACGTATACCTCAATGTTTTCTGCCATTTTTTTCAAAGAGAAGTAAGTCCGTGACTTCCTGGACGACACAGCCCTTCCAAAATCGGATCTCAGGGTAAAGTCTCTCCTTGGTATGGATGGATGGATGAGTTGCGATTTTACATCATTTTCAACGGCATTTCAGTCATATCAGGACGATGGGTGGATGATAATTAAAGGATGTGTGCAATGAAACCCCGTTTGAAAATATTCTTGCCCTAAGCAGGGATCGAACCCAGGACTACTAATTCAGCAGGCCAGCGCTTAACCTACTGAGCTACCGGGGCTCTTCTCTTTTCTTGGTTTAAACATATTTATTTCTCTGAATATATAAAACTGAAAGCCCTTGTTATCATTTCTTTATCCTTATTTCTTCCCAGACAGAAAGATAAACAAGCACCCAGACAGATTCACGAAAATATGCATTAGCCTTACTTAACACTAGAAATTTAACCTGTTTTTATCCCCGACCGAAAGGTTTGGACGGGGAGGTGGGGTGGGGTCGTATAGCGATGAGCCTAGCGTCCATGACATTTTTTTCGCCTGCCTTATAACTTGAATACCCTTGGAAGTCTTTTCATGATACTTCACAGTTATGTAGATTGTGTTGCATACAAGAATGGTAACTTATGCTTTCATATTTTGCAAATTATCTCCTCTTTTGTGCATTTTTGCAGATTCGTGTCCGCTGTGTAACTTGAATATCATCTTGAAACATTTTCATGTTACTTCACAGGTGTGTAGAACGGGTCATGGGTTCGCCATAGTTGAACGATATTGCTGGTAATTTTCAGTGCCAGGGCGTCCAACTGATTTGGATTAAAGTAGAGCAGCAGCCCCGGTAGCTCAGTAGGTTAAACGTTGGCCTGCTGATCTAGCGGTCTTGGGTTCGAATCCCGCCGTCATTATCACCAATCCATCGTCCTGATATTACTGAAATACTGCTGAAAAGGACGTAAAGTCGCAAGCCATCCATCCATCTTCAGCAGGACAAGGACCTATTGTGCTTGTAGAAGGTGCGGGCGGGGCGAGGGGGATGGATGGATGGAAGAGGAAGGGTTTGTTTGGACAGACTGTGTACAGCATGCAGTTCACTGTAGCCTATATTTCATGGTTCAGTGATTTTGCCTTATATATTGAGCAGTATTGAATATGAATATCTGACAAATACGAATGAAGAACCACAACCGCTAGGGCCTTGATATCAAATAGGTGGATAGATCATAGAAAAGTAGAAGACCCGTATTATTTGGATTAATATCTATCTAATTTTGGCCCGTTCGTCACTCTGTCCATCTGAACGACATTCACACGCCAGGTTGGTAGGTGGTATCGATTAATCGTGACACGCGACATCGATTACCGAATATACACGATAACTGCAGGTGTGATATTTTAAACGATGAGCTATAAACAAATGCACAGAGCAAGATAAGCTGTCTTTAATACGCGGGTTGGATATACGGAAAAAAAAGTAATTCATATTTGAGTCTTACAAAAGGTATAAGTATATATCGAAATTAACATGCACGACTGTTTTAATCAATTAATTCTTTTGGATCCTAAAAACCGTTTACGGCTAGGAAGGTTTCCGTCTCCAGCTGGTCCCGAAACCCGGAACCTCTAGATTAGCAGCTAGAGCTGACCATACTGTGCTACCGGGGCTCTTGTCTGAAATTAAAGCGTGTAAAGATTTTTTTCCTTAACTTAATGGTATTTTTCGCGGCGCAGCCGTGTATAATTTCAGTTTTGTTACACATTTCACAAGATTTCATTGATGTCAAAATTTAGCAAATAATATCAAAAGTCAATGAATATCTAATCATCGTTTTTTCCCGTCATACTGCACTACGTGAATACTAGCACTCTGTCAGATGTTAATTCAAAATGTTTCTCATGTTTGTAAATTGACTATAGAAATTTTATCGAAAACTGGCGCAGGTATTCAAGACTTTCTGTTTTTCGTTTTAGATCTACTTTCGATGTCTACTTTCGGTTTAACCCAGCGGGTACATAACGTCAAAACGACGTCATATTGATGTCGATGCGCCGTGATGACGTCGCATCAAAATCAATAAGACATCGCTGCGAATCCGCGCTCCCTCACTTATCCTCAGCTGCATAGTCTGTAAATTTCTATTTTTTTTCTTTGATTTTTCTCTCTGTCTGTCCGCTCTCACAGCTCACTTTCTCCATTTTCTTTCTTTACTGTTTCATGTTCGGAAACCTTTCTCTGTTATTTATTCTCACCATTTTTCCATCTGTTTTTGAAATATGATATCAGTCATGTATTTACTTGATAATTTGGTTTATCGTATTTGACAAACTGTCGCCATGATGTATACATGTAAGAAATGTTTAGGGAGAGGAACTTTATAAGTACCTTTGCTTTCGTTCCAATCCCATTATTTGTATTGTATCAATGTTTCTATGTATTGAAAAAGTTTAAAATAAATATGTTTAAACCAATAAGACGTCATTTTAACGTCATGTGCCTGCTGGGAATACGCACAAACAAATATTCCATCATGCTGGTAATTGTTTTAGATTCAGGTCAATCTCAAGGTTAACCGCGGTCAATTTGGACAAATCAGTCTTGAAATAGGTTATTGTCGCTATCCAGTGTCAAAATTACGATTGCGGGTGCCTACCGACATATCTCACATGAGTCATATTCATGAAAGTTATCGTCAACTCTTCACCTACAGACATATTATAAAACCCACTTCCATTTAATCTGCGCCGATTATCTTTTTTAAAGGGTTTTCTTGTTTAAATTGTGCCCGATACAAAAAATTAAAGGAGCTATACCAGCTGACACTCTGTGTGTGTCAATTTATACATCACACCTTTGTCTAATCGCATGCGCCTAATTTAATCGATATCATATGCTGTATAATCGATAATCCGATCAAAATCAGTCAGTACAGCGGCATATAATAATCGGATGGACATTAGGACATTTATGAGCAAGAAAGAATCTGATCAGCCTGTACAACTAAAAAATATAAGCCATTCTAAATTCATTTATTACTATGAAGTGGTTTGACTAAAAAGACTATTTCTGAGATCAAAAGGTACCCTCTGCTCAGTAGCAAATTACGTCTAACAAAGATTGGCAACAATATTAATTTTCATAATATGGCGAAATTGTAAATAATTCAATATAAATATTTAGAGAGAAAGGTAAATTAAATAAATTACTTATTTCGACACGAATTTTCCACTTTGGAAGTTCCTGTTTTTTTTTTTTTTTTTTGTTTTGTTTTTTCTATTTTAAATCTGAAATTTTCTGATTCTTTTCTAAGGATAGACAGGGAATTTTCAAACAAGCTGTTTGCCGAAGAATTTTAAAGTAAACTCTCTATTTTTTTTTCTGACAAAAAAAAAAAAGAAAAAAAAAAAGAACTCAAATGAAAGCTGATTTTCATACTTTTACTTATACGTACTATATTTTTTTCCTGTTTCTAAAGCAGCGATAACTTTGTTCAGGCCGTGTAATACAGTAATTGTAAAATAATGAGATAATAATGAAAACAAGAAAACGCCTTTCATGATTATCTAAAATACAACCACGCCCCCTTTTAAGATTTAACTATTTTATTGGTCGCGTGTCTAAACAGCTCCAACAGGATACTTTGATTAACATAAAGCCACGCCCATTTTGCTGGCTATAGAGCAATTCATGTCATCCATGTTTCATATAATTAAATTTGATTGGCTGCACGAAAAATGTATTATACTGATTTGCACCCAAAGGTCTGAGCACTGTCTTCACTTTGTTGCTTGCGGTTTTCTTCATTTTCTAGTCTAGTCCAGTCTATCCTATAACCCTTCCCACCCATTCCTGTCTTCAGCTGCTGTAGTTGTGCTGGCAAAGTTGATCCCTGTCCACGGTATAAATTAAAATCTTGAATACTGTCTTAAAATAGTCTTTCAACGGCCACGCATCTTCTCCTGTCTACCTCTTCTTATTTTTCTTTCTACTGTGCCATGCACTGTGTCTTTGATAAGCCAGTGGCCAAACCACATCATTTTCCGTTTCTTGACCACGGTCAGGCGTCATATTCTCCCGTTGCTGCTCGGATCTTTTTGACGTAACGTCAGATGTTGGTGACAATAAGCGTAACGCCAGAAAGCGTCAGATTTTGAGCTCTGTTCCACTTCACGACAATGACCTCATCGAATTTCTTCAAATTTTCCGAAATAAATACTCACTAAATGTGAATTTAATTGGCAACTGCAGCTGCTAGCAATATGTATCGGAAGATGTTGATTTTCGGGACAATTTACGATTTTGCTCGATTTCAATAGCTCACTAGTTTAAGCGCTTGTCCGCTGACCTAGCGGTCCCACGTTCGATCCCCGCTTGAGATGAGAATTTTTTCTAATGTAACCGGGGTTCCATTGCCCACAACCTTTCATAATCAACCTATCATCGTCCTGATATGACAGAAATACTGTTGAAAAGGACATAAAATCGCAAGTCATCCATTCTTCCATTAATTTCAATAAAACGTAACCAACTTACAAATACAGCTGAGGACAAAACCGCTAGATTTGCTTATTCGTAAATTACATTGGCTCTCCGAAATAAATTCCAAAAACATTCCGGGGGCCGAGTGCACAAAGGAGGCGTAAACTACGCCGGCGTAGGCTACGTACGTCGGCGCAACTAAGTCAATCTTGCGACTGTGTTAAAATCCAAGTGCACGAAGCAGGCGTAGTTGCGACCAGAGTACGACTAGCGTAGTGCTCTCAAATAAAATTAGCACGTGTGTTTGATGAATGTTTTTTATGTGATATGAGCCGCATTATGCATAAAGGTTGCTTAAGGCATCTGCAAACAGACAAGACTGAAACCAGTCTGTGAATCCGTGATTTTAGATGGATCTTTCACTTTGAACCTGTAAAATCCTTAAGTTCCATGCATAGTCTTCAGACTGCGCGGACGCGCAGTCTGGTATGAGCCTCTGGTGTTCGCACATGTCATATGTACCTTTTTGCATGTTATGGATCAATTATAAATCTGCACGACATATTTTATAATCTTTTGTCGTTTTTTTTCTTTAAAACTAATGTTCATCATAACACTTTCAAACGTGCTTTTGCTTTTGAGAAATATTGAAATTGTTGGCGATGCATATGGACAATTCGGAGATGCTAAATTCCAAATTTTCTAATGTGACCACGTCAAGAATGAAAAAGAAAAAAATGGGAAGAAATACAGTCCGCAGTAAATGCAATTGGGAAGCAATGGCGTGGCAAACGAAAGCGTTCGTATAGCTCTACATCATTTTATGTATCCAATGGATTTGCTGTGTCTCTGATTATCCTGCCTCTCTTTAAAACCCTTCTATATTGCAAATCGTGCATCCAATGTAACGTTCCGGCCATGTTTAAATGAAACACTAACGGAATAACTCAAAATGAACACCTTACGCCAGTGTTAAGTCTACTATAAAGCAGACGTGAGTTTTAGAGCGATTTTACGACTAAGTTTGCGACACGCCTCTGTTGTGCACACGGATTAAATTTCTGCGACAACTTTACGACGGTCGTACGTCGAGCGTACGCTTACGTCTGCTTTGTGCACTCGGCCCCTGGTAAAGAACCATTCAGAATAGGTATTTCATGTCAGCTTGATTTAAATTTGCTTTACGTTCGATATTTTATGCTCAGAAAATGCCACCCAGTATGCAAAATAAAGAAATCTGGCGTTGCGGACAAAACCGCTAGAAAATAATCATGGCGCGATCAAACTCGAACCCGAGGGCCCTGCGAACACACTGCCATATGACCTACCAAGCCACATGGTCGATGCAGTAACGATGTCTCTCTCCTCCCAAAGTATGCTCGGAGTCAACGTGGTACGCACTTGAGATGCCCATTTTAGGTGCCCACAATAGTTATTGATCAGTTGATGATATAACGCTGGAAAGAATCTTATCCTACCTTGGGACTCCAACTGTATCGTGGAAGCCCTCTGTTAAATAAAACTGTAAAATAACCATATTATACTTACAGTTAACTGTAAATAGCCAAACATCGTTAATATGGCTATTGACAGTTAACTGTAAATAGCCATTTTAACGTTATTTGGCTATTGACAGTTAACTGTAAATAGCCATTTTAACGTTTTTTGGCTATTTACAGTTAACTGTAAATAGCCACTCCGATATTTATATCACCATGGTGAAGTTTGAATTTTGTACTTCCCCGTCAAAAAAAGGCACTAGTTGTAGCACGGATGAGAAACGCCATAAACGGAGCCAATGGCTCTGATAAGGAAATGTTACGGCGGCCTCCGACTCCGACTATACTGGCTGAAAATTGGACGGTGAAAAGGTAGATTCCACATTTCATGGTATAAATTTATTTCAACGTCGTGAAACCTCATAAAAGGAGATTAAAGTTCAATGCTCTGGTCTTTTAACTTCTTTTCTAGGCTAAAGTACAAAAGGTTCGCGAACATCTCGTACAAAGAATACGTAACAGTTGAGGATGTTCGCAGAAAGTGCCAAGCCGCCATCGGAAAACATGGTGAGCTCCTGACCATGGTCAAAATACGGAATCCGGGGTGGGTTGGCCACATTTCTATGTCTTCTGGCTAAGCATAGACAATCCTGCAAGGCAGAAGAAGAGGCAGACAAACGAAATCAACATTAAAGGATGGGCAGAGCTCTAAGGAAGCTGAAAACAGGACCAGGTAGAGATAGATCGTTGCAACGTCATATCTGACGTCCCAACGACCTGGCTTGGTTATTGAACATCATAGAATAGAATTATCAGGACACAGCGGAGACTTCTAGAAGCAGTCTGAACTAGGTTTACACTTTTTTGGACAAGCACTCTTCCATCCCAATCTTTAAAGTTAATAGGGTCTTGGTAGACTCTGAACCCAGAATTTTATGATGAGCAAATCTGCGCACATGTCGTCTGGGCAACGCAGTTTACTTATAGTCTCTTGTAATATTGAGTTATTGCCTGAGCCCTAACTAGGCTAAGCATTGCTCAAGCTTTCCGGAGCATGTACTCTCCACATATTCTTTCAACGACGTGGCACGAATAAACCTTAGCCAGTTTATGCATCTGTTTGGCTTGGACCGCCAAATTCTTGTCCTTTCCAGAAAGTATATAGCAGAAAACGAATGTCTTCATGCACACGCTGGTCTACGTTTTCGTTGATGGCACGTCTTTGTAATGGTAGCTACTATTAAAGGCCGCATTGCTCTATCAGTAGAAAATAGTTTAGCATGAGGATCGCTGCAAGCTTCTATAGTTTCTTCATTGTAAATGACCATGATTTGCCACTTTAAACAAATAAAACATCCTTGAGTTTCACATGTAAAAGGTCTGAAAACATACTTGGGTCATTTTAGTTGGATCTCTGTCAATTTCATTATGCTGAATAAAATGGAAAAAAATACAATGTACAGGCATGGAGCCCGTATCACTATCCCGTCTATGTTTATGTAGCACTGCTAGACGGGAAACCAGAACAGGAAATTGTCTTTTGTTCAGGAATTTGTAAGTTTTCAAAAAGTTGGTTTCTCTACTTTTTGCCAGTTATGTGACTCAATATACGCACATCAACCCTTATTTTGAGGCCGGGCCGCGTAGCGCAGTCGGTAGGGCACCTGACTCATAAGTCAGAGGTCCTGGGTTCGAAACCCGGTGGCCACATACTTTTGTTTCTCCTTCCGCTGATTCAAGAAGGGCAGTTGTCAGTTACTGGCGAAGGTATGTGCACTTAGTACTGGTTAACGGCTTAGGAGGTCTAAGTCTGCCCAGGAATTATAGTGTGGCTAGGTTAACTGACCATCCCGACATGACCTTAGTTGTTTACCGTGGACATTAAGCATCAAATCAACCAACCAACCAACCAAAAACTCATCAACTTACAATTCTGGCAAATTGATTATCGTAAAAATTCAAGTTCTCCCCGTCTCCATATGACCTCGTTGTTGGTGGGACGTTACCATAGCTGTTTACCGAGGACGTTAAACATCAAATCAAACAATCAACCCTTATTCATCACCAAACCGCTTTTTACTTCGATTTGAGTTTATGCGTTTTTACCACTGATAGGACAATGGAGACTTTAAAGTTCCCATAGTTCAATCAGTGGTAAAATCGTCCCAACGCAAATCATTACTAAAAGTGCTTCAACATCCAGGTTTGGTGATAAAATGTTTTCTTTTCAGTGCATCTTAATGCACAAAACGTTTCAGACAGACAGACAGACAGATAGATAGATAGATAGATAGATAGATAGATAGATAGATAGATAGATAATGAACTTAGAGGCTAAAAATGTCTCACGTGGCCATGTCTCAAAATCAGATTTATCACACAGATACAAAAATTTAGACTACCTTAGAAGCAATCTGCATGTTTGAGAAACCTGAGCTTCCAGCGTCTTTATCCTGCCCAGTGGTCCTATAAAGGTTTTTTAGCTCACCTGAGCCGAAGGCTCCGGGGGAGCTTATAGGATAGGCAGGCTCCGGCGTCCGTCGTCGTCGTCCGTCGTCCGTCGTCCGTCCACAATTTCAAACGACTTCTCCTCTAAAACCGCTGGGCCAATTGTAACCAAATTTCATATAGAGCCTCCTGGGACCTTAGGAACGAAAAGTTGTTCAAACGGTCCTGGTCACATGACCAACATGGCCGCCATGCCCATATATGGTAAAAACCTGAAAAAATCTTCTTCTCCAGAACCAATAGGCCGATGGCCTTGAAACTTGGTATGTAGCATCGGGTACGCAAGTACTACCAAGATTGTTCAAATTATGACCTTGGGTTGACCTTGACCTTTTTTACGGTAAGGTCAAATTTGCTTCCTTATGCTTTTATATGGCAAGATGCTACAACATAAGATATCTTGGAAACTGTTGAAGATTTTAGGCTAAAAATTGGTATCCACAGTCATCTTAATGACTACATGAAGATTTACGAGTATAAGAGGTCAAGGTCATTCTTTGACCTTTGACCCTGAACTCTTATATTTTGACAAGTTCTAACAATCTACTCAAAAGCCACTTAGCCAATTGAAACCAAATTTCATATTAAGCCTGCAAGGGTTGAGGGAACAAATATTTATTCATACCGTCCAGGTCACATGACCAACATGGCCACCACGCCCTTATATGGTAAAAACCTTTAAAAATCTTCTTCTCCAGAACCAGTTGACCGATGGCCTTGAGTTTTGATATATAGCATTGGGTACTTGAGTACTATCAAGATTGTTCAAATTATGACCTTGTGTTGACCTTGACCTTTTTTACGGCAAGGTCAAATTTGGGAAAATGCTAGAACATGAGATTTCATGATAAGTTTTGAAGATTTTAGCCTAAAAATTGGTATATACAGTCATCTTAATGAGTACATGAAGATTTGTGAGTACAAGAGGTCAAGGTCATTATTTGACCTTTGACCCAGTACTCTCATATATTATGACAATTTCAAACAATCTCCTCAAAAACCACTGGGCCAATTGTGACCAAATCTAATATAGAGCCTCCAGGGGTTGAGGGAATGAAAAAAATTTCTAACGGTCATGGTCACATGACCAACATGGCCACTATGCCCATATATGGTAAAAACCTTTAAAAACCTTCTTCGCCAGAACCAATTAACCTATGGCCTTGAGACTTGGTATGTAGCATTGGGTACTTGAGTACTATCAAGATAATTCAAATTATGACCTTGTGTTGACCTTGACCTTTTTTACGGCAAGGTCAAATATGGGAAAATCCTAGAACATAAGATTTCATGGAAAGTTTTGAAGATTTTGGCCTAAAAATTGGTACATACAGTTGTCTTAATGAGGTCATGAAGAATTATGAGTACAAGAGGTCAAGGTCATTTCTTGACCTTTGATCCAGATCGCTCATATTTTGATATTTGTAACCATTTCCTCAAAAGTCAAAGGGCCAATTGTAAACACATTTCATATAGAGCCTCCAGGGGTTGATTGAATAAAAATTTGTTCAAACAGTCCAGGTCACATGACCAACATGGCCGCCATTACCACTTATGGTATAAATCTTTAATATTTTTCTTCTCCAGAACCAATACACCTATGGCCTTGAAACTTGGTAAGTAGCATGGAGTACTAGAGTACCACCAAGAGTGTTCAAATGGTAACCTTGGGTTTACCCTGACCTTTTTTGCGGCATGGTCAAATATGGGAAAATGCTAGAACATAAGATTTGGTGGAAAGTTTTGAAGATTTTGGCCTAAAAATGGTATATATGGTTGTCTTGATGAGTACATGAAGATTTATGAGTACAAGCGGTCATGGTCATTCTTTGACTTTTGACCCAAGACTTATATTTTGACAATTTCAGACATGATAAGAAAAAGCCACCTTGCCAATTGCCCAGGTGAGCGATTCAGGGCCTCATGGCCCTCTTGTTTCTGGTCTGATAACTTTATCAACCCGTTAGAAACACCCAGGACATCGCGTGAGATACTTCGACGTTAAAATGCTGAGTGCGATGTGGACGGACACACGGCGCCAAGTGTGTGCGACTATGGTTACGTACCGTTGAGCCACTTGGGTAACGTCGATAAGAGAATTGAACTGAACTGAACTAAACAAAACAGAAAAAAATCCCATCCTTTCAGAGATTATATCTCTATTTTAAATCCATCATAAACATAAAGTTTGACCACTGAATTTTGTCGCACCTGCTTTAGGAAGATGGGATATAGGTTTCCGGGTTTCCGCCCGTCCGTCATTCCGTCCGTCCGCCAGTCATTCCGTTCACATTTATGTTCTCTGGCGTTAAAATTTACGTTAACCCTAGCGTTAAAATCTATCTAATTTCTCCAAAACCACTGACCAATGGTTCTCAAATTTTATATAAAACATGACCAGACCGCAACACTTCAGGACGATAAAATTTAGCCAGGTCGAGAATCCAAGATGTCCGCCATTGCAACAAATTTCCGTTCACATTTACGTTAACCCTGGCGTTAAAGTCTATTTAATTAATTTCTCCAAAACCATGACAGCCATGGTTCTCAAGTTTCATATGAAGCATAATCAGACTGCAGCACTTCAGAATGGTAAAATTCAGCCAGGGTGAGAATCTAAGATGGCCATCATTGCAACTAAAACGTTCACATTTACTTTAACCCTGGCGTTAAAGTCTATTTAACTTATTTTTTCCAAAACCACTGCACCCATAGTTCTCCAATTTCATACCGATTATGTCCTGACTGCAACACGTCAGAATGGTAAATTCAGCCAGGTCGAGAATCCAAGATGACCACCATTACTAAATATGGCAAAAACAACAAAGTCAGCTTCTATTCCAGAACCTCTTGGTATATTCCGTTGAAATATTGCATGGAAGAACAGTGGGCCATGACCTCTGCTTCTGTGGAAGTGCAATGCAGGCGCGACATAGCATTCCGAGGAATTCTTGTCTTAACTAGATCACAAGGAACACGTTGGTGTCAAAATTAATATGAAATGGCTGAATGTTTTGTTTCACATCAAAACGGCAACCACTACAAGATTGGGTGGCCGGAAAACATTTCAGCTGGCGCAATGATGCTGTATGATTTTGCTAACCAGCCCCGGATCCAGGGGTTGGGCTCTGGGGCTTCAGCCCCGCCACCTGGACCCGGTAAGATTAAAATATATGTTGTGAGATCTCATTAGAATCGCCTCGGTGTGGCGATTCTAAAGACACCAAAAACACGCAAAAAGACACCAAAAACTCTCATCAAATGGATCCCTTATTATGTCATATATTTTCAAGCCTCACCTCCGCCCAAACAATATGTTCTATGAAAGGGTTATCCCTTGGAAGCAAGGATCACACAAAAGAACTGAAAACTGTCGAGTGTACAAGTTTTCTGGGCCAGACTAGCCAGTTTCGGCCAATTAGGCCTCATCAGTGACCCTCAAATATTTTCAATGTTCTACAATGGAATCAGTGAACCCTTCCCCTCCCACTTCCCAAATATATCTCGGCTCTCGGCACCTCTCAGCCCCGCCAGTTATCAGTCATCCAGAGCCCCACTAGTATCCGGGCCTGTCTAACACTTATCAGCCTGCCTCGTTTCGTTAGATAATTATCGTCAGATGTTGACTCTTTTCATGAGTCAATATTACAATCACACTCGGATGCCGCTGCTGTTGTATTTTCTAGATTCCCTATGAGGCCTAGGCTTTCAGAAGTAGCATTGTTGATGTCGTTTTGTTGCTCTACGTCCACGGTAAACTGCTATGGTCAAGTCGGGACGGTCAGTTACCCTAACCACACTATTCCTGGGCAGGCTTAGACCCCCTTAGCGGCTTGCCAGTACTACGTGCACATATTTTCGCTATAAACTGACAACTGCCTTGAATCAGCAGAAGGAGAAACGAAAGCATATGGCTGGACAGGGTATCGAACCTGGGACCTCTGGCTCTTGAGTCGGACGTGCTACCGACTGCGCTACGCGGCCCGGCTTCAGCAGTAGCAAGTTTCCACAACTTCAAACATGCTTATAGTTGTTTCTGTACATGTTATTTTTCTAGCTAGAATCTATATGATGATAAACAGATAATAGCATGTTTTTGTTATCATCCTATTTCCCAGCCCTCGGCCAATATCGGACCTCGGGAAAGCCCTCGGCCCGATACTGGAACTCGGGCTGAGAAACAGGTGATAACGAAAAAAAATATTAATAAATAACATGTAATAATCTCCATTTATCAGTGTTGCAAGTAGGACGTTTTTACGGTGTGCATAGTTTAGAAAGAAATGGATTAGAATGGAATGGAATAGAATGCATGAGATAATGCACATTCTGTTGTCTACAACAATTTGCTCTTTGAGCTCTGAATTGTGCTCTTTCATAAAAGAATTTGCTTCCTCGGAGGGAGAAAATTGTTTCTTATAAGACTATCATCCCTATCAATGGAATAGAGTGGAGGAGAGTCTCCCTGCCTGTCCATTTCACTCCTCCATTCAGTGAAATGGACACGCATAGAGACTCTCCTCCATAGGAATGCTAGTCTTAAAAGAAACAATTTTCTCCCTCAGAGGAAGCAAATTCTTTTATGTAAGAGCACCATTCAAGGCTCATAGAGCAAATTGTAGATTCCACTCCAAATTACTCCATGTTTTAAACTATGCCCTGATTATTAAAGGGAATTTTCTGTAACCTCCAATTCCCGGTTGATAGTCAGGTGGCGGATTCGAGAAAAGAGCTCTAGAAAATGAGTTTGTGGGCACTTTCGCGGCATGATTCGCAACCATGCTAAAAATACTTGCCGATATGTCCTCGTTTAATTTTTGCCGGTTGCCAAACCTGATTGCCCATTGTGTACCGTATAAACGAGGTCAAAGGTCATTAAGTGCAAAATCACGAAAAACTGTTTAGAAAATGGTTATTGTACATTTGGGATATAAATATCACCGCAGTTAAATGCTGAACACATCAAAAGCCTCGTGCGACAATTGTAAAGCATACTTGAACAATTTCTGTTCAATTAAAACTGTGTTTGTGTCCGTCTGTACACTTATTTTCGTAAAATACATGCATTCATAGAAATAACTTTAATATTTTATAAATCAAAGACTACACTGCATAAGTATATGAACAGCGCTTTTAGACTTGGTAAATTTCATCTTTATAAGCAAGCTATCATATTTCTAGCTCAACATTTACATAAAAAATGCTTGTTTCATTAGCATGTGTTGTTTACGATACGTAAATTGTTTACAGTTACAATCTGAAATCTAATGCAACTTAATAGCCATAATTTTTTTTGTTGTTTTCACATAAACATGCAAGAATTTTAAGACTGAGCTGTGAAGAATATAAAATACAATGCAGATAAATCAAATTCATGTACTTTACGTTACCAAAATGGTAAATTAGTCATATAAATCTATATTAAGAGCTTCAATGATATAAAATTATGTGGTATTATTCATGTGTTTTGTTTATAGATGTTTTCTAGTTAATAAAATTTACAAAGTAGACAATGATCCATTTTCAAACTATTTTTAGACATAAAATGCACATCAACATGTCTAGAATAAGTTTTCAGATACACAGGAGTATTTTATATGTTCAATCAAGAATATCAAAATTGTCGACAGAAATTTTGAAACTCATCGACTCGTGCTTTTGATGGGAGTTTATGTTATACATGCAAAGTTGTTCAAAACTGTAACATATACGATTTGTATCAGTCTTACAGCATCGCGTGTAATTTACGTTAACACAGACAAGTTTATAGGTTCATAGGAAGCATATATGATAAATCGAATCTAAATATTGCTATTGGCCATACGATATTATGTTGGTCCTCATGTGAATCGCCTCTCCTAGAGATTCATAATGAATTTAATTGACTAAAAGGCATTAGTCTTTGTAGTTTACGTTATTGGAAGTGTTTTAATTTCGTACCTGAAAACTGTTGATTTTTTAGAAAGGTCTTTAAAGTAACTTGAAACTTTGTCTACGTATCAATAGGCATACGGTACAAGTAAAATATTGAAGAAAACAAACCATGCTGCTTACTATATAAATACAAAGGAAACAAGATGAATTAAGGAGTAGGGGGAGAGAGCGGGGTGAAAATTGTAACAATTTTCCAAGCTATCCCCCGTTCCAAGGTTTATACCCTATTTCCCCAGGAATCTTAATACTACTTTTATCGTTTAACAGTTTTGACATCATAAGTGAATAAAGCCAGTTACAATTCAAGCAGTTAATATATATAGACTTTATATATGTATGGAAGGGAAGGGGTGAAAATATCGCTACACTACAAATCACCAAGGGGACTTAATCATCAATACAATCTACTATGAAACATTCCTGAAACCGTTGTTCAAGTTCTTACAACTACAAGGCATTTGCTCTAATGCAAGCTTCCGGCATCAAATCACCAACTGTTAAACCTGTTCTGGTATCTCAGCGCATCTGAATAGGTTAGGATAGTGAAAGCATTTTGAGGAAACAGCAAAGGCGATTGTTATCCGAGGTTAACCTACTACATGGTCACGTTTGCCACTGCTGTGCCGGCTAAAAAAATTACAAGACATCTATGTTTTACCATTTCATTCTTCTACAAGTCATGTTGTGTGAGTATTATACCAGTTCTGGCCACCAAATGTCCTCAATGTCAGTATGCTAAAATACCACTGTAGTGGCAGACACAAACTCATACTCAATAATGCTAATATCCATGTTTGCTCATGCATACTGCGTAACGTACTTAACACTGCAGATAAGGCTTTACAAAGAGGTCTATAGATAAAAGGGTAGCAACCTAATCTACTAGAAGACGCCTGTAAACACTGTAGTGTCGGGTCAAGCTATTGAAAGACGTCAACAGACATCATGGTACCTATCTATGCCACTGCAAAACCTGATCATCGATTATGGCACCTGCTCAATGTACGAAATGCCTCTGAAGATATTGTAAACTTAAGGCAGCTCATTCTTTTATATCGACACGGCCAGAATCCAGATCAGTCTATTTCCAGACATCTAAAAAGACTGTTGTACCACAACAGGGCATGAAAAGAGGATGCATCTAGGCATGGTTTTAGAAATTCGGGTCACTACAGAGCCTCTTGAGAGTCATTGCTCGCCGTTTGGTGATTCCTTATTTTATTCTGTCTGCATCTTTATCTTATTCGACTACATAAAAACACTAATATAAAGACAATTATGTCGGTGCTTCAGCTGAATTTGCTCTATCAACACTGTAGTACAAGTTCAAATTCTGTCAATAAATTGTTACTTTCAATTTTGTAGTGCCAGCTGCTTGACTAAAATACTTCACATTGATATTATAGACAGCATCTTATGAGCCGGTACTACAATGGCCTACCGTTATCCTTAACAGATGAGGTGATTCAATATTCTGAATGAAGATTTTCGGTAAATAGAGCTTGAACAATGGTCTGCTATGCAATATCATAAAGATGCCTGGGACAAAACAATTGCATTTTCTCCATGTTTCTGGTTTATGACGTCTGATAACATACGCCCGGTAACGTATGTAACGCTGCAACTTTCTGCATGGTTTGATACACCCATAATTTTTGTTTTTACTTGCGTTAATGTAAAAGGACGGTAAATATTTGCTGGTTTCAGTAAAATGGTAACTTTATCCAAAATATAACAGTCTGCCCATTATGCTGGGAAAAACTCGGTAACGTAGGTTACAGTTATGCTCTACAAGAGATAACTGTTATAACTGTACAGAATAGCAACGCAAATTTTTAAACAGCAAGATTTAAATCCGTTTTAATATCTGTTTCATTGAGAAGTATAGGAACAGACGAATTCAGCAGAGTTATATGGTAACGTATTTAAATTGGCGATGACTGTCAAACGCACCGACAGTCAGACAGCAGAGAATTGTATCTTGTAATGTTTTAATATACTTTTGGAAAAACAAACAGTGCTGAAAGTCTCTTATTCAGATGGGTGGTGGCAGGCTTATGGGCTATTGGTAACTTAAAAAACTGTTTTAGAATTAATGGTATAATAAACCACTATACAAAAGTGTACTTACTGACCTTTGACCTAGTTATGATTAAATACGACGTCGGCAAAATGGCAAAAGATTTTAAGGTATGTTTACTTACTTCATTTGACATAGTTGCCTCTTATTCCGCGAAAGTGTCTATAAATTGAATAATTCACTCACAAACTGGTATATAAATATGCACTAAATGACCTTTGACCTCATTTTGACCTTATATGATGTCTGTTGAGCTGGCAACCGGGCAAAATGGTTTTAGGTATGTTTACTGACTTCAATGAGCCCGGTTGCCCGTCATGCCGCGAAAGTGCCCACAAATCCAAAAATTCACTCATAAACCACCGGACTATGACCGTTTTCGTCAATGTCATATATAAAGATAGATAAGATTACGAAAAAACTTTCTTCCTTCCTATATATACTGCTACAGCATTATGAGCAGGTGTACTTTTGTGCACTCCAGTGTTTCATGAAGAAAGCCTACATATAGCCATGTAGCTATATATACTGGGCAAAAAAAGTTTGGGATCAAACATTTGACTGAAGCTTAAATCATTAAAAATAAGTTATCCAAAAATTAATTTTCTTTTATTCAATACATATGTTAAAGCGGCACAGGACTGCATGAAAAATATTGGAATCGGATCGCGTGACACAGCATTAGAAACGAATGAACAGATATACCCCTAAAATTAAAGTGAAAATAGGCATCACCACAAAATCAAATGTCCGTGATTATTGTCTTTATCCATGCAAAATCATTTCCAGTGCTCATCGAGATCTCTTGGGGTCTAAATAACTGCATGACTGCTACTCGGTCTGCTTATAGTAAAGCGCTAGAGGCTCATTTGGGGACTCGTTTGCCATTTTCATGAAGCGTCTGAATTAACTCTCCAGAAGGTTTCTGAAGCCTCTGATGAATAGAATTGGTGCGTTGCAACATCTGTAGAGCATGCTCAGTCTGATTTAAAACTTGCGATCGACCTAACCTGTCCATACGGACGATTGTCTCTGTCTCAAGCTACTGGTTCATCACAATAGCACTTTTAGGATGCGCATTTTTGTCCATTATTAATGTTTTATTCGGCCGATTTAAGCGAAAACGTTTACAAACAGACTTTACACAGCGAAATTGTGCGATTGCATGCTAGTAATGAGGCCAGGTTTGACGCGATTCCATAGAAAAGCGAAGCGACTGTAGGCAACAGGTGACGCAAATTGGCAACTGGTTCATTGGACACATGTTCTTTTAACAGATGAGTCCAGATTGTGTGTATATATCCACATTGATAGGAGAAGGGTTTGATGCCAGCCAGGCTCTCTTCGAGTAGACTATAAATCAAATCGCCATGTGGAATATGACATGTCTTGAGGTGGGTGATTGATGGTATGGGCCGACATCTGGACTGGCAGCTGCGTGGACTTGAGCATGCCAGAAGGAGGCGCTCTGATTGGTGTTCGAGTTAAGATTGGCATGTTTTGTCCAATTACGGGACCGTTTGCTGAAGTTTAGGATGATGGCACCATCGAATCACAGGACAAATGTGGTTGACCGGAGCCTTCCGACTGATACAATCGTCCACACTGACAAGTAAATTTCATCAAAAGTTTTAAATTCGATCAAACATGCTTTTGATATGTTACACCGCCAATTCTAATCACCAGAGGCTTACTGAAACTCATGGAGAGCTCATCCAGGCCTTTCATGAAAAATGGCAAACGAGTCCCTAAATGGGCCTCTGGGGATTTACCAGCAGCATACCGAGTAGCTATCATGCAGTTATTTAGGTCCTCAGAGGTCACACTGAGAACTGAAACTCATATTCCATGAATAAAGCCAAAAGTAATGGACATTCAGTTTTGTGTTAACGCTAAGTTACATTTCGATTTTAGGGGTATGCCTTTTTATTCATTTCTGCTGGTGTGTCACGTGATCAGATTCCAATATATGTCATGCAGTCTTGTGTAGTCTTGACAGTTGTATTCAACAGAAGAAAACGATTTTTGAAAAATTATTTTTTCGATATATAAAATCCACAAAAGTTTTTGATCCTTAACTTATTTGGTCCAGTATAGTATGGATGTGCGGGGGTAACGTCGATATGTGAATTGAAATATGATGGTAGTAGGGATGTTTAACCTTCATAGGGGGCCTCCAGTTAACGTACCAATCCGAAGGACGGCATAGGTGCGGGGGTAACGTCGATATGAGAATTGAAATATGATGGTAGTAGGGATGTTTAACCTGCATAGGGGGCCTCCAGTTAACGTACCGATCCGAAGGACGGCATACTTATGACTTGCGAGTTTACGTCCGTTTCAACAGTAATCCAGTTATATCAGGACAATGCGACGGTGATAATGAAAGGCTGTGTCAAAATGGAACCCCGTTTACGATGGGAACGTTCTCGCCTCAAGCGAGGCTCGAACCCGATCTGCTAGATCAGTAGACATGCGCTTAACCAACTGAGCTAAGGGACTTCTCGGACATAGGAAGACTTTGTCCTGGGCGGGGATCGAAGCCACGACCCTATGGCTTCACAGACAAGTTCACTAACCACTGAGCCACCGCGCTGCAAAACATTAAGACTAAGCCGTGACACGAGAAAATCAACGAAGTGGTTGTGCGCCCAGCGCAGACTCAGATCAGCCTGGGCATCCGCCTAGTCTTAGCAGAGTATTTCCTAAGCGCTTAAAGGGTAGATAACGGTCTAAGCTACCTTCATGCGAACAGCAAAGATGCCCAGGCTGATCGGAGTCAGCGCTGGGCTTACACACACGCACCCAATGCACTTGGCCACTTGCTTTACCTGTGAATCGAAACGGGAAAGAGATTTGAAGTACAATAATTGTAACTCTTATCAAACAGAGTATAGCCGCAACTGTAAGTTCAGCGTCATTGCGGGTTGTTACGGTGCGAAAGGAAACTTCTTTCTGCATCTTTTTTCAACAAAGGAATGCTCCTTTTGCGAAAATAAGATTTAGATTTAGAAAGGAAGGTATTTATTTTGGCTATTTTAGCCTTTATTTATCCATACAGCGTCCATTAGTCTCAAATTACCCTGACGGAAAGTTTCCAAAAAAAAAAAAAAAAAAAAAGATACAAGAAAAAAAAATAATAAAATACTCCAACCCAAATGCTTTTATTAAATCATTTTATTTTCAGAATTTGTAAGGCTTTGGTAAGAAACGACAATTAGTTTAATTTTTCACATTTGGTTCCATTCACATTGACCACAAAAAACGCTGCAGATGGAAAAGTTGAATGGTATGCCTAAACGGTATTTAGTTCCTTATCCCCCGCCGAAGGCGGAGGGATATAGCTTTCCCCATGTCCGTTTGTCTGTCCGTCCGTCCTTCACTCCATCCTCCCGTCCGTATGGTCGTCCGGAGCCATAACAAATTAACCACTAAACAGAATTTCAAGAAACATAAAATAATTATATATCACTATAACCTGCTGATGCACGTGAAGTCTCATCAGACTGGCCTCAGTAGTGCATGAGTTATTGCTCTGAATTGACTTTAAATCAATTAAACAAGCCATAAGTAAGTAACCAATTACCAAACCTTCTACACAAGTCAGAACTCTGAAAGTAGGTTTCTTGTGGCGGGGCTCAAATATTACATAATTATGCAGTAGTCACATTTAGTAACTACACCACACCTACAGGGAAAGTCACAAGGAACAGCAGGGATGATGACTTCCACTGTTAGGTGGTAGGCTTGGACAGCCAACTATAGAATGCTGAAGATCCCCAAAAGCCAATTTTATACCCAAAAAAAATTGGGTTGCAGAGACATTGTTTATTTTTCAACATAATTTCTACTTCAAAAATATATGCTGGGGACACATGGAGTCAGTTCCAATGAGCGCTAGCAACACAATTGAGAAAATTATACATCTTCAGGACAAACTAATAGGACTTGGGGAACCAATGGGAAAATTTACCCGCGGGAAAAATGCCCCATGAGAAAAAAATCCCCACGGCCTAAAATCCCCATGGGGAAAATCTCAATTTTTGTTATGTTATTTTTTTACGTTTAAACTTAATACTTAAAACTAAATGTACATAAGAATAACATCACACATAATTTTCAGGACAAACATTTTTGAGCAAAGACAGGAATATTCACCAAAATCTTTAGGAACCCATGGGAAATTTTACTCATGGGGAAAAAATTCCCCATGAGAAAAAAAACCCATGCCCAAAAATCCCCATGGGGATAATGTCAATTTGTTTTGATTATTATTTTTTTACTTTTAAACTTAATACAGATATATTCAAACTGAACTGTTTCATTCATTTATTAATTAACAGTAAAACTTATATTTTTTCAGAATACCATTGAATTTTTCCCCATGGGAAAAATATTCAACATACTTTTTTTCCCCATGGGGAGATTTCCCTGCGGGAAAATTTAGATTTTAACAAAATAATCAGAAATCAATCCATAACGAATTATTTACGATAAAAAATCCATGTCAAATTTAAAATTTGACAAATTTGTGGATTTAAATTTCTTGAAAAACCCCATGGGGAATTTTGTCCAAAATTTTCCCGCGGGGACAAAACCCCATGGGGAAAATATCAAGGTTTGGTTGGGTGGCTAATATTGGGTAGCAGGTTTAATATTTGTCTTTGTTGATATTCTAAGTGTGAATATTAAATAAATATTTCTTCATTACATTTACCCATGGGGAATTTTTCCCCTTGAAAAAATATGGGGAATATTCCCCATGGGGAGGGTCACAATTCCCCATGGGGATTTTTTTTCCCCACGGGGTTTTCAAAAACCCCATGGGGATTTTGACATTTTTTGCTAAATAATTTTTAGACCTCTTATTATTTTTGGACCAGAAGGTACAGGATTTACTTAGAAACCTCTATTTCATATAACACAGGTCATATGAGGTCTCTTAGTCAAGTAAAATTACAAGGTGAGTTTGCCAAAAACTGGTTTGGCAAAAATTTTCTGGTGACTGTTATTGTTGTCCTACAGCATGTAAATAACGTGAGCACACATCTTTGCTGCAGTTTTCTTCTTCATCGTCCTACAGCATATATTGTGACCTTCGACTTGATATGTGCCTTCAACATAATGTTTCTAGCTTAAACGAATGATAATACAGTTATGCATTTGTTATGGTGACAAACCAAAAGGAATGTTTAAATTCTTTCCAGAACGCAACATCTTGGAGATTATAAAACATATTGTCCCAACGTAAAAAGGTTACGCATATGAAGTAAATCCCAGCAGGATTTGTCACATATCATTTCCTGCTTTTAGTTCTTTATCAGGAGCCACTCAGGTACAAGGAATAGGGATAGGTACACATTGATTGATTGATTGATTGATTGATTTAATGGCCCTTCGAAAAATGTATTTCAGTCTATATTCAGTTGTCTTCAAGAGAGAAGGAGAAAGAAAAGAGGATAGACTAAACACACAGCCCGCACCAAATGCAACCAAAACAAGCCCATGCTCTTCCTCGCGCCAATACATGTATCAATATGCCCTCTTATAAATGGTACAGCATATTCTTTAAACCAACACCGGTATATCGGGTACGCCGCCTGAACATTTACGAACACGGGATCATCAGAACCTTTCTATGCTGATAAGTTTTCACTGATGCAGGCAGATATGAATATTTCTGTCAACAAATCTCTTAAGACGTATGGATACGCTGCCAAGTTGTTTTGCTCTTTTTGCTACGGGAGACAACTTGTCTGACTTCCTGTTTGTCTCTCTGGCCAACACACCCTTCATAAAAGGGCTCTGCTCTTAAAGGAAAGATGGAAAAAATCGTGGTCTTAAGATTTGGTCTCCATTGAGAAGAGCTGCAAAAATGAAAATGGCTGAGTTGCCTCCCCATGATAGTATATATCTATTCAACTTAAACTCTTGTACAGTGTCGCCGCTCTATAATGTTGGTGGCGTCGCTTAAAAAGAGGCCATGACCGCTAATCACACAATAAGCAGCCGCATCTGCGCAAACTGATCAAACATGTAACCGCCATAATTTCCAAGAGTCGAAGGATATTCTTGGCAGCAGGAAAGACCTTGACCAAACAGCGTGAATGCACAGACTGATTTGAGTCTTTCCTGTTTACATATGCAGTAGCTTGTACATGCTGTTCATTATCAGCTCAGCTGAGTCGAGCGAGACACATTAGTGGTTTATCGTGTGTGCACACAGCGATATTTAATTACATTAGTCTGAATCTGGCCAGACTAGCCAGAGCCTTCTTGTGCCTGTTGATTCCACAAGAGTTAAGTGTGCGAACAGCAAATACTGAGGCGCGATTGTGCTGCTGTGCAGCCTGTTTAGAATCGTAGACGTCCACATTATGCGTTAAGCTCCCTTCCGAGCGTGTCGGATTCCAATTACCGGAAAAATTCTATAATTTGGGACACCTAAAATAATTACCGTAACTGTCCTATAATGGAACAATTTGGTTGTACAGTGTAGCAATACGTCATAAAGATACATATAAAGTGACAAACAGTGTAGACCCAGATCAGACGGCTCCTTGAGGAGCAGTCTGATCTGGGTCTGCACTGTTTGCTCAGAACTATCTGTCCCAACATTTAGAATGTTTACGGTATCCTTATTTTTATTGTTCTCTTCAGGTGTACTGTGACCAGGAGACTGATGGGGGTGGCTGGGCTGTCTTCCAGCGCCGTCAGGACGGGTCGGTCGATTTCTATCTTGGTTGGGAGAAATACAGGAACGGCTTTGGGGATCTCCATGGTGAGTTTTGGCTCGGGAATGAGAAGCTCCATCGTCTCCTGTCCGTTAAAAGTCGGTATGAACTACGTGTAGATCTCGGCGACTTTGACGGCAATACAGCCTTCGCCAAATATAGCCGGTTTATGGTAGGTCCTGAGAATGCTAACTATGTTCTCACAGCGCAGGGGTACTCAGGAGACGCGGGAAATTCTCTGGCCTGGCACAATGGTCAACAGTTCTCCACCAAAGATAGGGACAATGATAGATGCTCATGTTCATGTTCACAGAGGTACAAGGGTGGTTGGTGGTATAACAATAGTCACAACTCTAATCTCAATGGTCTTTATAGCACCGACAAACAAAGACACGACACCAAAAATGTCTGGGGTCACTGGAAGAGTAACTACCCTCTAAAATTTTCGGAAATGAAATTTCGAGAACTGATGTAAAACTGATATAGTTGCCTAAAGATAAAGTTAACTTACATGAAAATGATACACTGTGTCAGAAGAAAATGAGGATTATAGAGTGTGTGAAACAGTAAAGGCTTAGATCAGTGTGTCCATCTTAAGCCTTCAATCAACAACCTATCTATATATGTACATCTTGACACATTTTGTATACAGTCAATGTATAGTGAAGGCTGTCTAAAATGTCTTGGGCAGACAGTTCAGACCCAGATCAGACTGCTCCTAAAAAGGAGCAGTCTGATCAGGGTCTGCACTGTTTGCCATTCAATCTGCATCTTTAGGGCGTATTTTGTAATTGTCGGGTTGCATTGTAAAACGAAACTATGTCATTTTCAGAACAGTTAAGGTATTTTTTTTGTAAATGTCCCGATTTCGATTTCATGATTTGATTAATTTCGACGGTATACTATTGTTAAATACACTATAAGCTTCATTTTTCCTTTAATGAAAAAGGATGTGTCACATGCAGCAATAGCTGATAGGAAGTGCTACAAACGAAGACAGATCAGCCTGCGCTTGCGAACATTCACCCTATTTATATTTACAATAATTAAATCCTGAGGAGTCTTGGCACTAAAGAGCAATAGCTCCGATAAGACTGTACAGATGCCTAGGCTGATCATAATCCTCGCTGTTCACACACGATACGGTATTTTTCTCATTCTATGATTAGACAACCTTTAGACCTTGGAAGGCAATGAAAAGGAGGCTAACTTTCTTCCGCTATTTTTAGTTGTTGCTAGTAGCTGGCATTACCAGCAAGAAACCGAACTGTCAAACTGTTATATACATGCATGATGTTACTTAACAGGTACAACCCTGAAATCAATCTTAAGGTGAATGGGTACACTTTCAGTGAAACCACTCTGCCATGTTTTATTGTTTTTGCGTCCATTTTCAAATGAGGTATACTTTCAAATGAAGGAATTTGCTCCCCTAGGAGCAAATTCTTTAGTTTAAAGGTAGACCCCATTTTGAAACACTATATCATTCTGGAAAGCAAACAGGAAGTTCGAAAGTTGTCCCCCTTTCAAAAAATGGCGGGAAAACATGGCCGTGTACCCATGCACATTAAGTGCAAGCCTACACCAGGTAACGTACCTAGTCTGGTCAGAGCATGCACAGCTCGCCAAGCCAACAAAATACCGAAACGAACACCACCATTATGAGAGTGCAGGTTTTCACAAGCTGTGACGTTTTCAATACTTGTTGTCACCATCTGTTCTTGTAGTTGTATTCTCCTCCTCTGTTTAATCAGGTATTTGCCAGGTAGTTAGAATTAATCATTAATTCAGATACAAAAATGACCACCGGAAATTTTAGGCCATACGTCCACTGTAATTTTCTAACTTTTATGCCTTTTTGATGTCATATATCGAAATGCCCATCTTAAGATATATGTTCTGTTAACAGTTAAAACTGTGGCAGCTACCGGAATGGATTGCGTTTTCAATTAAGATGTCCGTCACCAGCTTTTATTCAGAGACTAACATTTGAGGTTATCACTTGAAGAGACACTGTCAACGCCAACTAAATCCAGATACACTGATTTAGTGTGTATGTGATGCAGCTGTCTCTTTTTAAAATAAGCGTGGTTTATCCATGTACAAACTATCTGATAATGAGATTACATGTAGAATGATTCAAAATTTAATTTCAACATAATTTTTATTATGGGTGAGACAAATCTGATCTATCTCGTGGTCATTGTTGTCTTATTTCAAAGATCTCAAGAATATTGTGCAACTATTAAACATTCTTTCAACCTAAACATTTGAACAATGCTCCATCATTTTGTGTTAAAAGTAAGACGACAAACATACTATAGCGTTTTTAAATCGTTTCTGTAGAATACATAAGATATCTGTCAAAGAAGAAGGGTTTCTTCGCAACTGCACACTAACGCAGCATGGAGTGGAGTTAGCACTGTCATACATGAACAGTCCGGTCACAGCCTCAGTATGTTGAGCGGAGTTCCTGGTCTAACTGTCGTGACCTTGCATGTTGGTATGTTTAAGTGAAACAGGTAATTTTCAGGGGAAGCAACTCTGTCAGTTTCACTTTTACTTCCCTTCTAAATGGGAGTCAGCTCTTACAGGAAAGACTTTCCTCCTGTAGGACCTGTAGAATACTTGTGAACCGCGACACGAGAAAACCAACAAAGTAGCATGTGCACCCAGCGAAGATTAGAATCAGCCTAGGCATCCGCCCAGCCTGATCAGAATCTTCGCTGTGCGTTTCAATGGTAGCAAAGGGTTTAAGCTAGCTCCATGCAGACATGCTATCTCCATGCAGAATAACTATTTCACAGCTTATGCTTAATATTAAGTTTTTGCCTTCAAACTAAAAAAAAAAAAAAATATTAATAAAATTTGTTTTACTATGCACTTATATTTTGCATTTGAAAAAAAAGTCTATCTCAAGTTAGACTAGTCTTGCACTAAACTTTTCAGCGCAAAAGTAGCCCAAGTCACAAAATCCTAATTCAACAAAAATAAATTGATGAAATTGAATAATGTAAGCATTTCTTCCTATATTCTATGTAAATGTGTCAAATTCTATAATAATATTTTGTTAATGTACTGTAATAATCATTTTTTTCTTTCTCCTGAAAAGTTTCAAAATATGGAGTTAGGCTAGTCTTGCACTAAGCCCTCGATGTATAGTTTATGACGTCACTTTCATCTCACGTTTCGTGACGTCAACGTCGCATATTCACAAGGCTCAAAATCCCAGGCAGTGTCACATATATACTTTACCCATATAAACATACCTGACAGATATTTGCCAGATAACATATATGTAAAAGACGGAAGGATTTTCATAGTCTGCACTCTAACACGAGCTTGCCTGTAGTTCGCATCGCCATATGTAACCAGTCCGGTCATGGTCTCTATCTTTATGGCATCATTCGGTGAGTGGAGTTCCTGGCCAGACTGTTTTGATGTGCAGGCTAGTTTGGCTGTCATTTTTGCTTATTGGGTGTTATAATCCTATTATGCAACAGTCCAGTGACACTGCTATTTCATCAAAGGGAAATACCCTTTCGCACATAGGAAATGGCATAACTGGGTCATAAACGAATAACTTTCAGGGAAGCAACTCTGGCAGTGTCACTTTTGCTTTCTTTCTAAATGAGGGTCAACTCTTACAAGGAAAAATTCGCTCATTTCCTTTAAGAGAAGCCGCCATTATGAAAGGGCTTTACTGTCCACGGAAGTATACATGAAGTCATAAATGTTGCCTCCCTGTGTAAAAAAGGCAAAAAACCTATGTATCCTTTGCATGTAAAGCATGTAAGTGCAAAATTTTAGTTTTGTAAAAGTTAAAAAGAAAAATCCTGAATGTGGCCAAACCAATATTTCGGATTAGCAACATTCAAGAGTTTTGTAGTAACATGTCCAGTTTGTTTCATTTTACAGTAGATACTGTGCAAAAATAAGGTTTTCATACACACAAATAAGATAGAATTGTTATGTTTTTGGCAGGTCATTTGCATAATCATGTATTTTTTATTTCCAACTGCATATGGAAGTGAGAGTAGACCAAATGTTTATACATGTACACGCGTGAGGTAACTGAACAGGGGATATGTGAACTGCGCAAGGCAAAGTAAACAGTAGACGATTGAATTGTCTCATTCTGACATACCTGCGTAAAAAGTAACTGAAAATAAGAATAATGATTTAAAGTTCTTTTTAAAATGATTTTCATAAAAGGCTGTACGGCAAGCACTTTTACTATTTATTCTGTTAAATAGGTATCTAATATACTATATAAGTCATCTAATATGACCAATAAGATAGATAATATAGTATGCAAACATATTTAACATAACAAATACGATATCTTATACGTCATAAGAGATATTTTATTTAATTCACTTTATAAAATATCTTAAGATTTCTTAATATAGATATCTTACAAACTATTAAGATATCATCTAATATGACATATAAGATATATAATATTGTATAAAAGATAGTTAACATAGCATATAATTATCTTCTATGTCACATGATATATCTAATTTACTTCACTACATAAGATATCTTATATGTTAAATTAGATATCTTATACATGTATGTTATATTAGAAATCCAATATGTTATATCATATATCCTATAAAATATATAAGATATCTGATATAGCATATAAGATAACTGTTAAATCCAAGTATTTCAGCTATCTGATATAACATATCAGAAATCATATATCTTAAATTTGATATCTGATATGTTAAAAAAGATATCTAAAATAGCATATTAGATATCTTTTATAATATATAAGGTATCCTATATTCTTAAGGGAATAAGATATCTTATAAATTATATTAGGCATCTTAAAAACTATTTAAGATATCTCAAATAGAATGTAAGATATCTTATATTTGAAAATATTTAAGATACCTTAATTAGTAAATGATATGTTTTAAATACTTAAGAAGTAAAATCAAAACATTCGTAAAAAATGATATCTCCCTACGCTGAATGTTGCGCATGCGTCAGTCCTGCTATAATTGTTTTATGCACAACCTACATTGTCATACACGCTGGGTGTGAGGGGAGGTAAACCGAACTAATTCTGCTATCGCTCTCAGACTATATTGTTCACTTATCGCACAGAAGGTGTAAAGGCACCAGTTCTCAATCTTTGAAAACGTTGTCTCTTGATTTTCCGAATTAAAGCAGGACTGTCTTATTGTCCTTGCAGTAGGTTAAGCACTTGCCTGCTGATCTAGCGGTTTCGGATTCGAGCCCCGCTGTAGGCGTGAATCTTTTCAATTGCAAACGGGATTCTATTGCACATAGCCTTTCATTATCATCCACCAATTGTCCTGATATGACTGAAGTACTGTTAAATGGGACGTAAAGTCACAAGTCATCCATCTCGTCGTCTTTGTTCACATGACGTTGAACTATTTTCTCATGATAAATCAATGTCAATTTAAAAATAAAGAAGGGCGCTAGTTGACCTTAAATCTAGGAGAAAACTTTCCATATTATGTTGACGTAGGTGGTAAAACATCCATCATGACTTAATAAAGTGGTTTGACCGGCCTATGAAATCATATCATGGCACTGCATATGGAGTATGTGGAGCACGGTATATTGATCCTTAATATTCGTTTGTTTGTTTTTTGTATATTATTATTATTATTTCGTCTAATTTTGATTTTTTTTTTTCGCAAACTCCTAAGGCAGTTTTGACTTGGTACAGTGTGATAAATGTGACGGTGAAATATAACTGTGGCATAACTGTGTGATAAATATAGTATTTTTATACCTGTCCGTACAAGTGAAATGATAGTGACTACCACGGACATGCTGTGAAGCAGTCTAGTCATCCAGCCTCTCAACAACCATTAAGCTCAAAATAAGGCAGTCTTGACAGACATATGACTTGGCTATAACCATGCAATGAAGTAATGTCATTCAACTCTTCTCCAAAGGAACGTTGACTAACATTGTAAAAGTCTACATTCTTAAATGTACACGAAGCAATGACAGTGAGCCTACTTTGGGATCGACAAAAGGTAACGCAGTTACGCCAACAGAGGGACACGTTTTTTTAGCTTTGGAAGGCTTTATTATTTTTAAAAAGATATCTTATGTTATAAATATCTGAAATGCTACATACGATATCTTATTTGCTATACACGATATCTTATACTTTAAATAAGATATCTACTGTGCTATATACTTATATGGATATACATAAGCGATATCTTATTTGCCATCTTAGATATGTTATATCGTATATTAGATATCAAATATGTTATATAAAATAGCTACTATAATATGTTATATATCAAATATATTAAATAAAATATCTTATATATTGTGATATATAGGATATCTAATTTAATATAGCAAATAATAAACATATTAGATATCTTATTTTGTAAAAAGATATCTTAATTCCTATTAATCTTATTTATTAAATAAAATATCTTTATTCAAAACATTATTTATGTCTTATTTATTATTCACGAAATCTTATATTCTAAATTAGGTATCTTATATATCTGATATGACATATCATTTTTAAATAAGATATCTTATATGCCATATTAGATATCTTATTCAACATATGATATCTTAATTGTTAGGTTAGATATCTAATAGAGTATATATCTGATTCAATGTAGAAACATATATTTTATTAGATTATCTGATATCATATCAGATATCTTATATGTTATATCAGATATTTATTTACCGGGATAATTAGTAAAATGTCTTGCCATAGGACTGACAAATTTAAATTATCTCACGGTCAATGTTTCCCTGTTTCAGAAAAATTTTGAACTGTAACATCATGCAACATTTAGAAATTTCTTCAAACATTAACATTTTGAAAAATGCTCTTCCATTTGTGTTAGAAATAAGAGGTTAAACATGCTGTGCATTTTTAAATCACTTCAGTATGTAACATATTTGTCAAAGATTATATAATTCTTCACAGACTGCACACTGAGACCGGCTGATCTGGAGTTAGTATTGTCTCATGTGAACAGTCTGGTCACAGTCATAAAGACATCATTTGTTTAGCGGAGTTCCTGGTCAGACTGGGTTGGTTTGCAGGCTAGTGTTGTCTGTTAGTGGTGATTAATTCTCATGATCTTGCATGTTAGTTTTTTATACCCCCAACTTCGAAGAAGTTGAGGGGACATTTTGGTTTGGGCCTTACCGTCCGTCCATCCGTCCTTCCATACGTAACACTTCAATTACTCAAGAACCATAATTGCTGGGGTCTTGAAACTTCACAGGTAGGTAGAATATGAAAAACCAGAGGACACGTACATTTTTCTTGTCCGTCAGCCTTGAACTTGCAGAGTTATGCCCCTTTTTAAAAAATTAAATGAAAGTTTGTTCCCTGAGAATACAATTTGAGGTATGTTGCTCATATCTGACATACTGCTAGGAGCTAAGGTGTAGATCACCTGACTAATTTCTGAGCAAATTCCCTAAAAATAATGACCAAGTTATGCCCCTTTATTGAATTTGGCATTTTTTCTAACTTTTACACCGTTTGACATAGAACCCTAAGTTTTGGTACACTATTAGTATTTGATGTGCTGATCATTCTGATATTGGTTGCGTTATGAAGCATTCATTATTCAATTTGCCAGAGTTATTTCCCATTTCTCATCTGTATAAAACATACATATGGGTGTTCTATTTCTCAAAAATAATAACTGCTGGAGCCTTGATATTTATAAAATGGAAAGACCATAAAAAATGAGCAGACCCATTTTTTCTGTTTCGTCTGTCATATACTTACAGAATTATGCCCCTTTTTCAAACAATTACATGAAAGATTGTTCCCAAAATCCCGAGAATACCGTTTGAGCAAGGATTGTCATATTTGGCATACTGCTAGGGGCTAAGGTGTACATTACCTGTTTAACTCTTGGGCGAATTCCGCCAAAAACCGACGATGTTATGCCCCCTTTATTGAATTTGGCATTTTTCCAACTTTTAAACCGTTTGACCTAGAACCCTAATTTTTGGCATACTATTAGTATTTGATTTGCTGATCTTACCGATGTTAGTTGCGTTATGATGTATTCATTATTGCCAGAGTTATTCCCCTTTTCTCATCTGTATTAAACATACATATGGGTGGTCTGTTTCTCAAGAACACTAACTGCTGGGCCTTGATATTTATAAAATGGATATACCATAAAAAATGAGCAGACCAATATTTTTTTTCTTTTCCGTCTGTCATATACTTACAGAATTATGCCCCTGTATTAAAAAAATACATGAAAGTTTCTTCCGAAAATCCTGAGAATACCGTTTGAGCTAGGATGCTCATATTTGGCATTCTGCTAGGACTGTAAGTGTAGATCACCTGAGTAAATTCTGGGCAAATTCCCTATCAAAGAGGTTCAGGTTATGCCCCTTTGTTGACTTGTTCATTTTTCCAACTTTTGAACCATTTGATATAGAACCCTATTTTTTTGCATACTATTATTAGCTCACCTGAGCCTTTAGGCTCATAGGTGAGCTTATAGTATAGCCAGGCATCCGTCGTCCGTCCGTCCGTCCGTCCGTCGTCCGTCCGTCGTCCGTCGTCAACATTTTCAAACATCTTCTCCTCTGAAACCACTGGGCCGATTGAAGCCATATTTCATGTGGAGCCTACTTAGGTCGGGGGAACGAAAGTTTGTTCCGTGTATCTGGGTCACATGACCAAGATGGCCGCCACGCCCATATATGGTAAAAACCCTTCAAAAATCTTCTTCTCCAGAACCAAAAGGCCTATGACCTTGAAACTTGGTATGTAGCATCGGGCATGCCGGCCCATCATAGTTTGTACAAATCATGACCTTGCGTTGACCTTGACCTAATTTACGGCATGGTCAACTTTGGTACGTTAGGCTTTTATATTGGAAAACGCTTAAACAGTGGATTTCTCAGAAACTATTTAAGTTTTAGGAACAATACTTGGTATACATGGTGGACAAAATGACCAGATGAAGATATATGTCACTTAAAGGTCAAGGTCATTCTGTCGGACCATCCGTCGTCAAGATTTTCAAACATCTTCTCCTCTGAAACCACTGGGCCAATTGAAGCCAAATTTCATATGAAGTCTCAGTGGGATGGGGGAACGAAAGTTTATACCCGGGGTCTGGGTCACATGACCAAGATGGCCGCCATGGCCATATCTGGTAAAAACCCTTCAAAAATCTTCTTCTCCAGAACCAAAAGGCCTATGACCTTGAAACTTGGTATGTAGCATCGGGCATGACGGCCCATCATAGTTTATACAAATCATGACCTTGCGTTGACCTTGCGTTGACCTTAACCTAATTTACGGCATGGTCAACTTTGGTATGTTAGGCTTTTATATTGGAAAACGCTTAAACAGTGGATTTCTCAGAAACTATTTAAGTCTAAGGTACAATACTTGGTATACATTGTCGATTAAATGACCAGATGAAGATATTATGTCACTAAAGGTCAAGGTCATTCTGTCGGACCATCCGTCGTCAAGATTTTCAAACATCTTCTCCTCTGAAACCACTTGGCGGATTGAAGCCAAATTTCATATGGAGTCTCAGTGGGATGGGGTGAAGGAAAGTTTATACCCGGGGTCTGGGTCACATGACAAAGATGGCCGCCATGGCCATATATGATAAAAACCCTTCAAAAATCTTCTTCTCCAGAACCAAAAGGCCTATGACCTTGAAACTTGGTATGTAGCATTGGGTATGCGGGCCTATCATAGTTTATGCAAATCATGACCTTGCGTTGACTTTGACCTAATTTACGGCATGGTCAACTTTGGTACGTTAGGCTTTTATATGGGAAAATGCTAAAACAGTGGATTTCTCAGAAAATATTTAAGTCTAAGGTACAATACTTGGTATACATGGTCGACTAAATGACCAGATGAAGATATTATGTCACTACAGGTCAAGGTCATTCTGTCGGACCATCCGTCGTCAAGATTTTCGAACATCTTCTCCTCTGAAACCACTCAGCTGATTAAAGCCAAATTTCATATGGAGTCTCAGTGGGATAGGGGAACGAAATTTTATACCCGGGGTCTGGGTTACATGACCAAGATGGCCGCCATGGCCATATATGGTAAAAAGCCTTCAAAAATCTTCTTCTCCGGAACCAAAAGATCTATTACCTTGAAACTTGGTATGTAGCATCGAGCATGCGGGCCCAACATAGTATATACAAATGACGACCTTGCGTTGACGTTGATCTAATTTACGGCATGGTCAACTTTGGTACGTCAGGCTTTTGTATGGGAAAACGCTTAAACAGTGGATTTCTCAGAAACTATTTAAGTCTAAGGTACAATACTTGGTATACATGGTCGACTAAATGACCAGATGAAGATATATGTCACTAAAGGTCAAGGTCATTCTGTCGGACCATACGTCGTCACAATTTTCAAACATCTTCTCCTCTGAAACCACTGGGCCGACTGAAGCCAAATTTCATATGGAGTCTCAGTGGGATGGGGGAACGAAAGTTTGTACCCGGGGTCTGGGTCACATGACCAAGACGGCCACCATGCCCATATATGGTAAAAACCCTTCAAAAATCTTCTTCTCCTGAACTAAAAGGCCTATGACCTTGAAACTTGGTATGTAGCTTTGAGCATGCCGGCCCATCATAGTTTATACAAATGATGACCTTGCGTTGACCTTGACCTAATTTACAACGTGGTCAACTTTGGTATGTTAGGCTTTTATATGGGAAAACGCTTATATAGTGGATTTCTCATAAACTATTTAAGTCTAAGGTACAATATGTGGTATATATGGTCAACTAAATGACCAGATGAAGATATTATGTCACTGAAGGTCAAAGTCATTTTGTCGGTCTGTCCGTCATCAAGATTTTCTAACATCTTCTCCTCTGAAACCACTGGGGAGATTGAAGCCAAATTTCATATGGTGTCTCAGTGGGATTGGGGAACTAAAGTTTATACCGGGGGGGCTGGGCTACATGACCAAGATGGCCACCATGCCCATATATGGTAAAAACCCTTCAAAAATCTTCTTCTCTAGAACCAAAAGGCCTATGACCTTGAAACTTGGTATGTAGCATCGGGCATGCTGGCCCATCATAGTTTATACAAATCATGACCATGCGTTGAGCTTGAATTAATTTACGACATGGTCAACTTTGGTACGTTAGGCTTTTATTGTCGAGCCCGCCGCTTGCGGAGAGCGAGACATAGTTGTTACAATGTCAGTTCGGTGTATGTCCGTGCGTGCGTGCGTCCGTCCGGATTTGTCCGGGCCATAACTTCTACATTTATGGATGGATTTCAAAATAATTTGGCACAATTATTCTCCTTGATGAGTAGAAGTGCTTTTGAAACATTTGTTCAGGTAGGTCCAAGGTCATTGTCACACTTGAAGGTCAAATGATAAAATGGCCATAAATTGAGCTTGTCCGAGCCATAACTTCTACATTTATGGATGGATTTCAAAATAATTTGGCACAATTGTTCTCCTTGATAAATAGAAGTGCCATCTGAAACGTTTGTTCAGGTAGGTCCAAGGTCAAGGTCACACATGAAGGTCAAATGATAAAATGGCTATAAATTGAGCTTGTCCGAGCCATAACTTCTACATTTACAAATGGATTTCAAAATAATTTGGCACAATTGTTCTCCTTGATAAATAGAAGTGCCTTTTGTAACATTTGTTCAGGTAGGTCCAAGGTCAAGGTCACACTTGAAGGTTAAACGATAAAATGGCCATAAATGGAGCTTGTCATAGCCATTACTTCTACATTTATGGATGGATTTCAAACTAGTTTGGCACAATTGTTCTCTTTGATGTTTGAAAGTGCCATTTGGAAAATTTAATCAGGTAGGTCCTAGGTCAAGGTCACACTTGAAGGTCAAATGATAAAATGGCCATAATTTGAACTTGTCTGAGCCATAACTTCAACATTTACAAATGGATTTCAAAATAATTTACCGGTAACACGATTGTTCTCCTTGATGAGAAGAAGTGCCATTTGGAACATTTGTTCTACTAGGTCCAAAGTCAAGGTCACACTTGAAGGTCAAATGATAAAATGGTCATAAGTTGAGCTTGTCCGAGCCATTACTACTACATTTACGGATGGATTTCAAAATAATTTGGCACAATTGTTCGTCTTGATGAGTGAAAGTGTCAAGTGACATATGTGTTTGGGTAGGTCCAAGGTCAAGGTCACACTTGAAGGTCAGATATTGTAACTGTCATAAATTGAGCTTGTCTGGGTCATCACTTCTACTTATTTTCCTTTTTGAAAATTTGAAAAAAAAAAGAAAATGCTGGCTAAGCATGATGTTTTTTGGCTTCTTTCTGAAGTGAAGCAGTTACTTAGTCTTGACATACTTATAGGTCACTAAAGCAAACAGCGGGCCCGACCAGTTGTCCCTGGACAACCTTCTAGTATGGGAAAACGCTTATACAGTGGATTTCTCAGAAACTATTTAAGTCTAAGGTACAATACATGGTATATATGGTCAACTGAATGACCAGATGAAGATATTATGTCACTGAAGGTCAAGGTCATTTTGTCGGTCTGTCTGTCATCAAGATTTTCAAAACATCTACTCCTCTGAAACCACTGGTCTGATTGAAGCAAAATTTCATATGGAGTCTAAGTGTGATCAGGGAATAAAAGTTTGTCCTCAGGGTCTTGACCAAGATGGCCGCCTTGCCCGTATATGGTAAAAACCCTTCAAAATCTTCTTCTCCAGAACCAAAAGGTGTATGACCTTGAAACTCGGTATTGTAGCTTTGGTGCCCATCATAGTTTATACCAATGATCATGCATTGACCTTGACCTAATTTATGACACTGTCAACTTTGGTACATTATGTAGTCTTTTATATGGGAAAATGCTTAAGAGTGGATTTTTCAGAAACTATTTAAGTCTAAGGTGCAAAATTTGGTATATATGGTTGACTAAATGACCAGATGAAGATATTTTGTCGTTAAAGGTCAAGGTCATTCTTTGACTTTTGTACAAGGTCATTGAGATTCTGTCACCCGTCAACGTTTTCAAACATCTTCTCAGAGGCCACTAGGGTCAATTGAAGCCATATTTCATATGGTGCTTCACCGGCTTAAAGGAACCATAGTTTGTTCAGATGGTCTTGGTCACTTGACCAAGATGGCCACCATGCCCATATATGGTAAAAACTCTTCAAACGTCTTTTTCTCCAGAACCGAAAGGCCTATAACCTTGAAACTTGGTACCGGTATGTAGCATTGGGCACTCAGGCCCATCATAGTTTATACAAATGATTACTGTATTTCATATGGAGCTTTAATACTGGGTCAAAGGAATCAAAGTTTGTTCAGATGGTCATGGTCGTATGAACATGGTGGCCGCCACACCCATTTATGATACAAACCCTTCAGAAATCTTTGTCCAGAAACAAAGGCCCAGTGACCTTGTTGCTTGGTATATAGAATTGGGACTCAACATTGCCCTGCCCTGGTGCTATATACATGTATAAAAGCATGAAAATATATACCAGGACCAAGTGTCAGGTGAGTTACAGGACCATTGGTCCTCTGGTTATTTGATGTGCTGATCATTCTAATGTTGGTTGCGTTATGATGCATTCATTATTGACAGAGTTATTCCTCATTCCTCATCTGTAAAAATACATACATATGGGTGGTCTGTTTCTCAAGAACAATAACTGCTTGGGCCTTGATATTCATAAAATGGATAGGCCATAAAAAATGAGCAGACCCATTTTTTTCTCGTCCGTTTGTCATGCACTTACAGAATTATGCCCCTGTTTCGAAAATTACATGAAAGTTTGTTCCAAAACTCCTGGAAATACCGTTTGAGATAGGATGCTAAATTTTGGCATACTGCTAGGGGCTAAGGTGATAATTACCTGATAGACTTTTCGGCATATTTCGTCAAAACTTGAGCAAGTTATGCCTCTTTGTTGAACTTGGTATTTTTTCAACTTTTAACCGTTGGAACTAGAACTCTAATTTTTGGTATACTATTAGTATTTGATGTGCTGATCATTCTTATGTTGGTTGCGTTAGGATGCACTCATAATTGACAGAGTTATTCCCATTTTGTCATCGGTATAAAACATAATTATGGGTGGTCTAATTATGTGTGGTCGATTTATAAAGAATAATAACTGCTGATATGTATAAAATGGATAGACCATTAAAATGAGCAGACCAATTTTTTTTCTCTGTCTGGCATGTATGTACAGAATTATGTCCCTTTTTTCTAACATTACATGAAAGTTTGTTCCCAAAATCCTGTGAATACTGTTTGAGCTAGGATGCTCATATTTTGCATAGTGCAAGGGGCTAATGTATTGATCACTTAATCAACTTTTGGGAAAAGTTTATCATAAAATAAGCCTTAAGTGGCAAGCATATAGTTTGGGCATAGAGTTTCACAAACACACTTTCTAGTTATTAACAGAATGGGTACACTTTCAGAGGAAGCTACTCTATCAGTTTTATTTCACTAATTATGGGGGACAACTCTTACAGGAAAGAATTGAATTTACTCCTGTAGGAGCATGTGTATGTTCTCATTTAAAAGTAACTACCATTTTGGAAGGGTTGTATTGTCCACGGAAGAAGACAGGAAGTCACAAATGGTGTTACCCTTTGTAAAACTGGTAGAAAAATACTGAGAGGTACCCACCCAACCTAATATTAAAGTGGTAATTTATGGTAAATGCAAAAATCTGCATAAAGCCATAATAAATAACATTTCTCCCTCAAAGTTAGCAGACGTCTTATTTTTGTTGTTCTCTACGGTTTAGAATACAAAATAGAGGTACATGCTGCTTAAAAAGTGTTCTATAAGGAAAGATAAAAGGGTAGTTATCTGCGCAGAAATCTAAATTACTAACATCATTATTGAAAGGTACGTAATTGCGTATTAAAGAGCGGCCTAGCAATTATGTGTTCCAACTGTTTCTCAAATTTTAATGTAGATCAGATGAAGACAGTAGCTTTTTTCAAATGTTCAACCATATACAAGGTAAATGTACACTGGACGCATTCATTAGATAAAGGGTAGGCAAACATACCTATATAACACCTACAATATAAACAAAACATTACTGACACCTGTGACAGGTGTGTAAATGAAATTGTTCAACCTTGTTAAAATAGTCTCATTTGTGTGTTTTGACAAAAATTTGGATAGAGGCTTTGTCTTTTTTTTATCTGCTCAGCCTGATAATGTGTGAATGAGTGTGAAAAAATATTGCTTGGGCGCTCTCTATAATAGAACAAGGTACTCTCAGCACTAAGTATATTTTCAATAACGAAGTTATTTTTTTTAGATTTCTGCGCAGAAAATTACCCTTTGATCTTATCTGATAAAAAAAACTTTTAACATAAAAAAATCCTACATTTTGGGATCTTAAATTATGAGAAACAACATAAAGAAGGCATCTGCTAAGTTTTGGCATGATCAGTTGTATTTTCAGTGTTTTATGCAGATTTGTCTTTGCCCCAAACCAGTGATTATCACCACCTTAAATGTAAAAAGTTCACATGCTGTTCTTCGTACACAGTAGGAGTAATCTGCTCGGGTATAGCTCCTCATTCTGTTGAACAGTATGAAATTTCTAAATGTACTCAGATGAGAGACATCTTGCCTTTTTTCTTATCTGACCTCATTTTTACATTTTCATAAAACTTCATAGATATGCTCATGACAACCTGAATTTGCTATTTAGTCCCTGCTTGTGCTTTTCAAGTTTATTGTTATGTTCATTTTATTCTATTTCATGTGTTCTCAGGAAACATGAACTTATCCAACATTTTTCTGTCTTATCTCAGCAATGTGGGTACGGATACTAGCTACTTGGCGTCAAAATTTGACTTTGCTAAATTTTAAAGAAATCTGACAGATGTTTCAAAAGAAATAAAAATGCCTAGAAACAACAAACGCAGTCCAATCAAATCCCACTTGCTCTCAAATAAGAAATCTAACAGATCTTAAACCTTAAAGCGCCAAACAAGCAGATGAAAAAATTTCATCTTTAAACTTTCAAAAACTGTTCTTCAAAGTTGTATCATATTGAGAAATTCAAAGACTAGAGTACGAAACTGTGTAGACCCAAATGAGTTGGCTCATGATAAGCAACCTCATGTGGATCAACACTTTTTGAAAACTCAACGTTTTTGTGTTTGGCGCTGTAAGGGATAAAACCATATATTTTTGTTTTTTGTTCACATTATGACTGCCTTTTAAAAAAAGGTCACAAGGAAAATTAGTGTTTACGAAATGTGTATTACCCTCTGTAAATAATTTCTATTATTATAACATACATATTTTTAATCCGGTTATACAGGCATTACAAGATTTAATATGGCATCGAAAAAACCTATGTTTTTAATATGTAAATATTTTGGCAGAGGTGAAGAAGGTCTGTATTTCATGATCACAGAGTTATTGCACCTGTTTGTCAATACTTGTGCAGATATGGAGCTCAGAATGGCAGGACCTAGGGAAACGGAAGATTTTGAAACTACATATGAGCCGCGACACGACAAAACCAACCAAGTGGTTGTGCGCCCAGCGGAGACACAGATCAGCCTGGGCATCCGCCCTGTCTGATCAGACTCTTCCCTGTCCGCATGTAGGTAATTTAGACACTTAGCTACCCGGTAAGCGCTTAGCAGAGTCTGCTCAGATCAGGAGGATGTCCAGGCTGATCTGAATCTGCACTGGGCCACAACCACTTTGTTGGTTTTCGTGTCGCTGCTCATATATGGAATGGCCATGAAAAATAAGTGGACACATATCTTTTAATATTTTTTCCTTTGGTGAAATTGCAGACCGGGGATATACTGCCCAACTTGCGGTGCGCTTGTTATACTTTATGTGGAAGAATCTAGCTGTCCAATGAGATATACGGGCAACGGACAAACAACAAAATACAGAAATAATCATAAAATTATTTTATTGGCAATAATAGGGAAATGTTAACTATGATATGAATAATCTAACAGCTTATTTTAATTTCTTGATTAGGAAGATCATATAAAAAGCATGTTCATTTTAAAAAATCATATTTTAAATACAGATGTGACAGAAACCAATGTCTGTTGCAGGAATGTAAACATGTTTAAGTGGGAGAAATGTTGTATTTAAGCCTTAAGCACTGAAAAGTAGAAGGCAAAATTGATGTCTGCAAAATTTCAAATATATTTCATCCATGCTATAGAGAAGAAAAAGGGTATATGCAAATGAGTTGCCTCATTTTCAAATTATGTTGTTTGCGAATTCAACTGTATTTTTGTAACTTTAAGTATTTAAGCCAGCTAACATCTAAAATGTGTTTGATATTTCTAAGTGGACATATTCTCAGCAAAAGTAAAACATAAAATCATTCAACACAGTGCGCCTATAGAAGCAATGGAAATGTTCAGACTGAGTGTTTATTCTGAACCAATACACTGTTTCGGAGTGTGTGTCTCTAATTGCTGATATCACTGGCAATTACTGACAATATTTTGCAATGTTTTGATGACATTCCTTGACATTAGGCAGTGTTACTTATATTTTTTCTCTAAAATCGTAAAAATGTACACTTATCTGTATCTGAAAATTCTGAGTTCCAGAGGTCAAGGTCATTCTTTAACTTTTGAACACGGTCACTCATATTTCAGCAGTTTCATATGTCTTCGCTGAAAAGTGACTGAACTGACTGAAGCAAAATATAAGAATCCTCCATGGGTCAGGAAAACTACAATTTGCTTGAATGGTTCTAGTCACATGTCCAAGATGTTCGTCAGGATCGTATATGATTTCATAAATGCAATATTTGTTGTTCAAAAGCCTACTCTAGTATGTATATATTCTGTATATATAATTCAGAAAATTAGCAGATTGTATAAAAGTGTTTTTGAGTTTGTGCTGAGAGTCTAAAGGGAAAACAAAGTTTAAATTGTGGTTTGAAAACCCGTTCCATTTTTATATCCTGTTGCTCTTAACTTTTTGTCCGTATGTTCTGAACTTATATGACATTTCGTTTGAATTTTATCGCCTTTTTGTTTTTATTTTAACCCTAGCAGCCATACGAAAGTATCTGAGACCCTGCTTCCCAGTGATCCATGGCAAATGACAGACCGAGTCAGAGGTCTCCCACAATATTTATGATTGCATAATTTAAAACAAAGAGTTTAGTTCCAGCTTTATCATGTTAAGAATTCAAAGACTAGATGGCAAACAGTGTAGACCCAGATGGGGTGGCTCATCATGAACCACCTCATCTTGATCAATGCTGTATGCAAATTCTACAATTTACATTCTTAGCACCTGAGGGATAAAATACTCCATGTGAATTCAGTAGAAGGGGAAGGAACTCCTCCACTTTCATTTTGTCCCCCCCCCCCCCCCCCTCTGAAAGGAAAAGGAGATAATTCATTTTCTGAAGGGAAGCAAACAGGATTTCATATTTCTTTTTCCTTTGTAAAAATGGTGGCAAAAAATGAATTAAGGTGTACCCATACATCTTGAAAAGGAGAGCTACAATTACCCGGGGAACCTCTCTTCCCACAATACATTTGCTGGTCATGTTGTCGGTGTGTTTATTTAAGGCACACTTTGTGGTACCCGCGATGGGGTTTTCATGACAAGCCCGATACAATTTCTATTCATTCTTTATGAGAACATAAACTGTAGACCCTGGGGCAGAGCGTTTGTCTCATATGAAAGTGAGTATATATGTGCTGCTGAGAGTTTTAAAATGTGAGGTTAAGGGAATGAGGGAGGGAGGCACCTCACTGCAAGACAGGACTTTTGGATCTAAAAATAACAAAGAAACATATTTTTAAAAAGAGCATCTTTCAGTGTGCGCAGTACAATATAGCAAAAGGGATATTTTTCGAATGGCCAGGGCCAAAAAAGTGAAGTTTTTTTTGGCATTGCATACCTGTACTGGCCTCATATGGGACCATCCTACCCCTACCCCATCACCACCTAAAGTGGTCCCTCTTTAGAGATGCATCATCAGGACAATGCTAATGTGGGCAACCCAACATCATACAAATCCATCTTACTCCCGACCTCTGACTATTGCAACCTTCATTAAAAATCTAACAATAAGATAATCTGCCACCACTAAGAAGCTAGCTAACAAAAACATGAGAGTATTATGTTACTAAAACAACACAACCATTTTCTTATAAAAATATGCACAATTATAACATTAAATGGAGAAATAAAATAAGCCACGACACGAGAAACCCAACAAAGTGATTGTGCACTCAGAGAAGACTCAGATCAGCCTGGGCATCCGCTCATTTTGATCAGACTTTACGCTAAGCGCTTAAAGGATAGCTAAGGGTTTAAGCTACCTTCCTGCGGACAGCGAAGACTCTGATCAGACTGGGCGGATACCCAGGTTGATCTGAGTCTTCGCTGGTTGCACAACCTCTTTGTTGGTTTTCTCGTGACACGGCTCAAATACAGAGGTACAGAAATGAAGGTACATATGTATGAAAAAGATTCAGTGATTAAAATTGTAATAAAAAGCCAAGTTGGAAAATTTTTATGTACAGTTAATAATTTCCCTCTCAAAAACTTACATGGATATAAATCATTTTCAAATAAGCACTTGCAAAAAAACCACTTAACCCTTAAAATGCCAAAAAGCAGACGACAAAATTTACGTCTGCAAAATTTGAGAAATGTTTAGTCCAAACTCCGTTATATTGTGAATTCAAAGAACAGCGAATAATCAATGCACATCCAGATGATAAGACTCATTATCAGCCTCCTCCTCTAGATATACACTGTTTACAAATTTAACGTTTTCATTTTTGGTACTTTAAGTCTTTAAGTGTTAGTCAACACAATAAGGAGACCTTTGAGGATAATCTGTGATATTTTTCTTATTTCTCAATAAACACATACAGACATACAGTTTGGTCCCCTCATTATTTTGTCATCAGGGAGGTTCTTACAAAAGGTCACAACATATGTTGTTTTTTTTGTTGTTTTTTTTTTTAAATATTATTCCTGAATTATTATCAAGTTCTGCCCTTATCTGTGACTCCCTAATCTAAGGCAGTCCAAGTACTTGTAGACTAGACTACAGAATGGTCTGTGTTTCCTGCATTGTCGAGATCCAAAGCTGAGAGCTCTGATATTTCTGTGATAACTTTCTTAGTTTATCACAAAGATATAACTCATCAACTATATAATTAGAGCTATTCCAGAAAAATTACCTATGTGGGGAAGAAGGCAATTGATTAATATTTTTCTACTTCTTTTATTGCACGGGCCATTGGTGTTGGACAAAATGTAAATCTATGGATGATTGGTCTGGGTGAGAAAATCTAATTCTTTGGATGGTTGCTTCTGCACTCACTGCTTCACAGTGAAAGAAGACATGGCATTTGTTGAGGTAAAACGTAATGATTCTTGTCATTTTTTGTGATTTTTAAACTATAAAATAAAATTTATGCATATTTTTCAAATATTAGGTTGGATGATGATGTTGAATCCATGTGAATCTCTTGCTCTCTGACACAAATTTTCTACCCTTTATCCCATGTTCAGAATCCCAGCCATCATACTTTTCAAAGATGAAATAAAAAAAATCTAGACATATTTTAAAAATTTTGTGAATGGCACCTGCAACAATAGGGGTAGTTGGTATATGAAGCTCTCTCATTATGTAGATGGAGGACTTAGTGGTAATTTAATTCTATTGGTGGTGGGGTAGAGCAGACGGTACCATTTTCCCTCCCCAGATAACTTTTTTTCTGGAAAAGCCCTAAGTATAGTTGTTGGCTATCATACAGAAAAGTAATCAAATACCCAGTTAATTTAGATGCTGGATTAACATTCTACAACTTTTGTGCTCAGCCATCTTTCGCTGATTACAAAACTTCTGCAAAGCATTATTAAGGGAATAAAACGCAAATTTTATGACTCAAAAACTGATCCTTAGTTGTAAAATTATAAATAACGTGTACTGCCTATATATTTATCTTAAAAATTCTGAAATTTGAGACACTTAAAATAATTACTTAAGTTTTCGAAAACGTAAACAGTTTTGGTATTCAGTGCAGTGATGTCTAAAAGATGCAGATTAACTGGCAAATAGTGAAGACCCTGATCAGAATTCTTTCTTTAGAAGCAGTCTGATCTGGGTCTGCACTGTCTACTTTACCCTATCTGCCTCAAAACTTGGCATTTTCATGGTTATTATTTCATGTTACATAAGTATGACAAAATAAACAGATTTACCTAAAAGTGTTACTGTTCTTGGTTATGCATAAAAATAATAAGCATTGCGTGAAAAGTTACCTTATGACATGTGATTTCAGCAAATAATCAGAAGCTTCCATCATGCAGAGGATAATGTGCAAGACTACAAATTCAGGGGTAGAAAATCCTCCCCCCACTTCTCCAGTCTTTTGGATGAGACTTTAAACCGATGATCTTTGTGTTGTTGGGACGTTTAACCTGAGCTCATTCATAAAAGCAAAAACTCAGATCAAACCTGTATCTGCACAATCTGATCAGAGACTTCTCCTGTAGTGTATACAAATTATTTGTCCTAGGGAATCTAGGAAGTGAAAACCTGGTCAATTTGGGAATATGCACAGGATGATATGAAAGTAACTGCAGAAACAAGTCAGCTTGAGTATATGTAAAGGAAGATAGGGGAGTATGCTTGTAGCATCAGGTTAAGTTACACGCGACACTAATTAAATATAATGTCATTTATTCCAACATCAGGATAATACAGACATAGTCACTGATCATTTTGCATTGTTTAGAATGTTAACAGCCTCTTTGTGGTGCAGACCCTCCAAGCTCCGTCCATCTACAGAAATAACCTGATCACCACGCTTTTGTTGACCATTTTCAGCGGCTGCACCACTTGAGAAGACATTTTTCACGTAGATTTGCAAGTTTCCATGCGGGCTTCCGTGACCTCCGACAGTTGAGAAACCCAAACAACCAGAACCTCTCTCAAGTGCTATGGTCTAGCACTGTGGTGGTGGCCTGCAGAGAAAATATTATGTAACGATTAGGCTTTTTCATTGATATATCATACTTCTTCCAATAAATATTCCCTCTACAACAAATGCCCCTTTCATGTTTTGCTGCTATAAAGTTACCAAACTAAAATTGGCTCAAGACCACCAAAACCATGTCATTTATTACCCCAATGTTCGCTTCAACACTGCTATTTAATTGCAAGGCCCCCAGGGCATTAATCAGAAGAAATACAGTTAAGGTAGTTGGATACTGAATTGTTCTGTTTTGCATTTGTTAAAACGAAAAAGAGTTATTGTTCATGATGAAATCGATCGACTGTGGGGTAGTTACAGTTATAACACACACTAACAATGTGTACCGTAAACATCTTAAGTTTTCGGGCAGATAGGTCTGTACAAACAGTGGAAACTGAAATCAGACTACTCCTTTACTCCTTAGGAACCAGAATGATCAAGGTCTTCACAGTTGCCATCCCATCTGTGCATTTTTGTAGGCATTACTCTATGGTAGAACCGAAAAAAAACAGGAAAATCAATAGAAGGGCAAGGACGGGCCGTTCTTGGAGCAAATGCGAAATGTTGGCTGTCTGTTTTGGGGATATTTTTGAACTTAAACATTTTTTCTCGGAAACGAAACGGTGAAATGTTCGTTTGTTGTTTTTTTGTTGTTTTTTTATGTTTTTTTTTGTTTTTGTTCTGTAAAATACAATGTAAGTTTTGACCAAAATAATATGCATAAGCATGCCCCATTGAATGAATATTTTTCATGACGTTTTTCATGAATTTCAATTTTCATGAGTTTTTTTTTTTAAATGTAAAAATATATTTATTATCAAGATAACTGCCAATTGTTACCACTTGGTTTCAAATATCCTTTATTATAGATTATATGATTTGCAGAAATGAAAGAGCATTCATGTGCTGGAGATATGAATTTTAATGGAAAAAGTGTACAAAAAAAAGGTATGTAAAAATACAAAATAATGTTTTTTTAGAAAACGAAAAGGTGATTTTATTTTCTTATCAAAATGTTATATAGCTCTTTGGGCTATTTAGATGGTATAATGGTTTGAAGCCCCACCAATATTTCTTTTCATTATCCGTCTACCTTTAATAGCTCCTCTTCATGATGACAGCATTTGCTCCCACAGATTCATCAATTAAAGTGACTAAATTGCTGTTATTAATAATGTAATTTCAGAACAGAATTACTTGGCTGACAGTAAAATATATGGACTTACATGCACAATGAGTATCTTAAGTAAACATCTTTTTTTTCATACAAGCTGCACTTATGTTCAGATGACTGTTAAGCAAAGGTGGATGAAACCCAGAGCTCCTGGGAAGAAAACACCTGTCCTTTCGCAAGCAGAAATTGGCTTTCTTACTTTTGCGCAAGATGAGGCTGGCACCCACAGCGGTGATGAGAATGTTTAATAGTCAGACTGAGCTCTTAAACTTTAGTTTGCCTGACCGTTCATGTAAATACATTATGAAAATATGTTAACAGTTCACCCTTAAAGCGCCCAAACTGTTACAGCAGACGACAAAAATTATTTCTGCAATATTTTGAAAAATGTCTTGCGCATGTTACATCATTCTCAAACTTCAAAGATAAGGGGGCAAACATCACAGATTCAGATGAGGTGGCTCATAAATGAGCAGCCTCATCTGGATCAACGATGTTTGGAAATTTTAACTTTTTCCTTTTTATTGGCTTTAAATATAAGAGATGCCATATTAAATATATTACCCATCATCCTCTGTGTCAAAAACATTGTTTTCCTGCAGAGTCGGGGAGTGTATTTCTGGTTGGTGATCTGACGCTATTGGATTTGCAGCAGACGATCATCCACTTATATACTCACTTGAGTTGGCTCCGTGGCAAAGAAAAGAAATACATGAACTAACACTGATCAAAGTGTCTCAGTAGGCTAACATGTAACTTCAACGGGTAAATATTTTATAAATGAAAAAAAACAAAAACATAATCTCAAACCAGGAAAGAAAATGATTTATATCTCAGCTCTCACAAGGCCTATTATGATATTATGAACTACCGTGTAAGGAGATGATTGTATAAGTTTTGATGCTTGTTATCAAATCCTGTTCACCATTTTGTACTCTGTAAATGTTATGCATGTAATTTACGTGAAATAAATATTGTTTAAACCAAGGGTAACAAATAACATCATATATCATTTTAAACCCAACGTGTGAAAATGCCGTTTATATAAGGTACATAATTTTGACGGGCCATCAAAAAATTGCATAAAATTTTAGAAATGTCATCAATTGACTTTGAAATAAGCAGACTCCACGCTTTAATTTGGTATATAGGAGTTTTCGTTACATTTCTGTAATGGGTACCCCCAAAAATATGCTATTTATTTCTACAGAGCTGCAGTCGTATTTGAGTTTTGAGGGCGGAGTGTATGTGCAACTGTAAAAGTTGATTTTAGTTTTTGTCTGTATGCACATTCCTTCAGTGTCTTAAGCACGCATCGCCAATCACCTCACTACAGGAAAAAAGTCGAGACAGTTTGTCAGTTTGCGCAGGCATATGAGAGTATTCTTTGTTTAAGGTACCCAGCACGAACCCAACCCTGAAGCAACATTGATTCAATGTGGATTCAATGTTATTTTAACCCTGTTTGTGTGGAGGTTAGCGGTCTCGTGTCATTCCAGACAGCATTTGTGCACAGCGAACCATCAGACCAGCTCCTGCAGCCACCGAGGATTCTGCATATCAGTTAAGACCATCATAAGCTACTCGGATTTATTTTAACCACGAACGCTACTGGAAAAAAGGGTAGAAAATGACCGCACTAGTATTCTTTTGATTTCCTGGAAATAATATAATTCGAGTTTTAAGAAAGTTTAGATTACATAACATTTTACTTAAAACTTGCGTTTATAGACAAATCAGGAAAACTGAGTACGATTTGCTTATTTAGTCTTTTTTTCATATATATTATTAGGAACTGATGATATTATGGGCATCAAAGTCATGTTAGCTAGGCAATCAATGAGCGCACTTATGTAGACTACAACGTCTATAACTAAGGGAATATGGTTCATTGTTGAATTTGAAAAAAGATCGTTGTTTCCACTCAAAGTTTTAACGTAGTATGGCTCTGACGATTTTTTTTTAATTTTGCAGACGCGAGACTACCCCATTCCCCCGCCCCTCCTCTTTTTTTTTTTTTTTTGGGGGGGGGGCGGGGGCGGGTGATTGGGTCGGGGGCTGTAAGGGTTATTGTAAGTGTGATCGTATTATTAACTCGCATCAGAAAAAGGAGGCCGTGTTGTTAGTATCGGCCTCGATCTCAATTTAAGACTCTACCGTGCGATAACTAAGTAATAGCTGACGTATTATCACATTATTATTACTGCTTCCCGAACATTGCGCTAAAGCTCTATTTTCATTAGTTCTCTCGCTCTTTCACCCATTATGTAATATCTTGTTGTGGTATTCTATTTTTCAACGATGTTGCTCGGTAACTGAATTACAGTCATTTCTCGATATTTCAAACATTGATATTTCAAAGTACATGTTTTAATTTACATTTCTGCTCCTATTAATTCAATGTACTGATATTCAAAGTACATTTTCTATATCCGGAATATTTAATTTGAGATGACAGTAGTTTGAGATGACCTTCGGCTTTGAGATATCAAGAGTTGGCCACATTTCAATCTCATGTGTAATTAATCCTTTCAACTGTATCAAAATAAAATGGCATGTATGTGTTGGTAGGCCGTAGGAAGTAATGCAATCTGAGATGGTTTCTGCATACATATCTTGCTTATTGTTGACCCAAATTTTGATTGGTTATGATGATACATATGTCAGGTTCCTTAACTTCCGTAATTATGAAACTTCGCACTTTACTCTTTTCTTTATTATAAATTTTATGACTGCATTCAAACCAGTCTATATTTAGGAATGAAGTGACATTTACGTTTGTCTGCCGGTGTCGAATTCTGGACATTAAATTTTATTGAGACACTTTTTACATTGGGTTCTTAAGCCAGGACTTGTACAACAGGTGTTAAATGTATCTGCAAACAGTAAACATTCACACCGGTCTGCGCACTCCTGCAGTCTGGCAAGACCCTTGGCTGTTTGCACATACTATGTATTGATATCAAGACATGTAAATGCAGCAATTAATAGTTCTAGCTTGACTGCGTAGACACAGTCGTAGACGTGCAAAGCAGCCTTTAAGAGCGGCTTGGCTCTATATCACATATCAGTTGTTGACGATTTAATTTTTCAAACCGCTTATTATATTAAATATGTCCGGTAAAATAAATCATGAAGAAAGATCCTCTGAAAGCAAGGGACACATCAACCAAACAAAAATAGCGGACTCAGTTGAATTGAGTTTGTTCATGTGCAGTTAATAATTTTACAACACTGCACACGGCTCCCCCCCCCCCCACCCCCGACACACACACACACACACACAGCAGCACCGGTTTCAGCAGACTTTATTTTCACTAAAATTGGTATGGATACGTTTATATTTCAACTGACTTAAAACGGACGCGAAGGACAAGAAAATATACAACCTACACTATGACTATTAATAAGGAGACTTTTTACGGCCGCAACACGGCACAAAACCAGCTGCAAAAGGGTAAAATATCAAAAAAAATCTTACGGCAGATTGTCTGGAAGCAAGGAACACATCAAAGAGACGAAAATAGCAGGTCTGTGTCTTGAAGTTTGTTCATGTGCAGTAGGTCATATCACAATACCACGCCGTCTGTCACCGGTTTGAGTGGCACACTATTTCAAACTGAATCAGAATACAATCATTGATCACAAAGTCCAGAAAATATATCATCTGTTCTGTGGTAATGTATCACACCACAACATACTTGCACTTTGATTTTCTTGTTCTATGGGCTATGTGCGTGGGTAAGTGCGTGTGCAAATTATAAAGCTCAGGATCAGGTTTTTTTACGATAGTTTTTAGGTTCTTTTGGTTTATGTCTCGAAGCATTCCATGAGGCTGCATCTTATAAATACAACAACTGTATAGAGCACATTATACATTATCTTATCTTGCATTACTGTGCAAGGTCGTTGGATAACCGCGCGTGACTTTAAACGTGGTCCTATTTCAACTGCCCTAGTTGTGACAATCATGTTCAGGTGTTGGTCAGGTTCTCTAATGGCTGCTCCGCAAAATCTGCGAACGTTCTCTGTAATAACCGACATTCAGTAACTTTCGATAGATTCTTAAAACTGGCGTTCGTTTCTCTAAATGTGCTGTTAATGTCCACTGTTCATACTAAACATGGACGTGACAAAAGATCACATCAGTTTCACACTTATTCCAAGACATTATGTTATTATCTCTACAAAACGGTGTCAGTTTTATTATAAGTATGGTTGCTTGTGCATTCCCTATCTGTATTTTCTACCTTGTGCAGGTGTTGTCAAGACTTTCCCTTGAAGTTTCTAGTCCTGCCTCTACCCAACAACAACATCAATATCATCAGCAAACCGAAGATTATTAATACATATAGTTTGTCCGCCTATGCTAAGTTATCTGCACAATTTTTCAGAGCATGTAAAATGATCCTTTCTACATGAACGAAATTTTAAAACCGTTCATATCAAAGGTATGCGTTTAAACGCACCTCTGATTTGCTTTTTGATTATGAAATCATTTGTGCTTTACAAAGTAATAGTAAGACATGATAGATAGATAGATAGATAGATAGATAGATAGATAGATAGATAATCATTTCTTTGCAACTTACTAAAACTTATTATTAATCGACTTACCTGTGGACAGATTGTTTCCTTTAAAGTGGACGTATACGGAACAACTCTGTTCTTACTTGTTTAAAAAAACAGAGTTATTGTTCATCATCAAATTGATTAATTGTGGAGTATATATACAGTTATAACACACACTGACAATGTCTACAGTAAAGATCCTAAGTTTTCGAGCACAAAGGTCTGTACAAACAGTGAAAACCGAGATCAGACTGTTCCTTAGGAACCAGACTGATCAAGATCTTCAGTTTCCATTCCATCTGCGCATTTTTGTCGACATTACTCTATGGTAGAACCGAATAACAGGAAAATGAATAGAAGGGCAAGGACCGGTTGTGCTTGCAGCAGGCGCAGAACTTGGGCAGTCTGTTTTGGGGATATTTTTGAACTTAAAGATTGTTTTTCTTGTTTTATTCTTTAACATACAATGTAAGTTTTACTTAAATAATTTGCATAAGCATGCCCCATCGATTGAATATATTTTTCATGACTATTTTTATGAATTTCTTGCATTTTTTAAAGAATGTAAAAATATACTAATTAACGAGATAACTGTAATTTTTGTTACCAGTTTGTATCAAATATCCTGTATTAACGATTATATGATTTGCTGAAATGAAAGTGCATTCATGTGCTAGAGCTATGAATTTTAATGGAAAATGTGTTGAAAAGTATGTAGAAATACAAAATATTGTTTGTTTGTTTTTAGTTTTTTTTTTTAGGAAAACAAAACGATGAAAATTATTTTTTTTTCTTATCCAAATGTTTTATAGCTCTTAGGGTTATTTAGACGGTATAATGGTTTGAATGCCCCGCCAATATTTTTATTCGGTAATCGTCTACCTTAAATGATAAATACAATTGATAAGTATGACATCTGTGTTTTATCGCGAGTCTGAATACTATACAAATTCTGAATATTCGTAAAGATAAGTCTGATGACACAGTGAAGACACATATTAGACTCTCCTGAAAGAGCAGTATCTACACTGTTTGCCATTCCCTCATCATCTCTTGTTGAGACTGTATAAGTTGAATAAAACCTACTCAAACCCAATGTTCTATATATTGTCCTGGTAATAGATAATTGGCTATTAGAATAATAAAGGACCACGCAATACCAAGTACCATTTTAAATATATATGACATTTAGCTGGAAGCCAGACATAATCAGAACAAATACCAGCTGTATGTCACAGGGTGTAGGTATGCCAAAGATATAGATCAAGGGGGCCGCCTGCTCGATCCTCGGTCTTGGCGGCTAGGTTTTAAAAAGTCCGTGGCAAATATGTAAATAACACACCTGCATTAGAGATACTTAAGTCATTTCAACTTATTCTTGTACTCCCGAAAATTCGGAAATAGATTCAATATGGGCTCGGGGTGGGGAAGGCGGAGGGCTGGTAAGGGCGTTGGTGTTATGGGAGTAGCAGGAGAATGTCACAGGGTGTATGTATGTCATTCTGATGTCCTGCCTTATGTTATAAGCGGGCTTTTGTGGCAACCTGATAGCGTGTTCCCCTTAAAATCAAGGGGTGCCCGGTTCGATCCTCGGCTGTGGCTGTGGTGGCTAGGGTTTTCAAGAGTCAGTGTCATGTATATATCGTACCCACCTTTTTCCTCATGATTTAAGAACTACATGTATTACAATTCGACTGACTACGCCAGACTTTGACTGTACTTCCTAGACTTAAGGTCCAAGTTTTCCATTTCAGCATTTAGCGAAATTGCCTTAAAGGCTATTCATGTGCATAAGTCTAATTCGACTGTGTTGGTCAAAAGTTCATGATGAGCACTTATGCGTGTACACACGGCAAAGGATGCATTCAGGTTTTGTCATGTTTGAGTCAGCTTTATAGTAACACTTGTGCGAACACGAAATACATTACACAGTCTGATTAGAGTGTTTCCATTTTGCATCTATAATCAGTAAATCTTGACGACTCGAAAAATTTAAAAGTGGAAATTTCCAACAATATGCGCAGGTGTGAAAGAGGATTTTAGTATAAATATTGCAGTATGAATTAAGTTCCTCATACACGCATGGCCGAACACATAACAAACATTTTAGACACTTCTCAGTTTGCACTGGCTGATTAGAGTATTCGTTGTCTTAAGGTACATAGCAGGAACCCAACGCTGAAACAATATTGAATCAACGGTGATTCAACGTCAAGACTTTGAATCAACGTTAGTTCAATATGGCTTAACGTTTTGAGTGTGCAGGATAGCGGTTTTCGTGCCATTCCTTATAGCGTTTGTGCACAGCAAAAACTCAGATCAGCTGTTGCAGCCTCAGAAAATTCTGCATATCAAACAGATAAGACCTTAATAAGCTCCTCGGGTGCACATGCACATGTCAGTGTCAGTCGTCACTGGTTTCACATTAACAACACTTTAGCATATAAGATGTCCCCACGACTTTTCTTCACCTCAGTTTAGCCATGAAAGTTATTGGATAAAGGGTAGAATATAGCAGAGCCAGCGTTTTTCTGAGTTTCCAAAAAATGATATTAAATTTGTAAGATATTTTAGAGTTTAAGAGATAGAGTTTTAGGCTTAAACAACATTCTTTTTGTTTTAACTTAAGACCTGTGTTTTAAGAAAAAAAATGAAGACAACTGAGTAAGGTTTTTCTAATTAAGTCGATTTGTACTATATACCATTAGAATATAATGGTCATGCAAACCAGGACAAAAATGTCCACACTAATAGAGGCTAAATCGTATAAAGATAAAGGACCTTGGTGCATGGTTGAATGCAAACAGCATAGTTTGCACTGTTTTCTCTCTTATATTAAATATGGTATAGCTCTGATGAAACTTTTTCTTAAATTTGCAGACATAAAACGTTTATTTCTGTCTTTTTTTTTTTTTTTTTTTTTTCGCTTAAAGGATTAGTGTTAGTGTAATCCTATTATTAACTAGTATCCTTTTTAGATTTGGATGGTTTTGTAATATCTTTCTAATAATTACATTGTGTTTAAGCTTTTTTATTATTATTTCGCTCGCTCTTTCTCGCAATAGATAGATAGATATTCTTTATTTCCTCCAGAATGGAGAGTTGCATATATAGTAACATACATATAACATATATACACAGTGATATATGACATATACAGCAGTTTAGTAAATATATGAACATTTAATTGTACAATACTATATTAACCCAGCGGGCACACAACGCCGAAATGACGTCGCATTGACGCCGATGCGACGTGATAACGTCGCATCGACGTCAATACGACGCCATGTGCCGACACAATGCCTAAGTGACGTCGCGTTGACGTCGAAGCGACGCGATGACGTCGCATCGACGTCAAAACGACGTCATGTGTCCGCTGGGCAAGTGCATGAAAAGAAAAAGAAAAACAAGAAGACAAGAAAAAAATCGTTTCAAGCTCTCTCGTCGTCTCTGTTCTTACCGAAACGAAATGTAAGAAAGTTATAAAGACGAAAAGAGACCTCCAAACAACAGCCTCATAATACATCTGTCAAAGGAAAAAACAATCTATCCATCTACATTAAATATAGAAGGACAGATGGCTTATCAAAACACATGTATTTCCCTATTGCATCCATGATCCCATTATCTTATTTACATATAAGAAATGACAATAAATGTCAGAATAGTCAGCAAAAAATGTATAAATTGGAACAGACAGAGACAGACCAGTATATAATTTCAATTACATGCATTACGAACACAAGGGTGCGCCGCTCATGTCTCAAATGAGACCATGAAATGCTACCGAAGATGGCGACGCACGGACACGATGCGGGGCATGCAGGTCCTCGTCACCATCCCCGGCAGCAGTCTAACTAGACAAAACGGCGCATGGTTGTGTTAATAATGTGATAAAAGTATGATAGTCCTGAATTTTTCAGTAAAATTTATATCTATACCACATTTTGTGCAAATTAAAAATGCAAATACTTTTGAATATTTCACTTTTCTCTTGTAAAAGCTGATTTTCAAAGTATTTTCTGTAGGCACAGTGTTCGTAGGCTCCCATATTTTGTTTATGTTTGTTTCGGCAATTGCCGGTACTTTTCACTTGCCGCAGGTTAATGAACGAACTGGCTCAAGTGAAAAAGAAATAGTCTTGCTTTTTGCGCATGTTGCTAACCGAGAAAATTGAAAATCGCAAAAAACTAATGTTTATGTGGTTGACCCTTAATCGCGTAAATTTGAACCCACGAAAATTACTGCGTATACGATAACTGAATTACTTCAATCTCGTGTAATTAACCCTTTCAGTTGCAGTAAATAAAATCTCCTGTATGTGTGGGTAGGCCGTAAGAAGTAGTGCAATCTGAGATGGTCTGTGCACACATGTTGCTTATTGTTGACCCGATTTCTGATAGGCTGTTGTGATGCAAAAGTTAGACGCCTTAACTTCAGTAATACTGAAATGTTTGCCCTTTACTATTTTCTTAATTATTAACTGTGTGACTGTATTCAAACAGTCTATATTTAGGAATAGAGCAACATTAATGTAGAATTCAGGACATTAAATTTTATTGTGATGTAGCAAGTTTCAAATAGGGTTCTTGAGCCACGACCTGCACAACTTGTGTTTAAGGCACCTACAAACAGCAAACGTTCAGACAAGCTTCACTTTCGCGCCGTCTGGTTAGACACGACACTCTGCTGTTTGCAAACACCAAGTACTGATACCAAGCCATGTAAATGCACCAAATAAAAGCTCAAGCTTTGCTGGAAAGAACGAGTAGAAGACGTACTAAGCAGCCTTTAAAATATCATGGCTCCCATATCAAATATCAGTGGTTAACGTTTTAGTTTTGAATACCGTTTATAATATCAAATATGTGCGACAAAATAAATTCTGACGGAAGATCCTCTGGAGGCAAGGAGCAATTCAAAGAATCAAAAACAGCAGACTAGGTTTGATTGAGTCTGTTCATGTGCAGTAATTTTGCAATACTGCCCACGCTCGAACTCCCTCAGCACCGGTTTCAACAAACTTTACTTTCAAACTGATTCCGAACAAACTTTACTTTCAAACTGATTCCGAACAAACTTTACTTTCAAACTGATTCAGAATGAACACAAATTGATTGTAAATAAACAATCTGCACTATGATGATGTTCATGTAGACATTTCTGCCCACAACTCGGAACAACATCAGCTGCAAAAAGATAAAAGAAAAAAAAAAAAATTCTGAAAGAAGATTCCCTGGAAGCGAGAAACACATAATAAGCAGACCCGATTTAATTAAGTCTTTTTATGTGCAGAAACACATGTCATAACACTGCCCACTCATTTTGGCACCGGTTTCTGAGGAGTTCTATTTGTAACTGATTCAGTATGAGCCCAATGATCCCAAAGCCCAGAAAATATGCCATCTACACCGTGATGATATATCGCATCATGGCATAGTTCCTTGACTCTCTTGCTTTCTTAGGTATGTGTGTGCATAAGTATGTGCAAACTATAAAGCTTCGATATTTTTTTCTTTTGGCTTTGTGTCGCGGCACTCCATGAGCCTACATGTTATGAATACAGTAACTGTAGAGTGCATCATCTAGTCTGTCTCTGCCATTATTTTGCAAGATCGTTGAAGAATAACGCATGACTTTCTACCTGATCCTGTTTTCAGCTTCCATAGTTGTGATAATCATGGCCAGGAGTTCGTCATGTTTTCTAATGGCTGCTTGGCCCTTTCTGTGAACATTATTTTTATTAATGTTGTTCTTGCACGAGACATTCAGTAACTTTCGATACATTCTTATCTCAGAGGCCTGTTTTTATTCTCCAAATTTGCTGTCAATGTCCACGTTTCACAGGCATACAGAAACATGGATTCAACAAGAGAACACATCAGTTTTCTATTTCACTTCCTATTTAGGTGCCTGGCCTTTACTTTTTTATTGCCCCGTGACCATGCCTACATCTGCCTGCCTTTCTGTCCGTCCGTTTTTCACACTTTACGGTATAGAATCAGCTCCTCCCATCTTTTTCATACTTTGCATACATAATGGGCATGTGTAGTTTTGATGGAGCAAAACTAATTCTTTTTCGGAATTGTGGTCTTTTGAACTTACAACAACAGACGCGCGACTTTCTATACTTTCCTGTAGAAAAATGAAATAGGAAGTAGGCAACGACCGAACACTTATTGATGCAATCCGCGAGACACTGTAGTTGCAGAAAACAAGTAAGAGATGCCTACTTTTTAAATGGTGAGCGCAGGCGGCCCCACTGAGCCTGCCCAAACAATGCATCCCGGTGGAGGCGAGACATAAAAGCACAAACGGGCGATGTCTTCATAATGGTGCTTGTTACCCTGCGCTAGCAAATAACAATATCTTCTGAGGCAGCCCTAGTTCTGCTGCGACATCTTGCTGCGCTATCAAAACATCGTGTATTATGAAGTTGTTTCAATTCCGTAAAGCATACGCGCTCCTTGGTGAGTCATTTTTACATGGTTTCGTACATGAAAGAATAGTAAGCTTGGCAAAACCATCTTGGCAAAACCATGGTTTTGCTAAATCATGCAGATTTTGCACACGTGAAATCGATTTAAATCGTGGTTTTATAGGCAGTTTAGCGAAGCCGCCGCCGCAGTTTAAATCACCAAGAAATAATTCGTCGACGTGAAATTGGTACCTAAGGTGAAATTTAAAATCTGATCTTAGCTGAGGCGTGTGGCAATTTATGTGATCCGACTAACTTTAGTTTAGAATAATAACGGTATCGGTCTGTAGCGTCGCTTTTGTTCTCTAATCAGTTCTGTACCCTATTCTTAACAGTTTTATTCTGTCACGTTTCACTCATAAACTGACGATTTTGAATGCCATTTTAATAGCCAATCTGAATAAAGTGACCTCTTGTATAAACAGACCACTTTTCATACCTCCTAGGGTAGTCTCTTAATACAGGTTTGACTGTACATATATGGTACTACCTGAAAACTGCATTGCTAAATTTGTATTGTTTAGTGTAATACACAGTGACAGAAACAATCAACCTAGGCTTAAGAAATCAAAAATAGAAAAATCACTCCTAGTATAGCAGGGGCTAGGAAGGTCGTGGGATAGCGCATAAATCAGCAAAATACAAATATGGGATACATCCTTTCAGGATCAAGTCCAGATTAAACTGACGGTCTTCAAAACGGACGATCAAGACCTTTAACATTCATGTATATTTTCGTTTGATACTGCTACTCCATATTACGGTACATGCGAGGATGTATGTAATAGATTGTAAAACGAAACCAGCTGCTGTATATAAAAAATCAAATAACCTCCTGTATAAATGGGCTGGTATTCATACCTAGAAGCGCATTTCAAGTAGTTACTTGTGGTATAAACATTTCACGGCTAAAACATTATCATGGCCGGAATTGCGAAAGCTCTTTTGCTTCTACTAATTCTTTCGCATTTTAACACCAGATTTTGTTTTAAACTGAATAAAAAGTCAGAAAGAATGGATGATACTGAGCTAAAACCTTTGACTTCACGAAATGAGATACGTAAAATGCAGTACAGTTTGGAGAACATGGAGGGACGTTCGAATATTTCTCTAGCACAAGAAGGGTTTTCAGGAGGTGAAATTCAACATAATGAAAATAAGTTAAATGGAATAAAGGAACATTTGGGAGATACCAAATTAGCAGCAGTTTCCGAAAAATTTCATCTGTTGAGAAAAAGTTCTGGCGCGGAAAAGAAACAAAATTTAAGATCTGATCGAGGCGTATCCCAGAGAGATGTTCTGGGTTCGCTGAACAACTCCGAGACACTGACGAGAAATACTTTCGCTTTCTTTGAAGACTTAAGAGAAACAAATAAAGCATTGAGAGAAACAAATGAAGGTTTGAGAGAAACAAATAAGATTATGAAAGAAATGTATGAAAATACTTCAAATGCTTTGCTGCACGTTTTGGAATCCATGACTAAGAATATAAGCACAGCATTGGGAACGGCCATAAATAAGACCATGGCAGTGTATTCTCTGGAGTTGCGACAGGAAATAAAGAAACTTCCTTGTCAGATATCTCAGCCAAGGTCCTGCCTGGAACTACTAAATTGCAAATATACAGAGTCAGACGTGTATTCTGTTTTCCTCGGCGATCACGCAATTAAGGTAAATAAAATCTTAATTGACAAACATAAACGGTACATAGAATATATATGTTCTGAAAAGTAAGATCCTTTAGAAGCAAAGAAAACAATAAAGAATAGAAACTAGCAGACTCGGTTCAATTGAGTCTGTTCATGACTAGATATGAAATGTGCGACACCAGCCACGCCCCCTAGCCCCGGCTTAAGCGGGACTCTTTTTTCAAAATTACTCAAATGAACTCAATGTTCCGAAAGGACCAGAAAATATAATCTGCACTATGATGATGTACGGGGAGACGTTTTACGGCGGCCACACAGCACAGACACCAGCTACAGTGAAGATAGCGACAATGAAGAAGTCTGTCCGTCCGTCATTCCGTTCACATTTACGTCGACCCTGGCGTTAAGATTTGCGAAATTAATTTCTCTAAAACCACTGCACCCATGTTCCTCAAATTTCATATGGAATATAACTAGACTTTACAGCTTCAGTTAAGAGAAATTCGGCCTGGTCAAGAATTCAAGATGGCCGCCATTACTAATAAAAGCAAATAAAAAAATCATTGATTTCTCTGGAACCACTAGGTATAATTGGCTGAAATTTTGTTATAGAACATTAGTAGGGCCTTGTTTTTGAAAATAATGAAAGCGAAAAAACTCTGTAGCGGAGTTAGGTCACAGTGACCTACTTTTGGTTAACGAGTCCAAATTGTGCTTGAATGCCAATAAATTCAAGACCAGTAAATAGATTTTGCTCATATTTAATCTGAATGATTCCTGAAGTTGTTTTTGTTCTCCTTTTGTGAGAATATACCATCCAAGATGGCCGCCAGCTGTCATTACTAAAAATAACAAAATATGCAAATGACAATATCTTAGGAACCCGCGAATGGATTTGGACCACGTTTGTGTCAGAATGATCCTTGCATAGCTATTACACTTTTTCTCTAGCAAATTGGCCATCCAAGATGGCTGCCATCTACCGTTACTAAAATAGCACAAACATGAAAATGGCAGTACCTTAAGATCCACTAGATGGATTTTGACGAAATTTGTGTCAGATTAATCCTTGCATGAAACTTTTTCGGTTTTCGAACTTTCAGGTTTTGCTTTCCCTTTCTTCTCACCATGACCTCTGCCACTGTATACGCACAATGCAGGTGCGACATAGCCTTCCGCGGAGTTATTGTTATTATGAGCATTATTCAACTGACAAACTGCACAACCACCATAAAATAATCAAGAAATGCAATGACTGGTACTCCTAGTACATATCAAGCTACTCCAATAGTCATGAGTCTGTATATTTTGATATTTAAGGAGAAATTTCATAGAACAAAAGAGTAGAGATTTAGGTCGGTTGAAGTAGTAATAGGTTAAAACGTCTGCTAATTAGGAAATGTTTTAATGAATTGGACAACCATATAATTCTGAATGTTACACTCCGTAAAATTCCATCCAAAATTTTAAACACAGCATCATCACTATAAAATGAGAACAGTTTTCCCGGGTTTAGACATCTTTTTCGTGTAGGCTTTTATCTTTGTTTATGGCACATACCCGTTCACTTGTTTGTAGCCCATAAGGGTCCTATTTTGCAGTAAGTGTGGCTCGGAGATGGATGCTCGCTGCTGCAGAGACCTTCCAATTATCTCTTTTCTATCAAACTTTTGGGGTTTAGCGACACTGAAGAAGTTAAATACAGAAACGCGCGTCTGCCGCACTAAATTTGGTACGAATACGTTTATATTTGTAGCGTTTGGCATTTTTAAAAGCTGCAATGTATGACTTATAGTAAAACTTCAGTTTTATCTGCAGTGGAGTGCATTTTCTTTATGACAGTCATATGAATACACCATAAGAGGCCCCTTTCCGAAAATCTCTTATTATTTACTGAATCTATGTAAAACTTCTTCAGAGGCTAGAGCCATGTAGGCAGTTTTATTTTCAATAGTTCTCCTGCGGCTAGTGCATAGCCTGAATATTAGATCTAGATGTCGAAAGGTCCTAATTGCATATGGGGGCGGAAGCGAGGGTGTTACTTGGCAATAAAATGCTCTCCGCGTGATACACAACCTGATTTATATGTGTAGAAAAGTTCTTAAATCAGGCGACTGTTTATAGGAGATAACGGGAATCCCCGGAGTGACGTCATCGGATGATCACGTGGGTAGATTGGTTGGCAAAAAGATAGCGACAGACAGTGGACTTCTATGGAATTTTGCTGAAAATTAACCTCTGAAAAGCGTAAAATATAGTTTAGAAACCTGCGAATAAATAGAAACCGATAAAACCAGTGCAAATATTGTTTTAATCGCTTGTCGCGCGAAAAAAGAGGGTTATTTAATATTATTTAATTACTCGATATACATTGACTCGCTTAGGAACAGGACTTTTTCTCTAAATATCTTTGACTTAAAAAGAAAAATAAATAAATGAAATAAAAATACAATAAATCGGAGGTACTAAAAATCAGGGCCCAGTTGTTCAAAGCATCGTTAGCCTAACGAGTTCGTCAAGAGGTCAACTCGTTAAGTGTTTTGCAACTTTGTAACCAAATATGCTGGTATTTTTTGTTGAAAAAATGTAAGAAGCTTTTGCAGTGCAAAAGCTTCTTACATTTTTTCAACAAAAATATTGGCCTATATGAGATATTAACGTTTAAAATTTTAACCAAACGTTAACTAACGACGTCGTTAGTTTTAAACAACCGGGCCCAGTATTTTAACCTTTTCGACAATCAAGGTGATTATCAAATAGAACACGGGTAATAGAAAATGAAAGACAATAAAATATAGAAACTTGTATCCGACGAGAAGTAATGCAAAATTAATAAAACATATTGATCTGATTTAGGGATAAGAAAATGTAAAAAATAAATAAGTAAATGAATTTATATTCATGACTGCGATTCAAAAGAAGATGTTATAAAACGGTAAAGTATAATATACACGTATAAGCAGAGAACCTTCTGTTTTGAAACTACTATAAGTAATTAGCACATTATTTAGTCCGAGCTCATGACATCTGAACAACAAATTCTCTCTCTCTCTCTCTCTCTCTCTCTCTCTCTCTCTCTCTCTCTCTCTAATTGTTTGCTTTTTTATATTTTATTAGCGGACAAGCATATTAATATTAAAATATCATAGATTATAATAATCGAGTTTTATTTGATATTTAAATTAGCCACACCACCAAAAACTGTTGGTAATATTATACAAGTTAATATGACATTGTCACTGTATGAAACCCGCGGCGTTCTTTGACATATGATAATTAAAGACATTCCTTATCAAAAGACCCGCTGAATACCGGATATATTCATTATAAACAATAAACAAACGGTTTAATTTCAAAATGTACACCAGATACAGACCCATTATTTTAGAGTATCCATGCTAAAACATACATCTAAAAGCACTTCATGTGGACCAATTTAAATGAATTAGGAGAGAGAATAGAACAATGTTTCACATTAAAATACTTACATTTCACAGCGTTATCATTTATATAAAAATATGCATCATAATGCGCAAAAAACACGTCATGATTAATTACATAGTTTAAAATCACCCAATAAACGTTCAATATAGCGTGATTGATTATCGACTTTTTGCCAACCAGTGTGGGGAATACCTTGGAAATCCTTATCGATGACGTCACCGCGTTTTCTCCTATAATCATTGGTGATTTTGGTTTAGGGTTTGTTGTGGGAGACGTCTTTCTGGGTCTGATTGAAGGGTGTAGAACACTCACATAATCTCATTATGTCCTCCCTTCTTCTATCTCAACTATTTCTGGTACTGGTAAGCAGAAATTGTGGTTAAGTCAAAACAAGACTGCAAGAATATATTTTGCATGTTTGCCTATGCTTCTCTATTTTGAGTATAAAGTATATTGAAAAAAATACAAGTTTCTTAGTACATGTAACTACATGGTCCAGAATCTTAATCTAGTTTGATTGATAAGCAACAAGTTATGAGAATCAGGTTCAGTATCGCAGAATCCTCGGCAGCGCAGACAGTGGACTGTAATATATGTAGCAGCACCGTTTTTATTGAATATAGTTGATGACAAAATTCTTCACACTATAAATGTGTTCGTCAAAAGGTCAACTCAAACATTTTATAGTATCCCCGAAATCGGCATGTAAGACATTTTTGTTTTGAGCAAGATAATTTATGGTTTGGTTGAGCTTAAGGTTTCTTGATTTCTACGAATTGGGTGCATCCGATTGTGGTCATAATTTTGAAATTTAGGAACTCAACCTGGGCCTTGAAATGGCTCCGCGATCATACATATATAACCACACTGTGATTTTGATCCGGATTTTCACTTCAATCAATCAGAATATATACTATAACAGGGGGCACAATTACATGCATTTTTATTAAGTTTCACAGCCATTTTAGGATTAATTTTTTGTGCGTAGACAGCTGCTTAAAATACTTTGCTCAAATGTGACTCGTCTGCGTTTCGGTTGTCATTTAGGCTTTTACTATATATAGATTTGAACTAAAAGGTCCACGCTACGTTGCCGCAGGGTTCGTGTTAATGGTCTATAGCATACGAGATGAACACGCAACTTTGCTGCAGTTACTTGTTTATCGTCCTTTACGTTACCACGCTACTTTGCTGCTTCTTGTGTATCTTCTTCCCATTAAAGTGCATCTTCTTCCCGTTAAAGTACAAGATCGGTGAACCGCATTGTGGTCCTACAGCATATAAATAACGTGAAAACGCAACTTTGCTGCCGTTTTCTTGTTTATCGTCCTATAGCGTATTACGTGACCCTAGACTTGATATGTTCCTTCAACATATCGTTTCTAGCTTAAACGACTGATACATGTAATACAGTTATGCATTTGCTATGGTGACAAACCAAAAGGAATTTTAAAATTCTTTCCAGAACACATCTTAGAGATTATAAAGCATATTTTCCCAGCGAAAAAAGGTTACGCATATGAAGTAAAACCCAGCAGGACTTGTCACATATCATTCCTGCTTTTAGTTTTCTATCAGGAGTTACTAAGTTACAAGGAATAGGGAAGGTACACAGCTATTGATTGATTGATTGAGTGATTGATTGATTTAATGGCCCTTCGAAAAAAGTATTTCAGTCTATATTCAGTTTTCTTCAAGAGAGAGAGAGAAAGAAAAGAGGATAGACTAAACACATAGCCTGAACCAAATGCAATTAAGGTCAAGAATACGTAAATGACTGGCGCACTTAATTACGTGCGTCGCGAAGGACGTTACGTCACGAAATACTTCCTAGTCAATGCTATTTTCAATATGGCGGCCCCCATCGAACATTTAATAAAAGAGTCAAACATGGAAAAAAACGGAGTTGTTTGTTTATTCAAGCCCTCTAGTGATATTGCAGTGTTCTTCTTTTCCCGTATTTATGAAGTTATTTCATCAACATAAATGTATTCCTACAAAATAAATAAGAGAGAGAGAGAGAGAGAGAGAGAGAGAGACAGACAGACAGACAGAGATTGTTGTGTGTGTAATAATTTAAGGTTGGCCGCAATACATGTTCCCTCCCTACTTTCAAGGCTCTCAGGACTTTTCAGACACACATATGTACGTATGAAAGGGGGAGCACATCGTTCTCCTTTCGCTGCGTTATCCTTCCCTGAATCGAAAAAATGATGGATGATGACTTGTTATTTTACGTCCTTTTCAACAGAATTTCAGTTATATCAAGACAATGGGGAAGGTGATGATGAAAGGCTGTGTTCAATGGAACCCCGTTTACGGTAGGAAAGATTCTCACCTCAAGCGTGGCTCGAACCCGGTCCGCTAGATCAGTAGGCCAGCGTTTAACCCACTGAGCTACCGGGGCTCCTGATTCGAAAAAGTTACCCATTTACTGCTGGCTTGACAAAGAGTCGCTTGCTGGCCGAAACCGGGTTCGAACCCGCAACCTTCTGCGTTATAACCGAACGTCTCTAATCACTCTTCCGCGGCACTGGTGGGATTGCATATCCGAAATAATTAATATTATCCTTTCACAAATACGAATGAATATTTCTTCCACTGCCAAAGATACAGCGGGCCTCTTACCCACACCACCACACGGCCACTAGGATACAAGAAGCCTTCCGCCAACGGTGGATTTTTGCCTTGTAATTTTATTAGTTTGATCCTACCATCATCTCGATATGACTGAAATACAGTTCAAAAGGGCGTAAAAGTCAATGTTATCGGACTACCATGAGCCACACGGAAAGAACACGAGTCTTCAGTAAATATACATGTACACAGATCAGCCTGCGCATACGCGCAGTTTGATAAATCTCTTCGCTGTTCCTCACGGAATCATTGTACATGTACCAGAGGACAACAAAGACTGGTCAGTTTGGGCGGATGCGCAGACTGATCCGCTGCCCGTACATGCCTCAAGGACCCACTTTATCATGTCACGGCCGCGGCATTTACAATGTTAGAGTAACGCAGTTTTAAAAAGAGAAAATTTGGGTTTACTCAGGGCTTTTCCTGTTTCGTTGCGCGGCTCATTTCGTGTCAGCTGCAGTAACCATATTACTGTTAGAAGTTTGTTTCCGAATTTTATCAAGTTTTGTTATCAAAAAGCATTCATCATGAGAACCCTTTTAGTCGCCATCTTTCCGTATTCTCATAACGGTCTTAGCATACCTTATAGCGTCGCCCGTAAACGATTGCAACGTCGCTTATAAATGACGTCAACGCATGGCGAAAATTTATACATATCTATGCTTACGTATCAAGCGCTACTTGAAAAACGAGCTCGGTAGTCAAGGACTTTCTTTACCTCACTTTAATCGAAAGATGCTGTGACATAAAATATCAGTTTTTGAAAAAAATCTATGTAGTGGTAAACAAGCTGTGCACGTCTAAAGTTTAAAATCCGAGTATTTTCATCGCTTTCCCATTGCCGTGAGTGGAAATGGACTCAAAATTTCACGTTTGTCAATCTGATCTAGCGACTAAACGAACTCGGTGACCTATCATTTTTATTGCACAAATCGATGTAACACATGAAAATGCACTCCTGTGCAAAATTTTAAAAAATTCTATGTATGAGCCATTTACGTAACCTTGACCTTAAATGGTACAAAAACCATAAATGCAAATGTTCTTAAAACCAGTATTGGTATATTGGGTACGAAAACTGAGCGTTTACGAACGCTGGAGATTCAGATCAGCCTCATCAGAACCTTTCTATGCTGATAAGTTTTCACAGATGCAGGCTGATATGAATATTTCTGTCAACAAATCTTTTAAGACGTATGGATACGCCGCCTAGTAGTTTTGCCCTTTTTGCTACGGGAGACAACTTGTGTGACTTCCTGTTTGCCTCTCTGGGCAACACAACCCTTCGGAAAAGGGCTCTGCTCTTAAAGGAAAAATCGGAAAAAATCGTGGTTCCTACTGAGAAGAGCTGCAAATGAAAATGGCTGAGTTGCTTCCCCATTATAGTATAATCTTTTGTACAGTGTCTCCGCTCAATAATGTTATTGGCGTCGCTTAAAAAGAGGCTTTAGAGTATCCATGACCGTTAAACACCCAATAATCAGCCGCATCTGCGCAAACTGATCATACATGTAACTGTCATAATTTCCAAGAGTCGAAAGATATTCTTGTCATCAGGAAAAACCTTGACCAGACAGCGTGAATGCACAGACTGTTCTGAGTCTTTCCTGTTTACATATGCTTGTACATGCCGTTCAGTATCTGCACAGCTTAGTTGCGTCACACAAAAAAATGGCTAAAAATATGTGAGACCAGCCAAAACTCAGATTAATATGTAAGTCCGCCCAGGTAAGCTAGACTTTCTTGTGCTTGTAGATTCCGCAAGGTCCAAGCAGTTTGTGTGCGAACAGCAAATGTGCGGCTGTGCAGCCTGGTCAAAATCTCAGACATTCACATTTACGTTAAGCACCCTTATGCCTGTCGCAGCGCATTTACAGTAAAAGTTCTATAATATGGGACAACCTAAAATACATGTAATAAATGTATTAACGAGTATCCTAAAATGAAACAGTTTGGTTCAAAGTGCAGTAATACATCCGAAAGATGCAGATGGAATGGCAAACATCGTAGACCCTGAGCAGACTGCTCCTTGAGGAGCAGTCTGATCTGGGTCTGCACTGTTTGCTCAGAACTATCTGTTCCAACATTTAGAATATTTACGATATCCTTATTTTTATTGTTTTCTTCAGGTGTACTGTGACCAGACGACCGATGGGGGTGGCTGGGCTGTCTTCCAGCGCCGGCAGGACGGGTCGGTCGATTTCTATCTGGGATGGGAGAAATACAAGTACGGCTTCGGGAATCTGACTGGAGAATTTTGGCTCGGGAACGACAAGCTCCATCGTCTCCTGTCCGTTAAAAGTCGGTATGAACTACGTGTAGATCTCGGCGACGTCGACAGTAATACAGCCTTCGCCAAATACAACAAGTTTATGGTAGGTCCTGAGAATGATAATTATGTTCTCACAGCGCAGGAATACTCAGGAGACGCTGGAGATTCTCTGAACTATCATAATGGTGCACAATTCTCCACCAAAGATAGAGACAATGATAGATGGTCAGGTTCATGTTCACAGGAGTACAAGGGTGGTTGGTGGTATAACAGTTGTCACAGATCTAATCTCAACGGTCTCTATAGAACCGACAAACAAAGAAAAGACGGTAAAAATGTTCTCTGGCAGCACTGGAAGGAATATTACCCTCTTAAATTTTCGGAGATGAAATTTCGAGAACTGATGTAAAACTGACATAATCGCCTAATGATAAAGTTAATTTACAATGAAAATGATAAGCTGTATGAAAAGAAATGTGGCTTATACATGAAGATTGTGTGATAACAGTGAAGGCTCAGATCAGTGTGTCCAGCTTTAGTCTTCAATCAACAACATATCTATACATGTACATCTTGACGCATCTTGTATATAGTGAGTAAATTGTGAAGGCTGTCTAGACTGTCTTGAGCAGACAGTGCAGACCCAGATCAGACTGCTCCTTAAGAGGAGCAGTCTGATCATGATCTATACTGTTTGCTATTCCATCTGCATCTTTGGGGTGTACTTTGTAATTGTAAGGCTGCATTGTTAAACAAAACTGTGTCGTTTTCAGACAGTTAGGGTTATTATTTTTTCGGCTGTCCCAATTTTTGATTGCTTATGGCAATATTATTACATCCAACATAAGGCACATTTTCTTTTGTCAGATATTAACAGTGCAGGCCGTGTACGGAATACTGTTATTATATCCTCCATAAGCTACATTTTTTGTAAGATGTTAACAGAATAGGCCGTGTTTCATGAAACGATACCTGAAAGCAAGTGCTACCAAAGAAGACAGACCAGTCTGCACATCCCTGTTCATATTTACCACCATTAAATATCGAGGAGGGTTGGCAGCAAAGAGCAACAACGCAGATATGACGGCACTGATGGCTGAATTGAGTCCTCGCTGTTTATACATGTCATACGGTACTTCTATCATGTTACGGCTAATGTACAGACATAGACTTGGTTGAGGAACGTTAATGAAAAGGAGGCTTAATTTCTTGCAAATGAATTTTAATTATAATTAGCTAGTAGATGACATTACCATTAAGAATTAGTGTAACAGGGCAGAGAATAACTCTCAAGTTATTTTTATGGTGAATGGGTACAGTGCCATTTTTTATCCCTCACCCACCAACCCTTCTCAACTGGGGTCTACTCTTATAAGAAAAAGAATTGCTACCCTATAAGATATTTTTTCATTTAAAACCTAATCCAAATTTGGAAGGACTAACTCATTCTGGAAGCCAACAGGAAGTCACAAAAGCTGGTCCCCTATGAAAAAATGGCGAAACAAACAAACATGTAGGGCCTGTAGAAGGCTTGTTGTCTTGAAGAGTAGACGTCAATTTGGAAGAGCTTTACTGTCCAGGGTAATATACATGAAGTCACAACTGTTGTTTTTCCTTGTAAAAATGGTAGAAAAAATATGTACAAACACGTCTTAAGCAATCGCCCTAGTGAAGGACTAAAAGCTGCTTGCTCAAGGCATGTGCTCGCTTAAACCAGGTCGATTTACACTGAAAATGCTACTTTGGGATAGGAAATTTTGGCCTATTAAGACATATTGTATGCTTAATAAAGCCATTATAAAGGTGGCATCGATGACAGGTTTTAATGGATGTAAAGCATATTAGTAAAATTTTTAGCATTGTAAAAGTTAAAATGGTAGAGCTATCAAACAAACTCCCGAAAGTGGCTAACGGAAATTTTGGATAAGCTGCTTTCAAGAGTTTTGTGATATCCGTTCTCCAATTCTTTTATTTCACAGTAAATTTTACTTTTCATACAATTCAAACAGCTTTGTTATATTTTAGAAAGAATCAGCTTCTTTAGGAGCCAGTTCTTTCCTTTAAGAGTAGACGCCATTTTGGAAGAGCGTTACTGTCTTGGGAAGTATACAGAAAGTCACAAATGTTGTTTCCCTTTGTAAAAATGGCAGAGAAAACTATGTAATATATGTATGTAGAGAATATTAGTACACTATTTTAGCTCTTATATAGTAGAGTTATCAAAAAAAAAAAAAAAAAAAAAAAAAAAAAACGCAAACGGCCAAAGAATTTTTTTAGAATTGCCACTTTCAAGAGTTTAATGATAATGTGAACAGCTCTTTTAATTTTTAGTTAATACATGCATTGTTCACATATATGACAGTGTCTGGCATTTTGAGCCTTATGGAGCGAAAATCGGAAATTTTGTTCTTTTTCATATTTATTAGTGCTTCCGCGATAGATTTCGAGAAGCGGGAAACAATAGCGCTAAGGTTTACTGTAAAAGCAAACAAAATTTACACCAACCCAAGTTTTTGTTTTCGTTTCACTGATTGGATACAATCTACATACAAGCTTGACAAACTTTTATAACTCAGGTTCGTGACGTCGCTTTTCAAAGATCTATAATGCGAACATTCTTAAAAGAGTGTAGATGAAGAAAACTAAAGACACCTATAGAAATGTCGAATCACTCTTTTCAGGTGACGCTTTGAAATGTATTAGTCAATGCGCGAAAATTCAATTAACTTAACATTTAAGTTTATGACGTCACTTTCATCTCACGTTTCGTGATGTCAACGTCGCACCTCAACAAGGCTCAAAATCCAAGGCAGCGTCACATATATTTTACTCGTATAAACATACCTGACAGATATTTGCCAGATAATATATCTGTCAAAGACGGAATGTTTTTTACAGTCTGCACCCTGACACGAGCTTGCCTGTAGTTCGCATTGTCATATGTAACCAGTCTGGTCAGGGTCTCTATCTTCATGTCATCATTTGGTAAGTGGAGTTCCTGGTCAGACTGTGTTGATGTGCAGGCTTGTATTGGCTGTCATTTTATTGACTCTCATGACCTTGCATGTTGGTGTGTTAAAGTGACACGGATAACTTTCAGGGAAAGTAACTCTGGCAGTATCACTTCTGCTTCCTTTCTAAATGAGGGTCAACTCTTACAGGAAAGAATTTGCTCATTTGGGAGCAAATCTTTTCCTTAAGAGTAGCAGCCATTTTGGAAGGGCTTTACCATCCACGGAAGTATAAAGAAAGTGACAATAATACTTGTAAAATGGCAAAAAAGCCTATTTATCCTATGTATGTAAAGCATGTTAGTGCAAAATATCAGCTTTGTAAATATTAAAATGGAAGAGTTTAAAAAAAAGCTCCCGAGAGTCGCTAAACCAAAATTTAGGATTGGCAACATTCGAGAGTTTTGTAGCAATGTCTCCAATTCTTTTGTGACGGTAGAAGGTCACAAATATAAATAGATATGCAAATTACAACCTCGGTAGTTTGTGGTCGAGTAAATGTTGGGGTATATAAGCAAATAAACCGCCCTTGGTGGGTGAGCATGCTTTTCCACTGACGGGGTTTGTTTGCAGGTCGGCCCACGTTACATTTGGTGGCAGCGGTGGGATAAGGTCAACTGCCAGACCGGAGTTGCCTTACCCATGTCATTCCCAGACCAAGTCTCGGGACGAGACTTCTCCGAGGGGGAAGTAATGTGACAGTATAAGGTCACGGATATAAATAGATATGCAAATTACAAACTCGGTAGTTTGTGATCGAGTAAATGTTGGGGTATATAAGCAAATAAACCGCCCTTGGTGGGTGAGCATGCTTTTCCACTGACGGGGTTTGTTTGCAGGTCGGCCCACGTTACATTTGGTGGCAGCGGTGGGATAATGACAACTGCCAGACCGGAGTTGCCTTACCCAAGTAATTCCCAGGCCAAGTCTCGGGACGAGACTTCTCGGAGGGGAAAGTAATGTGACGGTAGAAGGTCACAGATATAAATAGATATGCAAATTACAAACTCGGTAGTTTGTGATCGAGTAAATGTTGGGGTATATAAGCAAATAAACCGCCCTTGGTGGGTGAGCATGCTTTTCCACTGACGGGGTTTGTTTGCAGGTCGGCCCACGTTACACTTTTATTTCACATGAGATATTGTGCAACAATAGGGTTTTTATACATACAAGTAAATCTGGATTTTTATTTTTGGCAAGTCATTTAAATACACTTGTATTTTAAATTTCCAGCTGCAAATCCAATTGTGAGTTTACCAGACGTCTGAACATGTACATGCATGAGGTAACTGAATACTAGGTGATATGTGAACTGGACAAGCTTACATCAGGCAAACTAAAAGGCATTTTTTTTTTTTTTTTTTATTTTTTTTTTTTTATTTTATTGTTTTTGGAAATTATCATTTTGAATAATACCTGTTCCGTTTGTGCTAAAAATAAGAGGACAAACATGTTGTCGCGTTTTTAAATCATTTCAGTATATATCATATCTGTGAAGGATGAAATGAGCCGCGTCTCTGACGCGAGAAAACCAACAAAGTGGTTGTGCGCCCAGCGCATACTCAGATCAGCCTGGGCTTCCGCCCAGGCTGATCAGACTCTCCGCTTGGTGCTCAAAGGGTAGCCGGGTCTAAGCTACCTCCATGCGGACAGCGAAGATTCTGATCAGACTGGGCGGATGCCCAGGCTGATATGAGTCTGCGTTGGGCGCACAAACACTTTGTTGGTTTTCTCGCGTCGCGGCTCAAATATTTCTTCATAGACTGCACACTGGCACAGTCTGGTCTAGAGTTTTGTGATCGGTCTGGTCACAGTTTCCATTTTAATGACATCATTTGTTCACCAGAGTTCATGGTAAGGCTGTCTTATGTACAGGTAGCATAGTCATAGTTGTCAATTCTGATTTGTACGCACATTTTTGCATGTTGAGGTGAAACGGATAATATTCAGGGCAAGCAACTCAGCCAGTTTCAATTTTGCCTCCCTTCTAAATTGCTCCTATAGGAGCAAATTCTTTCCTTTAAGAGTAGACACCATTTTGAAAGGGCTTCACTGTCCATGGATTTATACAGGAAGTCACAAATGTTGTTTCCCTTTGTGTAATTGGAAGAGAAATATATGTATCTTATGCGTGTAATACAAAATTTTAGTTTTGTAAATGTAAAAATGGTAGAGTTATATATGTCAAAAAACTCAATAATACATGTATGGCCAAACCAGGAATTTCGGATTGCCACTTTCAAGAGTTTTGTAGGAACGTCTCCATTTCTCATGTCCCTGCAAATGGAATTGCGAGTTTACCAGATGTCTATACATGTACATGCAAGATGTAACTGAACAGGTGATATGTGAACTACGCATGCTTAAACCAGGCAAAGTAAAATGAAATCCCATATACTGCGAATCGGGCTGTAGGCGATCCAGGTGTTTCATTCTGACGAAAAGAATGGTTTATCCACGTAAAATATCTGAAAATGAAAATAATGATTTGAAGTTCATTTCAAATTGATTTTCTTAAAAGGGATGACAAATTTTACTTTATCTCCTGGTCAACATATCCCTGTTTCAGAATATTGTTTGCTATGGTAGCATCATACAACATTTAAGCGTTCTTTGAAAAATTAACATTCTGAAAATTGCTCTTGCATTTGCGTTAGAAATAGGAGGTCAAACATGCTGTTGTGTTTTTAAATCATTTCAGTACGTAACATATCTGTCAAAGATAAAAAATTCTTCATAGACTGCACACTGACATCGGCTGGTCTGGAGTTAGTATTGTTTTATATGGACAGTCTGGTCATAGTCATAAGGACATCATTTGCTGAGCAAAATTTCTAGTCAGACTGTGTTAATGTGCAGGTTAGTCTTGTCTGTCAATTGTAGTTAATTCTCGTATTATTGCATGTTGGTTTGTTAAAGAGAATGGATATACTTTCAGTGGGGTCAACTCTTACAGGAAAGAATTGAATTTAATACTGTAGGAGCAATTATTTTTTCATTTAAAATTAAGCACTATTTTGGAAGGGGTGTATTGTCCAAGGAACAAAACAGGAAGTAACAAATCTTGGTACCCTTTGTAAAATCCGGCAAAAAAATATTGAGAGGTACCCACCAATCTTAATATTTAATGTAACAAGAGTTGTCAGAAGACAACAAAGCATGCCTTATGGGTGCCTGATTCTCACAGTCACAAAGACCTACAAATATATCAGGTCATCTGCAGTGTCAGGCTGAGCGATTATTGCAGGTATATGATGAATACATACTAAATACAACTCAAAATATAAAGGAAAATTACTGAATGATAAAATTTATGTCAGAGTGACCTCAAATTCCCAGATATGCTGTTAATCTATAATAAGTTTTGGAGACACAAGGCAAAATCAATGAACCATGAAATATGGGTCATAGCGATCTATAAAATATCTGAGGTTATTCGTGATGTCAGACTGATCCACTATGCCAGATATGATGTTAATCCATCAAACAGTGCTTGAAATATAAGATAAAATCACTGGACCATGAACAAAGGTCAAGGGCACAGGAGTCAGCAAGGTAGCTTTGCAGCTGCTGCAATTATAGGGATATGCTATTTGACCAATTATCAAGTCTCTTCTGTCAAAGGTATCATCAAAACTAAAATTTGCCTTAAAAACAGTGCCAAACAGCAAAGTCAGTCAACCGTAACATATAGGTCAAGGACATACAATTGTGTCATGCAGCTGCTGCAGTCATATGGATGTATATATGTACCAAGTATGATGACTGTAGCTGCTGTAGTTTGTAAGATACAGAGTTGAACATCGAGTTAAACGCAATTGTTAACATTGGTTAACCTGATCATGGACGCCGACGAGGACGCTGACGGGTACGCTAACACTGACGCTAACGTTAACGCAAAAGCAGTCCAAACAAATCCCACTAGCTCTCAATGCTCTTAACCCTTAAAACACCAAAAAGGGAGGTGCCAAAAATTACCATCTTTAAAATTTCAAAAATTGTTCTTCAAAGCTGTATCATTTTGAGAAATTCAAAGATTTGAGCACAAACGTGTGGAACCAAATGAGTTGGCTTATGATCAGCAACCTCATGTGGATCAACACTTTTTGAAAACTCAACGTTTTTTATGTTTGGCGCTATAAGGGTTAAAACCCTATGTTTTTTCTTGTCTTTGTTTACATAATGACTGCATTTAAAAGAGGGCCACATGGAAAATTAGCGTTTACAAAATGTGTATTACCCTCTGTAAATAATTTCTATTATTATTTACAAGTATTATCTAAATCAGGTAATAAAGGCCTTACAAGCTTTAATATGGCATCGAAAATAACCCTAAATTTTTGATACGTAAATAGTTTGGCAGAGGTATGGAAGTTCTGTGTTTCATGATCACAGAGTTATTGCCACTGTATGTAAATATTTGTGCATCTATGCAGCTCAGAATGGCAGGGCCTAGGAAAATGGAAAGTTTTGAAATTGCAAATATGGAATGACCATGAAAAACAAGAATTCCGCGGAATGCTATGTCGCACCTGCATTGCATTTCCACAGTAGCAGAGATCATGTTGAGAAGAATTGAGAATAAAAAGAAAACAAAACAGTTTCTGGCATTATTCTGACACAAATTTGTCGAAATCGGCCCAATGGTTCTTAATTTGTACTGCCATTTTCATGTTTGTGCTATTTTTAGTAACGATGGATGGCAGCCATCTTGGACGGCCAATTTGCCAAAAACCGAGATAGCTGTATGCAAGGATCATTCTGACACAAAACCGGTCCAAATCCATTCAGGGGTTCCTGAAATATAGTCATTTTCATGTTTTTGCTATTTTTAGTAACGACAGTGGTGGCCATCTTGGATGATACATTCCCATAAATGTGAAAAAAAAAAGAGAAAAACTCCTTTCAAGAATCATTCCGATTAAATCTGAGCAAAATCCACTCAGCGTTTAACGATTTATCGGCACTCAAGCAAAATTGACTCATAAACCAAAAATAGGTCACTGTGACCTAATTCCGCTACAGATTTTTTCATTTTGATTATTTTCAAAAAGATCCTATTGATGTTCCATGCAACGTTTCAGCCAAATATACCTAGTGGTTCTAGAGAAAATGTTAATTATGTTGTTTTGCTATTTTTAGTAACAGGTGGCCATCTTGAATTCTCGACCAGGCTGAATTTCTGTAATCTGAAGCCCTGTAGTCTGATCATGCTCCATAAGAAAATTGAGAACCATGGCTGCAGTGGTTTTGGAGAAATTAACTGTACAAATCTTTAATGCCAGGGTTGACGTAAATGTGAATGGACTGATGGACGGACGAACGGAAAACCGGAGGCCTCTATCGCACCTTGCTAAAGCAGGTGCGACAATAAGTGGACATATACATTTTTTTATATTTTTCCTTTGGTGAAATTGCACAACCGGGATATAATTGAGTCGCGACATGAGTAAACCTACAAAGTGGTTGTGTGCCCAGCGCAGACTCAGATCAGCCTGGGCATATGCCCAGTCTGATCAGTCTTTGCTATTGGCAAGGAGGTAGCTCTGACCTTTAACTACCCTTTAAGCTCTTAGCAAAGGCTCTGATCAGAATGGGAGGATACCCAGGCTGATCTGAGTCGGCACTAGACGCACAACCCCTTTGTTGGTTTTGTCCTGTCGCGGCTCATATCTTCAATGGCCATGTAAAATAAGTGGACACATACCTTTTATTTTTTCCTCTGGTGAAATTGCAGAACGGGGATATATTGCCCTTCTTGCGGTGCTCTTGTTATATTTTATGAGGCAGAGTCTAGCTGTCCAATCAGATATATGGGCAATGGACAAACAACAAAATATGGAGATAATCATAACATTATTTTATTGGCAATAATAGGGAAATGTTAACTACGGTATGAATTATCTAACAGCTAATTTCAATTTCTTGATTAGGAAGAAGAAAATATGAAGAGCATGTTCATTTTAGAAAGATCATATTTTAAATATACATGTGGCGGAAACATATGACTGTTGCAGGAATGTAAACATGTTTTAGTGGGAGAAACATTGTATTTTAGCCTTCAAGCACTAAAAAGTAGAAGACAAAATTGATGTCTGCAAAATTTCAAATATATTTCATCCGTTCTATATCTAGATAAGAAAAGGTATGTATGCAAATGAGCTGCCTCATCTTGATATTGTGTTGTTTGAGAATTCAACTGTATTTGTTTTGTAACTTTAGTATTTAAGCCAGCTAACATCTAAAATGTATAAATATTTCTAAGTGGACATATTCTCAGCAAAAGTAAAATATACGAAATCATTCAACACAGTGCGCCTATAGAAGCAATGGAAAGTCTCAGTGTTTTATTCTGAAACAATTCACTGTTTCGGAGTGTGTGACTCTAATTGCTGATATCACTGGCAATTACTGACGTATTTTGTAATGTTTTGATGACATTCCTTAACATAAGGCAGTGTAACTTCTATTTTTCTCTCTAAAATCCTCATAACATGTACAATTATCTGTATCTGAAAATTCTGCATTCCAGAGGTCACTAACGTCATACTTTAGCTTTTGAACAAAGTCACTCATATTTCAGCAGCTTGAGACAACTTCGATATAAGTGACTGAACTGATTGAAGCAAAATGTCATCTGAATTCTCCATCAGTCAGGAAAATGACAATTTGCTTGAATGGTTCTAGTCACATGACCAAGATGTCTGTCGTGATCAAAAATATGTAATTGTTGTTGTCCAAAAGCCTTCTCTAGTATGTATATATTCTGTATATATAATAAAGAAAAGAAAAAGATAGTATAAAAAGTGTTTTCCATTTTGTGCTGAAAGTCCAAAGGGAAGACTTAGTTTAAATTGTGGTTTGAACACCTCTTTCAATTTTTATATCCTGTTGCTCTAAACTTTTTGTCCCTATGTTCTGAACTTATATGAGATTTCGTTCGAATTTGATCACCTTTTTGTTTTTAATTTAACCCCTAGTCAGCCATATGAAAGTATCAGAGACCCTGCCTCCCAGTGATCCATGGCAAATGACAGACCAATTCAGAGGTCTCCAACAACATTTATGTTTGCATAATTTAAAAAAAAAATAGCCATCAGAGAAGATGGCAAATCCCCCGACCGAAGACCCCCATGGGCCTTGGTAAAAAGGGTGCACTTCAAAACACATATTAGTAATATATTGTCGTTCTTTTATGCTTCTGATTGACATTAACTGCTAACAGATGCATGATTATCTAACAGTCAGACTAAAACAGTATGCTTGACTGCTAAAAAGAGGTAATATCTCAAACTGCCACCATATACACAAATGTACAGCATACCATACAATCAACTTTCAAAATGTGTGAATAACTTCTAAAGTACAAGCCCTACAAATCTAATTTTGAGCTCTCTAGTAAGTGAATTTGGACAAAGAATCCAAATCTGGAAATTTTTTTTTTTTTTTTTTTTTTTTTTTTTGGGGGGGGGGGGGAGGGGGTCACGGGAATGTGGAGGGGTAAGAAAGTGTTAGGAACACTGATAAGATAATAAGATATCACAGCATGATCATCAATATTCTGAAAGGTACACGGTTATTCAAATTCTGGAGCTGGCCAGGGTTATACAGTTGTGGAGCAGAGACTCAAACAGCAGCTCAAACTACCAAAGGGAAATAATTCACTGAGTCTAAAAGCAAGAGTTATCATTCATGTATGAGACAAATTGTCATGACCTGTTCTGCATATCTGTGAAGTATCATGAAAATATTTCAAAAGGTATTCAAGCTATGGAGTGGACACCTAAAATCATCAAAGGGAAATAACTCCAAAAGTAAGAAAGCAAGAGTTGTCATTCTTGTTCGCGACACATCGTCATGACCTGTTCTACATATCTGTGAAGTAGCATGAAAATATTCTAAAATGTATTCAAGTTATAGAGCGGACACGAAATCATACCTAAAATGATCAAGGGGAAATAACTCAAAAAGTAAGAAAGCAAGAGTTGTCATTCTTTTTCGCGACACACCGTCATGACCTGTTCTACATATCTGTGAAGTATCATGAGAATATTCCAAAGGGTATTCTAGTTATAGAGCGGACACGAATCTGCCAAAAAATCACACTTAAAACTATCAAGGGGAAATAACTCTAAAAGTAAGAAAGCAAGAGTTGTCATTCTTGTTCGCGACACATCGTCATGACCTGTTCTACATTTCTGTGAAGTATCATGAAAATATTCCAAAGGGTATTCAAGTTACAGAGCGGACACAAATCTGCCAAAAAATCACCAAAGGGGAGATAATTCAAAAAGTACAACAGCAAGAGTTACCATTCTTGTACGCGACACATCGTCATGACCTGTTCTACATAACTGTGAAGTATCATGAAAATATTCCAAAGGGTATTCAAGATATAGAGCGGACAAGAAAGTGTTTACGGACGGACGGACGGACGGACAGACGGACGGACGGACGGACGGACGGACACCAGGCTCATCGCTATATCCCCCGAACCTTTCGGTCGGGGGATAAAAAGAGTTTTGCTCCAGCTACATCACCTTATAAGTTCAAAGACAAACAGTGTAGCCGCAGATGAGGTGGCTCATCATGAGCCACCTCACCTTGATGTATGCTGTTTGCAATTTCAACAATTTTCATTCTTGGCACATGAGGGGTAAAATACTCCATGTGAATTCAGTGTCAGGGGAAAAAAATCCGCCACTTTCATTGTGTCTCCTCTCTGAAAGGAGAAATGGTAGATTTCATTTTCCGAAGGGAAACAAACAGGATTTCACAAAAGTTTTTCCCTTTGTATAAATGGTGAAAAACAAGGAGATGTGCCCACACATCTTGAAAAGAAGAGCTACAATTATCTGTGGAACCTCCCTTCTATATGCTAGTCATGCTGTCAGTGTGTTTATCTAACGGCACACTTTGTCCTATTGGCTATGGGGTTTTCATGACAAGCCTGATATGATTTCTGTTCATTCTTTATGAAAAAATAAACTGTAGACAAAGGGACATACAGTGTGTCTCATATGCAAATGAGCATGTGCTGCTGAGAGTTTTAAAATATGAGGTTAAGGGAATGGCCACTAACTGAAAAGGCAGATGGTAGGAGGCACACTCACAGTGTCACCTTAATGCAGAAAACAAAACAGGACTTTGGATCTAAAAATAACAAAGAAACATATTTTTTAAAAAGGCATCTTTCAGAGTGGCTCAGTACAATATAGCAAAAAGCAAAATTTAGTGTGGCCAAGGCCAAAAAATTGAAGTTTTTTTGGCATTATGTACCTGTACTGGCCTCATATGGGAGCATCCTACCCCACCCCACCACCACCCTAAAGTGGCCCCTCATTATAGATGCATCATCAGGACAATTCTAATGTAGGGCAACCCAACATCTTACAAATCTATCTTACTCCCAACCTCTGAACATTGCAACCTTCATTAACAATCTAACAATAAGATAACCTACCAACAGATGCATCATCAGGACAATTCTAATGTAGGGCAACCCAACATTATACAAATCATCTTACTCCCAACCTCTGAACATTGCAACCTTCATTAACAATCTAACAATAAGATAACCTGCCAACACTAAGAAGCTAGCTAACAATAACATGAGAGTATTATGTTACTAAAACATCACAACCATTTTCTTATAAAAATATGCAAAATTATAACATTAAAAGGAGAAATAAAATACAGATGTACAGAAATGAAGGTATGAAAGAGGCTGAGTGATTAAAATGGTAATAAAAAGCCAAGTTGGAAAATTTTTATGTACAGTTTATAATTTCCCTCTCAAAAACTTACATAGAAATAAAGCATTTACAAATAAGCACTTGCAAATAAACCACTTAACCCTTAAAGTGCCAAAAATGTAGATGATTAAATTTACATCTGCAAAATTTCAAAAATGTTTCTTTCAAGCTCTGTTATACATGTATTGTGAATTCAAAGAACAGAGGACAAATAATGCATACATGTATCCAGATGATAGGTCTCATTATCAGCCACCTCCTCTATCCACAATGTTTACATGTTTTTTTTCAATTTTGGTTCTTTAAGTGTAAGTCCAAACAATAAAGAGACGTTTGAGGATAATTTTGTGATAATTTTTCTCATTTCTCAATAAACACATACATTTTGACCCCTCGTTAACTTCTTGCCAGGGAGCTTCTTACGAAAGGTCAAAACATATGTTTTTTGGAAAAATAAGAAATATTATTCCTGAATTATTATCAAGTACTGCCTTATCTATGACTCCCTAATCTAAGAGAGTCCAAGTACTTGTATTATCCACCTACGCTATTCAAGACTATAGAATGGTCTGCGTTTTCTGCATTGTTGATACCCAAAGCTGAGAGCTCTGATATATCTGTGATAACTTTCTTATTTTATCATAAAGATAACTCATCAACTATCCAATTAGGGCTGTTCCAGAAAAATTACCTATTTGGGGAAGAAGGCAATTGATTTACATTTTTCTACGGGTGGTGGGTCTGGCCACTTCTTTTATTGCACAGGCCATTGGTGTTTGACAAGATGTAATTCTGTGGATGGCTGATCTGGGTGAGAAAATCTAATTCTCTGGGTGTTGCTTCTGCTCTCACTGCTTTACACTGAAAGAAGAAATGGCATTTGTCGAGGTAATTTTTTTTTTTGGGGGGGGGGGTCAGTTTTCTTTTGCTCAAAACTGACAAACATGGTCAGGTCAGTGCAAAAAGGGCACAATCTTGGAAGCTGCTGCTTTCATATGTAACTCTAGGGGTAGTTGGTATATGAAGCTATCTCATTATGTAGATTGGGGGTCTCAGTGGAAATTTAATTCTATTGGTGGTGGGGTAGAATAGAAGGTACCAGCTTCCCTCCCCAGGATTTTTTTTCTGGAATAGCCCTTCGTATAGCTGTTGGCTACTTTAAAGAACAAGACCTGTCACAGGGACAGGATAGCTTGCCTAACAGCGCCTTGCCCATCACATAAAAAACTTTAACGTAAAACTTTAACATTTTGCGAACACCGCCGCCAACGCCGACGCCAGGGGTAGTGCAATAGCTCTTCCTGAACTTCATTCAAGCGAGCTAAAAATCATCAAATATCCAATTAGTAAAGATGCTGGAGTAATAGTTTGCAATTTTTGTGCTCAGCCATCGTTCGCTGAATACAAAATTTCTGCAAAGCATTATTAAGGAAACAAAACGCAAATTTTAAGACTCAACAAGACCTGTCCGCGTACAGGATAGCTCGCCTGCAGCGCATTGCCCATAACATAAAAAAACTTTAACCAAAACATACATTTCGGACGCCGACGCGGACGCGGACGCCGACGCGGATGCCAGGGTGACAACAATAGCTCTTCCTGAACTTTCGTTCAGGCGAGCTAAAAACTGATACAAAGTTGTAAAATATTTGAATACCGGATACTCCCTATCTGTTTACCTTGAAAATTCTAAAATTTGAGACACCTAAAATAATTACTATAAGTTTCCTAAAATGTAAACAGTTTTGGTATTCAATGCAGTGATGTATAGAAGATGCAGATGGACTGGAAAAGGTGTAGACCCTGATCAGACTTTTCTTTAGTAGCAGTCTGATCTGGGTCTGCACTGTCTACTCTACCCTATCTGCCACAATACTTGGAATTTTTATGGTAATTATTTTATGTTACGTAAGTATGACAAAATAAACAGGTTCACCTAAAATTGTTACTGACCTGGTTTATGCATAAATGATAAGCATTGCGTGAAAAGGTACCCTATGACATGTGCTTCCAGCAAATAATCAGAAGCTCCCATTATGTAGAGGATAATATGCAAGACTACAAATCCAGGACCCAAGGTTATAAAACTTTTTCATGCTCAGCTGAGTTGAGCATGAAATTTTACCTGCTAATAAATAGCAAATTACTGATAAGTACGGTTGTTTTCTTGCTCAGTTTGGCTGAGTATGAAATTTTCTCTGCTTATGACTATGAAAATGCCAACATTAGTTGGCATTTTCATATTTATCAGCAGAGAAAATTTCATGCTCAGCTGAGTTGAGCACGAAAAAAGTTTTATAACCTCGGGGCCTGGGGTAGTTTGTTATCTCCCCCACTTCTCCAGTCTTTTGGATGAGACTTTAAACTGAGGTCCTGTCTCCATATGGCCTATGTGTTGTTGGGACGTTAAACCCAAGCTCACACTCATTCAAGCAAATACTCAGATCAAACATGCGTCTGCACAATCTGATCAGAGTCTGCTCCTGTAGCATATACACATTATTTGCCCTAGGAAATCTAGGAAGTGAAAACCTGGTCAGTTTGGGCATATGCACAGGATGATATGAAAGTTACAGCACACAGGTCAGTTTGTACACATATACTGCATCAAGTCAGCTTGAGTATATGTAAAGGAAGATAAGAGAAGTATGCTTGTAGCTTCAGGTTCAGTTTCACGTGAACTAATAAAATATAACTTCATTTATTCCAACATCAGGATAATACAGACATAGTCACTGATCCTTTTGCATTTTTCAGAATGTTCACAGCCTCTTCGTGGTTCAGACCCTCAAGGCTCTGTCCATTTACAGAAAGAATCTGATCACCACGCTTTAGTTGTCCATTTTCAGCGGCTGCACCTTTTGAGAAGACATTTTTCACGTAGATTGGCAAGTCTCCATGTGGGCTTCCATGACCTCCGACTATTGAAAAACCCAAACCATCAGGACCTCTCTCAAGGGCTATGGTCTTGCACTGTGGTGGTGGCCTGCAGAGAAAATAAAATGTAACGACAAGGCTTATTCATTGATATATCATACTTCTTACAATAAATAATCCCTCACTAACAAATGCCCCTTTAACTTTTTCTGCTAAAAAGTTGCCAAAACTCTACCAAAATTGGCTCTAGACCACCAAAGCATGTCATCTATTGCCCCAATGGTTGTTTCAAAATGGTTATTTAATTGCAAGGCCCCCAGGGCATTTATCAGAAGAAATACAGTTAAATAGCTCCACTTCATAATGACAGTATTTGTTCCCACAGATTCAACAATTAAATTGACTAAAATGCTGTTTATAAAGAATCTAATTTCAGAACAGAAGTGCTTAACTGCTAGTCAATAACTGACAGTAAAATATGAGTGAGTGAGTGGTATGGGTTTTACAGCACATTAGCACAAAAAGAGTATTTTGTGTCAGACAGTAAAATGATTTGAGCCGCAACACGACAAAACCAACAATGTGGTTGTGCGCCAAGCGCAGACTAAGATCAGCCTGGGCATCTGCCCAGTCTGATCAGAGTCTTCGCTGTCCGCATGAAGGTAGCTGAGACCCTTAGCTACCATTTAAGCGCTTAGCAAAAAGTCTGTGTGGACCAGGCGGATACCCAGGCTGATCTGAGTCTTCACTCTCCGCACAACCACATTGTTGGTTTTGTCGTGTCACGGCTCATTTGGGTTTACATGCACGATGAGTTACTTTAGTAATCTTTATTTTTTAACAGGAATTTTGAGGCTGGCTCCCTCAGCAGTGATGATAAAATGAGTCACAACACGAGAAACCAACAAAGTGGTTTTGTGCAAAGTGCAGACTCAGATCAGTCCCATCTGATCAGAGTCTTCCCTAAGTGCTTAAAGGGTAGCTAAGGGTCTAAGCTACCTTCATGCTGACAGCAAAGATTCTGATCAGACTGGGCAAATGCCCAGGCTGATCTGAGTCTGCGCTGGTAGCACAACCACTTTATTGGATTTCTCATGTCGCGGCTCAAATAATTGAGTTAAAATAGTCATATTCTGCTCTTAAAACTCGTGTTTGCTTGACTGGTCATTATTATGAGGATATGTTAACAGCTTAATCCATTAAGAGCCAAAACACCAGATAACACAATTTATATCTGCAATTCTTTCCAACTATATCGTTCTCAGACTTCAATGACAAGAGGGCAAACATCGCAGATCCAGATGAGATGACTCATAAATGAGCCACCTCATCTGTATCTATAATGTTTGCAAATTTAACAATTTTCACTTCATGGGCTTTATGTATAAAAGGTGCGGTATTAAACATTTTACCCATCATCCTCTGTGTCAAAGACGTTGTTTTCCTGTGGAGTCGGAGATTGTATTTCTGGCTGGTGATCAGACGATATTGACTTTGTAGCAGATGATCTTCCACTTATACTCACTTGAGTTTGCTCCCCTGAAAAGAAAAGAAACATAAAGAAGGTGATTTTCACTGTAATAATTTATACATGGAAAGAACATAATCTCAAACCAGGTAAAAAAAGGATTTTATCTCGGGTCTTATGAGAACAATTTTGATATAATAAACTATGGTTACCCCATATAAATGAGCAGCGACACGACAAAACCAACAAAGTGGTTGTGTGCCAAGCACAGAATCAGATCAGCCTGGGCATCTGCCCAGTCTGATCAGAGTCTTCACTGTCCGCATGGAGGTAGCTCAAACCCATAGCTACCTTTTAATTTTTAGCGAAGAGCCTGATCAGACTGGGTCGATACCCAGGCTGATCTGAGTCTGTGTTGGGCGCACAACCACTTTGTTGATCTTCTTGTGTTGTTGTCTATGAAACACAGCAAGGTCATCAAGCTATTATTAACTTTCTTACCCAGTTTGAGAGAATAATGAGAAATTTAGTCATATGACCATGACATATATTGGCAACATGCTAATAATATACTTAGTACATTTAAAAACGCAGCATTTTTGGATTTAAATTTTTGTGTAATGTATAATATTAGGACCAAGAATAGAATTTAAATGTTTGTCAGGCAACTGTATCTTTATGTTTCGGCATAAAATACCCTCACATGTACCCGTATTGCAGTGGATAATCACTCAAGTATGAAAATCAAAATTTGCTCGTGCGCGTAGCATGTAAACACTTAAAAACGGTTTGTCGACGCTATTGGATAGCACATAGATCACCATTAAAAAAAACAACCAATAACAAACAAATTGCAACAAACAAAACTTTTTCGCACGATTGACAATGAAATAAAATTCGCCTCAAGATTGCCAGTTCATAAAGTCTCAAAGTTAGAGCTGATTGGATTGCTAAAATGCCATATGGCCATTATTTCTAGCTAATAGGTGCCTTTTCTAATATTCGGTACCCTTAAAGATCGAAAAAGATCGGCTCATTCATACATGTATGTTAGTGCTATGCAGAAAAAGATGAGCTGCAACAATAAAACCCCAACAAAGAGGTAAGACTCAGATCAGCCTGGGCATCCACTCAACTGGACCAAACTCTGCGCCATGCATTTAAAGGGTAGCAAAGGGTATAAGCTACCCTCATGTGGACAGCAAGGACACTGATCACACTGGGGGAATTCCAAGGATGATCTGAGTCTTTTTTGGTGCACATGCCACATCACTGGCTTTGTTGTTGTTGCATATGAAAAATCATGTTTTAACTTATTCTGAACAACACTTACTAGATACCTAAATACAATGTTATAGAGAGGTAAAATACATGTCTAACCTTGTATTGGCACAGTAAGCTTATTGTTAGGTTCTGTAACATGTAATATTATACATGTACATACATGTCATAAACTGAGCATAACATAACCCTCATTTTGTTGATGCATCTGGACCAACAAGACGGACTGACACACAGATGATGAATGAACAAATGATACCTCCATCATAGTGTGGTGGGGTATAAAAACTCATTGTTTGAGATAAATCCTCCAACGATTCAGACTGAATGAATGCAACAACAATTCCATGGAACACTATATCTCACCTGTCTGCAGAGTCACAAAACAGAGCTAGATCAGAAAACTCAACTGCTGCCGTTACCGACTCTGACACCAGAAAAGCCAGATATACCAACTTCTCTCTCTGCCAGTGGCTGGCAAGAATAAATCTGAGAATCTTTTACCCATCATTCTCTTACCAAGGTGGTTCCAAAGTGGGACAATACATTTTGTTGGACAAACAAGAAATACCATACATATTCCGTGGAAGGCGGCGTCTCCCGTCTGGGGATAGTAACAAAACAGAGCTAAACCAGAAAACTTGATGCAAAATTACACCACCAACGCCAACAACGGTAAACTTATACCATTGCCTTGCACTCTGCTAGTCCCAGACAAGATTAATAGAATCCATCATCAGGTGGAGGCCGAGACAAAAATCTCTGACTCTTTTTCAGATTATTTGGTCTTGTGCAAGGCTTGCCGAGCATAAGATTTAAAACTATCTGAAAACAAGCCCGTGATTTACTTGTCAAGGCCTCAACCCCACCAATGATTATTTCTATCACCCATAATATTATATAAGGCAGAATATTCATTAAAACTTATTTTCTGGTTGAGGCTATTACTATAAACTTTTAAACAAGCTAATTTTCTATTAATAGTTCTGACGTGCGCTAATTTCACCTTGTGCATGAAGTCCTCATGACTGACAGCTTATCAGGAATCCACAGTGACATTTCCTGTACATCACTGGCTGTCAATTTTATATTCTGTATGCAATTTACATGATAGGCAACAAGTGGAGTTGCTGAAATTAACAAGACTGGGCTATATTAAGCAATGGTTGACATTTTGAGACAGCATGTAGAGCCTAGGCTGAGACAGCCGGCTGAGACAGAAAAATCTCAAACAGATCTAGAAAGGGATGTTCTTGTCCAATGGGTGAGAAAAAACATGTCTTGGGCTCTGGATGCCTACCTTGGGTAACTTGCAGTGTCACCGAGTCTTCAGCTGATTTCAACATCTGTATCACCTGACCATGCTGCAACCCTTCAGTGCTGACTCCATTTATACTCAAGATCTTATCACCAACCTGCAACCATTGTGACCAAATGTTAGCAATTATAGCACCAAAAATGAAAATAAACATGACAAAATAAGTTAAACCCAACACAATTTTTTCAATAGGGGCAACGTTGAAAGGTCAATGTTAAACTGTTTATGACCAAAAAATATACTACTGAAATTAAAACACGAATTTTCTTTTACAGCTAAGCATCTTTGAAGTAATATCATAAAGTTTCAGTTGAAAGTCTACAGTGTATTTTAACATGTGCTGAAAATTTCAGGAGCACCCATTTTTTTGCCAATAATTTACTATAGAAATAATAGGGAATAAAACATGACTTATTTTCAAATTTTTTTACCTCCGCAGAAAATTAGTCAATAAATGTGAAACGTAGCACGTGTAGAGAAGAGGTAATGCTAGTGGTTCACTGAAAATTACATGCAAAAATTCTATTCGTGGCCCAATAAAAAGTTATGGTAAAATATAAATGACTTTTTAAACAAGAAAATCGGTGGAACCGATGGATGCTCCCCGAAGGCTTGGAATAGGACAATGGGTATCCTGGTGAAGGGGTGATTTTCTGTGTAAACTAAATGCGATTCAAAATGGAAAAAGTAATTCTCTTCAATACTTTTAGAGCAATGCATTAGACATGCATACAATGGAGAAAAAATAAGAAGGGAAGTAACTCCAAAATAACTTGGGATACAGTTATGGTTCTTCTGCTCTGCACTTCTTGTCATTGCCCTCTATTATCCATACAAGAAGTTTCATTCATGTACCCTTAAATATGTACAGAGATATACTCCAGACAAGCTAAATAACTGAAAAAATTAGGAAGGGCACTAATTCCATATTTACTAAAGGTAATGTTATAGTTCTTAAGCTCTGCACTTCCTTGCATTACCCACTATCAACGTGTAAAGTTTCATTTGGTTTCCTTCAATACTTCCTGAGATATGCTTCATACAAGCAAAATAAGCACAAATTAAGAAGGGAGCTAACTCTGTAATTATTTATGACAGGGTTATGGTTCTTATGTTCTCCACTTTCACTCATTGCCCTCTATTAGTGTGTGAAGTTTTATTAAGTTCCCTTTTATACTTTCAGAGATATGTTCTGGACATGCAAAATACCGAAAAATAGGAAGTGAGCTAACTTTGTTAATACTTAAGACAGGGTTATGGGTCTTTAAGTTTCATTTAATTCCCCCTAATACTTTCAGAGATATGCTCGGGACAAGCAAAATATTGAAAAAACTGGAAAGGGCGCTAGCTTCATAAATACTCGTGACAGGGTTATGGTTCTTGTGCACTGCACTTCCTCTCATTGTCCTCTATCAATGTGTGAAGTTTCATTAAGTTCCCCCTTATACTTTCAGAGATATGCTCCGGACAAGCAAAATTGAAAAAAAAAAAAACTGGAAGGGGAGCTAACTTCGTAAATACTTGTGACAGGGTTACGGTTCTTGTGCACTGCACTTCCTCTCATTGTCCTCTATCAATGTGTGAAGTTTCATTAAGTTCCCCCTTATACTTTCAGAGATATGCTCCGGACAAGCAAAATTGAAAAAAAAAAAAACTGGAAGGGGAGCTAACTTCGTAAATACTTGTGACAGGGTTACGGTTCTTGTGCACTGCACTTCCCCTCGTTGTCCTCTATCTATGTGTGAAGTTTCATTTAGTTCCCCCTTACACTTTCAGAGATATGCTCCGTACAAAAGAGTGGACGGACGGACAGACAGACGGACGGACAAAGCGGCAACTATATGCTCACCCTTCGGGGAGCATAAAAACATTAAACTACTGACTACATTAAACTACATGCAACATTCTATTCCTGGCCCAGTATAAAGTTACAGTAAAATACAAAATTTTTTAATGACGTTTTTTTTTGTAACAAGTCCATGAGAAATACAGGTGGGGCTTAACTTCTTTTGGCCAGTGTTAGTTGAAACTTCTTTTGGCCTGTTAGTTGAATTTGCAAGCCCCAGATGAGGCAGCTCATAATTAGCTGCCTTATCTGGGTCTATACTTTTAATTCTCTTGTCTTTGAATTCCCAGTATGATGATATAGCTTGGATAAAGCATTTTTTTTTATTATTTTTTCTTTTGCAGATGTAAATTTTGGTGCTTTAAGGGTTTAAGTCCCTCACCAGAAATCAAGATAAGGGAAAGTTCGGTGAAAATTAGACCAGGGTTCAAGGTTGTAAAACTTGAGAATAATCTCAAACTCAAAATAAAGCACACTGATTGGCTGCTTCCGAGCATGTGCTCGGAAGCAGCCAGTCAGTGTGCTTTCTTTTGAGTTTGAGAATGTACTCAAGTTTTGTAACCCTGTGGCCAAGTTCTGAGCAGATGATCATGTATGCCCCTGGCCAGTGCCACCACCTAATAAAATACAACGAAGATTAAATGTAAATATCCTTGTTTGTCTATCCAGCTGAGTGTCTGTATGTCTGTATGCTCAATATTATCAAACAGTACCGCTAGAACTTGTAAATTTGATGGTGATAGCTATAGGGATTTGTAGTATCCTGTAGGTTCTACATGGGGTCAGTCATATAGGATTTAAAATCTTAAAGAGTTCCTTCAGGGCTTGACAAATCGAAATTCCAGCAACTTGTCTGGTAAAGAGCTTCTGCTGCAAAATGCTGAAATTCTTCTATTTTCCCTATATAGCCTATATATTTTTCTGGACAAGTAAGAAAATATTTTACTTGCCCAGCAAAAATTCTGACTTGTCCAGGTCAACCAGACAATGGAATTGTCAGACCCTGTGACCTTCAAGAGGAGCAAACACATTCAAAAGCATACAAGGTATCATTTTTTAAGACAGAACTTTTGAACTGCAGAAGCTCTTCACAGTTTTTCAGCAAATATGTTTATTGACACTCTTCATTTTGTATGTACTAGAAGACTTAACAAATCCTTAGCGAACAATTTTCTTAGGCTATCAATGCTCAGAATAACCCCGCCCCATTGTTCAAAACATTGTCAGCTTAACAAAGTAGTTAGATAAGGATTCATAAAGTCTTCTAATACACATTAAATCAATTACTGTGCTATTTTTTTTTTTGCTGAAAAATGTGTGGAGCTTTTGCAATGCAATGCAAAAGCTCCTCACATTTTTTCACCACAAAACCATGCATAAAATCAACTGTGCTATTGTTAGTCAAGGATTCATAGTCTTCTTGTACCCATAAAAAAATGTGCTATTTTTTTCTTCTGTTTTTGCTGAAAAAATGGCACATAAAATCAACTGTGCTATTTTGTTTTGTCGAAACAATGCAAAAGCTCCTCACATTTTTCAGCAAAAAAATGGCAATTTATTGCGAACCATATGTTGAAAATGTAATGTCTCTATCTAATGCCTCAAAACTACCGACGCTGTAACTAACGTCATTAGTTTTGATCAACAGGGCTCAGGCCAAGACTGCTCACAGTTCATCTTTCCTTACCTTCAATTTTCTCGACTTTTCTGCTGGACCATTGGGGGTCATGTTGGCCACCACCACAGGGGTATCTCCCAAGTTCGAGCCCACACCTCCAGCAATACTGAGACCCAGTGAGCCGGAGGCATCATGCTGAAGCTCCACTGTCCTGATGTGGCTCATATCTTCACTACTCTCTGCAATATCACAAATCACAAATGAGCCGCGACGTGAGAAAACCAACAATGTGGTTGTGCGCCTAGGGCAGACTCAGATCAGCCTGGGCATCAGCCCAGTCTCCTCAGACTCTTTGCTAAGGGCTTAAAGGGTAGCTAAGAGTTTAAGCTACCTTCATGCGGACAGCGAAGACTCTGATCAGACTGGGCGGATGCCCAGGCTGATCTGAGTCTGCGCAGGGCGCACAACCACATTGTTGGTTTTCCCACATCGCGGCTCAAATATTTACACTGTATTACTTCAAATAAATGCCCGGAGGGGCACATTAGTGTTCTAAAACCATACTGGTGGATCTTTTTTTTTTCACAAAAAAAGGTGAGGGAGTGTCTAATAAAGGGAGAGCATTTATTGGATGGATGAATGACATGTAATTTTACGTCCTTTTCAACTGTATTTCAGTCATTTCAACAGGTGTTTGAACTCTTAAGACAGAGTTTGCTCCTGGGGGAGTTAGACCCCTATGACAAGGGGAGGGGGGAATTTCTTACAGGGAAAAGAATACAAACCCCCCTGGGAGCTGTCTCCTTTTGAAATGATGATAGAAACTGAGGTGTATCCGGTCGCCTTAAACTTTGAAATACCGTACTGGACCCAGATTCCCAGATAAGAAGGGGTAGCAGGAATAATTCAGAGACAATTTTTCTTATTTCTCAATGAAAACATACATTGTGACCCCTCATTAGAACTGTCTCAGGAAGACAGTTCTAATGGGGGGTCACAATGTATGTTTTTATGGAAAAAGTTTGGAAAACTTCTCCTACAATGTCCTTGTGACCCCTTCTTATCTGGAGCCCTGGTACTAGACCAGACACTTCTAATTCAATCTTACAACATTTTAAGATGCTAGTTTACACTTCACAGAAAGAGTACTCTAAACATCTCTAAACTGGAAGATTTGCCTCCCTTTTTGAAAGAAAGCCAATCCAGCGGCACACAATTTGCTTCCCTGAGTATCTGAAATTAAGAATAAAATCTACGAGTTTCCTGGACACAATGAAAACTTCAATACAGTATAATTTAACTATCTTAGCCTTACAATATTGTTTCCACTACAGTTGATTTCCCACAAAATTCTAGCTCATTTAAATTGATCTAATAGAAGTTACCTGGAAACAAGTACCTGTTTACTAGCATTTATACTAAAATGGCTTTGTTTGCATCACCTATAGCTCGGTCACGCTAAGTTGGCCGTGTTTATCGTAATTGTTTAGGGTAAATATTATTGTTTATATACCTATATATAGGAAGTTTTATTTTAGAAGTACACAGGTGTTTTCCAGGTATGTATACAGAGCTGAAGATAAGTTTAACAAGAAATGCCTTTAAAAAAAGATAATCGACTTAGATTAAATAGAAGTATGTATTGTAATATGTATGAGTCAAGTACATGTAAGATATTGAATGTGCTGATCAGATTGTAAGAATGCGCATGTTGATATGCATATTTATTGTTGGTGTTGGGGAAATGATTTCGGAAATGTTGCTGAAGTTTGATCGGAGTCTGTCTGTGTTGCCCATAACAATTAGGATTGGTTGGCTGACCGCCCCACATATGCCTTAAAGGTGCCACAGTTCCAACACAACACAACAACTAAGTCAGCGACAATTACTTCATTTCGTCTTCGATTTCTGTGTCAAATTATTTTCTTGATTTTATATTTTACATGAGCGACATATTAGACGAATTCTTTCGCAAAAAGCGATTTGGACCGAAATATCTTGATTCATCACGACACGGTTTATAGGCTAACAGTCAAATGAAACTGAAAGTAGAAAGAGAAAGCAAAAGTAAGCTACTTATATCAAAATCCCGGGTGCATTTATATTGGCCAATGAAATACTTAAAATGTAGGTCAATAGTTAAGTTATACAGCTAAAGCCGAAAAAGTGAGGATAAAATGCGCTTACTGCTGACGACACAATGACTGATAGCAAAACTGCTGACGACACACTGACTGCTGAGGACACGCTGACTGCTGAAGACGTTGCTGACAGTGACTGCTGATGAAACTACCTTTGACAGACACTCTTACAGGATAAATTGTTGCTCTTGTTAGTTCTCAATATTTGCTAAATGGATTGGACAAAATGTGCATTAAAAATGAAAGAAAAAGGGAAAAGACAAAAGAAAATGAAATGAAAAAAATGAAAAGAACAAAAAAAAAGGAATTATATGGCAAAAGGACAGAAAGACAAGAGGACCAATGGTCCTGTAGCTCACCTGACACTTGGTCCTGGTATATATTTTAATGCTTTAATACATGTATATAGCACCAGGGCAGGGGCAGATAACCCCCCTCCCTTGGGGATTAAAGTTGAGTCCCAATTCTATATACCAAGCCACAAGGTCACTGGGCCTTTGTTTCTGGACAAAGATTTCTGAAGGGTTTTTATCATAAATGGGTGTGGCGGCCACCATGTTCATACGACCATGACCATCTGAACAAACTTTGATTCCTTTGACCCAGTATTAAAGCTCCTTAATATATGAAACACAGTAATCATTTGTATAAACTATGATGGGCCTGAGTGCCCAATGCTACATACCGGTACCAAGTTTCAAGGTTATAGGCCTTTCGGTTCTCGAGAAAAAGACGTTTGAAGAGTTTTTACAATATATGGGCATGGTGGCCATCTTGGTCAAGTGACCAAGACCATCTGAACAAACTATGGTTCCTTTAACCCGGTGAAGCTCCATATGAAATATGGCTTCAATTGACCCTAGTGGCCACTGAGAAGATGTTTGAAAATGTTGACGGGTGACAGAATCTCAATGACCTTGTACAAAAGTCAAAGAATGACCTTGACCTTTAACGTCAAAATATCTTCATCTGGTCATTTAGTCAACCATATATACCAAATATTGCACCTTAGACTTAAATAGTTTCTGAAAAATCCACTGTTTAAGCATTTTCCCATATAAAAGCCTACATAATGTACCAAAGTTGACAGTGTCATAAATTAGGTCAAGGTCAACGCACGATCATTTGTATAAACTATGATGGGCTTGAGTGCCCAAAGCTACATACCAAGTTTCAAGGTCATACACCTTTTGGTTCTGGAGAAGAAGATTTTAAAGGGTTTTTACCATATATGGGCATGGCGGCCATCTTGGTCAAGACCCTGAGAACAAACTTTTATTCCCTGATCACACTTAGACTCCATATGAAATTTCGCTTCAATCAGACCTGTGGTTTCAGAGGAGTAGATGTTTTGAAAATCTTGATGACGGACAGACCGACAAAATGACCTTGACCTTTCAGTGACATAATATCTTCATCTGGTCATTTAGTTGACCATATATACCATGTATTGTACCTGAGGCTTAAATAGTTTCTGAGAAATCCACTGTATAAGCTTCTCCCATATAAAAGCCTAACATACCAAAGTTGACCATGTCGTCAATTAATTCAAGGTCAACACATGGTCATCATTTGTATAAACTATGATGGGCCAGCATGCCCGATGCTACATACCAAGTTTCAAGGTCATAGGCCTTTTGGTTCTAGAGAAGAAGATTTTCGAAGGGTTTTTACCATTTATGGGAATGGCGGCCATCTTGGTCATGTGACCCAGACCCCGGGTATAAACTTTCGTTCCCCCATCCCAATGAGACTCCATATGAAATTTAGCTTCAATCGGCCTAGTGGTTTCAGAAGAGAAGATGTTTGAAAATCTTGACGACGGATGGTCCGACGGAATGACCTTGACCTTTAGTGACATAATATCTTCATCTGGACCCGGTTGTATCAAACCGCCATTAAACTAATGACAAATTAACCGCTAATCTATCATTAAAGTCCTAATGACAAATTAGTTAATGGCGGCATTAAGTCCGGTTGTATCAAACGTTCATTAAACCGTCATAAGTTAATGATGCGCTAATGACGAGTTTGTCATTAAATCTGACGTCATCGGAACATCGTAACGTGACGTTATTAAGACTGCGTGCTATTTAATTGGATTTTCGCGCACTGGTTAAGCAATTAAAATCTTTTCCTACCAGTTTTACCTAGTTATTCTTGAGTGCTTGATCTTTTTCTGCATTTTTCGCACCGAAAATTTAACAACATTTAATATTTTGGTTAAAATGTTTAACAAATAGAAAAGGATGATAATAAATAAATAGAAAATAAAATAAATAAAAACTGTCTCCCGACTTCATAGCAACGTTCTCCCTTCCTCGAAACGATCAAATCAATCAGAAACAGTTGCAGGATTAAATAAGCTTGTTGGTGGGTTATTTGGGGTTTAACGGCTCTTTGAGACCGTATTTCAGTCTATATCGGGCAAGCACAGTTGGCCCTTGCCCTACGCTTATCCAAATGTGTAGGGCGCCGCGGCACTGAAAGTTACCCAGCACCATCGCCTGACCCTAAAATAACTAAATAAATAAATAACTTTCAAGTATATTATATTAAGGTGAATGGGTACACCTTCAGGGGAAGCAACATAAACATCCCAATCAGCCTGTCGCCATTCCAAACCGGGACCAACTCCCAAAGGAAAGAGCGAAAAACAAAAACTGCATTACTCTAAAGGCCCCTACAAAAGGGCCATGCCAGCCGAGGGAAAAAAGGAGGTCATAAAACTTGCCTCCCCTGCTAGTGATCACTCGGTTTTATTCATGACGTAACAGATTTACAGGCGAGCTATCCTGTACCACGGAGAGGTCTTGTTTTTCTTTTATCTCTTTTTTTCTTTTCATGGAGAGGGCAAATATACCAGAAATACACACTGTAAATGGTAAATGATTCATCAGCAAAATTCGTTATAATGCTTTTCATCGTCAAACTTGGCTTGGATTAATTTTTCATGTTTTTTCTATCATCGGATGCGGACTATGAAATTGGAGGCTAGGGCTTGGCCTGCATGCTATACTTTATCGACAACAGAATAAATTTACCAAACTATGTTATCTCAGGACCAGTACACAAATCCATTGTCTTCTTCTTGGGTAGGCCCGATCCCTGGTGTGGAAACTTGTTTCGGAAGAAAGAACGAATATCTAGGGAATGAGACGATGCTATAGCAAACACTTTAGTGTGCACCATGGTTTATTTACTATCGTTATTTTTATATAAATAATATGAAACGCGACACGAGAAAACCAACAAAGTGGTTGTGCGCCCAGCGGAGACTCAGATCTGCCTGGGCATCCACCAAGGCTGATCAGAGTGTTTGCTAAGCGCTTAAAGGGTAGCTAAGGGTCTAAACTACCTGCATACGGACAGCGAATACTCTGATGCCCAGGCTGATCTGAGTTTGCGCTGGGCGCACAACCACTTTATTGTTTCTTGTATTTTTTTCGTGTCGCGGTTCATATGTTCTTGTAATCAGAAGTATTCAAATGTATTATTCTCCTTGTCTCTTCATGAAATGGTCGGTACAAATTGTAGTTTCGCGCCGCGAGTCATTGGATAAAGCATGATGTTTTTGTTTTTTTCTTAGCCCATAAGTTCTTTCAATACCTATCAGAACCGACTGGTGAGTCGCTTCAACATCGCCAGATGATTCTCAAGAGGGCACAACATACGTTTTACAAAAGAAAAAAAAACAACCTCCCATGCCAGACTGATGTCTGAAATGTCAGCCGAAAATGCAGTAGGCTATTTTCTTTTTTTTTTTTTTTTTTTTTTTTGAATCAGGAAAACCTCACATGTACATCTTCAATATGCTTGTGACATCTTTGCATGGTTTCAAATTGATTGCTTGAAAACTGTAGCTGAATCCATAAACGTGCTATCCTATATTGAATACTAATCTAAAAATCATGGCCGTTATTTGTCAAGAATGATCTTTTCGTCTGGAAAAAATCACATCTTCATCGCAATTTGCTTGTAAGATCAGTGCGTCGTTTCAAGTTCATTGTCTAAAAACTGGGAGTGGGGTGGGGGGGGGGGGGGGAGGGGGGATTACACAAAGTTGCTATCCGATATTTAGGCCTAACCTCAACATTGTCTAAGTCGAAAACGCCGTAAGTTTGTAAACCTTATTTTTTTTTAATCCCAATAACGTCACATGTGCATCTGCAATATGCTTGTAACATCTCTGCAAAGCTCCAAATGGATTGCTTGAAAACTCTGGGAGGAGTCGATTATACAAACATTTCATGCATGAAGGCAAGACAGTCGGACGGACCGAACTGACAGGGGCAAAACATAATACCCCCTGACTATCGTCACGGCGGCCTAATAAAGTTTATGATATATTTGAGCTATTTTGAATGCCAACCAAGAAACTTTGCAGCACTTTTTGTCAGAAGCCGAGTCTTATTTTATTTCTTTAAAACTGGCCAAATACGGCTGTTTAAAAGGATGAATCTCTTGTGAAAATCTTTCAGAGATAACTACAGTAAAATATTCCATGAGTTTATACCATTTTGATGGCTTTCCGAACAACTTCAGTATTTTATCTTTCGCAGGGACGTACAACTTTTCCTGTGTACCTCTTTCTCGTGTTCCTGTGCACTGTGTACTGTGACAAATTTTACACGTGCGAAAAGCATGCACAGATGCTGGTTTTGTACTTTTTTGTACGGCAAATTATCTGGCAAATTATGAGCTGTGTACTGCTTACTTTCTGTTGTGGCTTGCTTAATATCTACTGCCTATTGAAAATAGCTTTTCGAGCATAGAGCATGCGCGCACACATCAAGCTTTAGCTCAAACTCTGGCATGTGCGCAAAGGCAATGTGGAAGTTGAAAGAAAACAGTAGACTGGAAGCAGTATACAGCAAACAACGTTGAATCAATATTAATTAGCATCTTGATTCAACGTCGGTTCAGCCGGGCCACGTAGCGCAATCGGTAGGGCACCTGACGCATAAGTCAGAGGTCCTGGGTTCGAAACCCGGTCTTGCCACATACTTTCGTTTCTCCTTCCGCTGTTTCAAGAAAGGTAGTTGTCAGTTACTGGCGAAAGCATGTGCACTTAGTACTGGTTAACCGCTTAGGAGGTCTAAGCCTGCCCAGGAATAGTGTGGTTAGGTTAACTGACCGTCCCGACATGACCATAGTTGTTTACCGTGGACGTTAAGCAACAAATCGATCAATCAATCAACGTCGGTTCAGCGTCTTGACGCTGAATCAACGTTGATTCAGTATTGATCGGACGTTGTGTGCCCAATATGTAGGCTCCATTGAATGGGAATGTCATGCATGGAAAGGGATACATTGCTGGCTCGCACCGTTGATTCAACGTTGTAAGACGGATGTGTAGGCTCCAAAATGGGAATATCATGCATACAAATAGAAACACAACGCTGGTTCAACGTTGTGTATCCAAGACATAAGCTCCCAAAGGCATACAAAGGGGTACATACCCTCTTGGCGCACGCAATGTTGAGTGATCGTTGAGTGTCTGATGTGGAAGCTCCCAGATTGGGGATGTCATGTATATAAAGGGGCACATACCCTGCATGCACAGAGCGTTGAATCAACGTTGTGTGTATGATGTGTAGGGTCAAAGACAAAGGGTACATATTCTGCAGGCACACGACGTTGATTGAAGTTTGGGTGCCCGATATGAAGGCACCCAAAAATTGGTATTGTATGCATACAGGGGTCCGTACACTGTAGGCACACTAAATTGATTCAACCTTGTGTGTCCCATGTTCGGGCTCCTAGAATTGGAATATCATCTTCATGATCTTACAAAAGAGACACATTCTACAGGTACATTAATTAGGCCTACGATGAACAACGTTGTGTGTCCGATGTGTAGGCTCCAAGACTGAAAGTGACATGTATACAAAGAGATGCATACCCTGCAGACACACAACGTTGATTCATCGTCGTGTGCCATATGTGTTAAATCCAGGTATGGGAATGTCAAGCATACAAAGAGGTGCTTACCCTGCAGGCACACATTTCAGGCTCAACGTTTTAGGCTCGATGTGTAGGCTCCCATATGGGCTGTTGGCATACAAAGGGGTACATACGCTGTAGGCACACATCGTATTTAACGTTGTGTGACTGATGTGTGGGCTCCTGGAATGGGGGTGCCATGCATATGAAGGGGTGCATACCCTGCAGGCACATATCGTTGATTCAATGTACGCAGTTGTGTAGACCCCAAGAGTGCCGATAACTTACAAAGGAACATTTCCTGAAGGCACACAACGTTGATTCAACGTTGTATCATCGACGTGTAGGCATCCGAAACAGGATGTGATGCATACACATGGCTATGTAGCAGGCATACAACGTGGATTCAATGCTGTAGGTGCAATTTATAGGCGCCTAGAGTGTGGAATATGGACGTTATGCCTACCCTGCTGTCACACAACGTTGAATCAGTATTTAATCAACGTTTGTTCAACGTCGATAGCCCGGTGTGTAGGCTCCCGGAAATCCAACAACCTTAGAAAGTTTAGTTTAAAAGAGTTTATTGGTCATCAAGTCAAATCGGGTCATAAGTTCTATCAAAAGTCCTTAGATATTGATTGCGCGCTGCCTGTTGTCTTATGACGTCATCATGTCGTGAGCAGCTGGTCGATACTTTTCAAAACAAATAGAACTTCAATGATGTTTACATATTTTTACGATGCCAACGGGAAAGAAGCAAGTTTTAAAGGAAAATGTACCAAGCTTTGGATAACTAACAACTGCTGTATGACATTTGGGATGGCTTTAGGTTCTTGCTCTGCATGGAATTGATTGCAGATCGAGGTGTTTGGTTTCTTTTCATGAATTTCCATCTCCTTCGCATTCTACATCGACCATGTTGTCTTTAAAATGGTCGCTTTTCCGAAATATCGAGGTCGAATCGGACGATGGCGGCCATCTTGAATTGCTTAATGACGGTTTAAAGATACCCCCAGACCATCATTAAGTTAATGAAGAGATAATGACGAAGTCGCGTCATTAAAAGTTTCATACAACCGAATTTAATAACGCGTTAATTAATGGCGGTTTAATGACGGTTTAATTTGTCATTAAAGTTTGATACAACCGGGTCCTGGTCATTTAGTCAACCATGTATACCAAGTATTGTACCTTATACTTAAATAGTTTCTGAGAAATCCACTGTTTAAGCGTTTTCCCATATAAAAGCCTAACGTACCAAAGTTGACCATGTTGTAAATTAGGTCAAGGTCAACGCAAGGTCATCATTTGTATAAACTATGATGGGCTTGCATGCTCAATGCTACATACCAAGTTTCAAGATCATAGGCCTTTAGGTTCTTGAGAAGAAGATTTTCGAAGGGTTTTTACCATATATGGGCATGGCGGCCATCTTGGTAATGTGACCCAGATCCCGGGTATAAACTTTAGTTCCCCTATTCCACTGAGACACCATATGAAATTTGGCTTCAATCCCCCCAGTAGTTTCAGAGGAGAAGATGTTTGAAAATCTTGATGACGGACAGACCGACAAAATGACCTTGACCTTCAGTGACATAATATCTTTATCTGGTCATTTAGTTGACCATATATACCACATATTATACCTTAGACTTAAATAGTTTCTGAGAAATCCACTATATAAGGGTTTTCCCATATAAAAGCCTAACATACCAAAGTTGACCATGTCGTAAATTAGGTCAAGGTCAATGCAAGGTCATCATTTCTACAAACTACGATGGGCCCGCATGCCAAAAGCTACATACCAAGTTTCAAGGTCATAGCCCTTTTGGTTCTGGAGAAGATTTTTGAAAGTTTTTTACCATATATGGGCATGGCTGCCATCTTGGTCATGTGACCTAGACCCCGGGTATAAACTTTCGTTCCCCCATCCCACTGAGACTCCATAAGAAATTTTGCTTCAATCGGCCCAGTGGTTTCAGAGAAGAAGATGTTTGAAAATCTATATGACGCATGGTCCGACGGATGACCTTGACCTTCAGTGACATGATATCTTCATCTGGTCATTTAGTCAACCATGTATACAACATATTGTACCTTAGATTTAAATAGATTCTGAGAAATCCACTGTTTAAGCGTTTTCCCACATTAAAGCCTAACGTAGCAAAGCTGACCATGCCGTAAATTAGGTCAAGGTCAATGCAAGGTCATCATTTGTATAAACTATGTTGGGCCCGCATGCCCAATGCTACATATCAAGTTTCAAGGTCATAGGCCTTTTGGTTCTGGAGAAGAAGATTTTTGAAGGTTTTTTTAACATATATGGGGGTGGCGGCCATCTTGGTCATGTGACCCAGATACCGCGAACAAACTTTTTTTTCCTCAACCCATGGAGGCTGCATGTGAAATTTGGCTTCAATCTCCCCAGTGGTTTCAGAGGAGAAGATGTTTGAAAATCTTGACGACGGATGGTCCGACGGAATGACCTTGACCTTTAGTGACATGATATCTTCATCTGGTCATTTAGTCGACCATGTATACAACATATTGTACCTTAGACTTAAATAGATTCTGAGAAATCCACTGTTTAAGCGTTTTCCCATATAAAAGCCTAACGTACCAAAGTTGACCATGCCGTAAATTAGGTCAAGGTCAACGCAAGGTCATCATTTGTACAAACTATGTTGGGCCCGCATGCCCAATGCTACATATCAAGTTTCAAGGTCGTAGGCCTTTTGGTTCTGGAGAAGAAGATTTTTGAAGGGTTTTTACCATATATGGGCGTGGCGGCCATTTTGGTCATGTGACCCAGATACCACGAACATACTTTCGTTCCCCCAACCCACAGAGGCTGCAATTGAAATTTGGCTTCAATCGGCCCATTGGTTTCAGAAGAGAAGATGTTTGAAAATCTTGATGACGGATGGTCCGACGGAATGACCTTGACCTTTGGTGACATAATATCTTCATCTGGTCATTTAGTCGACCATGTATACCAAGTATTAAACCTTAGACTTAAAATAGTTTCTGAGAAATCCACTGTTTAAGCGTTTTCCCATATAACAGCCTAACGTACCAAAGTTGACCATGCCGTAAATTAGGTCAAGGTCAACGCAAGGTCATCATTTGTACAAACTATAATGGGCCCGCATGCCCGATGCTACATACCAAGTTTCAAGGTCATAGGCCTTTTGGTTCTGGAGAAGAAGATTTTGAAGGGTTTTTACCATATATGGGTGTGGCGGCCATATTGGTCATGTGACCCAGATACCCGGAACAAACTTTCGTTCCCCCGACCTAGGTAGGCTCCATATGAAATATGGCTTCAATCGGCCCAGTGGTTTCAGAGAAGAAGATGTTTGAAAATGTTGACGGACGACGGATGGACGGACGTACGGACGGACGACGGATGCCTGGCTATACTATAAGCTCGCCTATGAGCCTAAAGGCTCAGGTGAGCTAAAAATATATAAATAAAAAGAAAAGAAAAAAGGATATGATATAAAAAAATATAATGAAATACAAATGAAGACAAGAGGCCCAAATCGGCCTGATATCGCTCACCTGGCTTTTGTATCCGAATGGTCCCCATTCTGTTACAAAATTGGTCCAATTCCAGAGATTTTTTTCAATTTCACATTTTGCTACTTTTAGTAACAGTGGTCAACTTGTCTGGTCTTTATATATTTACTTTTGAAACACCTCAAGGCAAGAATCATTTTGCCACAAATTTCATCAAAATCCATTCAGAAGTTACTGAGATATTGTCAGTTTCATGTTTTGTGCTATTTTTAGTAACGGCAGATGGCGGCCATCTTAGAATGCCAAAATGCAAAAAATTGAAAAGCTTTCATGCAAGGACCATTTTGACACAAAATTGGTCCAGTTTGATTGTAATTTTCTAATTTTCAAATTTTGCTATTTTAAGTAACAGAGGCAAACTTGACGGGTCAATATTTGTTAATTTGTGAAACACATCAAAGCAAGAATCATTTTGCCACAAATTTCGTCTCAATCGCTTCAGCGGTTAATGAGATGTTGTCATTTTCATGTTTTGTGCTATTTTTAGTAACGGCAGATGGCGGCCATCTTGGAATGCCAAAATGCAGAAAATCGAAAAAGCTTATTGAAATGATCATTCTGACAGAAAATTAGTCCAATTCCACTGAGATTTTCTTATTTTCACATTTTTCTATTTTTAGTAACAAAGGCCAATATGACTTGTCTATATTTAGTTACTTTTGAAACATCTCAATGCAAAAATCATTTTGACACAAATTTCGTCAAAATCTATTCAGCGGTTACTGAGATATTGTCATTTTCATGTTTAGTGCTATTTTTAGTAACGGCAGGTGGTGGCCATCTTGGAATGCCAAATTGCAATTAATCGAAATGGCTTTATGTAAGGAACATTCTGACACAAAATTGGTCCAATTCCATTCAAGGGTTCTTGAGTTATTGTCATTTTATGTTTGCGCTATTTTTAGTAACGGCAGATGTCGGCCATCTTGGAAGCCAAATTGCAATTAATTGAAACGGCTTCATGCAAGGAACATTCTGACACAAAATTGGTCGAATTCCATTCAAGGGTTCTTGAGTAATTGTCATTTTTATGATTGTGCTATTTTTAGTAACGGCAGATGTCGGCCATCTTGGAAAGCCAAATTGTAATTTATCGAAATGGCTTCATGCAAGGAACATTCTAACACAAAATTGGTTGAATTCCATTCAAGGGTTCTTGACTAATTGTCATAATTTTATGTTTGTGCTATTTTTAGTAACGGCCCCCCATGGTGGCCATCTTGGATAGTCAACTGGCACAAAATTGAAATAATTCCTTTCAAGGACCATTTCTGACCAAATCTGACCACAATCGATTGCGTTTTCTTGAGATACTGACATTTGAGCAAAATCGGTCTTGTAAACGCTAAGTAGGTCACAGTGACCTAATTCCGCTATAGATTTTTTTCATTTTTATAATTTTAAATCCCAAGGTCCCATTAATGTTCCACGCAAACTTTCGGCCAAATATACCAAATGATTCTGGAGAAGAAGCTGATTTTGTTGTTTTTGCTATTTTTTAGTAACGGCGGCCATCTTGGATTCTTGACCTGACCCAATTTTACAATTTTGAAACCCTGCAGTCTGGTCATGCTCCATGTGAAATTTGAAACCCATGGGTGCAGTGGTTTTAGAGAAGAAGTTGTTTGAAATCGTTTGAATATGTCGTTTTTTGACATTGGCATTTGAGCAAAATTACACTCGTAAACAGAAAGTAGGTCACTGTGACAAAACTACGCTACAGATTTTTTTCATTTTTACAATTTTGAATACCAAGGTTTCATTGATGTTCCATGCCAAAATTCAGACAAATATACCAAGTGGTTCTGGAGAAGAAGTTTATTTTGTTGTTTTTGCTATTTTTAGTAATGGCGGCCATCTCGGATTTTCAACCTGACCCAATTTTACAATTCTGAGACCCTGGAGTCAGATCATGCTCCATGTGAAATTTGAGAACCATGGGTCCAGTAGTTTTACAGAAGAAGATGTTTGAATATTTGTTTTAGGTGTTGACGGACACATTTCGTGACGACGCACGCCGCAAGCATTGGTATGACAATAGCTCACTATGGCCCTTCGGGCCAGGTGAGCTAAAAAAAAAAAAACTTGACCCGGATTCGAACTTATAGTATACACTAGTCTTGAAAAGAATTTTTGTCTGTCTTCGATCTGACCACTCGGCCACGGAGCACTTTAAATTTTTTTGGTCACAAGACAGGTATTATTCTTTACACTTTCCAATAGAAGTACCTTCGGTATCACCAAACGCTTCTAATTATAAACTTGTCTATATTTAGGCACTATAAACATGAACAAAGATCACATGGCTTGCCAACTTAGCTCGACCAAGCTATAATCTTCATAGGAATACGACTAACATTTCTTCACCTAGACCCAGTTGTTCAAATCATCCTTATAGCCTAACATGCTCGTTATGAGGTCAACTCGTTAAATGTTTTATGAATTTATAACCAAATGCACAAATATTTTTGATTGAAAAAATGTGAGAAGCTTTTGTAATGCAAAAGCTTTTAAAAAAATTTTCAACAAAAATGGTAGCATACTTAAGATATTAATGACTGAAATTTTAACAAAACGTTAACTAACAATGTCGTTAGTTTGGAACAACTGGGGGGCCCAGGACAGGGAATGGTTGACTTTAATGAAGTATAACAGGGTCGGTGATCACGTTTTCTTACATCATTTTGTTACATCATTATGATATTAAGAAGGAATTCCCTGAAAAATCATCAAAGTTTACTTAATTTAATTTTTTTGGTATGCATTCTTAAACAATCTAGGACCAAAAAATTTACTTTGAGATATCAGTAGTTTGGGATGAACTTCAACTTTGAGATATCAAGAGTTGACAGTACTCACGAGCATGCAGTCTCTGCATTATGCTTTATTCAGAAATTAAGAAGCTGTCTTGAGAAAGCTTACCAGAAGAAGGTTGGTTTGTGGTTTGCTGGGATTTCCCGCATTTTATGTGACATAATGAACCACATGACCATCCACCCTGTATAACTGCCTCCCTTATCCGATATAGGCCAAGGGAAGCACATACACATTTTTTCACAAACAGAAGCAATTTTAAGATACATGCAAGATACATGTAATTACTTCCCTTAACAATATGGGTTGCCGCTCTTTCGAACTTAACCCTTATAGTACCAAACAACAACAAAAAAAATGACAGCAAAATTTATGTCATGAAAACTGAAATTTTTTTTGTCCAAAGTTATATCACATTGAGTATTCCAAGAACACAAGGCAAGCAGTGTAGATCCAGATGAGGTGGCTCATTATGAGCCACCTCACCTATCTCTGCACTGTTTGCAAATTCAGCTAGTTTCATTATTGGCGCTTTATGTGTTAAAATGTTAATCAAGAGATATAATTCCAGAGCATCACTGAGAAAATGTACCTAAATTAACAGGGAATTTCATTTTAGACCTTGGGCTGGGAAATCAAACCAAAATTTTGAAAGTTTTTAAATTCCACTGTAATGGGTAATCCTGATGTCCCCTAGTGTTTTGGAGAAATTACACTGATAACCCGTAAATTTCAGCAAGTACATGCCCAAAATAAATGACAGTAATGTTAAGATAAGATAATTATATTATGTACTCATAATGCAGTTCATACACATGAATATATGAATACATTTGCATGCCAAAATGTTATTTACGAATTATTTTAATTTTGCACATGAAATCTTGCACAGGAAACTTCATGAGCAATTAATTTTCAGTGATAATCATTGAAATGAGAAACCAAACAAAACAAATGCAAAAATAACACTTTAAGTGACAAAAAAATACATGACAAAATTTTCGTCAGCAAAATTTCAAAACAAGAATTCCGCGGAATGCTATGTCGCACCTGCATTGGGTTTCCACAGTAGTAAAGACTATATAGTTAAAAGAACTTTATGAAAAATGGACAAAAATGCTAGGGTCAACACAATTTTGGATGTAAAATTTTACTAAGTAAGATGAGCATGAAATATAGGCAAAGGGTAGGAATAACTGCAACATCCCTCGTGAAAATACTAAGAAGAAACTTTATGCCAGGTGTGATGACTACAGGTATCATACTTTCAGACGAAAGGACTAAAGCGCCAGGGCCGATATATATTTTGGGGTTTAAAATTTTGCTAAGTCAGCAGAGCATGAAATATATATGTAAAGGGTAAATTAATTGCATCAGCCCTCAAGAACATTCTAAGAAGAAACTGGATGCCAGGTTTGATGATTCTAGGTATCATAATCGTGAGAAATGGACTTAAACACTAGGGTGGACTTAATTTTGAATATAAAATTTTACTAAGTCTGCAGCGCATGAAATATAGGTCAAGGTATAAATAAGAGCAATAGCCCTCGAAAACATTCTTAGAAGAAGCTTTATGCCAGGTTTGATGATTGTAGGTATCATAATTTGCGAGATATCTACTTAAACGCTAGGGTTGATGTAATTGTTGAGGGACGGTTTTACAAAGTCAGCAGAGCATAAAATAAAGGTGAAGGTATAAATAAGAGCAACAGCCCTCAAGAACACTCTAAGAAGAAGCTTTATGCCAGGTTTGATGATTGTAGGTATCATAGTTTGCGAGAAATGGACTTAAATGCTAGGGTTGACGCTAGGTTCAACATAATTGTTGGTGGCCTGTTTTACAAAGTCAGCAGAGCATAAAATACAGGGTAAGGGTAAAAATAAGAGCAACAGCCCTCAAGAACATCCTAAGAAGAAGCTTTATGCCAGGTTTGATGATTGTAGGTATCATACTTTGCGAGAAATGGACTTAAATGCTAGAGAGCCTAGGGTCGACGTAATTGTTGACGGACGGACGGATGGACGGACGGACGGACGGACGAACGGAATGACTGACGTACGGACGGACGGAAAAGTGAACTCCTATATCGCACCTTGCTAAAGCAGGTGCGACAACAAGTAAGTTTTATCCAAGCTATTTCATATATAGAATTCAAGAAAGAGGGCAAGCAAGGTAGACCCAGATAAGGTGGCTCATTATGAGCCACCTTATCTGGGTCTGTGCTGTTTGCATTCATTCCTGGTGCTTCAAGTATTTATGTGTTTGCCAGCAATTTGTAAAATTGGCAAACTGACATTGTCCAAATACACAACGTAAATATCAGAACATTTATAAGACATTAAAATAAACTTGAAATACACTATTATTTGGAAGTCTCTTGTACATGATTTTCATGAACATTTAAAATTAGATACATTATGAGTTACACAATAACATATGAGTTACAAAGTAACTTACTTCTAAGATTCTAACAGCTACTGAAACTCTGTCTGTACTAAACCCTCTGTCATTCTTAATTTACAGTCAGTATAACACTCCGAGGTAATACCAATTTCGTTAACTGTACTTTCAACCGAGTCAGTCACTAACCATACATTCAAACATAGATCATGCAAAAGTGGCTGTTGACTGAGACAATCGACAGCAGTATCAGCTCAGTCAACAGCCATTAACAGTAATACCATTTACCGTTATTGGTAGTGTTTACGGTTGTATTCTCTGTCGAAAGCCACTTTGTATAGTACAGTCTCGGTCAAAAGCACAGGAAGCCAAATTAGTATCATCCTTCTGTTATACAGAGCTCCTGATAAGGTGGAGGTTTTTGAGGTTTTATTAGATAATTTGAGCCACGACATGACAAATCTCACAAAGTGGCATGAGAGCCCAGGGAAGACTGAGATCAGCCTGGGCATCTGCCCAGTCTGATCAAAGTCTTCACTGTGCACTTAAAGGGTGGCTATGGGTCTAAACTACCTCAATGCCAACAGCGAAGACTCTGAGCAGACTTGATGGATGCCCAGGCTCATCTTGGTCTTTGCTGGGTGCACATGCCACTTTGTTGGTTTTGTCGAGTCACAGCTCATTTGCGGATTTCTCATCAACAAGATTTCCTTGGAAGTCAGTGTTTCGCCTGTAAGAGTTAGACCAGAAAACTCAACAAAAGTGTATGTTGCCAATGCCCACAAAGTAATATACTCGTATGTCTCCATTCTACTAGTCGAGGGTGAGACAGAAACACCCTATCTGTTCTGATAAAGGGGTCTCAATCAGCCTATTTTCTATGACGTATAAACAAAAACTCCGAACATTATCTGGACATAATGACTGAGCTACGGCCCAATAAAACCAACAAAGTGGCATGTGCATCGATGCAAAAACTCAGATCAGCCTGGGCAGCCTCCTGTCTGACCAGAGTCCTTGCTGTCTGCATGGAGCTAGCTTAAACCCTTAGCTAACCTTCAAGTGCACAACCAAGATTCTGATCAGACTTGGCAGATGCCCAGGCAGGTCTGAGTCTTCCCTTGGCGCATGTGCCACTCTGTTGACTTTATCATGTCGCAGCTGAAATCATGTGTGTATAAAGCATGAGTTTCTGTTTATATTATTTTAGATTCACATGTGAATCTAAAATAATATAAACAGAAACTCATGTGAATCTAAAATAATATAAACAGAAACTCATGCTCTATACACACGTGAATCTAAAATAATATAAACAGAAACTCATGCTTTATACACACACATTTTTTTGCCAAATTTTGCAGTGTCAATAAGTTAGAAAACTTGCAAGTCATAACATAAAGCAACAAAAGGCTTTTTTTCTGGTTATATAATTCCTCCACCTGTTAAAATTCTGTAATATATAGTCTGTCTTTGAATTTGGACTAGTCTTATGTAATCTGAAGGAAGTGGGTGGGGTGGGGTAGAGGTCACAGGAAAAAAGACAGTATGGCAAATGATCAAATAGTGTACTTCTGATCTGGATCTGCACTGTCCACTGAAACTTGTCTATTTCCCTCCGGACAAAAACTTTTAGGTAGGAGGAAGAATGAAACTTGGCAGTAAGTAGAAACTTACTTAATACCTTAATCCCCCCCCCCCCACACACACACACACCCCCATTATTTGATATGTGCAATGGTTGGAAAATGATAAAGTTGTGCAATGGTTGGAAAATGATAAAGTTCAAAACCTGTCAGTTCGTCAAAAACAAAAACAAAAAAAAATAAAATAAAATAAAACAAAGAAATAAAATAAGCACCAAACTTTTTCATGCACATCTTCAATATGTCTGTAACAAATTTGCAAAGTATTTAAAAGGTCCAATGAGAGCTCTGATCGAAGTTGATTTCACAAAGTATGCACTATCAAACATTAGGCCATTATTTTTTAATTTTCTGATTTACGAGAAATTTTTCAAATTTTTTGAGTCGGGGGGTCGAAATAAAAATAAAATTAAAATCTCAAAAACAGAGCAGTCGAAAAAAAAAAAAAAAAAAAAGATTCATAATCATCTTTTTTTTTTTTTTTCGAGTACCATTACCAAAGGTAATCTAAGTGTATGAAGGAAATACTGAAGGAAAATCATAAATTACAATTAGAAAGTAAACCAGCGAAATTCTGAAACATGTTTCTATGTTTAAAATCACATTATAAGTTACACAAAAGATGTGAGCTGCGTGTTTTGTCCCATTGACTGGAACAGTGACTTATCTATCCGGCAACCATGCGTTTCTATGGTAAATAGGTCCACACCACACCACATTTTTAAATCTTCGATACTTTTTTTTTAGTTTAATCTGTCCTCTTGTTTGAAATAAAAAAAATAATATATTTCACACTGTTTGACAAAACTCAAATGGTAAAAGGGATAGATATCCCATAGGCTAGTAGCCGTAGGGGCAGTTGGGAATAGAGGTCCACTGTATTTTGGGCACAGCATATAAAATGTGGAGCCAGACCCCATCCTTTCGCTGCCTTATCCTTCCCTGATTTGAAAACGGTCCCCATTCATTGCTGGTTTGACAGAGTGTTCCAGTCATCAGATGGCCAAGCCAAGGTTTAAACTCACGACCGTCTGATGACTTTTTTCACCCTAACCAAGCGTCTCTAACCACTGCACCACAGTTCCTCTCTGAAATGATATACGGTTAAATAGAAATAAAATGAACAGGGCTTCATTCAGACAGGTGCTGAAATAGGGGAGCCTGGGCCTTGCGAATTTTGGGGAACTGTTTTGTCTCTGCTATAGGTACTGGTCAGGTGGCTTATATGGCTTTAGACAGGTTTGACTCAGGCTGTAGTAATGACACGGATAGAATTGTAAGAACTGTTTTATTTATTTCTCTTTTTTTTTTCTATGTGTGCCTATAAGAAGGGTATTGCATGGTCAGGGTGGGTGTGGGTTAAGCCGTTTTACCTCAACCAGAACAGGGCAACCTTATTGGCAAACTCAGAAACGAGAAAGAAATAAATAATGATAACAAAGGTTGGTTAGCTTCACAATCAAATTAATTATTGATAATTAGTGTGGCAATAAAGCGTGGAGATCGTCAGTTTACGAAAGAGACAACGTTTTCTTTGGTGACGTTTTGCAGGCTTAATCAAGTTTTTCCACCTTTACTGATGTCCAAACAAACAATCGACGCTCAACAATTAATTGATCGGTCCAGTCGATCCACTTTCTGCAATTAAATAAAAGGCAAATTGTTGCGTTTGATGTTGCCGAAAATAAGTGACCTGAACTCGCTGGTTTTCTGGACAGAATTGATACTGTACCGATCGTTCGTGCGAGCATGGCACCAGTTTTGTTTTTCGAAGCTGGTTTCCGCGTGCAATAGCAGTATCAATCGCGACTCAGAAACCATTAGATTGTTCGATTAGCGCATACACTGCTGTATTCTGTTGTTTGAACCGTAGTGCGGTTAATCGGGTCCTACTAACGACAGAAAAGGAATTTTGCCACCGAAAAGGACCGAAAAGAACTTTCGGGCATTAGAAAAGGACTTTTTAAATGCCATTTTATCCTATAAAAACGTTTAAAATATATAGGGTAAATATTTTTTTTATTTCCAAACATATTTTTCTAGAACATTAAGTGAAAATTGCCCTTTTCGGTGCCCGAAATTTGGCATTTGCCATGTCCTTTTCGGTACATGGCGTCTCTTCACTGACCTGAAGTAGAGTCCTTTTCGGTGCTGTATTTTTTTTTGTAAAATCTTAGGATGAAGATACTACAATTCACAAACTTATTATTCAAGCGCTGATTACTATCATGATGATATTAAAATTTCTAAAACATGTTTTATATGACATTTAACGGCAAATAAAAGTCTTTTCGGTAGGATAAGTCATTTTCTGTCTTACCCCACCGAAAAGGACCGAAAAGGTCATAAGTTTCAGTGCCGTATAGAGCATGGTTTAACCGCGGTCCTACTGAAGTCCTTTTCTGTCTTTAGTAGGACCGCGGTTAAACCATGTTCTGAACGGCACTGAAACTTATGACCGACATAATGCTCGAAAGAAATATCAAAAGCGGCCACAACAACACATCAATATGGCCGCTTTCTCGGTTTGTTTCCGCGCATTAGAGAGGATAAAACTGTATAACTGAACATTTTTATTTCGATGGCTATTGAAACCTTGGAGTCGGTGAAGAAAAAAAGAATAAAAGAGCATTATTGCTTTTTTATTTTTATTTTGATTTTGCAAAAAATACGGTCGGCGGGTTTGTAAATCAGAAAATTAAACAAGAGGACCATTGGTCCTGTAGCTCACCTGGGTCCATTCAGCCTCAGTACTCTAGGGTAAGTTACTCTAAGGCCATCAGTCAATTGGTTTTGGTGAAAAAGATTTTTAAAGGTTTTAACCATATATGGGCTTGGAGGACATGTTGGTCATGTGACCTGGACGTTTGAAAACATTTTCATTCCCTTAACCCCCCGGAGGCTCTATATGAAATTTGGTTTCAAAATTGGCCCAGGGGCTTTTGAGGAGATGGCTTGATATTGTCAAAATGACAGAGTTCTGGGTCAAAAGTCAAAGAATGACCTTGACCTCTTGTACTCATGAATCTTCATGTACTCATTAAGATGACTGTATACACCAATTTTTAGGCATATATCTTCAAAACTTTCCATGAAATCTTATGTTCTAGCATTTTCCCACATTTGACCTTGCAGTAAAATAGTCAAGGTTAACCCAAGGTCATTATTTTGAACAATCTTGATAGTACTGGAATTCCCAATGCTACATACCAAGCTTCAAGGCCATCGGTCAATTGGTTCTGGAGAAGAAGATTTTTAAAGGTTTTTACCATATATGGTCCTGGCGGCCATGTTGGTCATGTGACCTGGACTGTTTGAACAAATTTTCATTCCCTCAATCCCTGGAGGCTTTATATGAAATTTCGTTACAACTGGCCCAGTTTTTTTTAGGGGATTGTTTGATATTGTCAAAATATGAGAGTTCTAGGTCAAAGGTCAAAGAATGACCTTGACCTCTTGTACTCACAAATCTTCATGTACTCATTAAGATGACTGTATATACCAATTCTTAGGCATATCTCTTCAAAACTTTCCATGAAATCTTATGTTCTAGCATTTTCCCATATTTGACCTTGCCGTAAAAAAGGTCAAGGTCAACCCATGCTCATAATTTGAACAATCTTGACAGTACTCGAGTACCCAAAGCTACATACCAAGTTTCAAGGCCATCGGTCAAATGGTTCTTGAGAAGAAGATTTTTAAAGGTTTTTACCATATATGGGCGTGGCGGCCATGTTGGTCATGTGACCTGGACCGTATGAATAAGTTTTTGTTCCCTCAACTCCTGGAGGCTCTATATGAAATTTGGTTTCAATTGGCCCAGGGGCTTTTGAGGAGATTGTTTGAAATTGTCAAAATATGAGAGTTCTGGGTCAAAGGTCAAAGAATGACCTTGACCTCTTGTACTCTTAAATCTTCATGTACTCATTAAGATGACTGTAGATACCAATTTTTATCCCCAAATCTTCAACAGTTTCCAAGATATCTTATGTTCTAGCATTTTGCCATATAAAAGCACAAGGAAGCAAATTTGACCTTACCGTAAAAAAGGTCAAGGTCAACCCAAGGTCATAATTTGAACAATCTTGGTAATACTCGCATGCCCGATGCTACATACCAAGTTTCAAGGCCATCGGCCTATCGCTTCTGGAGAAGAAGATTTTTCTAGGTTTTTACCATATATGGGCGTGGCGGCCATGTTGGTCATGTGACCAGGACCGTTTGAACAACTTTTCGTTCCTAAGTTCCCTAGAGGCTGCATATGAAATTTGGTTATAATTGGCCCAGCGGTTTCAGAGGAGAAGTCGTTTGAAATTGTGGACGGACGACGGACGGACGGACGGACGGACGGACGGACGGACGGACGACGACGGACGACGGAGCCTTACCATCCTATAAGCTCCCCCGGAGCCGCTGGCTCAGGTGAGCTAAAAATGATGGCCTTATTTAATATGTGCAGTGGTCAGAAAATGACTATGTTCAAAACCCTGTCAATTTGTCAAAAAAAAACATAAAAAAAATCAGCATCAGACTTCTTCATGCACATCTTCATTATGTCCATGACATATCTGCAAAGTATTGAAAAGATCCAATAAAAGCTCTAAGAGAAATTGAGTTCACAAAGTATTCACTATCAACCATTATATTTGCAGTGGTCTAAAATGACTATGTTTAAAACCCTGTAAATTTGTCAAAAAGTACTCTTCTTCATGCACATCTTCAATATGTCTGTAGCACATCTAGTACTGCAAAGGTCCAATGAAAGCTCTAAGGAGTTGATTTCACAAAGTATGCACTATCAACCATTTCACAAAGTATGCACTATCAACCATTTCACAAAGTATGCACTATCAACCATTATTGAATATGTGCAGAGGTCGGACCACTTTCTCATTCAAAAGGGCTCATGGAGAAATTTAAGACCCCCATCTACCCCCTCCTCACCCCCACTTCTTTATTTTCTTTCAATTAAAAGTTAATATTTTCTAAAATTTACAGTATATATAAACATGAAAATATCGCAGATAATGGAATGATACTGAAATGTATAAAATTTGTGCAGAATGACAGAGCAGGTTTCAGTAGCGTTCAGATGTTGTTTCACCTGTCAATTGAAAAATTTAGGCTCAGCAAAGAAAACAAACACAACTTGGACTATGCCTATGCCACTAATGTTGGGCTATGAGACCAGGCCCCAAGGTTATAAAACTTTTTTCATGCTCAACTCAGCTGAGCATGAAATTTTACCTGCTAATAAATAGTGAATTACTGATAAGTACAGATGTTTTCTTGCTCAGTTTAGCTGAGTAAGAAATTTTCTCTGCTTATGAATATGAAAATGCCAACATTAGTTGGCATTTTCATATTTATCAGCAGAAAAAATTTCATGCTCAGCTGAGTTAAGCATGATTTTTTTTATAACCTTGGGGCCAGATTGGCCAATACAAACACACTCAAGGTCTGTTCAAGGCCTTTTCTACTTTGGACTTACACTTTAAGTGCCAAAATGGCAATCATTACAACAGCAAATTCTTTATAACAGCATTTTGATATGCACAGAATGGCTGAATTGTTCAAAATATGCATTCTTTATAACAGCAAATTCAGTTTTACATCAAAAGGTTTGGAAACAAATGGCGTCATTGTAAGGAGGGTCCACTGTAGTTGAAATTGCAAACAGCACTGATCCAGATGAGGCGGCTCATAATGAGCCGTCTCAACTGGATCTACACTGTTTGTCATCTAATCTTTACAATCTTAATACACATATGATATAGCTATTATTATTATCTTTTTTTTTTTTTTTTTTTTTTTCAAATTTTGCAGATGTAACTTTTTTGTCTGCTGATTTAGCACGCTAAGGGTCAGAAGGAAATGCAAAATTTCAGGGGAGACCCTAATCCCACTGTGTTTTGTGAGGGGAGCGGCTGTAGTGTAGTGGATAGCACTCCGGACTACCAACCCAGGGGTTGCAAGATCGATCCCCCGCTTCTCCGGTCTTTCGGATGAGACTTTAAACCGAGGTCCCGTCTCCATATGACCTCGTTGTTGGTGGGACGTTAAACCCGAGTTCACTCACTCACTGTTTTGTGAGGCTGTTATGGTCACAATTATTATATTCCAAGATGTCTTTCTTCTATAAAACATACATGATATAGAGTGGACAAGATCATCATGATCAAGTGATTCTAATGGCAACTACCATATTAATCCTATTAAATGCCCCTAGGGGTGTTGCATTTTCAGTTATGCGAGCATTATTCAGAGCTTAAAGAGTAGTAAATCAGCCAACGTCTAATAAACAATATGATGGTGCATAGATACACTTTCCAACAGTTATTCTACTACTATATACATTCCTTCTTGATAGGGGTCAGCTCTTACAGAAAAGAATTTGCTCCTTAGGAGCAAATTCTTTCCTTGAAGAGTGGCCCCCATTTCGAAGAGCTGCATCTTCCAGAGAAGCAAACAGGAATTCATATTGTTCCCCTTGTAAAATTGATGGAAAACACAGAGGTTGGCAAGACATTACAACATTACTATTCATTACAGAAGGGATGTTTATTACAATTAATACGCTATCTCATTTTGAAAAAGGAAATAATCTTAAATCAGATGAGAACAGAAATAATCTCAAATTAGATATGAACATCAGACATATTTCAGGCCCTACAAAGCTAGTTTTAATGTAAAGTGCAGTTGCCCCATTCTAATGTCCATAGTCTACCAATAAACAATGTCAGTTTATGAAACACCTCCAGTTGCCACTAGGATACCTCACAGAGCAATCTTACCTCAGTTAGGAGATCATAAAATGCTTAAATCTATTATCTATAGATGGCTATTATATCAATGTCATACAAGCTTTTAAGAATATATTCTGATGCAATCAACCATCTATACTAAAATATTCTTCATGCCAAATTTGTGTAAGATCTCTCTGTGCTGAACTTATGCTGTTCATTGTATTTTCATCAAAAGTTACAAAAGCTTTGAGTATATAAATGGACAGCCAGTGAATCAGAAATAAGCAGGGTGCTTAATCATGGGAAAGGGTATGACTACTAAATACTGACAAACTGCAATTTAACCCTGAAAGTACCAAAAAAGCAGACGACAAAATTTACGTCTGCCAAATTTCACCAAACAAAGACTAGTGGGCAAACAGTGTAGACACAGATGAGGCAGCTCATTATGAGCTGCCTCATCTGGATCTACACTGTTCGCAAAATCAACTACAGTAGAACTTCAATGGCTCGTACCCTGATGGCTTGTTCACCCTGCCTGGCTAGAACCCTTTTCTTGGTCCCTAGAGGTCACTTTATATGGAAACTAACTCTGGACAGCTAGAACTACTCTTGGCTGGAACTAATTTTCATGTTCGAGCCAAATAAGTTCTAGTGTATTTTCATTACTGATGCTTTAAGGGTTAAATCAAGCATAAAACCTACTTAGCAATTTCTCTCTCTACAAAGTAGTGACATTTCTTAGTACATGTACTTACTTTTTGAATGTCTCCCGCCCCTTGATTTGTTGCTAGCTGTTGATTCTGTTTTGCGTAGAGGATGACCTGGGGAGTTGGAGTTTCTCCTTGACGACGTCCTTGACCCAGCTTTTAACCTCCCAACATTCAAGGTCACTTTCCCCATTAGAGTCTTAAAACGGATAGAAATGTATGACTTTACACAAGACAGAGAAAAGAATATGATTTTATAATGGTTTTAATAACATGAATATATTAAACTCAAAAGGGAAAATAATATGAATCTATTAGTTAACCTACCACATTTTTGTCGATGCAAATGCTAAAATACATGTAATACAGACCAAGAAACGGTATGCAAACTGGGTTATATTGTGGAAACTTATTTTTAGTCATAAATGATAGTAATATGATAAAGTACATTTGTGTGCTTAGATTTTGATTTGATGCTTAACGTCCACGGTAAACAACCGTGGACGTTAAGCATCAAATCAAAATCTAAGCACACAAATGTACTTTATCATATTACAGTCGAACCTCGGTAATTCGAATTGACAGGGACCACGATATTTTATTCGAATTATCCGTAGTTCGAATTTACGAAGTCGGGGACTTCCGTTCATTTCCGTACATTTCCGGAAATCAACATTTCGGCGACAGAAAGAGAGATGATATCGGTCCGATTCGATATTGAATTCCTTTATACTTACAGAACCTCGTAAATTTAAAAATAAATGAAGAAAACAAAATAAGACATTCAATGTGAATTATTTTTATTTAGACATACACAAACTGGATTAATAATAAACATACCAAAAACGTTGGAAAATCCATGAACTCCAATGGATGCACAATATGTGCAGCTCAAGAAATTCACAGGCCGGAGTAAGCAGCTGGCGAAGACCAAAGCCCGTCGGTACGGAAACAGGAGTGTGGTGTTCCCCAGCTTGTTTTTGTCTCGGCCTACAATCACTGTACTTTCACTTTCAGTTTGAGTTTCTGGGAATTAGGCTACTTTCAATTTTCGGAGAAAAGCTCAACATGTTCATTGAACCGCTTCATGCGAAAGGCTGTTGAACGACATATTAACTGGGAACAGCGAAAACACAAACTAGTCTGCAAAATCTGCATTCGTTTGGTTCCGTGTGCTAGCAACAAAGACTGACCAGAAATGCGCAGGTGCGCATGCTGGTCTGAGCCTTTGTTATTCGCTTCGGTAGGTCATAAACAGCCATTTTTATTCCGGTTTTTATACAGATCGGAAGGACTTGGAATATTAATCAGACTGATTGTCGGCTATGGTCGGTGCTCGCTTTGAAAATGCAAAAACAGAAGAAAGCAAAAATAAATGGAATTTAAATTTATTTAGATTAAGTCGGTAAAGCCTTTTACATCACCCAGTTTGCAAACTTCAAACACGATAATCCCTGTCAAATCAGGTGATTAAAGACACCTTTTACTCATCCGATAATATGACCTAATCACGTAACAGTTAATTGGTACACCAAACAGACGCGCCAGTTACCTGTACAACCAACTGTAAAATTACCGGAGGGTCCAATTATTAATCCATCGATGACAATAACCGTAATCTGCCGGCGTGAATTTAGGGCAAATTTTTTTAGTTCGAATAATTGAGGTGTAGTTATAATGAATTTCCGTCATCGGGACCGAATTTTTCTTTCGAAAAATCCGATTTTTCGAATAATCGAATTTCGAATTTGCGGAAGTTTTTTTGCACAGAGCAAAGGGACTGACGAACAGGACCTTGTTTCTAATTCGAAAAATCCGGTATTTTCGAATAATCGGCGTTCGAACTACCGAGATTCGACTGTACTATCATTTATGACTAAAATTGGAATGCAAATATAAACCATAATTCTAACATGAAGTTAATGTTTTCCCCATCGAACACACAGGAAGTAGCGTTGTGGAAAAATTTATGGTAAATCACATTGGTAACGTCGAGACGTGCCAATTTTGCCCCATATTTACTCTGATGAAGTCAGATGAAAACATTTGCTTCTGTCAAAGTCCGCCTCAATAAATGTTCTTCAGAAAACATAGCAATATACTTGCATTTTCATTATGTATAATGTTAGAATCAAACTAATTTTTCCTTACCCATGAATTATCACTGCATAACACTTGTTGGGCTGACAGGAATATTAATTCACTCCGTCAAAGAATGTATATTTTGCGAACTGCCCTCCAACAACATGTGTTTATCACCAATAGGTCACGAGTAAGGAAAAATTATTTCTTAGATATGTACCAACAAACTGAACTGTTCCAGTTTTAGGATGATTACAGAAATTGTTTTAGGTGTCCCCAATTTTGAGAATTTTTATGAAACTTGTATAGTCTTACTTTGAGCACAGCTGCTGCATATTCCTGAGTTGCATTTCTCATATCTTCTCCATTCACGGCTAAAATTTGATCACCTTGCATAAGTCGCCCGTCCGCTTCTGACGCCCCACCTCTCACAATATCTGATATGTATACACCAACGTCATTGCGTTTGCCCACTATACTTAGTCCTAAGCCTTTGCCAGGCTTTTTAATAAGCTCAACAGTGAAAATATCGTAAATATCCTCTTCCTTGACATGACTGTCATCTCGGAATACCCGCATGGAGACCGTCGCTGGGGTCTGGCGGAGAACTTGAATGGCGTAATCATGGGTTGCCTCCCTTAGATTTTCTCCATTTACCTGTGAGTGAAAATGTTAAGATTACAACAGAGCTCTAGATAAGCGGGAGCATTTGATGATAATTAAGGATAATTTTTCTTAATTCTCATCAAAACCATATGCTGTGACCACTCATCTGAACCGTCTCAATGAGACGGTTCAGATGAGGGGTCACAACATCTATTTTAATGCAGGATTAACTAAAATTATCCCTAATTATCACCAAATACTCTCTCTATCTAGAGCTCTGTAATTTACAAACAATAAGAATTCCATAGAATATGGTGTACAGCCTGCCTGTGCATTGCCACAAAGCAGAGCTGAACCAGAAATCTTGACATGAAGTTGTATCTAAATATTGCTGCAAGGGCAAAATGGCGAACAGTGCAGATCCTGATCAAACCAGTCTAATCTGGTACTACATGATTTACCTATTTATTCAGCTATATAACAGGTGCATTTCCTTCACCAAAATAATCACATATATCAGGTGTACTAATTCTGCTATAAGATCCACCACATCCCCCCCACCACCACTCCCCTTCTTCCAAAACAATCAGGAGCCCCAGCAGCTGAGTAGATTAAGCCCTGGCCTGCTGATCTAGCAGTCCCGGGTTCGAGCCCAGCTGTAGGGGGAAATCTTTGCAATCATAAACGGGGTTCCATTGTTCACAGCCTTCCATTGAGCTCATGACTGAAATACTGTTGAAAAAGATGTAAAATCTTATGCCATCTATCCATCCAAAACAATCTAAAAAATTTAGATCTATTTTGTAACATAAAACTTGTTTTTTTTGGTTGCTATGAAGGAAATTAGCCCCATCTTACAAGCAAATAAATATGGTACTCAAACAGTGGAGATCCTGATCAGTCTGCTCCTGTAATATCAGTCTCATCTGGTTCTACATGGTAGACGTAATTATTCAGCTATTATGACAGGTGCATTTCCTTCTCAAAAAATAACAAAACCAACAAAAACACATGCATGCAGTGAGGACTCAGATCAGCCTAGGCATCAGCTCAGTCTGATCAGAGTCTTCACTGTCTGCATGGAAGTAGCTTAGAGCCTTAGCTTCCCTTTAAGCACATCACTGCCACAGAATTCATTGCAAACATGGTCGTAACTTCAAAGTTTTTGTCATACCTCTAAAATTTGATCTCCAGCCCATAATCGGCCATCTCTATTGGCAGCACCATCCTCGTAAACTTCATGAATAATGATTGCTCCCTAAATGGAAACAGTTAAATTAGTAATATGAGCCGCGACACGAGAAAACCAACAATGTGGTTGTGCGCCCACCGCAGACTCAGATCAGCCTGGGCATCCACCCAGTCTGATCAGAGTCTTCGCTGCCCGCATGTAGGTAGCTTAGACCCTTAGCTACCCTTTGAGCCTTTAAGGAAGAGTCTTATCAAACTGGGTAGATGCCCAGGCTGATCATAGTCTGTACTTGGCGCACAACCACTTTGTTGGTTTTGTCGTGTCGCGGCTCATATGAATGAACAGTATCAAATCATCAAGATCCAACTTACTTAACTCAAACTATTTCCCATCTATGTATGAGCCCCGACACAACAAAACCAACAAAGTTGCATGTGCCACGCGAAGACTCAGATCAGCCTGGGCAGCCACCAAGTCTGATCAGAGCTTCCCAATGCACTTAAAAGGTAGGTAGGAGTCTAAACAAGCTCAATGTGGATAGCAAAGGCACTGATCAGATTGGGCACATGCCCAGGCTGATCTGAGTCTTCCCAGGGCACACATGCCACTGTGTTTGTTTTGTCGTGTTTCTCCTCAAATAATTTTTGCCAAATAACCCTTTTCTTAAAGATATGCTCCTCCATATATATTTTATAACTTTCAAATTTCTCCCAATTCACTTGGTCTTTCCCATGTGAAAGGGCATGCCAAGTATTGCGACTCTACCCATTGTAGTTATACAGAGATACTGGCTTTAACCTAGCAGGGGGAGCGTTTTTAAAATCTATATTGACTTCCTTCAAGAGCAGAGAACACATTCCAAAGAAGGAACAAAGGTATTCTGTTTTTCCAAGTCCAGTATAGCATGAGATAATAGGTAAACAGCAGATTTAGCTCACAGCATTTAGTTAATATCCTTCCCTGGATGCGACTGGGTACTTAGTATGAATTCTGTACCCATTTGTTTACTTAGAAACTGAGCTACATGCATCAGGCAAACCTAAAGATTCTATGTTCACTGCACCGAAAAATGTATGGGTCACTGCATGCACATGTTCTTCTGCATATTCTATTCAATAGCAAGTTTGTAGACTCTATCTGAAATTGAGCTAAATGCAATGGGTAAATCTAAATTTCTATCTTTAATAATGAACCTGAAATATAGGCCATGGCTATTTATCATATGACGTTGCTGTTATTCAGTGGATAATGTTGTGTCATGAAAATCGTTTGACCACACGCGTAGTAACACCTTGGCGCATACACATAACATCATTGACAATGTCCGTGTCAACAATGCGTTTTCTTATGGAAATAATGTTCAATTTGAAGGCATTAAGATCCCATTTTAAAGGGTCATATGAAAAACAATCTCACACTCGTGGTAATTTCATATGAAATTTATTAAACTAAACTCCCAAAGGCTTGTTTGATAAGTTTCATATGAAATGACCACAAGTGTAGGATCCTCTATATACAGTTGTCCTTCCCAAGCTGTTTCTATGCAGCAATTTTAAAGACTCTGTCCCTTTTGGTTACTGGGCTAAACAAAAAAGGTGAACCTTTTGATCATACTCACAAGGATGCATATATGGACATGCACCCAGATGCACGAACATCTTATTTGTTTACGCAAAGATCAACTTAAACCAAGTACAAATGTAAACATATATGACCTATGATCTCCTACTGTTTCTCAAGGTTGGTCAATTGAAGAATGAAGACTAAATTCATATTCTGGAAGTAGTGGATTCAATTCCAACAATTTTCTCCAGCTCTGAATTATTTCCTTCTCATTTTCAACTCACCCATTCCCCTACCCTCAAACCACCTGATATGACTGAAATGTTGTTAAAAAGGTTGTAACAAGAGCTGTCGCCTGACAGCATAGCTCGCCTGAATTGGTGCTTGCCCATCACACAGCCGCTATGGTAGTGTGCACTCTATGCATAAAACTTCAGGCAAGCATGTCCATAATGAAAACACATTTATAAACAAAAGCTATCTCAGAAATAAGTCTTAAAATAAAATTAAAATAAAAAAATGAAATGAAATTTCAAAGTCCACAAGCTTGAGGTAAAAAAAACTGACGGATAGGGGGGGGGGGGGGCTATGACAGATAGGGGGGGGGAGGGGGGGGGGCTATGTGGACTGCTATGCATAAAACTTCAGGCAAGCATGTCCATACTGAAAACACATTTATAAACAAAAGCTATCTCAGAAATAAGTCTTAAAAATAAAATTAAAATAAAAAGAAAATGAAATGAAATTTCAAAGCCCATGAGCTTGAGGTAAAAAAACTGACGGGTAGGGGGAAGGGGGAAGGGGGCGGGGACTACTAGGATGTATCAAAACCCTGAACCATTATCTAACATCAGTCCAAGTATTAGTATCAACTGAGTCCATCATCGTGGCACTGTGAAATTATGTCTTCATAAATATAAAACTTTAACCAAAATCTTTAAGACAAAATTCTAAGTCGATGACCTTGACTTCAAGGTCATCCAGTGGGGTAAGTATAAGGTGTTTTGTAAAAACTCAAAAAAGAGTCTAACATCAGTTCAAGTATAAACTAAATCTCTGCAAAGCATTATGAATCAGTATGCAATTACAAAACTTTAAAAAAGACAAAAAATTCCCAAGTCCCTGACCTTGACATCAAGATCACTGAGCGGGGTTGGGGTAGTACTCTGTAGATCTACCTACAGTGCAAATATAAAAAGAATTCATCTATGGGTTCAGGGGATATGTGTCTTTAAAAAACTTTAACCAAAACATCCAATCAATAAAAAGACAATGTTCTAAGTCCATGACCTTGACATCAAGGTCACAGAGGGGGGTGGGGGTGGTACCTTCAAAAACTTTAGACCAATATCTAACTTTAGTGCAAGTATCAAAGGAATCCATCCATGGGTTAAGGAGATATTGGGCTTTATAAAACTTTAACCAAAACATCCAGTCAAAAAAAAAATACCAATTTTCTAAGTCCATGACCTTGACATCAAGGTCACGGAGTGGGGTGGGGGTGGTACCCTGTTTAACCTTAGACCAATATCTAACTACAGTGCAAGTATCAAAAGAATCCATCCATGGGTTAAGGAGATATACATGTAGGTCTTTAAAAAACTTTAACCAAAACATCCAATCCGGACGCGGACGCTGACGCCGACGCCGTGGTGACAACAATAGCTCTTCCTGAACTTTCGTTCAGGCGAGCTAAAAACCCATCCAGCCATCCTATTTGTTTCTATAATCTTTGGTATTAAATACAGGTTAACCCATAAAGCGCCAAAAGTTAGAATTGTTGAATTCGCAAACAGTGTAGATCCAGATGAGGTGGCTCATAATGAGCCACCTCATCTGGATCTACATTGTTTGCCCTAAGTCTTTGAATTCTCAATATGATATAGCTTGGACAAAACATTTTTTGAAATTCTGCAGACGTAAATTTTGTCGTCTGCTTTTTGGCGCATTAAGGGTTAAGAGATTCATACAGTCAGATAGCAACTCACCAATAAAGTATCAGCACCCCCCACAATGCTCAGCCCCAGACCCGTTCTCCCTTTCTCTATAACAATAGCTGTTTCCTGTCCTGGAACTATGGGACAGGTCAGTGGGTCATGTGACCCTTCTTCGGACACTTGATTGGTTGATGAATCAGCTACATCTGTGGAAGACTCTCCTGCAATTATACAAATTTACAACCGTTTATACTCAACTACTAACATTTAAAATGCCAAAAATGAATATAATTGAAATTGCAAGCAGTCTAGATCCAGATAAGGCAACTCATAATGAGCCAACTGATCTATATCTACAGTGTTTGTCCTCGATTATTTAAAATCTCAATGTGATATACCGTTTTTGACCTAATTAGTGCACATGCCACTATCAGGGCACATTATTGCAATTTATGAAGCATATGATTGAAACGCCACATACTTTAACTCCTTTATTCCTTTGTTTGCTTGCTCCGAGCGCTGAAAATGCTTTTCACTAGTAAAGCTTCTTTATCCTCCATGACATTAAGCAGCTTTTTTCCTAACACTCAGCCTTTTAATTTGTTTCCTTCAATATATAATAATTTGATGTAATGTGTGCTTATAAGTAACCACAAATATATGCAGCCATTTTGAAAAAGCTATTAAAGTGCAAAGAGCACTAAATGAAATCAATAATGGTAACTTGGATAGAAAAAAATTCCTCACAATTTGGACATTCTATAAGCCCCCTTTTCATGCCACTTTTCAAAAAGTAATATTTCACTGACAGTTACAGGATCTAAACATAAAACTACAGCTTAAAAATGGAAGGTTTGAAATATACTTAATTTCAGATGGCAAATAATACAAAAATAGAACCGAAATTAACAGTTTTGGAAATGTACCTGCCAACTCATTTAAAATATATGTATTTTTCAGAACTGACACTGTCAAAACTGACATGTGTCAAACAATAATGGATGACAACAATTATATTGAAATATATCAGGGTCTAATTCATTTCTCTAATGTGTTCCTTTCTTCTAAAAGATCTTTCTTTGGAATTTATTCTGATCTCGGCCAACGTTATGCCAAACCGCCATACCTTAAAATTTCTTAAAATAGATTACTATAATTGTCCTAGAAATGGAGCAGTTTGGTTTTACAATGAAGTATTGGTTTATTTGTTATTTATCTGCGCAAGTTTGGTCAAAATCCAAAATAGGATGGAAGGCTGACTTGTGATTTTACCTTCTTTTCAACAGTATTTCAGTTATATCAAAACGATGGGCGGATGATAATGAAAGGCTGTGTGCAATGGAACCCTGTTTATGGTAGGAAAGGTTCTCCCCTCAAGTGGGATTCGAACCCAGTCGGCTAGGTCAAAATCCAAACATTCCTTCAGGAGATAGAGTGCAGACAAGAAGCTCCGCAGATGCAAACGCTGACACCAGCAGGATCCACACCAAAAACAATATGTCCCCCCTAACCTAAATAAAAATTTATGCCGCCGCTGATGTAGCCACTGAATCAGTAAAAGTGATACCTATTTTTGGCATTCTGCTAGTCCCCGGCAAGACAAGAACTTTTGGAGTAAATATAATGCATCAATCCTTGTATATAACATGTATATGAACTCAAGAAAATGAATACCTGGTGCCTCTGAAAGAGTGACCTGGCCCTGTCCCGGAGGTATGTGATCTGGAACGGACTCTAGGTGGCACTTGCGGACTTTTAATCTCACACTGCCTTGACTATTTCGTAAAATATCTATGGCCTGAAAATAAACAAACAGAGCTTCAGATAAGAGGGTTTTTTGAGGATAATTCAACGATAATCTTTCTTATTTCTCAACAAAAACGTATGTTGTGACCCCTCTTTAGAACCGTCTAGGTGAGACTGTTTTATTGAAGGGTAACAACATATGTTTTTATGGAAAAATATGGAAAATTATCCCTAAATTATCTCTGTTACTCCTTCTTATCTGGAGCACTGATTACAAAGCAATGCATCTGACATCAGGACATATAAAAGTTTGGCCCTGTCAAAAGAGATTGTGTCTTTATCTTTAAGGCACCAAAATTAAAATAGCTGATTCTACAAACAGCCTATCTTCAGATGAGGTGGCTCATAGTGAGCCATCTCATCTACATCTACACTGTTTGCCCTCTAGTCTTTGAATCTTCAATATAATACAATGTGGATGAAATGTTTTTTTTTTAAATTTTGCAGGCACTAACTTTGTCATCCCCTTTTCTGGTACTTTAAGGTTTAATCAAGTACTGTACTAGTAAAACTTGCACAACTGGGCCCAGTTGTTCAAAAATAACGATGTCGTTAGTTAACGAGACGTTAAAATTTCGAACTTTAATATCTCAAATTCACCAATATTTTTTGTTGAAAAAATGTGAGAAGCTTTTGCAGTGCAAAAGCTTCTCACATATTTTCAACAAAAAATATTGGTGGATTTGGCTATAAAGTCACAAAACACTTAACGAGTTGACCTCTTAACGAGCTCGTTAAGCTAACCATGCTTTGAACAACTGGGCCCAGATTTTCCTGTTCAAGGGATGTCAAAATGTGGCTGTAAAATGTGAAAAAGTGCAAACCCAGATGCAGATGCAGTCTGACCTTAGGTCTTTTCTGTTTTCTCAGAAACTCCTGTCTGTATTTTCATAAGTCATATTGTAAATTTAGTAACATTCAAAAGAGATATCTGTTTTCTCAGAAACTCCTGTCCGTATTTTCATAAGTCATATTGTAAATTTAGTAACATTCAAAAGAGATTTATTTTTCATTAATATTTGCAATTCTACTGGTTTGGGAATTCAAGAATCGTGCCAAATTTGAGAAATTGATTACCAAACTGGCATTGCAGGTTGATATTGATGTGGTCTTGAATTCAAGAGCTTGCCAATAATTCAAAAAAAAAAAAAAAAAAAAAAAAAACATTCCCAAAATAAAGAAGATGCAAAAATAAAGCGAGTTACAGTATCTTGTACCTTTTCATAATGTACATCAATGAGGTTTTTATCTTGCACTTCTAGTATCTGGTCCCCGACTGACAGCTGTCCATCTTTATCAGCCACTCCTCCAACAGTTATACTCCTCACATATATCCCCTGCCTCCCGTCCCGGGCCTCCTCTACGATTGCAAACCCTAGACCTGATGGTCCCTGGAAGAAAGAAATTTTGAGAAATAAAGAGGGGTCGCAATATATGTCAGCTCTGGCAAAGCCTAAATCTCTTTTTTCTGAGCAATACAGCTCAATGCATAGGGTAAACGTAAATATGGCTATGTTCAACAGTGGGGAGTGTTGGTTAAGGACAGCAAACAACACTGGCATTACAGATATGATGTCAAAATGCTCCCTTATGTGAAGTTCTTCATAAAAGTCTTTTAGTTTCTGAGAAATGAAGCTGAACACAGTGAGACGCCATAAATTTGCTGTGTTCAACAGAGCATGAAAGTTGGTTAAGGTCAGCAAACAAGACTAATACTGCAGAGACAATGTCATGGTGTAAGTTTGTGTACAGTTTCATCACAGAGAGTCTTTTTATCTCTGAGAAAATATTTGCAGCTAAATGCAGTGAGTAAATGTAAATTAGGCTTTGTTAGCCAGAGCATGAAAATCAGGTACAAGTCAGTAAACTACTTAAGTTTTTCTGAGATGATGTCATGATGAAAGACTGTATGAAGTTTCTTTACCAAAGGTCTTTTAGTCTCTGGGAAACAATGCTAAAAGCAGTAGGTAGACGTAAATTTGGCTATGTTCAACAGAGCATGAGAAGTAGGTCTAGACCTTGACCCACAAACCACATTGGTGTTGCACAGATAATGTCATGATGTACCCCTGTGTGAAGCTTTCATCACAACAGGTCCCTTCCTGTCTGAGAAATGGAGCTAAAAGCAGTGGGTAAACATTGTTGACCACAACAACAACGACACGCCCACTGCCTGAAAATGATCCCTTTGTCGCTCCTGCTTGCAAAAGCAGTTGCAACAAAAAGGATGTCTACCCATATACCTTAATCACACCGGATAGGTGGCAATCGAAAATGCTCGTACAATCGACAAATGGGCATCAAAAAACCTTAGAAACAGTATTTCGATTGCAAATTGTTGACAATTGGCAATTGAAAACGCGGTTTCTAATGTTTTTGATCTGTGTTAATCGATTGTTAGGAGTGTTTTCGATTGCCGCCTACCCGGTGTGCTAGTGGTAAAATTTACCTTTTGTAAATTAATCACTTGTATCACATCATGAATGGAAGTATGAGTGGGTGGGGGAGTCTTCTCCTCCGAGGGGGTGGGGCTGATTGTTGCTGGCTCTGAGTGGGGTGGGGAATGTGATTGAGCATTTTCACCTCTCTCCTGCTGAAAAAGAAAACACAATTTGGTAAATCTGAGAAGTTCAATATTTAACCCTTATAGCACCAAAAATGAAAATAGATGAATTTGCAAACAGCACAGTTCTAGAAGAGGTGGCTCATAATGAGCAACCCCATCTGCATCTACACTGTTTGCCCTTTATATAATCTTTAAATTCTCTTGAACTAACCATTTTTTGAAATTTTGCAGAAATAAATTTTATCATTAAAGACCTTTTACTAAAATAAATCAGATTTTCAAGGGAAGCAACTATACCATTTTCAATTTTGCCTCCCTTCTTAAAGACAGACAACTCTTGAGAGAGAAAATTTGCTCCTTCAGGGCAAATTCTTCCTTTTAATAACAGACCCCATTTCGGAACGGCTCCATCCACCAGAGAAACAAACAGAACATCACAAAAGTTGTTCCCCTTTGAAAAAATGATGGAAAAACATGGAGGTGTGCCAGTACACCTTAAACAGTGCTTTTACAAACACAAGACATTTTAAAAATGTAAACTTTATTTATTTTACATCGATTGCATTGAAAGCTCACGCGAACTTATCTAAATACTCTTGATGGCACGGATGTTGGCGCGTTTGTGGTCCTATACTGGTGGAGGAAAGTGGAGTACCCAGAGAAAACCACCGACCTCGGACAGGCGACCACTACCCTCCCACATGACGACCCCGGGATTCCAACCCGCGCTGCAGAGGTGGAAAGCGAGTGCTCTATCCACCACACTATCTGGGCCCCTTTTTAAAACATATGTTGTGGCATGGCCTGCGGAGAGTCAGAACAGTAAAATATTAAAAACAATATGAGAAAAGAGTACCAATACATTGAATTTTGATACCTTACTAGGCCTTGATACAAATGTATTACTTGCAAAACATGACAGCTATATTTGAACCAGCACATGACAAAACCAACAAAGTGGCATGACTGTGTGCCCAGCAAAGACTCAGATCAGCCTGGGCATCAGCCCAGTCTGATCAGAGCCTTTGCTGTTGACATGAAATGTAGCACAAACCCTTAGCTACCCTTTAAGTGCCCTGCAGAGACTCTGATCAGACTGGGCTGATGCCCAGGCTGATCTGAGTCTTCGCTGGGGGGCACATACCACTTTGTTGGTATTGTCGTATCTTGGCTCATTTCATCTTCTCCCACACTGTCTACAAGTCTGAGAAAATCAAATGTAAAATTGGAACAGAACTTCCTGAACATAGAATGTAGACCCTGATCACACCCCTCTCAATGAGAAGTCTGATCAGCAGCTGCACTGTTTGCCATGCTGTCAGCTGTTTTTGCCATAGCACCACATGTTCAATTTAAGGATCATTACAGAACTTGGTCAGCAGGTGTCCCAATGTTAGAGCTACTGCAGTAAGTATGTATGTCAGTTTACTCACCTCCTTTGGATGAATGGGAGAGGCCATCTTGAGGGGTTTAACTGCCATCCGCTCCAAATTGTCATCTCTTCTGCAAGTAATAAAACATAAATAGTTACATTTCAGGAAACAACTGATGATCATGTTCTGTTCTACAGATCTGTTAAGTATCATTAACCCATTCCATTCGGGATACTATCCGGGCAAACAGTTTAGATCTCAGATCAGGCCACACATACAGTTTGGATCCAGATCAGGCCACACAAATGTGTGGCCTGGTCTGAGATCCAAACTGTTTACTGCTTAGAAGAGTTAGACCAATATTGTCAAAATACTTTTGTCAACAATTTCAGCATACGACAAAAAATACCCAGAATGCAATGGGTTAAAAGAGTATCCAAGTAACAGCACCAAAAGGGAGATCACTCAAAAAGTATAGAAAAATTCTAGTATGATCCACATTGTAATGGATTGTTCAGTTTCAACTGTGAAGTTTCATGTAAATATTCTAACAGGTTTTCAAGTTATGTAGTGGACGAAAAAATGTTAATGGATGGCCAGATGCCAGACTCATTTCTATATTCCAAAAACCTTCCCATGGGAATAAAACAATATGCTAAGGCACAGTTCTATCAGAATCTAGGCTGTTCCAATGTGCATGAAGTGCCCATGTGACATTTAAACCTCAAATAACATTTCCTTTTCATATTTGTAAGGACTGTTTCATGTTTTGTTTTCTGCCTTACTTGCAGACTGGCTAAAGTTGATGAGAAATAAACAGTTGAGCTGTGACATGACAAAACCAACAAAGTGGCATGTGTGCCCAGTGAAGACTCAGTTCAGCCTGGGCATCCACCCAGTCTGATCAGACTTTTCGCTGTGCACTTAAAAGGAAAATTATAGGTGGGTCTAAGCTAGCTCCATGCGAACAGCGAAGACTTTGATCAGACTGGGCAGATGCCCAGTCTGGTCAGAAGTTTCGCTGTGCACTGAAAGGGTAGCTATAGGGGTCTATTAAAGCTAGCTCCATGCAAACAGCACAAACAGCGAAGACTCTAATCAAACTGGACGGATGCCCAGGCTGATCTGACTCACAGCTAGGCGGACATGCTACTGTTGATTTTATTGTGTCAGGGCTCATTCAATGAATAAGTTAGCCAGACTTATTAACACACAAATATATCAAATACAAATATGACCTTCAGATTTAGAAGCGAGATAAGAAATAAATCTATCTCACTGAGACATAGCATCAATAATCGGGATGATTTGTGTAGCTAAACCCTTAGAGCGCCAAAACAGCAGACAACAAAATTTACGTCTGCAAAATTCAAAATAATGTTTGGTTCCAGGTATATCATGTTGAGAATACAAATAACAGGGGGCAAACAGGGCAGATCCAGATGAGGCGGCTCATTATGAGCCGCCTCATATGGATCTACTCTGTTTGCAACTTCAATTATTTCATTTTTGGTACAATAAGTAGTAATCTCAGCCAGCAGCACACCAAATGGTACCTTATAGTATGTGTGAAGAGAGAGAACTCAGATCAGCAGTGTCATCCACAGTCTGATCAGAATCTAACCTCTTTGTGTAAACAGTCTATGAATCCTAAAGGATCTAAAATGTGTAAAGTAAAGACTCTGATCAGTTTGTGCAAAAAACACTGCTGCTTTTCATGAGAAGCCAATCAATCATCTGTATAAAAAGAATTATTGTAGTTTTTTTACACCAACCCAAATTTGGGGAAAAATCTCCCATAGCTCCTACAGGTGAGACAAAAGTGGCAGAGAGCATGGACATGTAACCCGTCACCTTCAAAGCCAATATGTGACTGACCTACCTTAAAAGGACAAATTTGACGTCAGGGGTGTTAAGACCTTTGATTATTGCTGAAGCATTGAGATGAGATCTACCATACAACACATTACCATTCACCTGCAATACAATATACAGAAAAGTTTCTGAAAATTTGTAGTGTGTTACATAATGCTCAGTATGGTACTGAATTAAGTTCAGTATAGTACTATACAATGTGCTAAATTATGCTCAGTTTGATACTAAATTAGGCTCAGCATGGTACCCGAGTCCTTTAGTTAAGGACTCTGGTATCAAACTGAGACTAATGCACTAAATCAGGCATTATGGCACTTCATTAGGTTTGGTATGGTATCAGAGTCCTTTAGTTAAGATCTCTTGTATCATTCTAAACATCCTAAATTAGGTTCCGTTTGGTACTAAATTGGGTGCAGTACAGTACCACAGTCCCTTATAACATGTTAAATAAGGTTCAGTATGGTACTGAATTAGGTTTGGTTTGGTACCATTGTCCAACATAATGTGCCTAATTAGGTTCAGTTGTGAACCTATTTATCACATTGTTGGCGTTACCTCCAGAGGCTGATCATCATCCCAAACTTGAATCTGGCAATATGGATGGACAGATGAATTGTGATTTTACATCTTTTTAAAAAGAATTTCAGTCATATCAGGACGATGGGTGGGTGATAGTGAAAGGCTGTGGGCAGTGAAACCGGCTTATGATTGAAAAGATTTCCGCCTTCAGCGGATCTCAAGCCTGGGACCCGCAGGCCAGCACTTAACCTACTGAGCTACTGGGGCACCATCTGGCTATATACATGTACCATAAAATGTAGTAAATTAGGTAGTAAAGTATGGTTCCAGAGTCTTTAATTATATGCTAATCAAAACTACGTTCAATACTGTACTGGCATCCTTTATAATACTATTCTGTGCCATACTGAACAAGTAAAATACTATGTTATTTATATGCATTACCTCTAAGAGCTCATCCCCAACTTGAATCTGACCATCTACCCCTGCTGCACTGTCGGGCTGGATCCCCGCTACAAAGACACTCATTGTGTTTCTGTCCTTGTTCCCAGCCAAGCTGATACCAAGCCCAGTCTGGCCTCGTTTCAGTTCCACCAATAGCAGCTCTCCATTTAGTTCTCCATATCTTCGTTGTATTCTCTCTGTAACGAGATATTAAATAAGATCATTCACCATATATACAGGTCAGTGCCGAAAATGAAAGTCCAAGTGACCTCTATGTATTTGTGTCGCTCATTTTTTCCCATTATTTTGCCTTGCTGAACAGATCAAGGGCTGTAACTCTGACAATAAAGGTCCACTCATGATGGCAAAAAATAATTGAGCCGCAACACGACAAAACAAAGAAAGTGGTTGTGTGCCCATTGCAGACTCAGATCAGCCTGGGCATCCATCCAGTCTGACAGAGTCTTCCCTGTGCACTGAAAGTGTAGCTAAGGGCCTAAGCTAGCTCCATGCGGACAGCGAAAACTGATGAGACTGGGCGGATGCCCAGGCTGATCTGAGTCTTCGCTGGGTGCACATGCCACATTGTTGGTTTTGTCATGTCGCGGCTCAATATTATGAACAACATCAAGTGATGATAACAATATCCTGAAAGTTTTATGAAAATACCTTGAAAACTGGAATAAGAGTAGCATCTACCTGACGTCAGGGGCGGTATAACTAGCAGAAAGAGCTCAATCCTTTAATTAACAGTAGTAAGGTGATTTGGTGTATTTTCAGGTGTAGTAACTTTACTTTTTTTGCCTCTCATCTCAGTAAAGGTGGGGGTCAACTCTTCAAGAAAGGAATTTGCTCCTCTAGGAGCAAATTCTTTCCTTTAAGAGTAGACCCCCTGTCAAAGATCTACCCCATCCAGAGAAGCAAACAGGAATTCATGCAAGTTAATATAACAGAATTTTTGCACAGAGGCAGGGGGTGTTTAATATAGCAGGGGCATTTAATAGGATAATATGGTATGTATCACAGAATTCTTTTAGTTTGGAGCCTGGTTGCCTGGAACAGTACTCAATTGCTCCACTGATCTAGGGAATAAAGCTTTTATGTGCTTCCATATCATGAGAAGTTTGGCTTTAGGCATTCCTGAATATTGCACAAGCTTGTATCAACCTAAACCCATGTGTAATCAGTTTTGCGCATGCACAGATGAGCCTGAAGATGGCTGAACCTAATGTAGATTTCAAAACATTAAACTATGCAAGCTCTGATCAGACTGTGCATGTGTGCCGGCTGTGCTCGGCACGTGCAGGTTTTCTTATGATGCAACATTTGGCAACTGATCCGCAACATAACAAGGCAGCAAACTTGATCGGATCAGTCTGACAGTTTTATTGGTTCCATACATACAGTAATATTGAATGTGTTCTAATTGTTATCTAGTCTACAATTAATGAATTTAAGGTGAACTGGTGCACTCTCAGGGGCAGCAACTCTGTCATTTTCATTTTTGCCTCTTTTCTCAATACAGATCAACTCTTAAAGAAAGAATATGTTCAAGGAGCAATTTCTTTCCTTTAAAAGTTGTTCTCCTTTTGAAAGTGTTTCCTTCAAAACCAAACAGGAAGTCACAAAAGTTGCCTCCCTACAGAACAACACTTCCACGGAATGCGATGTCTTGCCTGTGTATTGTTAAAACGCAGAGCTAAACCAGAAAGCCTGATACAAAGTTTAACCTTTCAGCCTCTGATGCACACACTGACACAAAAGAAGTAATACCTATGTCTGGCTTCTTCATTCGCAGGTGAGACAAAAATGGCAAAACAATGGTGGTCTAAACTCAATAATGAATTCCGAAGAAGCCCTGAAAATGTTAATATCAATCTCACTCTGAATTTGGCAGTCAAAACCTGAAATTGTCAATGTAGAATTCAGCCTTGAAAATGTTAAATGTCAAATCCTGCCCTAAAATTACCAATGTCAAATCCCAACCCTGAGACTGTCAATGTCAAATCCTTCCCTGAAACCTACTAATATCAAATTTGTCCCTTGTCAATGATGAATCCCATAATGAAACTGTATATGTCAAATCCTGCTCAGAAACTGTCAATGTCAAATCCTGTCAAGATTGTCAATGTCAAATCCTGTCAAGAAACTGTCAGCGTCAAATCTAGCCCTGAAATTTGCAAACTAGGCAAAATTTTAAAGCTGGTTCTGCAGACTGTCAGATCAGTATAAACATTAGGTATCACTTATAGATGTTTTAAGACAGGAAAAAGATGATATTCTGTAAAAGAAATATAATGAAGAATCTAAGAATGTCATGTTTCTTGGTAATTTCTGCCCTGAATCGTGCTGCAGACACATATTTCCTCATCATTCTACTTATATACTGGCACTTACAAGGTTTAAATAAGGCAGAATTGCCGTTAGATCTTGGAATCATAAGAATTCATTAGATACAAACGCTGTCTCTTTGTGATAAAGATGAACTTTGTGTTGCTATATAGTCATAATTTGCCGAAGACATGAATGACAAAATAAACAGGAAAGGTTCTTTATTTACAAGATCCTTTTCACTGACCACCATCTCAGGGTTGCCACTTATCCACCCCACTTCAAAATTCCCTGACTTTTCCCAGTGACTTTTCCCTGACATTTTACAGTTTTTAATACCTTTTTATGGATCCAAAAATTGATTTTACAATTGCTACCTGTGGTATCTGAATATTGGGAGTTATTTTTAAAGGAAAGAATTAATTTTGCTCTCAAAACAGCAAATGAGCCGCGACGTGAGAAAACCAACAAAGTGGTTGTGCGCCCAGCGCAGACTCAGATCAGCCTGGGCATCTGCCCAGTCTGATCAGAGTCTTCGCTGTCCGCATGGAGGTAGCTTAGACCCTTAGCTACCCTTTAAGCGCTCAGCGAAGAGTCTGATCAAACTTGTCGGATGTCTAGGCTGATAGGAGTCTGCACTGGGCGCAAGACTACTTTGTTGGTTTTCTCGTGTCGCGGCTCAAATTCTTTCCATTAAGAGTAGCCCCTAATGAGGACTTGGGAGATTGTGTTATACAATCTCTCTAGAAAGTACATCCTTTAATTCCCCTTGAACAGAATGTGAAGACTGACATAGCCATTAATTTTCAAACTCCCTGACTTTTCAAATCCTTTCCAAATTTCCCTGGCCAACCACAAAATTCCCTGATTTTTCCCTGACCTGGAAAAAAAATCCATTTTCCCTGACCATGGCAACCCTGTATAATCTCAAATCAGTCGCATAATATTTGGACTTCCCCATCATTCCTCATTTCTATATTTTAAGTATTTGGGTACATTGCCATGTTTTTCTGCCATTTTTTTGAAGGGAAAAGAATTTTGCCCCAAGGGAGTAAATTCAAATTCTTTAAGTCTTGAGTTAACCCCTATTGAGAAGGGAAGCAAAAATGAAAACGGCAGAGTAGCTTCCCCTGAAAGTGTAATATTCACCTTAGATTTGGACAAGTTTTTCTTCCAGTCAGAGGATGGGGTGGTGTAGCTGGGCAATTTCAAAATCGTGCTGAGTAACTTTCAGTGCCGGGTGCCCTACTAGTTTTGATTGACTGATTGATTGTTTTGGATTTAACGGCTCTTTGAGACAGTATTTCAGTCTACGTAGGGCCGTCTCCCAGAGAAAGGGAGAAAGCAGAGAGAAATGACAGATGAGAGAAAAAATGTCCAAACAACCCCCACCGGCACCTACTGCAAGCACAGTAGGCCCTTTCCCTACTATTATCCAATTAAATCAGTAGGATGCCCTGGCAATGGAATTTACACGTAGCACCATCACACCACCCGACAAGCCCCTACTAGTTTTGATAATAGTTAAGGGCAAGGGCCTCCTGTGCTTGCAGTAGGTGTGGGTGGGGGTTGTTTGGATATATTTTCTGTCCATCTATCATTTCTTTTTTTTTTTCCCTCTCTTTTGGAGAGGGCCCAATATAGACTGAAATACTGTCTCAAAGAGCCGTTAAACCAAAAACAACCAACCGACCGAATGCAGTCTGAGGATGTTTCATATACAGTCATCAGACAGTGTAGACCCAGATCAGACTTGTCTGTACTGCATTTTGTCGTAAATATTCCGACAACTTGTCTGTACTGCATTTTGTTGTAAATATTCCGACAACTTGTCGGAATATATTTTGTTGTAAATATTCCGACAACTTGTCGGAATATTTACAACAAAATGCAGTACAATATTCCGACAACTTGTCTGTACTGCATTTTGTCGTAAATATTCCGACAACTTGTCGGAATATTTACGACAAAATACAGTACAGACAAACTGCCAGTTCAATCCCATCTTCTCATTACTTTAGCCGAGGACAATAATGAGGTGTTTATATGCGCAGACAGAGAGACATAATAATAAAAAATCGGCAGTTGCGACAGAGTTATTGTAACAAAGCTTATGATGTCATGTTAGACTTCAGAATATTTCTCCCCCAAGTCAGTCTGTGTGCATTGTAAATCTTTCCAGCAACTGTACTGAGCAAAAAAAGTGAAATGCCACACTTTTAATGATATTAAGGTGAACTGTTACACTGCCAGGGTAAGCATCTATGGTATTGTCAATACAGCCACCCTTCTCTATGGGGTAAACTCTTAAAGGAAAGTTTGTTCTCCTCTTGGAACAAATTCTTTCCTTAAAGGGAGGCTGGACCCCATTTTGGAAGGGCTTCTTTGCAAGGGAAGTAGACAGGAATCCACAAGAACTGTTCTCCTTCAGATGTCAGAAATACAAGAAGGTGAATCCTGTCACTTTAGAAATAGTCACCTAAATCTCAGCGGCAAATAATGTCATTACATCGCACTGCACATTCATGCGACATCATTATGTCCCACTGACATCAGTACAACATCATTACAACGTCACCTGCCTGCTGGGATAGGACAGGCACAATACTGATACAATGTGTAATCAATACTTATGTGATGTAATGTGTATGAATATATCATCATGTTTTTCCACCATTTTTACAGAGAGAGACAACTTTTGTAACTTTCCATTTGCTTTTCTTCCAAAAAAAGGTCTACTTTTAAAGGATAGTATTTGCTCCTACTGGGGCAAATTCTTTCCTTTAAGAGTTGACCCCCAATAAGGAGGGAGGCAAGTATGAGAAATAGCAGATTTGCTTCCCCTGAAATGAATATTTGCACCTTAATGTTGCAATGAAATCAATACAATGTCATTTAAGACGGCATTTACACTGTTTCAGTGGTGTGTGTCGGTCAGGAATATTCTAAGCAATTTGAACAATAAATAAAAAGTGGCTTTTCTTTTTTTATTAAGTATCCATTCTTCTGATTGCCCATAGTGCACTGAGTAAATTTCTTCGGCTGTTTGCACCAAAAGTTTTGTTTAATTTGTCAGTTTAAGACTTGAAGTGTCGGTTTAAAGTTTCAAACCTCATCAAACATAATTGAATTTAAGGAATCAACTCTCCAAAGAATTAAATTATTCATCTTCAACATTGGTACTTGATCTAGTTTTGAAGCATTATAATTTGCAGTTTCAGCCAGCCCCTATCATTTCCCCAGTGTTGTTGTTCATGGCCAATCCAAAGCACCAGTGGCAGCGATTCCCTAGACTGCCTCCAGACTCCAGTAAAAATAGCCATCAGAGGAGATGGCAAATCCCCCGACCGCAGGCCCCCTGCGCCTTGGTAAACAGGGTGCACTTCAAAACGCATATAAATAGTATACTGTCATTCTTTTATGCTCCTTATTGACATTATCTGCTTAACAGATGCATGATTATCTAACACTCAGACCAAAACAGTATGCCAGATTGCTAAAAAGAGGTAAAATCTCAAATAGCAACCATGTAGACAATGTATTGCATACGATACATTCAACATTTCAAAATGTGTGAATAACTTCTAAAGTACAAGCCCTACAAATCTAATTTTGAGCTCTCTAGTAAGTGAATTTGGACAAAGAATCCAAATCTGTAAAAAAAATATATATATTTTTTTTTTGAAGGGGGGGGGGGGGGGGGGGGGGGGGGGGGGGGGAGGACTCGGAAAAGTATGAAAGCAAGAGATGTCATTCTTGTATGAGACAAACTGTCATGATCTGATCTCTATATCTGTGAAATATCATAAAAATATTTCAAAGGGTATTCAAGTTATGGAGCGGACACTAAATCACACCTAAAACCATCAAGGGAAAATAACTCAAAAAGTTAGAAAGCAAGAGTTGTCATTCTTGTTCGCCACACATCAGCATGACCTGTTCTACATAACTATGAAGTTTCATGAAAATATTCCAAAGGGTATTCAAGTTATGGCGTGGACACAAAATCACACCTAAAACCATCAAGGGGAAATAACTCAAAAAGTAAGAAAGCAAGAGTTGTCATTCTTGTTCGCGACACATCGTCATGACCTGTTCTACATATCTGTGAAGTATCATGAAAATATTTCAAAAGGTATTCCAGTTATGGAGCGGACACGAAATCACACCTAAAACCATCAAGGGGAAATAACTCTAACAGTAAGAAAGCAAGAGTTGTCATTCTTGTTCGCGACACATCGCCATGACTTGCTCTACATATCTGTGAAGTTTCATGAAAATATTTCAAAGGGTATTCAAGTTATGGAGTGGACACGAAATCACACCTAAAACAATCAAGGGGAAGTAACTCAAAAAGTAAGAAAGCAAGAGTTGTCATTCTTGTTCGCGACACATCGCCATGACATGCTCTACATAACTGTGAAGTATCATGAAAATATTCCAAAGGGTATTCAAGTAACAGAGCGGACACGAATCTGCCAAAAATTCACCAAAGGGTAGATAACTCAAAAATTACAGAAGCAAGAGCTACCATTCTTGCACGCGACACCTGTTCTACATAACTGTGAAGTATCATGAAAATATTCCAAACAGTATTCAAGATATGGAGCGGACAAGAAAATGTTTACGGACGGACAGACGGATGGACGGACGGACGCCAGGCTCATCGCATTATCCCCCGACCGAAACGCATTATCCCCCGAACCTTTCGGTCGGGGGATAATAAATGTTAGTCAGTTGAAAGGAAAAACTTTTATTTTTCTCTAATTTAAAAAGACAATGTCAAACTTGAAGGAGATGATTGTATCAGGAGATGATTGTATAAGTTTTGATGCTTGTTAAGATTTTGCAAATTTAACAAGCTAAATTTTCTGGCCTCTTAAATTATGCCGGAGAATAGGTATTCCAGGTATATTACACTCCCCTGGTTAACTATGTATAATACAAGGGCTGTTCCGAAACGAAAAAGAGCTGTTATGAAATGAAAAAGAGTCATAAATCCAAATGACCTGATGACCAGGTCGTCTGGTAACTATGACTCTTTTTTTGTTTCGTCACAGCTCTTTTTTTTTCTCGTAACATTCTCACCTGTCTGGACATTATCACAAAACAGAGTGAAACTTGAAAACTCAACAAAGTTTACACCACCTTCGTCGGAAAAGTGATACCTTTACACCTTTACATCTTGCTTCTGGTCTTGCTTCTGCTAGTTGCCGGCGAGTATTAATTTTGTGAAAATTTCTTGGTTTACAAAAAGTTGTGTTTTTACTATAAACAAGTATGGCCTTGAACCAGATCTGATGCTCATCTCCTGTACTTTGTCTGGTGTTCTGGTATTACTACTCCAAGCCACAGGTAAAGTTGCATTTAGAAGACAGGCTTCTCCAACAATTTCTTTTAACATTGTAAAACATACATTTGTTGTAAATACTCATTAGAGCTACCTCATCGAGGCACTTCTTTTGAGGAGCCACAACATACATATTTTAAGGAGAATGAGTGTCTTGTGGTTTTACGTCCTTTTCAAAAATATTTCAATCATATCAGGACAATCAGAGGGTGATAATGAAAGGTTTTTTTTTTACTAGCAGCAAGAAAGAGTTGCCAAAATGCAATAAAGTGCTTCATTTATGTCTCTGTACCAGTGTATGACCAGAATTATGAGCCCTTAGGCTAGTAGCTCAGTGGATTAAGGCTGGAGGTCCAGGTGAAGTCAGATATCTTTTCAATACAAACAAGGTTCCATTGCACATAGCTGTCATTATCACCCTTCTACTGGCTCAATATGACTGAAATAGTATTGAAAGGGCCATAAAACCATAACAACCAGAATCTTCAGTCTACTGTCTACAATGAGCAGAGAGGTCGAATTTTTAGAAGTTTCATTCCCCAAATTTTTGCTTATTATCTGGAGTATAGGTAACATGAAATGATTTTAGCGGAAGTGCATACTGCTGCATAATCTCCTGAAGACTGCATCATGCATCAGTAACCAATTCTGAGCATCTAAAAAGAAAACAGTTGAATTTGCAAACAGTGTAGATCCAGATGAGGCAGCTCATAATGAGCTGCCTCATCTGGACCTACACTGTTTGCCTTATAGTCTTTGAATTACTAATATGATGATACAACGTGGACGAAACATTTTTGAAATTTTTCAGACATAAATTTTGTCGTCTGCTTTTTTGGCGCTTTAAGGGTTAATTGCTGTCTGGCTGTTTGTCTTAGAATGTAAATATCATAAACAAGATGGGAAAGAGTGTATCTTATGTTTATATTATACAGTTTTGTTCTGTTAATTATTAACAACAATTCCCTTGTCTGGTAAACATCATAGCATCTTGTTTTTTAAGTGCCCTGATCTGTTTTCAGGAAAGCCCTGGTAGCTCACTGGCAAGGCCTACTGATCTAGCAGACCCGGGTTTGAGCCCCACTTAAGGCAAAACTCTTTTCTACCGTAAACAGGGTTCCATTGCACAAGCCTTTCACTATCACCCGCCCATCATCCTGATATGACGGAAATACTGTTGAAAAGTACGTTTTCAGGACTGGCAGTCCAAATTTAAACTGTCTTTGTTTCCTGGGTGTTTAATTCTGACAAAAACTTTTTTAACCTACCCATTGGTCAAGGAGTTGACATCACAACAGTGGGGTTGATGAAAGGAATTGTTACTAGCTTTATTCAGTTGTGCTAACCCTTAAAGTGCCAAAAGCAGACAACACTAGAGCAAGTGAGCCATTCTGAAGAAAACTTGCCTCAACATCACGTTTATAAAATGATACATATTTATATTCAGTTTTAAGAAATTTCATTCAATGGCACATTATAGTCAAAGCTAATTTGTGGATTTAAAATTCAATTTAGGGGCAATAACTCATGCACTACTAATGCCATTATGACAAAACTTCATGTGCACTGCCCTATAATTAAAGTACACTATTGTATTAAGTTTCATGAAATTCAATCCATTAGTTACTTATATGACTCAATTTGTTGATTTTTAAGTGATTCTAGGGAAATAACTCATGCATTACTAAAGTGATTCCAACACCAGAGGACCATTGGTCCTGTAGCTCACCTGAGTCCATTCATCCTCAGCACTCAGGGGTAAGTAACGCTAAGGCAAATTGTACAATATGACAGAATTTTGAAGTCTGCTTCTTGAGAACATTTCTGTAAAACTTTTGTCAAAATATCTACTGTAACACAGAAATAAATGCTAATTTACATTTTTCCCATTATAAGTCTATGGAAACTTTAAGTTGCCATCGCAACAAACCACATGGGCAACAATAATGAAAACTAGACAATCACTAAAGGTGATGAATGCCCCCGCCATATGCCTCACTAGAAAAGTAATGTGTTAAAACATATTTGTGTGAAGTTACATCAAAATCTGTCAATAAATAAAGGTGCTAGAGGGATGACTGAGTTTTTCTTAAAAATATCAACTGTGACCTTGACCTTGGAACTACAACCCTGAAAGGTTTACTTGTCCAAGATATTGTCATACTTAATATATGTGTGAAGTTCTATCAAAATCAGTTAAAAAATAAAAGCGCTAGAACCATGACAAAGATTTACATTTACCTATAATAGCATCTGTGACCTTGACCTTGGACCTACAATGATGAAGGTAAATTTGTCCCAGATATTGTCAAGCTAAATATTTGTGTCACATTCCAGAGGGATGACAGCATATTTTCTAAAATAGCAAATATGACCTTGACCTTTACCCTGAAATGCTGGATCACGAACTTGTCCAAGATATTGTCACACTAAACATTTGAGTGAAGTTACATCAAAATTGTCAATGAATAGAGGAGTAGAGGAATGATAAAGTTTTTTTCTAAAAATAGCAACTGTGACCTTGACCTTGGACCTGCGGTGCTGAAACAGTAATTTATTCAAGATATTGTTATACTTAACATTTATGTGAAGTTACATCAAAATCGATCTATAAATGAAAGCGCTGGAGCAATGCCCTAGTTTTTCTGAAAATAGCAACTGTGACCTTGACCTTCATCCTACAAACCTGAAACGCAAAGTTGTTCGAGGTTCTGTCATACCCAATAAAGCTGTGATGTAATATCAAAATCTGTTAATAAATGAGGCCGCTAGAGCGACGATAAAAGGTGAGATTGTATTTAAGCTATGGAAATATGGTCAAAATATGTATGTTATTCAAGGGGACATAATTCTGCAATAAAGACCTGACTGAAAGTTATGTTTCCTTTATGCACATGTTCAATGCATGTCTGAACTGTGTTGCAAGTTTCAAATCCTTACATCAAATACTATTGGAGGAGTTGCAGAGACAAGAACAGTACTACAAAGTGTGAAATATGGGCAAAATATGCATGTCATTCAAGGGGATGTAATTCTGCCATAATGACCTGGATCAAAGTTTTGTTTCCTTTATGCACATGTTCAATGCACGTCTGAACTGTGTTACAAGTTTCAAATCCCTACATCAAATACAATTCGAGGAGTTGCAGAGACAAGAACAGTACAACAAATGTGAAATATGGTCAAAATATTTATGTTATTCAAGGGGACATAATTCTGCATTGAAGACCTAAATCAAAGTTCTGTTTCCTTTATGCACATGTTCAATGCATGTCTGAACTGTGTTGCAAGTTTCAACTCCCTACATTAAATACTGTAGGAGGAGTTGCGGAGACAAGAACAGTACTCAAATGTGAAATATGGTTATAATATGTATATTATTCAAGGGGACATAATTCTGCAACCAAGACCTTAATCAAAGTTCTGTTTCCTTTATGCACATGTTCAATGCATGTCTGAACTGTGTTGCAAGTTTCAACTCCCTATATCAAATACTGTGGGAGGAGTTGCGGAGACAAGAACAGTACTCAAATGTGAAATATGGTCGTAATATGTATATTATTCAAGGGGACATAATTCTGCAATAAAGATCTTAATCAAAGTTCTGTTTCCTTTATGCATATGTTCAATGCATGTCTGAACTGTGTTCCAAGTTTCAGCTCCCTGCATTGAATACTGTAGGAGGAGTTGCGGAGACAAGAACAGTACTACAAAGTGTGACGGACGGACGGACGTACGTACGTATGGACGGACGGACGGACGTATGCACGGGCGGACAAGGGCAAAACTATATGCCCCTCCCCACTTCGTGGCGGGGGCATAAAAATAGAAATTCAATAGAGGCTATTACTGAGATCCTTTCAGTAAAGTTTCAGGTTTATCGTCCAATTTTTTAGTATATTTTCTGTTTTTAACAATTTGGTTACCATGGCAACCAGCCAAATTGTGCCATTTGCATAAATTTCCTGCGGTTGCTAGAGAGCTACTCCAGGAACAATTCTGTGAAAGTTTTGTGCAAATATCTGCAGCGATATAGCAATAAATGAAAATTTTCAACCTTCCTATTATAAGTCAATGGCAACTTAAAGTGCCAACAGAAACAAAACTACTGGAGTAACTGCCATGAGTAACAGTATTTTTATAGAGGCTGGTATTAAGATCCCTTCTGCAAATTTAGAGCTGTATCAGTCTTATAGTTTTTGAGATGATTATTTAAGTTTTTCAATTTTTCCGTTGCCATGGCAACCAGCCAAATTCTGCAATATGCATAAATTTAATAGGGCTGCTTGAGGACTACTCAAGAAACATTTCTATGGAAGTTTTGTCAAAATATCTGCATCGACATAGCAATAAATGCAAATTTTCTATTTTGCCATTATAAGTCAATGGCAACTTTGAGCTCCCATAGCAACCAAACTGCTAAAGCAATTGCCAAGAAAAACAGTACTTTTATAGAAGCTAGTACTAAGATCCTTTCTGTGAAGTTTGGGCTTTATTGGTTTCATAGTTTCTGAGGAGATGATTTTTGAATATTTTTTCTATTTCTAATCATTCGGTTGCCATGGCAACCAGCCAAATTGTACAATTGACATATATTTCATGTGGTTGATAGAGGACTACTCAAGGAACATTTCTGTAAAAGTTTTGTCAAAATATCTGCACCTACCAAGCAATAAATGCAAATTTTCTATTTTGCCATTATAAGTCAATGGCAACTTTAAGTTCCCATAGCAACCAAACTGCTAGAGCGATTGCCAAGAAAAACAGTACTTTTATAGAAGCCAGTACTAAGATCTTTTCTGTGAAGTTTGGGCTTTATTGGTTTCATAGTTTCTGAGGAGATGATTTTTGAATATTTTTTCTATTTTTAATCATTTGGTTGCCATGGCAACCAGCCAAATTGTGCAATTGACATAAATTTCATGTAGTTGATAGAGGACTACTCAAGGAACATTTCTGTAAAAGTTTTGTCAAAATATCTGCAGTGACATAGCAATAAATGCAAATTTTCAATTTTTCCCATACAAGTCAATGGAAACTTTAAGTTGCCATAGCGATTTGGATAAAAAACAGTATTATTGGTTCCCCCTGCCTATAGATGCTATATATGAAATTTGGTTACAATGGGCCTTGTAGTTTCAGAGGAGATGTCGTTTGAAAATGTTGATGGACGGACGACGTACGACGTACAACGGATGCCTGCCTATACTATAAGCTCACCTGTGAGCCTTCGGCTCAGGTGAGCTAAAAACTTGAAATGTATCACTCTGTGAGAGTGTGTTATTGTTTAATCCATGGTAAACAGCTATAGTCATGTCGGGACGGTCAATTAACTTAACCACATTATTCTTAGGCAGGCTTAGACCTCCTAACCTAAGCGGTTAACCAGTACTAAGTGCACTTACTTTCACCAGTAAATGACAGCTGCCCTTCTTGAATCAGGAGAAGGAGAAATGAAAGTCAGTGGCCGGACCGGGTATCAAACCAAGGACACTATGTTACAGTGATACATATTCAGTATAAGAATCCTATTTATTAATTTTTTCAAGTTACAGCTATATTTGTCAGTTTTATATTGATTAAAGGGACATAACTCATGCACTATTTATGCAATTCTGATGAAACTTCATTCATGTACACAGCTGTGTTATGGTGATGCACATTTGTTGAAAGTTTCATGAAATTCCAGTCATTGGTTACTTAGTTTTGGCTCATTTTATTGACTTTAAATCAATTTAAGGGTTATAACTCATGCAACATTGGAGCCAGTCTGATGGAACTTGACAAGCATCAGCACGTTACAATGATATATTTATATTATGTTTCACAAAAATTCTGTTCAGAGGTTACTAACATAATTGGCTCTGGACGAACGGATTGGAAAGACTGACGGACAGACAGATGGACGGACATGGACAAAATGATAGTCCTCCACCTTTGTGGGGAGATACAAACATATGTTATTTGAGAAAAAGGGAGAAGTATACCCAAACTTTTACCTCAGTATTTGGCACTAACTGAAGCTCTGTAATGACTGATCAAAGGAAACAACATTCCATCATTCCAGAGTGCAATAACAGTAGCTAATAGTAAGATGTACTGTATCTTTACTGTAAATATTTAGTCACCTCAACATATTTTACTGACTCTATCATCTTTGACTCTGGATACCCCATTTGTCATGTGAGGAGATTTCTTTTTGTTCTTTTTTATATAGAGCTGCTGGCACACAGTGCAGCCCCTGATCAGACTGCTCCTTAGGAGCAGTCTGATCAGGGGCTGCCCTGTTTGCCAGAGCATGATCGTCCCAATATTTAGGGTCAATATGATAGCTATTGAAGAGATTGGATTCCAGCAAGTGGTAGATGGATGACTGGAGTTTTTACATCCTTTTCAACAGTATTTCAGTCATATCAGGATGATGGGAGGGTGATAATGAAAGGCTGTAGCAACGAAACCCCTTTTATAGCTGGAAATTTAAGGTTTCCCACTCCAAAGGGAGTTAAATCAAGGACGGCAAGCAAATTACAAACTTCACAGATTCTTTGAGGAGGGTGATAACTTTTTTCTTGCAGCAAGAGACAAACATTGACACATTCGTGTTTCTTATTCATGTACAAAACTTTGAAAGCTTACTTAGATTCTTCAAGAATTCCGTAAAAAGAAGAGGCCAGGTGGAGTTTCAGACGTGCCCAATGGCAAGCCTATGCATACAAAAAAAGAAAACAAAAGTACCAACAGAAATGTAAGAACAGTGAAAATTCCCATTTTTTTTTCCAAGATGGACCAGTCCGTTTTGGAATGTCAAGCATGAGATTGTTTAGAGAAACTTTAAATTTTAATCATTCCATAAGCTAAAGCCAAGCGCTCCAAAATTGGGATATAGGCAAACAGTGCAGACCCAGATCAGGGTCATCACTTTTTGCACACAACAAATGGGTAATTTTCCTCAAAATAAAACAAAAAAAAACGAAAAATAAACTAAACCTGATACCCTTTAAATGACAAATGGACTAGTCCAATATATACAGATAGAAGACTCCACTAATGAGTTAAAGACTATATCAATAATATTTTCAAGATCACCTGCCAAATCTTTTTAACATTCTCAAACAGAATTTATTAAAAGATGTTTATTTCGATCAGATTTCTATCAAAAGCATTAAAACATTCTTGAACTAAAGATAAAAGCATAACAACTGCTTTTAAGATAATTCATCTTTTCCTAAACAAGCCAGAATTTGTACGAAGAGTCTTCAGCTAAGCTAAGAGTTAGTGTACACTCTGAGCCCCTGATAAGAGGGGTTTTAAGATAATTCAAAGATAATTTTTTCTTATTTTTCAATAAAAACATAATGATGTTGTGACCCTTCATTAGAACTGTCTCAGTGAGACAGTTCTAATGACCGGTCACAACATGTTTTTATGGAGAAAAATATGCTGTGATCCTCCAGTGGGAGATGGTTCTAATGGGGGGTCACAACATAATTATGTACCATTTATGTAATTATGTCACAAGATATATTTTTATGGTAAAACATGGACAATTATACTTATATTGTAAGTTACCCTTTCCTATCTGAAGCACTGCTGAGAGACATTATTGCAGTACAATTATACTTATATTGTAAGTTACCCTTTCCTATCTGAAGCACTGCTGAGAGACATTATTGCAGTACATTGTCACAAAACAGAGAGACATTATTGCAGTACATTGTCACAAAACAGAGACATTATTGCAGTACATTGTCACAAAACAGAGACATTATTGCAGTGCATTGTCACAAAACAGAGAGACATTACTGCAGTACATTGTCACAAAACAGAGACACATTATTGCAGTACATTGTCACAAAACAGAGACACATTATTGCAGTACATTGTTACAAAACAGAGAGACATCATTGCAGTACATTTTCACAAAACAGAGAGACATTTTTGCAGTACATTGTCACAAAACAGAGAGACATTATTGCAGTACACTGTCACAAAACAGAGAGACATTATTGCAGTACATTGTCACAAAACAGAGACATTATTGCAGTACATTGTCACAAAACAGAGAGACATTATTGCAGTACATTGTCACAAAACAGAGAGACATTATTGCAGTACATTGTCACAAAACAGAGACACATTATTGCAGTACATTGTCACAAAACAGAGACACATTATTGCAGTACATTGTTACAAAACAGAGAGACATTATTGCAGTACATTTTCACAAAACAGAGAGACATTATTGCAGTACATTGTCACAAAACAGAGAGACATTATTGCAGTACATTGTCACAAAACAGAGAGACATTATTGCAGTACATTGTCACAAAACAGAGCTAAACCAGAAAACTTGAAAAAAGAGTTTGCTCTGCCGCCAGAAAAGTAATACCTATGTTTGCTCCTGCTAGTCGCAGGAGAGACATAAACCTTTCAGATGCCTACCTTCTGGAGTTTCGTTGATATGTAAATTCATTCTGCATGTGACGATCACATCACCAGCTCCTTCACGTGACAAGTCCAGTTTACATCTTCATTGAGTTTGTTTAAAAATCCCAACAGTGTCCTTATCACAATTATCTATCCTCAAATTAATCCGTAAAATGTTACTCTTTCTATCCTTTTTCATCCTGTGTCATTCTCTTTTTCTTTTCTTCCGAATTATACGGTACTTTCTCAGTAGGTACTATGATTTATTATTATCCTAAATACTAGCATATCTGAACCAAAATTTCCAAAAATTTTAACACTAAACAAAGTGCCAGAAATGAAAAAGTTGAATTTGCAAACATCTTAGATCCAGATGAGGTGGCTCATGATGAGCCACCTCATCTAGATCTACACTGTTTGTCTTCTAGTTCCACATTCTCAATATGATAAATTTAGCTTTAACGAAACATTTTTTAGATTGTTATTTTTATGGAGTCTGCTTTTCTTGGTGTTTAAAAGATTAACAAATTGATACAATTGTGTCAAAACTGCTAGCTGAGTATCCATGTATGCAGACCTTCATCAGACTATTCTTACACCATATGCTCAAGACAGTTCCATTTATATCTATATATCAGATCATTATAGTCGACACCAAATCTGTTAGCTGCACAACATGTTTAACTTTAAAGCCCAAAAATAGTGCAGTTGACAAAATTAGCAAAGTTTATGTTTGCCAAAATTTAAAAGTGTTTTGTCAAAGCTATACAATCAATATTCAGAGTGCAAAGACCAACATATACTCAACCGAATTAAAAACACAACACTTAATTTATTCAATGTTCCATAGCTCATGTTTTATGCAAATTATTTTCTCTTTAATTTCTAAAATTGACAGGGATTAATGTCTACTGACCCAGAAATTCAGTTTTGTTGATTAAATGGTTCATGCTTGAGAGAGCACTATCAATGGCTACCCGATTTTCAAAAGTCTCAAAAAGAGGCAGAACTATCGCAAGACAGGATGTATACGTCACATCGAACGCCGGGTCTAAGATAATCTGTGGTCTCCCAAGTGCGTCAGTCTCTTTCTACAAGTCTAAAATTTATTGATGGGTGGTAATAGAAATGTTTGGTTTCCAGCCGTAGGCTTACGTAAGCATGCAACATTCCAATCGCGTGGGCAGACATATGATCCCTTATTGAGACTTTTGAAATGGGGTAGCTATAGGTAACACTCTCTCAAGCGTGAACCATTTCATCGACAGAACTGAATTTCTGGGATAGTAAACGTTAATCCCTGCTGAGTTAAGAAATTAAACTGAAAATGATTATCATATGACATGAGCTATGAAATATTGGAAAAATTAGGCGTTGCGTTTCTAATTCGGTTGAGTATAGTTTCAGATGAGGCATCATGAGCTGCCTGACGTCTGGATCTATGATGTCTGCAAATTCAACTATTTTCATTTTTGGCCTTTATTTTGAAATTAATGTTAATTTTCATGATAATTGTTCCCCTATCTTTTGGATGTATTTATCTTGAATTTCAATAAATAACCAGATTGTCATCAAATCTCACTATGTATCTGTTAGCTAAAGTGCAATTGAGCCATAACATGACAAAACCAACAAAGTGGCATGTGCACCAAGCGAAGACTCAAATCAGCCTGGACATCCGCCCAGTCTAATCAGTCTTCATTGTCTGCACTGAGCTAGCTTAGATCCTTAACTACCCTTTAAATGCACAGGGAAGACTCTGATCAGACTGGGCAGATGCCCAGGCTGATTTGAGTCTTTGAGTGACGCACAAGCCACTTTGTTGATTTTGCCATCTCACGGCTCATATATTCACATTATATTCTTATCTCCTTTCTTTCAAAGGAACATAAACTTTCACAATATCAGCTATCTATTTTCTATGCATCCAGCACTAATTTCTATGTCCTTTTTATACATTTTGAAGTAGAAACTTAGTATAAACCTTTGAGTGATTTTAAAAAAAAGACATCATTAAAATATTGAAAATTAAATATTTATTACACTAAATTAATATATCCTTGGGCAAACTGACATATACTTTAAACATGTGAGGGCCAAGATCACCCTGAATCGCTCACCTGAGCTTAAGATTAAAACTCACTGCCTTTTGAATTTGGATGTTTTCTAGATATTTAAAAATAGGGTGCCTGAGTTTAAATTAGTTCTAGTTTGTCATTATTTGGTATCTAGCTGGCATTTAACACAGCCAGGAATACATTTGACTTCCTGTTCCTCTCATCAGGATAAGTTTGTTTCAGAAGTAGTCTCAAAGACCATACCTGTCAACTTTGAGAAAATCTCATGGGGGAGATTTCAAGCGTGAAAATGACCATTTAAACAGAATTTTCATCAAAACTGCACAAGCGCCAAAAGTCATGACAATTGGGGGAGATATTTGGAAATTTTATACTATTTAAAGTAAAAATCTTAAAATTCAAACAAAAAATAGGGAGACATCCTTCAAGTAGGGAGATTTGGCCCTTTTTGGCAAAAGACGGAGGGAGAGTGGGAGTGCCTCCCAAAATCTGGAGACTCCCTATTTATGGGAGACTCCCTATTTATGGGGGGGGGAGATTTGACAGGTATGAAAGACCATCCCACCCTCTCATTCTCAAATTACTCAAATGTTTTAATTAATTTATATGCATATTCAAGAAATGCTTAAAAACAATTTCTGGATGACAACGACCATGACAACAAACAGGTGAAGCAAATTAATTTAGCACTGTATTTTTACCAGACGGAATTTATTTTTGAAAATCTGGTCTGACTGAGAGGTCTAACAAACTGTCTGGTCAGTAAGAATGATAACTTGTAATTAAATTAAGAAGTGTGCAAAAACAATTCACTTTTTATAGTCTGTTGCAATCGCTGCCAGTGTGGAATGCCAGACCAGTATGTGTACTTTTGGCAAGTAGCTATTTAGATCTGAGCCGCAACACGACAAAACCAACAAAGTGGCATGTGCGCCCAATGAATACTCAGATCAGCCTGGGCATCCGCCCTGCAGCCTGATCAGAGTCTTCACTGTGCACTTAAGGGCAGCTAAGGGTCCAAGCTACCTCCATGCTGACAACGAACACTCTGATTAAACAGGGCAGATGCCACTTTGTTGGTTTTGTCATGTCTTGGCTCATTTGTACTGTTGAGGCTTTTAATAATGCCCACTTTTCGTAAAATGCAACATCCCAGGGACATTTAATAGGATTAACAAGGTAGCTTGGACAAAGCTTTTTTTTTTTTTTTTACAGTTTGCAGATGTCAATTTTAATTGTCATCTGCCCTTTTAGTGCTCTAAGTGTAAGAGAAATATGACAAATTGCCCAGTTAAGAATGATAAAATCTGGATTTCTCATAATATTCTGTAACACTTTCAAAATGTCAGCAGTGAACAATGACATGATAAAACAATATAATCGGGTCATGCCACATTTCTTTGCAGTTTGCCTCCTACGTGAACGTTGATGATCCTAATCAGCCTCTGCATCTACCCTGTCCATGGTGTTTAACTTGTTTATATGTCAATAATCTATGATTCTTGGAGTAGATGTAGAGGAAAAATTGACAACCTTCTACAGACAATAGAATGGGCTGACAGACTTCATTCCTGCCCATCCTTTTCCACACAAGGTACCAGACACATAATTCCCTGACATAGCCCATTATAACATTATTATGTCTCAGATTTCCAGCTTCTGTTTTCACAAAAACTCCCACACATTTTAATGTGGCATTGTTTAAAACCCTGACTTGGAATAGATGAAGGGACAAGACAATCTACATTTTGATGGCTAAAATTTACTACCAGAACCTGGGATGACATTCTTACAGGAAAGAATTTGCTCCCATGAGGGAGCAAATTCTTTCCTGTATGAGTGCCATCCCAAATAAATGGAACAAAGTTCAGCAGTTATCCCTGCTATTTTTTTTTGCATTTCACCTCACTCCATTCCATGTTTTTGAATATGCCTTCACTCCATTCCATTCCATGTTTTAAACCATGGAAACCCTATACATGTAATGTGGGTCTCAAAGGATTTGGTTGGTTGGTTGATTTGATGCTTAACCTCCACGGTAAACAACTAAGGTCATGTCGGGACGGTCAGTTAACCTAACCACACTATTCCTGGGCAGGCTTAGGCCTCCTAAGCTGTTAACCAGTACTAAGTGCACATACTTTCGCCAGTAACTGACAACTGCCCTTCTTGAATCAGCAGAAGGAGAAACGAAAGTATGTGGCCAGACCGGGATGGTCTCAAAGGAACATAATACCAGAGCAGCTGCAGGTCCTAAGCAAACCGTGTAGATCCTGATCTGACTGTTCCAAAGAGAAGCAGACTGACAAGGGTGTACACTCAAGAGTTTCATTGACTTTTTTTGGCACCTGGCAGTAAAAGGAGGCATGTCGTTGAGTGGCTACATGCCCTTGGCTATGGTGCAGAAGGTTCAAGGTTTGAATCTAGTGTAGTGGATAATTCTCCGGACTGACCAATCCTGTGGTCGCAAGATTGATCCCCAGCTTCTACGGTCTTTCGTATGAGACTTTAAACTGAGGTCCCGTCTCCATATGACCTCGATGTTGGCGGGACGTTAAACCCGAGTCCACTCACTCACTGTATGATTGCATAGCATAAAATCACTTTGTGACAACCTTGTCTGAACCACCTCCATTAAGGTGGCTCAAATAATGGGTCACTGCATCTAATTTTGATGAAAGATATAAAAATTTATCCCACTATCATCATCTAACAAGCCTTGTTATGTGGGCATGGTTGTGGTCGGGTGATGATGCTGCTATTTACTTATCGTGCCAATGTGATAACAGTGGGGCAAGGTCCTACTGTGCTTGCAGTAGGTGCAGATTGGGAGTTGTTTTGTTATTTTTTTTTTTTGGTCTCGCCTATCATACCTCTTTTCTTTCTCCCTTTCTCTGGGAGACAGCTTGATATAGACTGAAATATCGTCTCAAAAAGCTGCTAAACCCAAAACAACCAACCAACCAGTCCCTCTATATAATATGTAGGGTTCTGAATTCAAATGTATTTCTGTTTTGAAATGAAACTGACAGCACTCCACGAACATAATGAAAATCATCCCATTTCATCAAAATAAACAGCTCACAACACGAATAAACTGAATGAATTTCAAATGAAATCACATCCTGAGAAATTCTCATTTTCAACAACAACCATACACAAAACATAATTCCCGGAAAGATCTACACATTTTTTTTAAGAATACACACAGAAGAAAACAGTATAATCCTTCACCAGTTGAGCATAGATTGAGTGATAGAGTCTAGGAAACAGCACCGACTAGCTGGAGTTTCTTATTGATTGTGAAACGAAGCTCCAGATTTGGCGAGATTTTGCGGATAATTCCGAGATAATTTTTCTTATTTCTAACCAAAAATATATGTTGTGACCCCTCATTAGAACCGTCTCGATGAGACGGTTCTAATGAGGGGTCACAATATATGGTTTCATTGAGAAATAAGGAAAATTATCCCTAAATTATTCCTGTTACCCCTTCTTATCTGGAGCTCTAAACAATATGATGTAGGCGGCAGAAAAATAAAAATATGCTTTTTGCCATATGATACCTACAAAAACATGGACTTAAACTTGGGCTTCTGTAGATTTTATTCGGAATCTCTTATGCAAACTTTCTGAGGTCTAAAGACTGTAAGTACAAAATGGTACAATCCTGAGTGGACTTGCTGTGTGTTTTCGGCGGGGCTAATTGCCTGATGTTTGTAAACAAGGTAAGAGGCATTTTCTCCCACAGTGGCTCGCATGATGTAGGAGTATGAGGATAACATGAAGATATTAAAACCTCCATATTACAAATAGCTGTCTAGTAGGGATAAATTGATGATAATGTTGAGAAGATTTTTTTTCGAGGCACAGCCTCGTATAATTTTGATATTGTTCCACATTTCACAAGATTCCATTGGTCAAATAACGCCCATGTCAAAATTTAGCCATTAATATCAAAGGTCAATGAATATTCAATCTTTGTTTTTCTCATCGTACTGCACTGTGAATACTAGCACTCTGCCTAATATTAATTCAAAATATTTCTCTTGTTTGTAATTTTACAAAAGAAATGTTAACGAAAACAGACGCAGATATTCAAAACTTTCTTTTTTTCGTCATACATCTACTTTCGATTTCTACTTTCGGTTTAATACACACAAACAGTGCAACAAGTTGATAACTGTTTTGAAATCAGGTCAATCTCAAGATTGACCACGGTCCATTTTGGAATTCCAAATTGGACAGCTCAATCTTGAGATAGATCCTTGTCGCTACCCAGTGTCAAAATTACTGCGCCGATTATCTTTTTTTAATGATTTTTCTTGTTTATAATTTTCTATAAAAACATGATGTCATAATCCCTCTTTAGAGCTCCTTAGTATCTTTAGAAATGCCTAACCAAGGTAGTCTTAATGTGCGAGGGTCATAACGTATGTTTGGGTGGAAATTATTCTCGGAATCATCAATTGTTAATCTCCTAATTTAGAGCTTTTTGGAGTCATGTTTGAATACAGACTTTCTTTGAAAGGAACTGAAGAGTACTCTTTGAAAGCAACAGAAGGTATGGATGGATGGATAATTTGCCATTTTACGTCCCTTTCAACAGTATTTCAGTTATATCAGGACAATGGTAATGAAAGGCTGTGTGCCATGGAACCCCATTTACTGTAGAAAAGATTCTCGCCTCAAGCGGGATTGGAACCCGGTCCGCTAGATCAGTAGGCCAGCGCTTAACCCACTGAGCTACCGGGGCTCCTGCAACAGAAAGTAAAAGGAAGGTAAATATATAGTCTGAAATTTGAAAGAAACTGATGATAACAGGAAGGTAACTGTGTTCTCGGACAGAAAATGAAGGTAAGAGGAAGGTGAATGTATTCTTTGGAAAAGACAGAGGAACAGGACTTCTAAAATGAAATCGTAGGTAAGAAGAAGGTAAATGCACTCTTCAAAAGAAACTGAAGGTAAGAGAAAGGTAAATATACTCTTTGAAAGAGTCTGAATGTATGAGGAAGTACATGACTGTATTCTTTGAAATAAACTTAAGAAGAGGAATTTGACAGAAACTAAGGTAAGATACTCTTTGAAAGAGACAGTGAAAGATTTAGGTAAATTTCTTCTTTGACAGAAACTAAAGGTCAGCGGAAGGTAAATGATATTTAGAAAGAGACAGAAGAAAATGAATTTTAATGTATTCTTGGAAACAAACTTAAGGCAAGATGAAGGCCAATGCACTCTTTGTTAGTAACTGAAGTTAAGAGACAGGTAAATATATTCTTTGAAAGAAACTAAATGTAAGAAGAAGGACTATTTACTCTTTGAAAGAAACTGAAAAAGAGAAACCTAAGTGCCTTCTTTGAAAGAAACCTAAATTAAGAGGAAAGTAAAAATTAAAAATATATTACAACATTAATGCTGAGAGACTGGGTGGGTGGGTGCGGGGGATTGGGATGGGGAAGGGAAAATTAAGGAAAAACACATCGCAAGCTCTGCAGAATAAAAAGAACATTCTATACAGTAGCAGTAACACAAGCTGACAGCAGATGTTGTGATATACTGGCTAACCAAGTTATTTAGTGATTAAGTGAATCACTTATACAAAGTAAGTTAGCTGCTTAGGTTTTCTATTGATTGAAGTGGTACCAGCTGCAGGACTGGTACAGTGATCTGTTACCGCAAAAATGCTAAGTATTGGAACAGATAGGTCTGAGCCAGTGGCGGATCCAGAGGGGTTCGGGGGTTCAAACGAACCCCCTCTACAGCCTAAAGTATTTCATTTTCAAGGGGAATTTCAGCAAAAATTGGTTCAACTGCGCAAATTGAACCCCCTCAGCTAATTTGAACCCCCTATCCAAAATTTCTGGATCCGCCCCTGGTCTAAGCAAACAGTGCAGATCCAGACCAGACTGCTCCTAAAAAGGAGCAGTCTGATCAGGGTCTACACTGTTAGCCATTAGTTTTTTCATCTGCTTTTTTTTTAAGTGCATAATTGCATTGAAAAAATGAACTGTTTCATTTATAGGTCAATTATGGTAATTATTTTAGGTGTCCCAAATTTTACCATTTTATTGTATTTAGAACTAAATATTACCATAATATCCCTAAATATTGGGATGCATAATCCAGTAATGCGTAGAACAAGACCTGCCACAGGTACAGAATAGCTCACCTGACAGCGCCATGCCCGTCACATAAAAACTTTAACGTAAAACTTTAACATTTTGCTAACGCCGACGCCGGGGGTAGTACAATAGCTCTTCCTGAACTTTGTTTAGATGAGCTAAAAACTGCTGGCAGAACAGGAAACAGTGTAGACCTTGATCAGTCTGATTTGCATCTACAATGTACACATACACTCTGGGCTCAAGCATTTCTATCTCTCTACATTTTGCTCTCTACATTTAGATAGATGCATGGTCTAGAGGTCAGTGGTGCTCAGCTATGGTACAGAAGGTTGCAGGTCCGTATCCCAAAAGGATCGGATAGCAACTGAAACCTCTGTCAAACCCAGCCATACATAGGTAAATGGTTACCTTTTTCGACCAGGGAAGGTTAAATGCAGTAAAAGGAGGTGGATGGGCTCCATCCTTCATATCACTGTGCCAAAGAAACACCTACCGCCCATAGCCACTAAATAAAGGCTACAGGAAACCTTTAACTTTTACATTTAGGTACATTACATTATTTTTTCTAATTACCAGGGTCCAGTTGTTCAAAGCATTGTTAGCCTAACAAGTGTGTTAAGAGGTCAACTTGTTAAGTGTTTTGCAACTATATAGCCAAATACACTGATATTTTTTGTTGAAAATACGTGAGAAGCTTTTGCAATGCAAAAGCTTCTCACATTTCTCAACAAAAAATATTGCCTTATTCGAGGTATTAACATTTGAAATTTTAAGGTCTTGTTAACTAATGATGTCTTTAGTTGACATCGTTAGTTTTGAACAACTGGGCCCAGGAAAACATGTATAGGAAAACTGACAAAATCAACTAAAATGAAAAAAAAAAAACACACAAAAAACCCCATAACTGTCTAGTCTGATAAATTGCATCATTTTCTTGCTTTCTGAGTCTGTAATTTCAATGATTGCAACTTTCCAATTAGCTTAATTAATAAGCTTTCCATTTCAAACCTGATGAAATTTAAGCCAGAAAACTAATAGAGCTGCAACACCAGAAAACAAACAAACAGGCATGTGCACCTAGCAAACACTCAGATCAGCCTGGGCATCCCCCCCATCTGATCAGCGTCTTTGCTGTGCTCTTAAAGGGTAGGTAAGGCTCCAAGCTACCTCCATGCCGACAGAGAAGACTCTGATCAGACTGGGTGGATGCCCAGGCTGATCTGAGCCTTCGCTGGGTGCACATGCTACTTTGTTCATTTTCTTGTGTCGTGGCTCAATTATAATTTGTACTGGTATTCTCTTTCACTGAAAATGCAGCTGGTTTGCTACAAATTAGAGTTGCCCTCTTGCAACTGACCTTTAAAACATAAACAGCACCAGAAATGAAAATAATAGCTTTAATTTTCAATCGGCATATATCCATATGAGGTGGCACATTATGGGCCAGCAAAACGTTTTTTTGAAACTTTGCATATATGTATGTAAATTTGTCGTCTTTTTTTTTTTTCTTTTTGCAGTTCAAGGGTCTTAAAGATCTGATCCTGGAGAGCACAGAGGAGCCTTGGTGGTGCAGTCCGTTCAGCACTAATTGTGGAAGGGGTACCCAGGGTTCAAATCCACTGGTAGTGGAATTCTTCAAATGGTATTGGCTGTCATCCTGGCCACTTTCTCAATATGGCTGATATACTCTTGAAAAGGACATTAAACAAAATTTCCATCCATCCTTAAGATCACAGCCTGATCAGGATTTGCACTGCATCCAGTTATAGTCTTAGACAAATCATTTCCAAATTCACATGATTGTATAGAATGTTACAGCTATGCAGACAAAAATCTCCAAGCTAAAAACCAATTTAAACTTGTAGATTAACTTATCTTACTAATACCAGGCTGTCCTTGACTTAACCTTGAATACTAATAAGGTACTAATTAGATACTAATGAAATACAAACTACAGCTCAATTACTCAATTTGTAACACTAAGAAAATCTGTATCAATATACTTTCCTGGTAGGTAACTGATGAAGGGGCAATACTGTGCTAGAAAATTATCTCTTAAAGCCCCAGTGACGAAATTAGCAAAATTTGCAAACAGTGTAGATCCTGATGAGGCGGCTCATCCAGATCCACACTGTTTGCCCTCCAGTTTTTGAATTCTCAATATAAAATGTCTTTGACAAGGCATTTTTTGAATTTTTGCAGATGTAAATTTTGTTGTCTGCTTTTTGGTGCTTAAAGAGTTAACATGAGCCGCGACATGACAAAACCAACGAAGTGGCCAGTGCACCACACTAAGACTCAGATCAGTCTGGGCATCTGCCCAGTCTGATCAGAGTATTGGCTCTGTGCTTAAAGGGTAGCTAAGAATCTAAGTTAGCTTCATGTGGACAGCAAAGACTCTGATCTGAGACTGGGCAGATGCCCAGGCTGATCTGAAGTCTTTGCTGGTTGCACATGCCACTTTGTTGGTTTTTCGTGACATGTCTCAAGTTGTAAAGTTGAATTTGCAATCAGAGTACATCCAGATGAGGTGAAGCCCTGATGGCTTAGTAGGTTAAGGGCTGTTCAAGTGGTCTCAGGTTCGATGCCCACTGGGGGTCTGAAATCCTTTCAACCCTAAACAGGGTTCCATTGCACAAGGCCTAACATTGTCACCCTCCCATCATCCTGACATGACTGAAATACTGTTATAAAGGATGAAAATTCCCAAGTATGATCGCTCCATCCATCCAGATGAGGCAGCTTATCATGAGCCACCTCATTTGGATATACAGTAGAACTTCAATGGCTCGAACAGGCTTGGGACCATGAAAATATGTTCCAGCCAAAAGTAGTTTGTGCCATCCAGGGTTTGTTTCTATATAATTGAACTCTAGGGACCCAGAAACAAGTTCTAGCCATACAGGGTTAATGAGTCATCAGGGTTCAAGACAGGGTTGAAGTTCTTTTGTATACTGTTTGTCCGCTAGTCATTTGATTCTCAGTTTGATATGGCTTTGACGAAAGTTTTTTTTGAAAATTTTGCAGATGTAAATTTTGCTGTTTTTTTTTTTAAGTGTTAGGTGCACAAGCAGGTCCTCATGGGTATATCCAGAAAGACCTGCTTAAGACTGGCTGCTTCAACTAGACCTGAATGCATGTGGTAGGTTGCCTGACAGTGCCTTGCCCATAACATATAAAAATTTTCTCCAAAAATGGGACTTGGATTCCGACACCTGGTCGGATGCCAACCCCGTGGTAACTACTGTATGGCTCTTCCTGTACCTTTGAAGAGGTGAGCTAAACAAGAGGCCCAAATGGGCCTGAAAACGCTCACCTGGCTTTTGTGCAACGGGACCATTCTGATACAAAATTGGTCCAATTCCAGAGATTTTCTCAGTTTCACATTTTGCTACTTTTAGTAACAGAGGCCAACTTGTCTGGTCTTTATATATTTACTTTTGAAACACCTCAATGCAAGAATCATTTTGCCACAAATTTCAGCAAATTCCATTCAGGGGTTACTGAGATATTGTCAGTTTCATGTTTTGTGCTATTTTTAGTAACGGCAGATGGCGACCATCTTAGAATGCCAAAATGCAAAAAATTGAAAAGCTTTCATGCAAGGACCATTTTGACACAAAATTGGTCCAGTTCCATTGTAATTTTCTAATTTTCATATTTTGCTATTTTAAGTAACAGAAGCCAACTTGACAGGTCAATATTTGTTAATTTTTGAAACACGTCAAAGCAAGAATCATTTTGCCACAAATTTCGTCTCAATCGCTTCAGCGGTTAATGAGATGTTGTCATTTTCATGTTTTGTACTATTTTTAGTAACGGCAAATGGTGGCCATCTTGGAATGCCAAAATGCAGAAAATCGAAAAAGCTTAATGAAAGGACCATTCTGACAGAAAATTGGTCCAATTTCACTGAGATTTTCTTATTTTCACATTTTTCTATTTTTAGTAACAAAGGCCATTAAAACTTGTCTAATTTAGTTACTTTTGAAGCATCTCAATGCAAAAATCATTTAGACACAAATTTCATCAAAATCTATTCAGCGGTTGCTGAGATATTGTCATTTTCATGTTTTTCTGCTATTTTTAGTAATGGCAGATGGTGGCCATCTTGGAATGCCAAATTGCAATTAATCGAAACCGCTTCATGCAAGGAACATTCTGACACAAAATAGGTCGAATTCCATACAAGGGTTCTTGAGTAATTGTCATTTTCATGTTTTGTGCTATTTTTAGTAACGGCAAATGGTGGCCATCTTGGAATGCCAAAATGCAGAAAATCGAAAAAGCTTAATGAAAGGACCATTCTGACAGAAAATTGGTCCAATTTCACTGAGATTTTCTTATTTTGACATTTTTCAATTTTTAGTAACAAAGGCCATTAAAACTTGTCTATATTTAGTTACTTTTGAAGCATCTCAATGCAAAAATCATTTAGACACAAATTTCGTCAAAATCTATTTAGCGGTTGCTGAGATATTGTCATTTTCATGTTTTGTGCTATTTTTAGTAACGGCAGATGGTGGCCATCTTGGAATGCCAAATTGCAATTAATCGAAACCGCTTCCTGCAAGGAACATTCTGACACAAAATAGGTTGAATTCCATACAAGGGTTCTTGAGTAATTGTCATTTTTATGTTTGTGCTATTTTTAGTAACAGCAGATGGTGGCCATCTTGGAAAGCCAAATTGCAATTTATCGAAACGGCTTCATGCAAGGAACATTCTGACACGAAATTGGTTGAATTCCATTCAAGGGTTCTTGAGTAATTTTCATTTTTATGTTTGTGCTATTTTTTGTAACAGCCCCCATGGTGGCCATCTTGGACAGTCAACTGGCACAAAATTGAAATAATTCCTTTCAAGGACCATTTCAGACCAAATCTGACCACAATTGATTGAGTTTTCTTGAGATACTGACATTTGAGCAAAATCGGTCTTGTAAACGCTAAGTAGGTCACTGTGACCTAAATCCGCTATAGATTTTTTTCATTTTTACAATTTTTAATCCCAAGGTCCCATTAATGTTCCACGCAAACTTTCAACCAAATATACCAAATGGTTCGGGAGGAGAAGTTGATTTTGTTGTTTTTGCTATTTTTAGTAACGGTGGCCATCTTGGATTCTTGACCTGACCCAATTTTATAATTTTGAAACCCTGCAGTCTGGTCATGCTCCATGTGAAATTTGAGACCCATGGGTGCAGTGGTTTTAGAGAAGAAGTTGTTTGAAGTCTTTTGCATAAGTCGTTTTTTGACATTGGCATTTGAGCAAAATTACACTTGTAAACAGAAAGTAGGTCACTGTGACAAAACTCCGCTGTAGATTTTTTTCATTTTTACAATTTTGAATACCAACGTTTCACTGATGTTCCATGCCAAAATTTAGACAAATATACCCAGTGGTTCTTGAGAAGAAGTTTATTTTGTTGTTTTTGCTATTTTTAGTAACAGTGGCCATCTTGGATTTTCAACCTGACCCAATTTTACAATTCTGAGACCCTGGAGTCAGGTCATGCTCCATGTGAAATTTGAGAACCATGGGACCAGTAGTTTTACAGAAGAAGATGTTTGAATATTTGTTTTTAGGTGTTGACAGACAAATTTCGTGACGACGCACGACGCACGCATTGGTATGAAAATAGCTCACTATGGCCCTTCGGGCCAGGTGAGCTAATAAATGGATGGATAACAAGTGATTTCACATCCTTTTCAACAGTATTTCAGTCATATCAGGATGATGGGCAGGTGATTATGAAAGGCTCTGTGCAATGGAACCCATTTACGGTAGGAAAGATTTTCGCCTCAAGCGGGGCTCGAACCTGGGTCCACTAGATAAGTAGGCCAATGCTTATAATCCCCTGAACTACTGCGGCTCAGGTGAGCTACAAACTATGTAAACTGACACATTAAGATGACTGTATGCAACTGTTATATGCCATGCAAGTAACTTTGCATAAAAGTGTAGTACCATGTGTACTGGGACAGATAGGTCTGAGCAAACAGTGCAGACCCAGATCAGACTGCTCCTAAAAGGAGCAGCCTGATCAGGGCCTACACTGTTTGCCATTCCATCTGCATCTTTTGGCTGCGTTACTTCATTGTAAAACCAAACTATTCCACTGTTATGACAATTACGGTAATTTTTAGGTGTCCTAATTTTTAGGATATTTATGGTAATTGCTGTTCAGTCTCTTCCAGGTATTCTGCAATGGGTGTGTCGTATAAACAAGATGAGGAAACCAAATTTACACCTGTTTGTTCTGTATATATTCTATGCTTCTTATTAAAAGTGCAAAAAGAAAAAAAAATCTCACTTTTTATCTTTTTTTTCTGTCTCCAGCTTTTTCCTCTTAATTATAAGTTGCATTAATTTTTCGGAAGCCATACCTAATTTAAACAGGTATACATTCCTTCATTTACTGTAAAGTAAAATCTTATTGTAGGACATTCAACACGTGTGATTTTATTTGTGAGACTATGTCACATGCCAATATTCACACCGGGTAGGCGGCCATTGAAAACGCTCTTAACAATCAATTAATGCGGATCAAAAACAGCATTTTCGATTGCAAAACAGTGTTTTCCATTGCAAATTGTCTCCAATCGAAAACGCTGTTTCTAACTGTTTTTGATCCGCGTTCGTCGACTGCACGAGTGTTTTCGATTGCCGCCTACTCGGTGTGATATTAGTCAGTTATACTACACTATCAGGTGACTTTTGAGTGACGTTCTGGGTCTGGCTCCGAAAGGTGTATAATCTTAAAGCATAAGCCATCTGCATCTACACTGTTTGCCTGCTTAGTCTTTGAATTCCCAATACGATATAGTTTGGACCAAACTTTTTTTGCAGACATATATTTTGTCTTTTTTTTTTTTTTTTTTTCGCTTAAGGATTAAAGCAACTACTGCTAGCAACACCCAATGCTAGAATGACATAGTTGCGATGGGTCATTTTAAACTTGGTCAAATATGAAAATATCTATTTTTCCATTAGGGTGCAGCCTCGTACAGCAGCCCAACGAGTTAAAAAGTGCTGATTACTGTGCTAGTGTACTAATGGCAGACAGTTCAAGTCCCAGCCCCTACCTATCACATCATATCCTGTCCTGCCCTGCCCCATCTCATCCATCACACTAACCCTTTCTTGACCAGTGGACTTGTCCATCCGTATCATTTGGATGAGCCTATCTGTAGTTTTAGGGGTTTTCTGGTAAATGATTTCACTGTAAATATATTTTGCTTATAAATTTCTGTAAGCAAACAGTGTAGACCCTGATCAGGCGCTGCAAAATGAACTGGGTCTGCTCTGTTTGCATTACGTCCCTAAAACATTTTATAGGCTATAAAAGCCATGAACAATAAATGAATTAGGCTCATGCCAGAAAGATTGTTCAATATTCCATGTTAAGTATGAATTCTCTCCAGGCTAAAACATAAATGCAGTCTATAAGCATCTGTTACTGTTAAAAGCATAAGACATGAGCATTTATTTACTGGCCGAAGGCTTCCTGACTTTCCAACAGGCTGCGTATTGCACCAGCCTTAAGGCATCCAAAACTGTGACTGCAGGAAAGTGTAGTCACTTAAGAGACAAATTGGGCGCATAAATTACAAACCTTATAGCACCGAAGAAGCAGATGACAAAATTTACCTCTGCTAAATTTCATTAAGTGTACATTTAATTTCATAAAGTGTACATCCAAGCTTTATCATATTGAGAATTCGAAGATGTGAGGGCAAACAGTGTAGATCCAGAGGAGGCAGCTCATAATGAGCTGCCTCATCTGGATCTACGCTGTTTGCAAATTCAACTTTTTTTCATTTTTGGTGCTTCAACTGTTAAGCATTCTGGGTGGACGAACTGATCACAGCATACACATGTAAATGTATCTCAACACACCTCCCAAACTGCCTATAAAGCCAAGTGGGTGGGATACAAATCAGTCTCAATTAATTGTTTGTCATTACGGCTTGGCACTGATCAACTGGCCAGTGTTCCATAATACAATTTTTGTTTTTCTTTCCATGTAAACAGTAAGGAGTAACAAAGCAGAAGAAACTGGCTAATCCACAGATGGAATAATTTTCAAGCCTAGTTGAGCAGATATGAAAAAGCAGATGAAACATGGCACAATTTAAAAGCATTGTTTTTACAACCAACATTCTGGAAGAGGAAATTGAGTAAAGCAGCATCCGACAGGTCTGATCTACTGGCCTCAGAAGGGTAATATTGTTAATATTATTATTACATTCTGTTATAAAACAGGGCTTTTGTCCTCTTCCAAAACAACCGCCAAAACCTAGATTCATCCAAGCAAGCTTGGATATAAATGTTTCAGTCATGTAAGTTTTAAACTGTTACCTTAAATTTGGTCAACAGCAGCATCCAGGTATTCTCTACCAACACAGGGTTCATTCAACAGTCAAAAGAATTTAAACTTGACGTAAAACTTTAATGCAAACTGTTAAAATGATATATGAATGAACAAACTGATGACTGGCTGGAAAGACAAAACTATATACCCCTCAACATACACCAATTATTTAGGTGGGAGATGTGTGAGTGTGTAGGGGTGGGGTGGGGTGTCGGGGTGGAAGGAGACGCAAGTAATAATATAAACATGTCCAACTGGAAATCTCCAAAAGCCAGAAAAGAGTCAATGTCCTCTAAATAAATTTACACTTCACTAACTCAACTGGGCTCCATCCCAGCTTATACAATCTAAAAACCATGGCTCACTCTTCATCAATATAAATATTTCACCTGCAAACTGACTGCAAACTGTTTGAAGAATTATAGTTCAAAAGTACAGGTTTGATACAGCAGAGTTCAATTAAATTCTATATAACATCTTGTATCATTTAGCAATGAAAAGGTAACATTCTTGATGCTTTATTGTGGAGTGGGTGGTTGAATTCCTGGCACATTAACATCTTGTTAGCTAGAAATATTTTCTTCTAATATTTAATAAAGGCTGAATTATACCCTGACAAAAAAATGCACATAGCAATTTTTACAGAGATCAAAGTACCACTTTGGGTTCAAAGTTTTCAACTCAAAATCCTTAAAAAGGAGTCCTGTTATGGAACCTCCTTAACAGTCACCTTTCCATAACAGCCAGTTTTCTGCTCTCTAAATCAGTAATAACTCAGCTATAAGATGGAGATTGTCCCCTTCTGGATTGAACCCATTTTAAACCCCTCCCTATAACAGTGCGGGTTGGATATGACTTAAGGACAGTTTTCTAACAACAAGTCTCTGATGTTATATAATTTTGTTGACTGCCTGTGATGTCTGTTTCTGGTCAATCAATCAACATTCCTGTTTATGCCTCATCACAGTCCCTTATGTGCTCTCCATTTACTTTTCATCTGTAAAAACAATCTCTAATGGTGAAGATCCAAAAATCAATTGAGCTATAATGTGCAAAATGGGGAAGCTAAAACTAGACTGCACATCCCTGTAGACCTGTCAGCCTTTGCTGTCCATGCATATTATGTATGGACCCTGAGCAGTCTGTACACATAGAAGAAATACTCCACCTTGTCTGCATAGATGCAAACACAAGTCACAGTCTAGGCTGTTTAAATATGCACTCAAGCATCTTTTTACATGTTTCATCTCAATTAAGGGCATGTGAACATATCCTCAATGCCTTTTCCTAGCTCTAACTTTATCAGTTATTCTGTGATGATTTGTATAGACAGCAGTCATCTGAGCTCTAACTTTATCAACTTATCAATGATGGTTTGTATACACAGTAGTCATCTTAGCTCCAACTTCATCAACTTCCCCATGATGATTATTATAGACAACAGTCATCTTAGCTACAGCTTCATCAATTTCATCATGATGGTTCACTTTATCAACTTCCCTATGATGATTCTTATAGACAGCAGTCATCTAACTTTATCAACTTCCCTATGTTGAGTCATAATAGGCAATAGCCATCTTAGTGCTAACTTTATCAATTTCCCTGTGATGATTTGTCCACTCTATGACCATAGTCATCTTAGCTCTGTTTCAAAAAACTTCTCTATGACGATTCGTATAGACAGCAGTCATCTGACTTTATCAACTTCTCTATGATGATTTGTAAAAACAGTAGTCATCTAAACCCTAACTTTATCAACTACTCTATGATGATTTGTACAGATAGTAGTCATCTTAGCTCTAATTTTATCAACTTTTATATGATGATTTGTTTAGACAGCAGTCATCTAACTTTATCAATTTCTCTATGATGATTTGTGAAGACAGTAGTCATCTAAGCTCTAACTTTATCAAGTTCACTAGGATGATTTGTACAGACAGTAGTCATCTTAACTTTAACTTTATCAGTGTCACTACAGACAAGAGTCACCTATCTCTAGCCTGATGATTTGTATATAGACAATGGACAGCTTAAACCTGATTAGCTTCTTTATTATGATCCTGAAGCTTGTTAGTTCAGCTCAAACATTTTCAACATCTTTATGATTCGTATAGACAATATTCATCCTGTTTCTTATGCATGGATGGATGACTTGCAATTTTATGTCCTTCTTAACAGTATTTCAGTCATATCAGGAAGATGGGAGGGTGAAAATGAAAGGCTGTGTGCAGTGGAGCCCTGTTTCCAACTATACCAACTTAACAATGATGATTCTGAGAAATGATATTCATCTTAGTCCTGACTTTATTACTCCTCTATGATGATTCATATGAAAATAGTCATTTAAGTTTTAAGTACATCTACCAGTAAGTCTTCCAGATGAATCTTATTACTTCTAACTTGATTTAACATTGCTACTGTGATTCTTATAGTCATTTTTTTTCTCTTCTAACAATTCTGTGATGATTCTTATTGTCAATTCATATGAATTATGATGATTCTTACAGCCAGTTAACACACCTGGTAGGCAGCAATCGAAAACGCTCCTGCAATCGATGAACGCGGATCAAAAACCATTAGAAACAGCGTTTTCGATTGCAGGCAACAATTTGCAATAAAAAAATGCTGTTTCTAGTGGTTTTTGATCCGCATTAATTCACTGTTAAGAGTGTTTTCGATTGCCCCCTACCGGTGTGGTCAATCCTGGTTGTAACTCTATCTAACTTTTCTATGATCATGAGTCTTTTTTCTAATTTATTCTTACTCCTCTGTGATGATTCTAATTCTAATTCTCCTCTGTGATGATTCTAATTCTAATTCCCCTCTGTGATGATTCTAATTCTAATTCTTATTCTTCTTAATTCCTGAATTAATCTAATTCTTCTACACAGATTCTCATAGTCAATTCATCTTCTAACTCTTCTCTGATGATCTTCAAGATCAATATACAACATATTTTCATAGGTCTGACTTTAAAGCTTCTATTATTAGTCTTATTGTCAATCTACCTTGTTCTAACTTCATGTACCTTTCCTACAATGGCTGCTGTAGTCAAAATCAAGCACAGGACAATGAATCTGCTAGAGTTTATCATGGGGGCTATTCATGTTAATTGATCTTGGAGCTTGACATGCCTATCTGTGGCCAAAGCTCGAAGAACAAGAGGCCCACGGGCCACAAAGCTCACCAGATCTCTAGCTCAAAATTGCTATCAAAATTGCTGTCACATTTGTACAGGCTAATACAAAATATACAACAACAAAGTCTCAGCCTGACAGTTTGTTGAGTTGACAACAAAATATATAACTATTTTCCATATTTTGATTGCAGTAAATGCCATTTTTCAATTTTCCCCAGTATAAGTCAATGCAACTCTAAGTTTCCATAGCAACCAAACGAAAAAGCCAATTTTTCATAAAAAACACAAACTTTCAACCCCCAGCCTAATTAGGATACTACAGATGAATTCGGGCCTTATTGGCCCAGTGGCTTCTGAGGAGATAATTTTGTAAGTATTTTTTTCCCATCATTATTGCATTTTGGTTTCCATGACAACCAGTAAAAGGAACAGTGGGTCCAAGAACAATAAAGCTGATAGAAGACTTCTTAAGGAACATTTCTATAAAAGTTTTGTCAACATATCTGCAATGGCTAGGCAGTAAACGCCATTTTTCAATTTTCCCCATTATAAGTCAATAGGAACTCTAAGTTGCCATAGCAACCAAACTAAAGGGCAGATTTTCATAAAATTCACAAACTTTCAACCCCCCAGCCTAAGGATACTACAGATGAAATCTGGGCCTTATCCGCCCAGTGGTTACAGTGGAAATAATTTTTAAGTATTTTTTTCCATTTTTTTTTCATTTTGGTTTCCATGGCAACCAATAAAAGGGGCATTGGGCCAAAAAAACAAACAGCTGATAGAAGACATCTCAAGGAACATTTCTATAAACGTTTTATCAACATGTCTGCAATGGCTTGGCAGAAAATGCCATTTTTCAATTTTCCCCATTATAAGTCAATAAGAACTCTAAGTTGCCATAGCAACCAAACTAAAAGGGCAATTTTCATAAAAAACACAAACTTTCAATCCCTCATCCCAAGGATGCTATAGATGAAACCTGGGCCTTATCGGCCCAGTGGCTTCAGAGGAGATAATTTTTTACATATTTTTTCCTCTTTTTTTTGGCATTTCGGTTTCCATGGCAACCAATAAAAGGAGCAGTGGGCCAAAAAACACATAGCTGATAGTAGACATCTCAAGGAACATTTCTATAAAAGTTTTATCAACATATCTGCAATGGCTTGGCAGAAAATGCTATTTTTCAATTTTCCCCATTATAAGTCAATGGGAAAACTAAGTTGCCATAGCAACCAAACTAAAAGGGCAATTTTCATAAAAAACACAAACTTTCAATCCCCCATCCCAAGGATGCCACAGATGAAATTTGAGCCCAATCAACCTAGTGGCTTCAGAGGAGATGTCGTTTAAAAGTGTTGACGGACGACGACATACGACGACGACATACGACGACGACGGACCACTGCCTATCCTATAAGCTCCCCCGGAGCCTTTGGCTCTGGTGAGCTAAAAAGTCCTAGGCATTAATAAAATATCAATGTCTAGTGGTACACTTAACAATAAGCTCAACAAGCCCATCTGAGGCCAAAGCTTGAAGAATAAGTCCAAGGTATTATTAAAATATCAATGTCTAGTGGTACACTTTACAAACAAGAGGCCCACGGGCCACAAAGCTCACCAGATCTCTAGCTCAAAATTGCTTTCAAAACTGCTGACACATTTGTACAGGCTAATACAAAATATACTACTACAAAGTCTCAGTCTGACAGTCTGTTGAGTTGATAACAAAATATATAACTGTTTTCCATATTTTGATTGCAGTAAAATTTTCCCCATTGTGCCATAGCAACCAAACGAAAGAGCTGATTCTCATAAAAGAAAAACACATATTCTCGATTCCCCAGCCCAAGGATACTAAAGATAAAATCAGCCCAATCGGCCTAGTGGCTTCAGAAGGGATCATTTTTTAAGGGATTTTTTCCTTCTTTTGCTTTATGGCTTCCATGACAACCAATAATAAAAAAAGGGAAGTGGACCAAAAACATATAGCTGATAGAAGACTTCTCAAGAAACATTTGTTTAAAAGTTTTGTCAGCATATCTGCAATGGCTTGGCAGTAAATGCGATTTTTCAATTTTCCCCATTATAAGTCAATGCAACTCTAAGTTGCCATAGCAACCAAACTAAACGGCAGATTTTCATAAAAAACACAAACTTTCAATCCCCCAGCCTAAGGATACTACAGATGAAATCTGGGCCTTATCTGTCTAGTGGCTTCTTCAGGAGGAGATAATTTTGTAATTATTTTTTTCCATTATTTTTGCATTTTGGTTTACATGGCAACCAATAAAAGGAGCAGTGGGCCCAAAAACATCAACGCTAACAGAAGACTTCTCAAGGAACATTTCTATAAAAGTCTTGTAAGCATATCTGCAATAGCTTGGCAGTAAATGCTATTTTTCAATTTTCCCCATTATAAGTCTATGGGAACTCTAAGTTGCCATAGCAACCAAACTAAAGGGCAGATTTTCATAAAAAACACAAACTTTCAATCCCCCAGCCTGAGGATACTACAGATGACAGCTGGGCCTTATCGGCCCAGTGGTTCCAGAGGAGATAGTTTTTAAGTATTTTTTTTACTTTTTGATTGCATTTTGGTTTCCATGGCAACCAATAAAAGGGCAGTGGGCCAAAATATCATACAGCTGATAGAGGACTTCTCAAGGAACATTTCTATAAAAGTTCTGTCAACATTTCTGCAATGGCTTGGCAGAAAATGCCATTTTTCAATTTTCCCCATTATAAGTCTATGGGAACTCTAAGTTGCCATAGCAACCAAACTAAAGGGCAGATTTTCATAAAAAACACAAACTTTCAATCCCCCAGCCCAAGGATGCTACAGATGAAATTTGGGCCCAATCGGCCCAGTGGCTTCAGAGGAGATGTTGTTTAAAAGTGTTGACGGACGACGACGACGACATACGACAGACGACATACGACAGACGCCGACGACGACGGACAACTGCCTATCCTATAAGCTCCCCCGGAGCCTTCGGCTCTGGTGAGCTAAAAAGTGGATACTTAGATCCCTTGCAAGCAAGCCTATCTGTAGCCAAAGCAAGACCTTGAAGAGCAAGTCCAAATCTTTAATAAAACGTCAGATTCTAGTTGTACACTTGTCATGTGCCCTTAAGACTTCTGAATGATATTAAACAGTTTCAGTCCATCGTATAATCCCTAAACACTGAAACACCCTACTAAATTAAGCAATAATTATTATCATAAAATTCAAAGATAAAAATCAATAGACATCCCGGCATGTTTATAAAAATTTGCAGGCAAAATTGAAAACAGTGCAGACCCCGATCAGACTGCTCCTAAGGAGCAGTTTGATCAGGGTATACACTGTTTAATCGGACAATCCTTTCCCGGTGTTTAGGCGTCTTACGGCAAATCATCTGCCAAAGACGATCAAACATTTCAATTATACCTGACCATCACTGTCTATAGATGACCGAGAAGTATGGTCAGTGACCTGGATGTTTTTCACCGATTGTGACAAATTTAGAATATCACAGGGTATAATCGATTCCGCCAATTTTCGCTTCCTGCAGAGACTGTCCGTCATATTTGGCTTCCACCGAGACTGTCCGCGAACTCTTGCTTCCTGCGGGCACTACTGTCCTCGGAAAATGGCTTCCTGCCGAGATTGTCCGCATGACTCTGCTTCCTGCCGAGATTGTCCGCAGGAAGCAGAATCACGCCGACAGTCTCGGCAGGAAGCCATTTCTCGAGGACAGTATTCTCTGCAGGAAGCAAGAGTTCGCGGACAGTCTCGGTGGAAGCCAAATATGACGGACAGTCTCTGCAGGAAGCGAAAATTGGCGGAATCGATTATACCCTGTGCACCTATTGTGACAAATTTAGAATATGATACACTGTAGAAAAGATGTGAGCTATGACACGACCAAACAAACAAAGTGGCATATGGGGACAGTGAAGACTAAGATCAGCCTGGACACCTACCCAGTGTGATCAAAGTCTTCACTATCCGCATGGCACTAGCTTAGTCTCTTAGCTATACTTTAAGGGCACAGCAAAGACTCTGATGAGACTGGGCAGATACCTAGGCTGATCTGAGTTTTCATAGGACACACATGCTACTTTGTTGATGTTGTGGTGTCGTGGCTCAATTATCTTAACTCTTTAAGCCCCAGTGACGCAATTAGCAAAATTTGCAAACAGCGTAGATCCTGATGAGGCGGCTCAAAATGAGCCGCCTCATCTAGATCTACACTGTTTGCCCTCTAGTCTTTGGATTCTCAATATAAAAAGTCTTGGACAAGACATTTTTTTAATTTTTGCAGACGTAAATTTTGTCGTCTGCTTTTTGGTAGTGAAAGAGTTAAGGGGTGTCTGAACAGACAGGGCACAAATCAGTCTACACATCCAAAGAGTCTTGACGAAATTTTAAAGGTAACCGTATCTTCCTTTCATTTGAAATGAATGATCGGCTATTACAAATGAGCCGTAATATGAGAAAACAAACAAAGTGGTATGTGCCCCCAGAAAGACTCAGATCAGCCTGGTCATCTGCCCAGTCTGACTAGAGTCTTGCTGTCTTCATGGAGCTATCTTAGACCCTTAGCTACACTTTAACTCTTTCACTACCAAAAAGCAGATGACAAAATTTACGTCTGCAAAAAATAAAAAAATGCCTTGTCCAAGACTTTTTATATTGAGAATTCAAAGACTAGAGGGCAAACAGTGTAGATCTAGATGAGGCGGCTCATTATGAGCCGCCTCATCAGGATCTACGCTGTTTGCAAATTTTGCTAATTGCGTCACTGGGGCTTAAAGAGTTAATTGCAAAGAGAAGACAACTGCCCTTCTTGAATCAGTGGAAGAAGAAGAATCAACCTCCAAGAAAGTAAGTGGCTTGACTGGGTATCGAACCCGTACCTCTGACTCTCTAGTCAGAAGTGCAAAAGAAATGTCCATGTGGCTGAGCAGTTAATGCCCCCGCCTTCCAATCAGGGGTTGTGGGTTTGAATTCCACTGGAGAAGACAATCTCTCCGAACCAAAACAGTTATTCATTGCATAGAGCCCTTCATTATCAACCTCCCATCACCCTGATATATAACGGATGGATGGATGAATGACTTGCGGCTTTATGTCCTTTTCAACAATATTTCAGTCATATCAGAACAATTGGTGAGTGATAATGAAAGGCTGTGTGCAATGGAAGCCATTTATGATTGAAAAGATTCCCACCTATGGTGGGGCTCGAACCCAAGACCGCTTGATCAGCAGGCCAATGATTAACCCACTAAGCTACCAGGGCTCCTGATATGACGGAAATACTGTTAAATAGGAAGTAAAACCACTAAGTCATCCATCATTCACAATCAATCACAAAACCAGTCAGTCTACGTGTACTAGCTTCACCAATATTTGGCTGCCCAGTCTGCCATAAATATTCTAAAAATTGGGACACCTAACAAAATTACTGTAATTGTCCTATTCAGGGAACAATTTGATTTTGTAAAGCAGTAATACATCAAAAAGATGCAGATGCAATAGCAAACTGTGTAGACCCTGATCAGACTGCTCCTTTAGGAGCAGTCTGATCTGGGTCTACACTGTTTGCTTAAGCCTACCAATGCGTCCCAATACTTAGAATTATTATAACACACCAAATACTTTGCAATAATTCAGAACTCAGACAAATCCATACATAAAGAGACTAAAATTTATTCCAATCGGAATTTAATGAGTCATAAATTGGAGGAAAGTGACAGATATAAAGTCGGATGAGCATAAAATCTGATCAATACCGCAGATGGTCAATAATTTTCCAGAAAAAAAGTTTCTAACCCCAAAAGCGCCAAAAAAGCAGACAACAAAATTTACGTCTGCAAACAGAGTATCCAGATAAGGTGGCTCCTTATGAGCTGTGTCATCTGAATCTAAGTTCTATTTATTCAATTTTCATTTTTGTCAAATTAAGAGTTAAGACAGATCAAGACTAGAGTGGTCAATAATTTTCCAGAATTTATTTCACAGAAAGAAGTTCTTACCCATTTATACCTAGTGGACACTTCCACCACACACTTACAACTGGTCAAGTTCCATTTAAAAAGGGGTGTTCAACTTGATTCCTTCCCTCCCTACCCCCATCCTCTCTCTCTCTCCCCCCCCCCCCACCCCCCCACCCTTCCAACCCTTCCTGTATTCAATGCAAACAAAGTAGGTCCTGATCTGCTACAGCAAAATGCACTTTCTGATCCAGGTCTACAATGTTTGCAAAGACCCCTTTTGATGGATATGACTCCAAACAATCCTCCAGTCTCTTACCGAGGAATCCATCAAAAGAAAGGTCCAACTTTCACTTATACTCAAAGTAACTGATATGAGCTGCGACACCACAAAACCAACAAAGTGGCTGAGCGCCCAGCGCAGACTCAAATCAGCCTGGGCATCTGCCCAGTCTGATCAGAGTCTTCACTGTCCACATGAAGGTAGCTTAGTCCCTTGGCTACTGTTTAAGCGCTAAGCGAAGAGTCTGATCAAACTGGGTGGATGCCCATGCTGATCTGAGTCTGCACTGGGGGCACAACCACTTTGTTGGTTTTCTCGTGTTGCGGCTCAATTATGGAGCTACCATAAAAATTCTAAATATCAGGACAAAAGGGTCTGACCAAAACAGTACAATCCCAGTTCAGACTGCAGTCTGACCAGTATTAACAGTATATGCCAGTTCATCCGGATCTCTTAGATGCATTTCTGCATTGTAAAACCAACCCATCAAGTTTTAAGGACAATTACTGTAATTTTTCTAAGTGCCCCTTTTTGTTTTAATTTCAAACGCCACACCTCCCAAATAGTTAAAGATTTGTTCAGAGTCATGAGGCCTCCTAAAAACCTAAATGCTTAACCTGTTCTCCCAAAGAGATTGACATCAAACTGTTGTATGAATGCATGATGCCTCCTATAATGCATGATATGGGACTGTTCTTAGAAGGGGTGGTAGTGCAGTGGATAATGTGCTACACTGCCAATCCAAAGGTCACATTTTCAACCATCCACTTCAGTCTTTTGGATGAGAGTTAAACAAAGGTCCCATCTTCATATGACGTATGTGTTGGTGGGACATTAAACCAGAGTTCAATCACTCGCTCAAACTGTTGTACGAAATCATGATGTATCTTAACAAGAGCTGTCACCAGATAGCATAGCATAGCTCACCTGGAAAGGTGTCTGTTCAAAAGTTAGTTGTTGGGGGAGTGGCAATGCAAAGTCAGTGACCTTGACCTTTAGATCATGGGTGTGGGCAGGGTACTGCTCAATGAAACTTTCTGTATCTATCATGCCAAGTAACCAGATCCATCATCTGGTTTGGCAATTTTAGGTTCTTAAAAAAACTTTAACATAAAACTTTGATGTAAAATTTTTAAGCCTGTGACCTTGACCTTAAGGTCATAACCCAGGTGAAGGGAATGGTATTGCTGAAAGAAACTTTGGGCTTATATCATCTAGCATCATACCAAGTATGAACCAAATGCATCAAATGGTTTGGAAAATATAAGCTCTTAAAAAAATTTAAATGTAAATGTGGAGGCTGACGCCGACACGAATGCCAACACTGGGGGTACTGCAATAGCTCCTCCTGGACTTCATCCAGGTGAGCTAAAAGCTAAAAAGTAATAGCAAGGTGTTGCTCGAAATAATAATCTCTCCTAGGGTAGATTTCTTCCAGATTTTTGTCCTTCCGAAACACTATGTTCTAGTACTGCAGACTGTGGCCCTGAAAGCACTACTGGCCACATGTGGAGTGGTATTTGTAGTCTTGGCTTTAAGACTACCCAATTATCAGTTGAGTGAATCTCTATTTAGGAAAGCTCCAAAGTGTATATGTGCCAACCATGGACATCAACAAAGGTTATACCATAATTTCCCTTACTATTGGGACAGACTGCCCCGTCAAACTGTACTGCTGTACTCATAAGGAGCAGTCTGATCTTGGGCTGTACTGTTTGTCATTCTACCAAACACTCAAAGTCGGTATATGAATTCTGTGGAAGGCTGTGTCTTTCCTATCTCTAAACCAGAAAACTTTGCAAAAGTTCAGCCACTGACCCAGCCGCTGCCTGAAATTCTAGCATTCTGTAAACAGCAGGCAAGACAAAATTCAAATTGTTGAATTTTAGTACCATAAGAGTAGTAGTTTAACACTTTAAGTGCCAGACACTAAAATAGCTGAATTTGCAAACAGCGTAGATCCTGATGAGGTGGCTCAGTATGAGCCACCTCATCTAAATCTACACTGTTTTTTTCCTCTGATCTTCGAATTCTCAATATAATAAAGCTTTGACAAAACATTTTCTGAAATTTTGCAGACGTAAATTTTGTCGTCTGCTTTTTGGCACTGAAAGGGTTAAGGTTTCGCAAAATTTAGGGCAAATAAGGTGCAACAGAGAATTTCTACTCACCAAGAGTATAACCATAACTGTCGTCTGCTACTTCTTCCTTAGGTTCTGCTGATACTTGCGGTACAGGGGAACTTGTCTGTATTGGGGTCTCCACAACCTGCTGAAAACAATATTTTTTTTTTCTGAACCAAATCTGTTTGCATAAAAGGTAGGGAATTTCTCCTCTTATACAACCCAAAAAACCTAGATCCACCTTTAAGACGGATCTAGGTTTTTGGGATTGTTCTGGCAGGGAAAAACTCACCTTTCAGTATTATAGAACAGTCCTGATTTACTTTTGGGGTCATACTGGAGGGTGGGGGTGGTATGGGGAATCTCCATCTTATAACCAAATAAACAAGCAAATTCAACAAATTTATGTCCCCCGCCTTGGAAACTAGGTCTCCACTGTATATACACTTAGTGTTTGAGCTGGAAAAGCGGCTAAGTTAAAAATGTGAAAAAAGTAATATAAAAAATAATGTGAGGATTATATCCAAACCACATGCATATCTTCACCATGATCAAAACACCTGTGAAGTGTCAAAGGAATGGGCATAAAACTGTAGGAGGAGTTGAACACACAAGGTACCCACTATCTATTCAAATGTATGAAAAATGGCTAAGTTCAATTTGCGAAAAAAGTGATAAAAAATAATGTGAGGATTATATCCAAACCACATGCATATCTTCAGACCATGACCAAAATACCTGTGAAGTTTTAAAGGAATCGGCATAAAACTGTAGGAGGAGTTGCGCACACAAGGTACCCACTATCTAGTCACTATGATAGTAAATAGTAAAACGCCTAAAAAATGACTAAGTTCAACTTGTGGAAAAAGTGACAAAAAATAATGTGAGGATTATATCCAAAACCACATGCATATCTTCAGACCATGACCAAAACACCTGTGAAGTTTCAAAGGCATCGGCATAAAACTGTAGGAGGAGTTGTGCACACAAGGTACCCACTATCTAGTCACTTTGATAGTAAAAACGCCTAAAAAATGACTAAGTTCAACTTGTGGAAAAAGTGACAAAAAATAATCTCAGGATTACATCCAAACCACATGCTTATCTACAGACCATGACAAAAACATCTGTAAAGTTTCGAAAGAATCGGCATAAAACTGTAGGAGGAGTTGCGCACACAAGGTACCTACTACTTTAGGGGGACGGAAAGACGGAAGGACGGATGGACGGAAGGACGGAATGCCAAAAACTACGTCCCTCCGCTTTTCTTTGAAAAGGCGGGCGGCAATAATATGCATGGGGTTGTTGTAATATAAAGTTGACTCTCATCACAGCAAAGCCTGAATAGCCTAGTTTGCACACTTTTCAAAATTATAAAAGTTATTAACAAATTTAGTGTGATAGAGGCATCTTCTTGTATCCCGGCACAACCTATTTTCGACCACTGCCTAATTTCGACCACCTAAGACTTTGCCTTATTAAAATGTTAACGAGCTGACTTTTGCATGTGTGGTGATATCTTTGCTTACAGCAGGAACAGGCATATTAGGCAGCCATTTCCTTTCAGATTTGGTAGTGAGTGTGAACCATGAATAAGCATTGCACAGAAGTACCCTGTTTTCTTGATGATTTTCTTATTACCAAATCATCTGTTTGTTTCCATGGCTACTATTTATACATGTTTGAAATAAAATTCATTGTTTATACATCTTCATGATTAAAAGTGTTTTCTGTGACCATTATTCCCCAACAAAACTGAAAAGCTTACTACACAAATTTATTTTGAGGTAAATGTTTGGTCTACCGTGCTTATTGCAGTTTGCTTTATTTTTTCATTTTAAAATTATCTATGCATCAGAAATTGAAAAATTAAATACCTCATCATCATCTTCAACAGTCATTTTTTACACTGATGTGAGACCTAAGTTCACTTCTGTTGAAATGCACTTGCTTTATCCCTGTAGATAGTGCAAAAATTATTGTATACCATTAACATAAACCCTGCCCCCAGTAAGTCAACTGTTCATTCGGAGAAATCTACCTGATGTATATTGACAAAGTGTGTTGGGCTGCATGCTCATATCCATAATTAGTTTGTATGTGTTTTGCATTTGTAAGGTTGTATTGTGACAAGAGAAACATTTACTGGGCAATTTCTCTCTGTCAGAAAAGGGTAAGACGATTGACCGAAATCACCGAAATCTACTGAAATCACCGAAATCACCGTAGAATTTGCAGAAATCACCACTGAATTCATCTGGAATCACTTTTTATTTATAATATGTATTAAATTTATTTGTAAAAAAAGAAATAAATCATAACTTTTTAATATAGATGTATTAATGAAGATATGATAAACGGAAATCACCAATGGGCCTGCATCGAAAAGTCTGTGTTGGTATTAGCCTCAGTATTGGAAAACGTACATGTATAGTTTTTTTGTTTGGCAGATATATTAAAACTGCTTCTAAATCAATTACAAAACTAATAAATACAGAAATAAATTAATAATAAAGTGTTTTTCCCACGGTTTTGGGTTCGAAATCACCTTTTCGACGATTGACCGAAATCACCACAAAGAACTTAAATTACTCGGAACGCCTCCAGCAAAACTAATTGGGACAAAAGACGTTTATGGCTGATTGCTTCCCAGCTCTGATAATTATACCCCCGACATACGAAGTATGTCGAGGGGTATATAGTTTTCGTCTTTCCGTCCGTTCGTCCATCTGTGTGTCTGTCCGTCCGTTCATCCGTCCGTGTGTCCGTCCGTTAACATTTGCGTTAAAGTTTTGCGTTAAGTTTTTATTCTTTGCTTATATTTCCAATATCCTTTGATGAAACCTTTTGGTATGTGACTAGGTATACTTCTTGGTTCATGCAGAATAGTTGACATTATCTGGATGCTGCTGCTGACCTAAGGTCAAGGTCACAGACTTAAACATTTGCGTTAAAGTTTTGTGTTAAGTTTATATTCTTCTTTTATATTTCCAATATCCTTTGATGGAACCTTTTGCTATTTGACTAGGGTTACTTTAAGGTTCATACAGAGTAGTTGACATCATCTGGATGCTGCTGCTTGCCAAAGGTCAAGGTCACAGATTTGTATATATGTGTTAAATTTGCGTTAAAGTTTTGCGTTAAGTTTATATTCTTTGCTTATATTTCCAACATCCTTTGGTGAAACCTTTTGATATATGACTAGGTTTACTTCTATGTTTGTGCACAATGATTGACATCATTTTGATGCTGCTGCTGACCTAAGGTCAAGGTCACAGACTTTAACATTTGCGTTAAAGTTTTGGGTTAAGTTTACATTCTTTGTTTATATTTCAAACATTCTTTGATGAAACCTTCTGATTTATGACTAGGTTTACTTCTATGTGTTCATGCAGATTAGTTGACATCATCTGGATGCTGCTGCTATCCAAGGTCATGGAAACAGACTTATAGGTTTACATTAAAATTTTGTGCTTAGTTGGTTTTCTTTACTGATATTTGTAATATACTTTGATGGAAGCATTTGATAGGTGAAAAAGTTTACTTCTAGGTTCATACCATGTATAAGATTGGTTTCCTTAGGGTGTGGTTTCATTAGGCGGTGGCGCTGGTCTGGGGTATACGTGAGCCCCTGCTCACTTGCTCTAGTTAATTAAAGATTTTGACAGCAATCACTGAGTTTATACCTACATGTGCAGAAACGTCTTTGCAGTCGGAAAAATTAACACCATGTGTTAATCAAAACAGCCCTTTTTAGGGCCATACAATTAGTCTGAAAGGTTTCCTCTCGATATACCAGGTTTTTCTCTGTTAAACCAGGTTTTTCAGCCGAAAAGACACATTAGAAATGAAAACCTAGGATATCAAGAGAAAAACCTGGTTTATCTCAGAAAAACCTGGTTTAACAAAAGGAAAACCAAGTTTTTCACTGTTAAACCTGGTTTTTCTCGAAAAACCAGGTTTATCTCTTGCTATCATAAGTTTCAGAGAAAAACCTGGTTTATCTGAGAAAAACCTGGTTTATCTGAGAAAAACCTGGTTTAACAAGAGCAAAACCTGGTTTATCAGAGAAAAACCTGGTTTATCTGAGACAAACCTGGTTTATCAAATCGCAAAACCAGGTTTTTCTGAGAAAAACCAGGTTTTTCTAATTAGTGTGCATTTGGCTTGCCATAATGGTGCTATTTTATGCATATTTCATTGTGCGTTCTAACCGGGTTTACTAGAATAAAGTAGATTCCCTAAATACAAAATGAAGTGTATCGAAACTCTCGCAAGGAAATGCTATTTAAACCAATCAATAACATGCTACCGGATCCCTAGCCTCCACGTTAGAAATAGCTAGAGACCCGGTACCGGACCCCTAGCCCGTAACGCTAGAGGTCCGGTTCCGGACCCCTAGCTGTAGAGGCTAGAGATCCGGTACCGGACCCTAGACACTGCCTATACATATATAGTCATTTAATTGACACTATTATAGGTGATTTCTGTAAATTCTATGGTGTTTTCGGTGATTTCGGTGATTTCAGTAGATTTCGGTGATTTCCGTCAATCGTCTCACCGGTCAGAAAATATTTACCCCAGGCGGTCGGATTTAGGTTGTTAATTTTCAGAATGTCCTACCTCTGATAACTTCTAAAATTAAGGGCCTAGCCACACACAATAGAGGGAGCTCAAAACCCTATTGTCCTGTGTTTGTTGTGCTTTGACTGAGGGACCATGTAAGGCAATAAACAAAAGAATTGGACTTGACAGTAAATAAAAGGAGACAAAATAATGCTTAAGCGGTCGAAAACAGGTTGTTCCAGGCTATTGAACCTCTTCAGTGTCACTAAATCCCAAAATTTTGAAAAGCAGGTGATAAGTAGGTCTTAGCAGGCAACAGACATACCCCTTGGAGCACACACGTACCACCGCAATCCCCTGGAAGTGTAGCTCTACATAAATCAGGTATGAGAAATAATAATTTAACTCTTGTATTTGTTCTCCTTCATTTCTGAAACAAGACCAGTAAATCAGCATAACAATCCTAATCAATATGGAGAGACCAGTAGCCTCCCTTACATCAAGTACTTGAAATGTCTTCCATTTCACTAGGAGCTTCTCTTAAAGGAAGAAGGGAGCAAATTCTCTCCTTTAAAACTAGCATCAAGTTAGGAAAGGGTTGCATAAGGATTACATAACTTACTAATGACAAAAAAATCCAGGGCCCCCGTTGTTCAATTAGTTAACGATTCACTAAAATTTCAAATGTTAATATCTCAAACACACCAATATTTTTGTTGAAAAAATGTGAGATGCTTTTGCATTGCAAAAGCTCCTTACATTTTTTTTAACAAAAAATATCAGTGTATTTGGTCATAAAGTCATAAGACATTTAACCAGATGACCTCTTAACGAGCTTGTTAGGCTAATTATGCTTTGAACAACTGGGCCCAGGTCTTTAAGAGAAGCAATTGAAAATCAATAAAAGTTGTCTCCATTTATACAACTGGCAGGAAATGAGAAAGGTGTATTCATTCACCTTAAGACCTTAAGGTAGCCCACAGTTAAATAACAGTTGGAATGGTCACATACTGTAACATCTTTATTTTTGAATGTCATGGTCATTTGAATGTTATGGTCACACAAATTTATTGTATGTTTCATGAAATTATTTTCAATTTTTGTTGTTTTTATGTCAATTTAAGAGCAATAACACATGCATTAATGATACAGTTCTTACAAAACTTGACTTGCATCAGCGCATTATGGTGACATACATTTATTTTAAATCTTATCCAATTCTGACCACTTGTTACTTAGTTATGGCTCTTGACAGACGTGACTGATAAACATGGAAAAAATATCCCTCCACCCTCAGCAGGGCATAAACTCTAGATCTTATAAATACAGATCTTGATCTTGATTTTCAGGACTGCTAACCCTTTTTAGCAGAATCAAACAAGACAGATTTATGGTGAGAAACTTTGGAAGAACAAAAGCATCTCACATTTTTGGGCAAAAAAATGACATTGTTTTGCACCCAGTCTTGCTAACAAACATCACTAGTTTTGAACCACAGGGCCCAGTGCTACCACCATGTTGTAACAAGTGATATTACCTGGTTTTGAGAGGTGACAGGGGCAATGGGCTGCATCTGTAGAAGAGCTTCATCATAGGAATGTACTGATTTGGTGTCTGTCTCTAGGTCATTTGGCTGAAATGTAAATAATAAATTGTTTGTTAACCCTATTGCACTCAGAACAGCCAAAACTCTATGGAGTTTTGGCTGTCCTGAGTGCAACAGGGTAAAAACGCAGTGAAAGGAGAAGATTGAGCCTCACATGAGATATGCTGTGTCCAAGATACAGTCAGCTTCTAACAAAGCTGTTACTCTTATGGTAACAAGGATATAGAAAATCATTACCTTTTCAGGGGAATCACAAAGAGTGGCCCTTTAAAACAGATCACTCTCTAATTTATACTGAATGCTGGTTTACAGCTAGGACTTTGAAATGGTGATCACTAAAACCAGGTGAGCTCTTTACCCTTAAAGCTAAAACCAGAGGACCAATGGTCCTGTAGCTCACCTGACACTTGGTCCTGGTATATATTTTCATGCTTTTATACATGTATATAGCACCAGGGCAGGGGCCCCCTCCCTTGGGGATTAATGTTGAGTCCCAATTCTATATACCAAGCCACAAGGTCACTGGGCCTTTGTTTCTGGACAAAGATTTCTGAAGGGTTTTTATCATAAATGGGTGTGGCGGCCACCATGTTCATACGACCATGACCATCTGAACAAACTTTGATTCCTTTGACCCAGTATTAAAGCTCCATATGAAATACAGTAATCATTTGTATAAACTATGATGGGCCTGAGTGCCCAATGCTACATACCGGTACCAAGTTTCAAGGTTATAGGCCTTTCGGTTCTTGAGAAAAAGACTTTTGAAGAGTTTTTACCATAATACATGTATATGGGCATGGTGGCCATCTTGGTCAAGTGACCAAGACCATCTGAACAAACTATGGTTCCTTTAAACCGGTGTCGCTCCATATGAAATATGGCTTCAATTGACCTTAGTGGCCTCTGAGAAGATGTTTGAAAATGTTGACGGGTGACAGAATCTCAATGACCTTGTACAAAAGTCAAAGAATGACCTTGACCTTTAACGACAAAATATCTTCATCTGGTCATTTAGTCAACCATATATACCAAATATTGCACCTTAGACTTAAATAGTTTCTGAAAAATCCACTGTTTAAGCATTTTCCCATATAAAAGACTACATAATGTACCAAAGTTGACAGTGTCATAAATTAGGGCAAGGTCAACGCACGATCATTTGTATAAACTATGATGGGCTTGAGTGCCCAAAGCTACATACCAAGTTTCAAGGTCATACACCTTTTGGTTCTGGAGAAGAAGATTTTGAAGGGTTTTTACCATATACGGGCATGGCGGCCATCTTGGTCAAGACCCTGAGAACAAACTTTTATTCCCTGATCACACTTAGACTCCATATGAAATTTTGCTTCTGACAAAATGACCTTGACCTTCAGTGACATAATATCTTCATCTGGTCATTTAGTTGACCATATATACCATGTATTGTACCTTAGACTTAAATATTTTCTGAAAAATCCATTGTTTAAGCGTTTTCCCATATAAAAGCCTAATGTACCAAAGTTGACCATGTCGTAAATTAATTCAAGGTAAACACATGGTCATGATTTGTATAAACTATGATGGGCCAGCATGCCACATACCAAGTTTCAAAGTCATAGGCCTTTTGGTTCTGGAGAAGAAGATTTTTGAAGGGTTTTTACCATATATGGGCATGGCGGCCATCTTGGTCATGTGACCCAGACCCCGGGTATACATACCAAGTTTCAAGGTCATAGGCCTTTTGGTTCTAGAGAAGAAGATTTTTGAAGGGTTTTTGCCATATATGGGCATGGTGGCCATCTTGGTCATGTAGCCCAGCCCCCGGTATAAACTTTAGTTCCCCTATCCCACTGAGACACCATATGAAATTTGGCTTCAATCTCCCCAGTGGTTTCAGAGGAGAAGATGTTTGAAAATCTTGATGACGGACAGACCGACAAAATGACTTTGACCTTCAGTGACATAATATCTTCCTCTGGTCATTTAGTTGACCATATATACCACATATTGTATCTTAGACTTAAATAGTTTCTGAGAAATCCACTATATAAGCGTTTTCCCGCATGCCCAAAGGTACATACCAAGTTTCAAGGTCATAGGCCTTTTGGTTCTGGAGAAGAAGATTTTTGAAAGTTTTTTACCATATATGGGCATGGCAGCCATCCTGGTCATGTGACCCAGACCCCGGGTACAAACTTTCGTTCCCCCATCCCGCTGAGACTCCATATGAAATTTGGCTTCAGTCCGCCCAGTGGTTTCAGAGGAGAAGATGTTTGAAAATCATGACGACGGATGGTCCGACGGAATGACCTTGACCTTTAGTGACACGTATCTTCATCTGGTCATTTAGTCGACCATGTATACCAAGTATTGTACCTAAGACTTAAATATTTTCTGAAAAATCCATTGTTTAAGCGTTTTCAAATATAAAAGCCTAACGTACCAAAGTTGACCATGCCGTAAATTAGATCAAGGTCAACACAAGGTCATCATTTGTGTATACTATGTTGGGCCCGCATGCCCAATGCTACATACCAAGTTTCAAGGTCATGGTCTTTTGGTTCCGGAGAAGAAGATTTTTGAAGGGTTTTTACCATATATGGGCATGGCGGCCATCTTGGTCATGTGACCCAGACCTTGGGTATAAAATTTCGTTCCCCTATCCCACTGAGACTCCATATGAAATTTGGCTTCAATCGGCACAGTTGTTTCAGAGGAGAAGATGTTTGAAAATCTTGACGACGGATGGTCTGAGGGAAAGACCTTGACCTTTAGTGACATAATATCTTCATCTGGTCATTTAGTCGACCATGTATACCAAGTATTGTACCTTATTTGTACCTTAGACTTAAATATTTTCTGAGAAATCCACTGTTAAAGCATTTTCTCATATAAAAGCCTAACGTACCAAAGTTGACCATGCCGTAAATTAGGTCAAGGTCAACGCAAGGTCATGATTTGCATAAACTATGATGGGCCCCGCATGCCCGATGCTATATACCAAGTTTCAAGGTCATAGGCCTTTCGGTTCTTGGGGAAGAAGATTTTTGAAGGGTTTTTACCATATATATTTCGTTTCCCCATCCCACTGAGACTCCATATGAAAATTGGCTTCAGTCCGCCCAGTGGTTTCAGAGGAGAAGATGTTTGAAAATCATGACGACGGATGGTCCGACGGAATGACCTTGACCTTTAGTGACACGTATCTTCATCTGGTCATTTAGTCGACCATGTATACCAAGTATTGTACCTTAGACTTAAATAGTTTCTGACAAATCCACTGTTTAAGCCTTTTCCAATATAAAAGCCTAACGTACCAAACTTGACGAAGCCGTAAATTAGGTCAAGGTCAACGCAAGGTCATGATTTGTATAAACTATGATGCGCCCGCATGCCCAATGCTACATACCAAGTTTCAAGGTCATAGGCCTTTTGGTTCTGGAGAAGAAGATTTTTGAAGGGTTTTTACCATATATGGGCATGGCGGCCATCTTGGTCATGTGACCCAGACCCCGGGTATAAACTTTCGTTCCTCCATCCCACTGAGACTCCATATGAAATATGGCTTCAATCGGCCCAGTGGTTTCAGAGGAGAAGATGTTTGAAAACCTTGACGACGGATGGTCCGACGGAATGACCTTGACCTTTAGAGACATAAAATCTTCATCTGGTCATTTAGTCAACCATGTATACCAAGTATTGTACCTTAGACTTAAATAGAAATCCACTATTTAAGCGTTTTCGAATATAAAAGCCTAACGTACCAAAGTTGACCATGCCGTAAATTAGGTCAAGGTCAAAGCAAGGTCATGATTTGTACAAACTATGATGGGCCGTCATGCCCGATGCTACATACCCGGTTTCAAGGTCATAGGCCTTTTGGTTCTGGAGAAGAAGATTTTTGAAGGGTTTTTACCATATATGGGCGTGGCGGCCATCTTGGTCATGTGACCCAGACCCCGAACAAACTTTCGTTCCCCCGACCTAGGTAGGCTCCATATGAAATATGGCTTCAATCGGCCCAGTGGTTTCAGAGGAGAAGATGTATGAAAATGTTGACGACGGACGGACGACGGACAGACGGAAAACGGATACCTGGCTATACTATAAGCTCACCTATGAGACTTAAGGCTCAGGTGAGCTAAAAATCAGCAGATTGCAAAATTTACTTCAGCAAAATTTAAAAAAAAAATGTTATATCCAAGCTTTATCATAATGATAATCAAAGACTAGAGAGCAAACAGTGTAGATCCAGATGAGGTGGCTCATTATGAGCCATCACATCTGGATCTACACTGTTTTCAAATTCAGCTATTTTCATTTTTGGCGCTTTCAGTGATAACAGCCAGTTTGATTATTTGGACTAGGGCTTATCTATGGACTAGCCCCTCTTTTCATCTCTGTCCCATTTAAGTCCATGATAAGAAAGCAAAGTTCATCAGAGAAAAACCACTTACACAGGCAGGGTCACCCAGACTTTGAACGACAAATCTCACAGGGTTACTCGCATGTCTGATAATCTCTACAGCTTGGTCGTGAGTAGCATTTCTCAAATCTTTGCCGTCCACCTGTGTTAACAAAACAAAGCAAACATAATTATGAAAACTGTTTCTGCTTATTTCTACCATGTTAAGGTGAATAGGTACACTTTCAGGGCAAGCAACTCTACTATTTTAAGTTTTTGCCTACCTTTTCAATAGGGGTCAACCCTTAAAGGAATGAATTTGCTCCAGTAGAAGCAAATTCTTTCCTTCAAGGGAAGACCCCTAGTCTCCATTTTAAAAGGGCTTCTTTGTCAGAGGCAGCTTGTTGAAGCTGCAAAAGTAGTTTCCCTTTGCAAAAATGGCAGGGGGAAAATGGAGGTGTATCTATATAATTGAACGCTATGTTTTTGCACAGAAAGTCTTCAGCAAACAGTACACATCCAGATCACACTGCATTCTGATTAGGATCTCAACTGGTTTCCAATGTATTCACAAAATAAGAACTGGTGAAATCAAATGAGGATAAACGTACAAGATGTCTCGTATCATAAGCTTACTACGGTCGGGTCACAGGCATTTGACAATGCATTATACAAGAAAGGGAAAAACAAGCTACAAAATGCTATAGAGGACAAAAAATTCCTCTTTACAAATAAAAATTTCCACCTTTTTCATGAAAACCCTGCTTCTCCTTTTTTTTGTGTAAGCCTCAGTATGGCTGAGTTGTTATAGACCTCTTCCATTGTGTACTCTATCATATGACAATTTTTGATCATGTAGCGAGTCATGACATTGTAGTGTAGCATAGCGGAACATAATGGCATGAGTCTCAGGACTAGAGTTGTTGGTGCTCCTGGCTTCAGATATAATCATGGTTGCAGGTTTGAGTCCAACTAGAGGTGTGATTCTGTCTGAAGCTAATTGGCACTTTGCTGAACAGAGCCTTTCTAATATGTATGAAATACTGGTAAAAAGTACTTAATATTGTGTGATCCGTTTTTTGCGCAAGACAACTGTCAAATGCTTGTGGTAAAATATTAATAATAAAAATTCTTAGTATTTGGGACAGACAGGTCTAAGCAAATAGTGCAACCCAGATCAGACTGCTCCTGAAGGAGCAGTCTGATCAGGGTCTCCAATGTTTGCCATTCCATCTGTATCTTTTAGATGCACTACTACACTGAAAAGACAGATATTTTATAGAGCAATCTGTAATCATTTTATGAGTGCCCCATGTATTTTTTTTTTTTTAATTTATGGTATTCTGAAAAGTAAGATGACCCACCTGTAGTATTCTATCTCCTGTTTTGAGGGTACCATTCCTGCCAGCAGGTGAGTCCTCTAGCACATGCTTGATAAAAATACCTGAGATCACATGATCTTCGGCAACGTGGAACAAGTCCACTCTTCCACCTAAAATAAAGTACAGCTTTATTATAAAGAACTACAAAGAACTACTCCGGATCATTATGAGGTGCTTCATCAGGATCTATGCTGTTTGCAAATTCAACTTTTTTTTCATTTTTTGGAACTTTAAATCATAATAATGATAAATACCAACTAGAACTAGAAAATGTGTTTATGAAACACTATGCCCCCAACCATATGCTTGCCTCTAAAGAAGGTTCATCCAATAATGCTTGTACCTTTGTACCATGGGCTTCAATGTACTAAGTCGAAAAAGGGGCTTAACTCAGTCAAAAATTTACGAATTGTTTTCGAAAGTCAATCAGGTCAGCTACACCTTGGGCAATATCAACCTGCAAAAATCATGATCCTAGCATCAGGGGTTCTCCAGATATTTTGTTCACAAGGTTCCATAGGCAAATAATGCACTAAGTTGAAAAAGGGGCATAACTCGATAAAAAATTCCTGATTTTTTTTTTCAAAAGCTAATCAGGTCTTCTACACCATAGGCAGTATCTTCCTGCAAAAAAATCATGCTCCTAGCATCAGGGGTTCTTGAGATATTTTGTTCACAAGGTTCCATAGGCTTACAATGCACTAAGTCGAAAAGGGGGCATAACTCGGTCAAAAATTCACAAATTTGTTTCAAAAGTTAATCAGGTCATCTACACCTTGGGCATTGTCATCCTGCAAAGCCTCATGATCCTAGCATCAGGGGTTCTTGAGATATTTTGTTCACAAGGTTCCACAGGCTAACTCGAAAAAGGGGCATAACTCTGAAAATATGTGACCCACGTAAAAAAGAAAAAATATGTGTTCGCTTATTTTTCATACTGATCATGTGTTTAAAGTTTCAAGTTCCTAGCTCTTACGGTTCTTGACTGGGTGTAAAGGTACCTTTGTACCATAGGCTTCAATGCATTAAGTCGAAAAAGGGGCATAACTCGATAAAAAATATACGATTTTTTTTCAAAAGTTAATCAGGTCATCTACACCTTAGGGAGTATCTTCCTGCAAAATATCATGATCCTAGCATCAGGGGTTCTTGAGATATTTTGTTCACAAGGTTCCATAGGCTTACAATGCACTAAGTCGAAAAAGGGTCATAACTCGATCAACAAGAATTTAAGAAATATGCTCAAAAGTAAATCAGTTCATCTACATCTTGGTCTGTAACTGTATGCCAAATATAAATGTGCTAGCTTAAGCGGTTCTTCAAATATTTTGTTCACAAGGTAATTCCTATATAAAATGCCTAAGGCCTGAAAAGGGGAATAACTCAACCAAAAATTACGATATATGCTCAAAAGTTAATCAGTTCATCTACACCTTAGTCCAAACCAGCATGCTAAATTTAAGGACCCTAGCTTATGCGGTTCTTTAGATATTTTGTTCACAAGGATGTTCCTATACAAATGCCTATGTCCGAAAAAGGGGAATAACTCAACTGAGAATTATTGAAATAGGCTCAAAAGTTAATCACTTCATTTAGCCCTTAGTCTGTAACTGTATGCCAAATATCAGGATCCTAGCTTAAGGGGTTCTTCAGATATTTTGTTCACAAGGTTCCATAGGCTTACAATGCACTAAGCTGAAAAAGGGGCATAACTCGGTCAAAAATTTATAAAAAAATTTCACAAGTTAATCAGGTCTTCTACACCTTGGGCAATGTTATCCTGCAAAAAATCATGCTCCTATCTTCAGGGGTTCTTGAGATATTTTGTTCACAAGGTTCCATAGGCTTACAATGCACTAAGTCGAAAAAGGGGCATAACTCAGTTAAAAATTCACGAATTTGTTTCAAAAGCTAATCAGGTCATCTACACCTTGGGCATTCTCATCCTGCAAAACCTCATGATCCTAGCATCAGGGGTTCTTGAGATATTTTGTTCACAAGGTTCCACAGGCTAAGTCAAAAAAGGGGCATAACTCTGGAAATACGTGACCGGCGGAAAAAAGAAAAAATACGGGTCCGCTTATTTTTCATGTACATACCACATATGAAATTTCAAGATCCTAGCATAAGCGGTTCTTGAGTTTCCTATCTGCCATAAAGTGTTACGGACGGACGGACATACGGACAGATGGACAGACGGATGGACAGGCCCAAACCAATATGCCCCCTCAACTTCTCCGAAGTTGGGGGCATAAAAACTGATGTTTTTCCACCTGCGCTTTCCCAGCAGTATCATTTTGCCTAAATGTTGCCAAGTTAAGACCTCCTGCAACCTTGAAAATACATGTAGGGTCAAGGTCACCAAAACTTAATAAGTTCTTTTCCACCTCCCGACTATACACTTGTCTGTTTGGTCATAATCCATCAATCCCTTCAGGATATATGGTGCAGACAACTCATTTTTCACATTCTTTGACCACCTGTGACCCTGAAAATAAGGTCAAGGTCACCATGATCAGTTCCTTTGCATCTCTCAGTGATATAGCTGTGAAAATTTGGTTTAAATCCATCTATCCATTCTGGAGACAGGGTGCAGACAAGCCGTTTTTCAACATTCTAAAAAGGTAACTAAGGGTCTAAGCTACTCCAAGGCTGACAGCAAAGATGCTGCTCAGACTGGGCAGATGCCCAGGCTGATTTGAGTCTTTGCGTGGTGCACTTGCCACTTTGTTGATTTTGTCGTGTTCCAGCTCAACTGAACTAATAAGTTTCAAGGTCTAGAAAAAAATTCCACAGGATGCTATGACTTGTTGCCAAAAAAGAGGCCCCTATACTACTACAGACAAGTAATATGAAACTTCAACAGAAACTGTGTATCACATATCCTTTGAAACCCATATTTAAATTCACATTCTATATTGAGACAAGTATTCCGCAGAATGCTATGTCGCACCTGTTCACCTAATGGTCATGTTCTTGTTGTTTTTGCTCTTTTTAGCAAAGGTAGAACTCAGCCATCTTGGATGGTCTATTTGCCAAAAACTGAAATAGCTTCATGTAAGGGTCATTCTGACACAAAATTGGTCCAAATACATTCATAAGCTCCTCAGAAATTCTCATTTTGATATTTTTGCTATTTTGAGTAATGGCAGCTGATGGTCAGCTTGGATGATCTGTTCCAATAAATTTGGAAGAACTACATTGAAGGATCATTCTGACTTCTGTTCAGCATTTCTCGAGATATGGGCATTTCAGCAAAATTGGACTCTTAAACAGAAAGTAGGTCACTGGACCTTATTCTGCTATAGAATTTTTTTCATTTTGATAATTTTGTAAACAAGGCGACACCGACATGCCATGAAAAGTTTCAGCCAAATATATCAAGTGGTCTTGGAGATAAAGTTGATTTTGATGAGTTTTTATTTTCAGTAATAGCTGCAATCTTGGATTCTCAACCTGGCTGAAATTTATCAGTCTAAAACATTTCAGTCTGGTCATGCTGGATATGAAATTTGAGAAACATGGGTGACATGGTTTCAGAGCTGATGTCATTTGAATAGACTTAAAGGCCAAGGTCTATGCAAATGTGAACAGAGGGACTAAACAGTATGACGGACAACCAAACAGATGGAAAACTGGATGCCTATATTGCACCTTGCTACAAAAATCCTCAGTTACTGATGTTTTGACAATAAACAATGGCCTTACCAACAATGCTGATTCCCAAGGTTTTTCCCGGCTCTCGTTGTAACTCTACAAGTCTCGGTGGTCCCCAAGTTTGATTGGCTAAGTTTACTTCATCTGCCTTCGTCTTCCTGCGAGGAGAGGCCTGTGGCAGAGCAGCTTGAGTGGGTGTGGCCTGTGGAAGCACAGGCTGAGGTGAAATGGCATAAGGAGGCGGAGACTCGACTGATCTAGTTGCCATGGGTGATACGGACTTTGCAGGAGATGAAGGGGTGGAAGAAGCACTACCTTCAGAAGTGACACTGGCACGACCCGTTCTTGGACTTAATGTTGAGCTACAAAATAAGAATGACGAATTAACCTTTAAAGCACAAAAATGAAGACAACAAAATTTATGCTTGCAAAATTAGAAAAAAATGTTTTTCCATCTATATCATGTTCAGAAATAGACTAGAGAGTCAACAGTGTTGATGCAGATTAGGTGGTTCATCATGAGCCACCCCATCTGAATCTATCTTGTTTGCAAATCCAACTACTTTTCATTTTTGAAGCTTTACACATAAGGGTTCATAGACTTTATTTAAAGTGGGTGGGGCAGTATTGGCAGTGTTTGATTTATTTATTTTACTTTTTTTTGAAACAATTAGTGCTGCCTGACAGTCACACGAGAGAATTTCATGCAAACAGTAAAGGCCTTGAATAGATACCCCATTCTGTGGTTCATCAGTCTACACTTTTTACAACAGCCATTTTATGTTGAACTCTGCATTAAGAATTAACATTATCCAAATGTGGGTCTTTGCAAAATAAACTATTCCTTGAAGGTAACTGAACAAACCATTACCAAATTTATGCTGTTGCAAATGTTTACCCCAAGCAAGTGGAACTGTATTTTAAACATTTTTAAGGCTTTTAGGATTTTTTGTATGTGCTTCACAGAGGTATTCAAAGTCCGATACAGATAGTTTGATGGTAACTCCGCATAAAATATGTCAAGTCACTCATTAGTGGCTTCTCCTCATAAGAACTGGATTTGAGGTTATAAAACTTGAGAATAATCTCAAACTCAAAATAAAGCACACCAATTGGTTGCTTCCGAGCATGTGCTCGGAAGCAGCCAATCAGTGTGCTTCATTTTGAGTTTGAGAATGTACTCAAGTTTTATAACCTCGGGGCCGGGTCAACTGATGCAGTTCTAATAAGGTGTTCCTATGAAGGACCACGACAAATATTACCTCAATATATCACAGGGTTGCCACTTATCCTCCACTTCAATATTCCCTGACTGTTCCCTCATTTTTCCCTACCCAAAATCTAATTTTACTCTTTCCCTCAACAGTGCTAACTCTGTCACTTGGATAACGGGTGTTTATCTTCAATGAAAGAATTTGCTCCCCAAAAGTAGGCCCCATTGAAGAGGGAGATTATAAGTATCTATCATGGGTGTGAGGTGTGGATAGAAAAATCTGTCACGAGGGTCACTGTTCGGCATCACGAGGCTTGCCGAGTGATGCCAAACAGTGATCCAGAGTGACGATTTTTCTATCCACACCTCATACCCATGATAGATACTTTTTCTTGCACACCACCTTTTGTTTTAACTTCAGAACTTGTTAAAATGCATAATTCTAGTGCTTGAGAGGTTTCAATTTGATTTTGAAAGAAGGTGCCACTTTCAATGACCGCCATTTGGCTCTTTACGTCAACGACTGGCTTGCATAAACTGAAGTCATTTTTGCTGTCTTCGTGACGTCATCATCTAAAATGCCAATGTTACTTGACAACGCAGGTATGTGAGCTCCTATACAACCAATGCATTGACAGCTCATGATTTTTTTCTGGTCCTGGATCAGAGCACAAGGGTAAGATAAGATTTTCTATCCCAGGTAAAATGAATGGCATTTTCTATCCGGTGTGCAAGAAATGCCTATCTCTAAAAAGTATATCATTTCCCCTTGAACAGAAAATTATTTTTTCTGAAGACTGGTGTAACCATTAATTTTAAAATTTCCTGACTTTTCCCAGACTTTCACCTGACATAAAAGGTAATTCACATGCACAACAGTAATCAACAACCAAAAGCAATATGAAATGATCTCAATTATTAAGGTTAAGTTTAAACAATACAGTGATTTATCATATGCCGTCGCATCTGAGAGTGTAATAAAGCCATGCATTAAAATTGATAATCCACTAGTGGATTAAATATGCAAATTACGTTGTAACGTTGTGCGTTGACGTCCATAAAACGTCGCGTTTTCTAATGGCAAAATTTGCTAATAAAATGCGATTTTTTAGTGTCATATGATAAATAGAATCTTGCATTCGTGCTCCTGGGTTATTGAATTTATTAAACTCGGCATAGCCTCACATCTTATCATTTTCCCCAACTCGTGTAATAAATTCAATAATACATGAGCACTCATGTAAGATCCTCTATGTCTACAGTGTCATAAACTTAACAAAGTTGTCTGTAAAGGGTCTGTTAAGTCTTATACACGTAGAACAATTAAAATAATGGGTGTTAACATTTTTCTTTTGTGGGGTAAGGGGGTGCAGTGGGGAGGTGGGGCCTGAAATAGCAATATTTTTGCATACACTACATTTTAAAATATTTGAAATAGACCTCATTTAGTAACAATGTTGTTCCTTTTGTAAAACCATTCCCTTGAAGCCAGCTGAAGATTTTGAATGCAACTTCTGTCCAGTCTTAGGGTCTCAGAAACTGTCTCAATGGGGTCCCCCAATGAGACAATTAAACATCCAGCAGATTTTCTGGCACGCATACAACAAAACATTTATATTTATGCAACATATAAAACACGTAAAAAAAACAAACACAAAGAAAAGTCCAACATTCTCGAGAGGCAGAAAACACACCTAAAATGCATGCACTAAACACATACAGCCATGAAATAGTCCAAAATATGCTCAAAATAAACAACCCCACCCCCAACCCCCATATCATACCCTGCTAAAACCATGCCTTCTTCATAGAACTCATAAACAAGCTGACATCTTGTTCTATATTATATCACAGGAAAAATGTTTATGATATTAAGTTGCATGGGTCCTTCTCAATACTTTTCTGCCATTTTTGCACAGTAACCAAATTTTGACATTTCCTGTTTGTTTCCTTGGATGTCAAAGCCCTTCCAAAATGAGGACTGTTCTCAAAGGAACTTCCTTTATGAGTTGACCCTATTTAGAAAGGCGACAAAAAAACTAACGAGAAAAGCCAAGCTGCTTTCCCTGTCGGTATATTCATTCACCTTAAATTTTAATACAGCGGCAGCCTAGTGTTTACAGCATCGTTTATACAAGAATTAGGCTGCCTGCTGTGTCTCGCCTATCACAAAGAAGTGGGAATACTAGTCACATCGCCAAACTACAAAACCTAACAGACATTTAAGCCAAGAAGGCTGTCGCCGGAAAAGCTATACATATCTTTTGCTTCTGCTTGTCACCGGACTGACAAAAACCGTTTGCATGAAATGCAGACCTTACTCAGAGAATGTCCATTTACAGAGGGTAAAAAGGTTCGCATTTAACAATTTGAGCCGCAACGCGAGAAAACCAACAATGTGGTTGTGCGCCAGCGCAGACTCAGATCAGCCTGGGCATCCGCCCAGTCTGATCAGAGTCTTCGCTGTCCGCATGGAGGTAGCTGAGACCCTTAGCTACCCTTTCAGCACTTAATGAAGAGTCTGATCAAAGTGAGCGGATGCCCAGGCTGATCTGACTCTGCGCTGGGCACACAACCACATTGTTGGTTTTGTCGTGTCGTGGCTCATGTATTCATCTGCTGGGGAGAACCAATTCACATTTTCACAAATTTAATCATTATACTACCACCATTATAGCTAATATGAGCCGCGACGTGAGAAAACCAACAATGTGGTTGTGCGCCTAGCACAGACTCAGATCAGCCTAGGCATCTGCTCAGTCTGATCAGACTCTTTGCTAAGTGCTTAAGGGGTAGCTAAGGCTGATCTGAGTCTGCGCTGGGCGCACAACCACTCTGTTGGTTTTCTCGTGTCGCGTCTCATATGTTTCTAAATGATGAATTAAAAGTGTCAATCCCCATAATAATTATGACTGGTATCTATGTCACTGTAGGTCCAGTTTTGCGACCCATCTCAAAGACTAACAATTTCCTCCGAAGGATGAGTCAACATCTATGGATATGATAAGAATATTTTTATGTGGATCTACACACTGGTTCCCAACCTTCACGCCACTTTAAATTGGAGAGCACAAGGACCGACTCATGCCAGCAGGTGAGTTATGGATTTGCTCCCTTGAGTCTCCTTAGGAACATCTCTATGTGGAATGAAAAATTACAAAACAAGAGGTCCATGATGGACCTAAATCGCTCACCTGAATTATGATGAAATAACATGGAAGATCATCTATTTGATGATGGTTCAAGTGGAGCAGTTTTGCACTTTCTTATCTATATTCTGACAAAGTTTCATGAAGACTGGATCAAAACTGTGCCCTCTGTACACAATGTTTTTCTAAGATGTGACCTGGCGATCTAGTTTTTGATCAGACGTTATTCAGTTTCAAACTTGGCCTACATTTCATGAAGATAAAAATTCTAACAAAGTTTCATGAAGATTTAATGCAAAATAAAGCCACAATTGTGTACACAAGGCTTTTCTATAATTTGACCTAGTGACCTAGTTTTTGACCTGACAAGACCAAGTTTCAAACTTGGCCTAGATTCCATTAAGATAATCATTCTGACAAAGTTTCATGAAGATTGAACCAAAACTGGGCCCTCAGGAGTATCCACAATGTTTTTCTAAGGTTTGACATAGTAACCCAGTTTTTGATCCAACATGACCCAGTTGCACCCTCAGTCTAGATTTGTTGGAGATAAACATTTTGACAAAGTTTCATGAATATTGGAATAAAATTGTGCCCTCTAAAGCATTCACATGGTTTTTCTAAGATCTGACCTAGTGACCTAGTTTTTGACCTGACATGGCCCAGTTTCAAATTTGGTCTATATTTCATAAAGATAAGCATTCTTACATAGTTTCATGAAGATTGAATCATAACTGTGCCCTCTAGAGTGTACACAAGGTTTTTCTAAGATTTGACCTAGTGACCTAGTTTTTGACTCCACATGACTCAGTTTCAATCTGGGCCTAGATTGTATAAGGATAAACATTCTGACAAAGTTTCAGGAAGATTGGATCATAGCTGTGCCCTCTAGAGTGTATACAAGGTTTTCTAAAATTTGACCTAGTGACCTAGTTTTGACCCCACATGACCCAGTTTCAAACTTGGTCTAGATTTCATTACGATAAACATTCTGACAAAGTTTCATGACGACTGGATCAAAACTGTGCCCTCTGTGTCATTCTAAGATTCATTTCTATTTTTAGCTCTGGCGGCCATTTTGTTCAGCGGAGTGGAACCGTTTTAGCAATTTTGGTTCAGGGCCATGAGTCAAATATTTCTGTGAAATTATTTTGAAATCGAGCCGTTGGCTTCAGAGGAGGTCTCTTTTAAAGGTTTTTCTATTAATAGATTTCTATTTTTAGCTCTGGTGGCCATTTTGTTCAGTAGAGTGGAACCGTCTTAGCAATTTTGGTTCAGGGCAATGAGTCAAACATTTCTGTGAAATTTTTTTTGAAATCAAGCCATTGGCTTCAGAGGAGATGTCGTTTAAAGGTTTTTTCTATTTTTAGCTCTGGCGGCCAGTTTGTTCAGTGGAGCGGAACCATTTTAGCAATCGTGGTTCAGGGCTATAACAGAAATATTTGTGAGATATTATTTTGAAATTGGCCTACTGGTCTAGGAGGAGATGTCGTTTGAAGAAATTGTTGATGATGGACGGACAGATGGACAGACTACAGACGACTGACAAATATCGATCACAATAGCTCACCTTGAGCACTTCGTGCTCAGGTGAGCTAAAAAAACAAACAAAAACAAATGGCCGGTGCTAGTTCGCAAATATGCCTTTATGCAGTTATTTAACCATTTAACATCAGTAAATTCTAGTGCTGAAAAAAGTAAGCCAAATTAGGGATACCACAGACATTTCACAAGACTTGCTCTAAAAATGGTGCATATAGGCTCTAAATCTTACCGATAATATTTTGGAAATATCCTAGAAAGACAGCACAAAAGAAAACGGGATTGTAAGCTAGACATACTAAAACATGTTCAGCATCTAAAAATATCCTCGACATCCCGAATAACAGCACTAAGGGTTGATTCAGCCATTTTGGCTACTCAAGTCAACATAGGAAGGAGAGTTTAGATGGCAAATCTGAGATCATTTTTCTTAGTTCTCAGTTTAACCCTTTTAGCCCCAAAAAGCAGATGACAAAATTTATGTCTGCAAAAATTTCGAAATATGTTTCATCCAAGCTATGCCATGTTAAAAGTTTAAAAACTAGAGGGCAAACAGCGTAGATCTAGATGAGGCAGCTCATTATGAGCCGCCTCATCAGGACCTATGCTGTTTGCAAATTCTGCTGTTTTCATCACTGGTTAATAAAGTACCGTAAAAATTCTAAACATTGGGCGGCCTAAAATTATTACTGTAAAGGTTCTAAAATTGAAACAGTTTGCTTATACAGGCAGTAATACCTACCAAAGATGCAGATTGAATGACATACAGTATAGACCCTGATCAGACTGCTCCTTTAAGAAGCAGTCTGATCTGGGTTTACAATTTGCTCTGGTTTATCTACCCCACATTTAGAATTTTTACTGTATGCTGTGACCCCTAACTGAAATCACCTTACTGAGGTCATTCTAAATGGTTGATTGGTTGTTTTGGGTTTAACAGCCCTTTGAGACAGTATTTCAGTCTATACTGGGCTGTCTCCCAGAGACGAGAGAAAAGAAAGAGGAGAGAAAGGAAAGAGAAGTGATAGATGAGAGAAAATTATCCAAACAGCCCTCACCCGCACCTACTGCAAGCACAGTAGGCCCTTGTCCTACTTTTATCCAAATAAGTAAGATGCCCCGGCACTAGAAGTTATAACCAGCACCACCGCCCAACCACCATCCCCCATTATAAATGGGCCACAAATGGGATACAGCACATGTTGTATGGAGAACAAGACAAAATGATCTCAGACACCATACTAAACAAACTTGAGACGCTGATTGCTGTACCTTTTTTCTTATCAGTGACAATCAGCAATTCACACTGAGAAACAGGTAGAGTGAGAAAGAGCTAGCCATACATCAAAATAATATTACTCGCTTCAAAAACATTTTGTCAGCAATATTTGCTTTTCATATCTCACAAGAATGGAAGTGTCTTGCCCATTTGCACACTGTCACAAAACAGGGATAAACGAGAAAACTTGATGTAAAACTTGACACAACACACACTAACACAGGCACTGACACCAACACCAGGGGCCGTATTCATAAAACGACTTAAGTGGTTGCTATGCTGTTGCTATGGCTCAATTTCTATGAAGGAGATTCCCTACAACTATGAAATTTGCTCTGGAGGAACAGTCTTACAAAGACTGTTCCTCCAGACCAAATTTCATAGTTGTAGGGAATCTCCAACATAGAAATTTACCCTTAGCAACAGCATAGCAACAACTTAAGTAGCTTTATGAATACGGCCCCAGAAAAGTAATACCTAAGTCTAGCATTCAGCAAATTGCAGGCGTGACAGAAACCATTTTGAGCTAACATAATACTTTTGATGTATTTTAATGATGAGCTAGCAGAGCCATAACAAAGTAAAAATCTTGTTCAGATATCTTTCATCTTTCCAAGGAACATCACAACAAAACAGTTTACTTTTGTACAATACCCACTGCTGTTATCAAGGATTACACATTAAACAACATTAACCATACACACGGCAGCAGTTCCCCACATAACACAAATGTCATCAAGTAGCGACTGAGCCCTCTTGCAAAGAAAGGCAAGGATTCTAAAACTAAAACTGAGCATCGGGAACCTAGACAATATATCATTATCAAAGATCATATCTACAATATTCCATATCAATTGAACATGCATTATGACAACATTCTTTCCAATCCAATAAAAACAGATCCACTGGCTAAAGACAGGTATGTCCCTCCAGCAGAGTTTTCATTCTTCTACCTACCTATTTCTACAGGCAGACTATGGGATGACATTTACAATGCTGTCTCCCTTCTTTTGGTAAGTTTGGTTGCTTCAATTAAAGAATTTGTTTAAACCTTTTTTATTCTGTTAAAAATCTCTCTGAAGAAAACCTCAGAAAATAGGGCCAATACTTACTTTGGTGAGGGCATCATGGTAGGGGTTGAGGGGCTCTCAGGGGGTCTGTTTGCTACAGACTCCATATAAGCAGCAGCATCAGCAGCAGTTACATATGATATACTGAAATAACAGAACAGGAGCTCCAGTTAAGGCCCAGAGGTTATAAAACTTGAGTACAGTCTCAAACTCAAAACTAGAATTGTTTTTCTACGAAAAAACAGATGTCTCCCCCCTTTTTGATGTCAAAAGGATCAGTCATTAAGACGCCAAGGGAAAAACAATATGTTTCCCTACCCTGAAGCAGGGATTCATAATAAGTAAAAAGTATAAATGCAAGAGTTATAGTTGTTACGCTCTGCATGTCATGTAATGTTGACTGATATTCATATTTAGTTTTTGTCAAAAAATATAAATGCAAGAGTTACAGTGCTCTGCACGTCGTCTATTTATATGTTGACTGATATTTGTATGAAGTTTCATGAATATAGCTTAAACGGTTTTCAAGTTATAGAGCTTAGACGATTGAGACACGATTTTGTGAATGACAAAGTTCCTAGGGAAATAACTCAAATAGTATAAATGCTGTGCTCTGCAGGTTGTCTAGTGTTGACTGACATTTGTATGAAGTTTCCTGAATATAGCTTGTCCGGTTTTCAAGTAATCAAGCGATTGAGACACGATTTTGTGACTGACAATGGTCCAAGGGAAATAACTCAAGAAGTATAAATGCAAGAGTTATGGTTCTTGCACTATGCAATTCTTCTAATGTTGATTGATATTTGTATGAAGTTTCATGAATATAGCTTGAATGGTTTTCAAGTTATAGAGCAGACACAACTGAGACACGATTTTGTGACTGACAAAGTTCTAAGGGAAATAACTCAAATAGTATAAATGCTAAAGTTATGGTTCTTGCATTCTGCACGCCTTCTGATGTTGATTGATATTTGTATGAACTTTCATGAATATAGCTTGAATGATTTTAAAGTTATAGACGGACTCGACTGAGACGCAATTTTGTGATGGACAAAGTTCCAAGGGAAATAACTCAAAAAGTATAAACGCCAGAGTGCATTCTGCATTTCGTCTGATGTTGACTGATATTTGTATGAACTTTCATGAATATAGCTTGAATGGTTTTAAAGTTATAGACGGACTCGACTGAGACGCAATTTTGTGATGGACAAAGTTCCAAGGGAAATAACTCAAAAAGTATAAACGCCAGAGTGCATTCTGCACGTTGTCTGATGTTGACTGCTATTTGTATGAACTTTCATGAATATAGCTAGAATGGTTTTAAAGTTATAGACGGACTCGACTGAGACGCAATTTTGTGATGGACAAAGTTCCAAGGGAAATAACTCAAAAAGTATAAATGCCAGAGTTACCATTTGTGCACTCTGCACATCGCCTCATGTTGATTGATATTTATATGAAGTTTCGTGAATAAAGCTTGAACAGTTTTCAAGTTGCAGAGCGGACACAATTGAAACACAATTTTGTGATGGACTAAGTTCCAAGGGAAATAACTCAAAAAGTATAAATGCCAGAGTTACCATTCTTGCACTCTGCACGTCGTCTCATGTTGATTGATATTTATATGAAGTTTCGCGAATATAGCTTGAGCGGTTTTCAAGTTATAGAACGGACATGATTTGTGACAGACGGACAGAGGCCTGGGGAAAAATAATATGTCTCCCGACCCTGAAGGGGGGAGACATAATAAAGCACACTGATTGGCTGCTTCCGAGCACATGCTCGGAAGCAGCCAATCAGTGTGCTTTATTTTGAGTTTGAGATTATACTCAAAATTTATAACCTCGGACCAAGGTGTGGTTTTGAGGATAATTCTGAGATCATTTTTGCTTGTTTCTCAACAAAAATATGAGCCGCAACGCGAGAAAACCAACAAAGTGGTTGTGCTCCCAGCGCATTATCAGATGTCTGTTCAGACTCTTCACTAAGCACTTAAAGGGTAGCTAAGGTTCTAAGCTAGCTTCATGCCGACAACCAAGACTCTCATCAGACTGGGCGGATGCCCAGGCTGATCTGAATCTGCGCTTGCCGCACAAACACTTTGTTGGTTTTCTCATGTCACAACTCATATACCTGACACCTCTTCCAACCTTAAGCCCTGGACAATCATAAATACCTGGGACCATTGTGAAAACTGACAGTCAAGGAACTGTTTAAGTCTACTAGTAAACATAAAACCAAGAGTACTAATATTTATGTCAAAAGAATGAGGAACTTCTGCACTGTAAAAGCTCCTCACATGTTTTTGTGTATAATACATTTGAAAATCTAACATCTTGTAAACAAATGATACCATTAGGGAACTACAATTTTGCTGACTATATTAACACTAATCTTCTCCCTTTATTACCAAACTATTTACTCTCCTTACTTTCATTGATTTTCTCCCTTTATGTCATTGCTTAACGTCCACGGTAAACAGCTATGGTCATGTCGGGACGGTCATTTAAGCTAACCACACTATTCCTGGGCAGGATTAGGCCTCCTAAGTGGTCAACCAGTACTAAGTGCACATACTTTCACCAGTAACTGAGAACTGCTCTTCTTGAATCAGCGGAAGGAGAATTTCTCCCTGTATAACCAACATGATATGAGTGGAGGCAACTCAGTTGTACAGGGTTCACTGTCATGTTTTACACCAATTATTCAAATAAAGACAACTTTTGTGCCTTCTTGTTTGCTTCCCTGGATGATGAAACCATTACTCTTTAAGGGAAGAAACTGCTCCTACATGAGCCTATTCTTCCCTTCAAGAGTTTACCCCCTTAGAAAAAGGCAACAACAAGACCTGTCACAGGGCAAGGATAGCTTGCCTGACAGTGCCTTGCCCATCACATAAAAAACTTTAACGTAAAACTTAAACATTTTGCTAACGCCGACGCCAACTCCGCCGCTGAGGCCGACGCCGGGGGTAGCGCACTAGCTCTTCCTGAACTTCGTTCAGGCGAGCTAAAAATGGAACTTGAAAACAAATGAGCAACGACACACCAAAACCAACAAAGTGGCATGCGGACCCAGCAAAGACTCAGATCAGCCTGGGCATCTACCCAGTCTGATCAGAGTCTTGGCTGTCCGCATGGAGCTAGCTTAGACCCTTAGCTACCCTTTAAGTGCACAGCAAAGCTTCCAATCAAACTGAGAAGATGCCCCGAGTCTTCACTGGGCGCACAAGACACTGTTGGTTTTGTCATGTTGCTGCTCAAATGTAGTTGCTCAACATCTCCCATTTATAATATTCCATACCTAATATCAGTACTCCCCATGAGGGAAGCTCTTCGGAGAATAACCCTTGCCTGTGTGTTGGTTATCCGTCTCATACTTTCGTTGTTAATTGACATGATATAGTCACCAACTTGTATATTTCCATCTTTATATATAGCACCAGATTTAGTAAGAGTTTTTACAACACAACCATTTACGCCTTTTTCTGTGGCCTCTACACCTATTCCTGAAAAAAAGACATCACTTTGTTCTCTATTTATCAAGTGAATCCTAATAAATGCCCCTGCTCTAATAAACACCCCCTGCATCTTTTCCGAAAAAATGTTTTATTAACTTGCATGAATTCCTGTTTGGCTTCCCTGGATGAGGTAGCTCTTTGACATTGGGTCAATTCTTAAAGGAAAAGAATTTGCTCCTACAGGAGCAAATTCTTTCCCTTAAGGGTTGACCCCAAATAAAAGGGGAGACAAACAAGAGGACCATTGGTCCTGTAGCTCACCCGAGTCCATGCAGCCTCAGTACTCTAAGGTAATTTACTCTAAGGCCATCGGTCAACTGGTTCTGGTGAAAAAGATTTTTAAAGGTTTTAACCATATATGGGCATGGAGGACATGTTGGTCATGTGACCTGGACATTTGAAAAAAATTTCTTTCCCTCAACCCCCTGGGGGCTCTATATGAAGTTTGGTTTCAAAACTGGCCCAGGGGCTTTTGAGGAGATGGTTTGATATTGTCAAAATGACAGAGTTCTGAGTCAAAAGTCAAAGAATGACCTTGATCTCTTGTACTCATAAATCTTCATGTACTCATTAAGATGACTGTAGATATCAATTTTTAGGCATAAATCTTCAAAACTTTCCATGAAATCTTATGTTCTAGCATTTTCCCACATTTGACCTTGCCATAAAATAGTCAAGGTCAACCCAAGGTCATCATTTTGAACAATCTTGATAGTACTGGAGATCCCAATGCTACATACAAAGCTTCAAGGCCATCGGTCAATTGGTTCTGGAGAAAAAGATTTTTAAAGGTTTTTACCAAATATGGGCCTGGCGGCCATGTTGGTCATGTGACCTGGACCGTTTGAACTAATTTTCATTCCCTCAAACCCCTGGAGGCTCTATATGGAACTTGGTTACAATTGGCCCAGTTGTTTTTGAGGAGATTGTTTGATATTGTCAAAATATGAGAGTTCTGGGTCAAAGGTCAAAGAATGACCTTGACCTCTTGTACTCACAAATCTTCATGTACTCATAAAGACAACTGTATATACCAATTTTTAGGCATAAATCTTCAGAACTTTCCATGAAATCTTATGTTCTAGCATTCTCCCATATTTGACCTTGCCGTAAAAAAGATCAAGGTCAACCAAAGGTCATAATTTGAACAACCTTGATAGTACTTGAGTACCCAATGCTACATACCAAGTTTCAAGGCCATCGGTCAATTGGTTCTGAAGAAGAAGATTTTCAAAGGTTTTTACCATATATGGGCGTGGCAGCCATATTGGTCATGTGACCTGGACCGTATGAATAAGTTTTTGTTCCCTCAACTCCTGGAGGCTCTATATGAAATTTGGTTTCAATTGGCCCAAGGACTTTTGAGGAGATTGTTTGGAATTGTCAAAATATGAGAGTTCTGGGTCAAAGGTCAAAGAATGACCTTGACCTCTTGTACTCATAAATCTTCATGTACTAATTAAGATGACTATAGATACCAATTATTAGCCCAAAATTTTCAACAGTTTCCAAGATATCTTATGTTCTAGTATTTTGCCATAAAAAAGCACAAGGAAGAAAATTTGACCTTACCGTAATAAAGGTCAAGGTCAACCTAAGGTCATAATTTGAACAATCTGCGTAGTACTCGCGTACCTGATGCTACATACCAAGTTTCAAGGCCATCGGCCTACTGGTTCTGGAGAAGAAGATTTTTTTAGGTTTTTACCATATATGGGCATGGCGGCCATGTTGGTCATGTGACCAGGACCGTTTGAACAACTTTTCGTTCCTAAGGTCCCAGGAGGCTACATATGAAATTTGGTTACAATTGGCCCAGTGGTTTCAGAGGAGAAGTCGTTTGAAAATGTTGACGGACGGACGACGGACGGACGGACGGACGGACGGACGACGGACGACGGAGCCTGACCATACTATAAGCTCCCCCGGAGCCTCTGGCTCAGGTGAGCTTAAAAAGTAGAGCTACTTCCTCTTTAAGTACACCCATTCACCTTAATACTCTAAGAAATTACTGATTTACTCCACTTTAGGCTCTAAATAACGCCACCTTTTGCAAACTGCAACGCCCCCAGGGCGTTTAATAGGATTATACGGTACTTCAAGGAGTAATTTTTCTTTCTTACATTTAAACTTCCCTTGCCAGTAAATGCTTACTTCAGCATGAAAGATTTCCTAATTTGCTAGATCTACACTGAGGAGCGTGGTATAAATTTGTCTGCCAGTATGGGAGATAATTCGCTCGTTAAAATTCATGGATGATCTCCTCATACAGGTGGGCAAACAATGGTATAACATTTATCTTTTTTTTTTTGTCTAAGAATTCTTCAGTTCACAAAGGGAATGATAAGCAGGAGGAGACTGATTCTCTCTTAACTGATACAACTAGTCATACCCAATGTTTATACCATATTTCAAAATCCTAGGTGAAGCGGTTCCTGAGAAATCTGCAGTTGTGAAACAGCATTAACAAGGCCAGTCCATGTATAGGACAGACTGTCTAACTCAGACTTGGGTATCCTTTAAAACATTTAAATACCTAAACTGCTAAAATTATTGACCCTGCAATGAAGACACTGATTGCAGCTGGGTATAGGGAGATGTGACACTTTGGGGTCAGCCAAGAATTCTCTGACAGAGAGTTTTGCGACATTTTCTGAATTTTGGGGAGAAGTTTTATCCCAAATGTGTTTTAAACAAGTAACATTTTGACTTCTCCCTCAGCTCAAAATAGGGAGAAGTCAGTCAGCTTAGGGAGACTATTTCTCCCACTTCTCCTCTCTAGGCTGAGCCCTGGCCCGGAGATTATAAAAAAAATTTCATGCTTAACTCAGCTGAGCATGAAATTTTTTCTGCTCATAAATTTTAAAATGCCAACAATTGTTGGCATTTTAATATTTATGAGCAGAAAAAATAGCCTTCCTGGCTTATCTGAGCCTGAAAAATGCTGAATTTCTTGGTATTTTTATATTAATGGGCATTTTAAATTTCATGCTCAGCTGAGTTGAGCATGAAAAAAGTTTTATAACCTCGGGGCCTGATGAACATACTCCCAGGGAAAGCCAATTCTTTCCTTTAAGAGTAGTCCCCAATGAGGAGGGAGATGCGCCTGGAAATTTCTCTCTAGAAAGTACAACCGCTCCCCTTCAACAGGATATTTTCTCCAGACTACATCAGCCATTAATTTTCAAATTCCCAGACTCTTCACTGACTTAACAAGTCTTTTCCAATATTCCCTGACCAACCACAAAATTCCCTGACTTTTCCCTGATTTTTCCCTGACCTGGAAAAAGAATCATTTTCCAGATGTTTTCCCCTGTCCCTGGCAACCCTGCAACATGCCTACAGCCATAATCATGTCCTTTACCCCTCTTACCTAAATTATTCTGTGACCTCTTGAGTACAAGTCTATGCTCTAACTGAGGTGGGAATGCATCAGGGCCCGAGAAAGACCTCATCAGACTTGGTGATGACATTGGAGACCGCCCTGGTGATGCTGTGCGTGGTGATACTGCAGCGCGGGGTGAAACGGACGGTGATACTGGTGATGGTACAGCCTGAAAAAGATAAACATGTTACACAAGAATTCTGTGGAATGTGGTGTCTCACCTGTCTGTATATTGCCACAAAACAGAACTAAACCAGAAAGTTTGACAAGCGTTTACGCCACCAACACCAAGGATGACAATGGAAAAGTAACACCAGTTCTATGTCTTGCTTCTCCTACTCACAGGCGAGACAACAACCTTGGTTAAACCAGCTTTATCTTGATCTTAGGTAAAGACAGGATCCTTATGAAAGGATCCTTATGACTAAATAACCAGTAAATTGTTCTAAATCCTTGCTGATCCCAATTCTGGGGCAATTATATCTCTGTTGGAATGGCTCTTACAATGTTATAAGAAACTGGACTCCTTAATAAAAGTTCTAAGAAATGCGACAGAATATGGGAGCGAGCAATGCACAGCCCACCTAACCCCTAAAGTGCCAAAAAGGCAGACAACAAAAAGTACCTCTAAAATTTTTTATAAAGTGTTTTATCTAGTAAGCTGTGTCATATTTAGAATTTAAAGACTAGCACGCAAACAGTGTATGGCTGGATGAGGCTGCTCATAATGAGCCACCTCATCTAGATCTACACTGTATACAAATTCAATGATTTTCTTTTTTGACGCTTTAAGCATAAATTTATGACAAAAGCTCACCTTAAGGTCACTTGTGGTGAAATGATCAGATGATGATGCACTATCTGTACTGTCCGTCTGCTGATGATCAAGACTACGAGCCAATGACTTGTCCTGAAACAAAAACAAAACATCAATAGTCTCACATAAAATTTCGGAAGGAATTGTGGCTACAGGTTAAGAAGTGTGTTAAAAGAGAATTTTCTGTTCACCTGTGACTTGAGATTTCTCTTTCTGCCATGGAATACAATAATGAAAAGTTATTTAATGTTCTGTCTTTAACAATCATATTTTTTATTCATCATACCATAACATACACCATATTGAGTCTATGACCCCACGCACACAAGCCCCCCCCCCCCCCCCCCCACTCTCTGGTTCTCTGTATGTACTTTTATATATATATGTTGCAATGAAATTGTGAATAAATAAATAAAACTCTCTGGTTCTAATAAATGCTCCCAGTCCCTCTCTTCCCAAAAGTAACTGTAAACAGACTAATCAAATACAATGTAGCAGAAATTTCAGGTATAAAACCCTCAGATACAATAGTGCTTCAGTGATAACACTGTTTGGGTGCAGCAACAATCTAGTTAGTGCCTGACTTGCACACCCTTCTGACTGCTCCCCTCATCCCATCATTATGTGTCTAAATTAACTAACCATATTAATCCTATCAAATGCCCCGTGGAAGTTGCATTTTACAAAGGGAGGGGGAGGGGGGGGGGGGATTTGGAGGCTAAATTTATTGCCAAAATATCTCTAATAAACAGTACTAAAGTGAATGGGTATACTTTCAGAGGAAGCAACTCTTCTAAATTTGCATCTCTTCTCATTTGGAGTCAACTCTTAAAGAAAAGAATTTGCTCCTCTAGGAACAAATTCTTTCCTTTAAAACTAGACCCCATTTCAGAGCAAAGCCAAAGTCAATGTAACAATATTTTTGGAAAAGAGGCAGGGGGCGTATATTAGAGCAGGCGTATTTATTTGGATTAATATGGTACACATGTCTGGCCTAAAATTTTATTTTCACACAAATACCCCTTTTTCTGAATAATGGAACTGCTCTACAGCTTGCTATGCCAGAACGAAAGGGTTAGATAATCATTTCATCTTGCAACATGATAACTGAACAAGAGAAACGAGCAGAGGCTCACATATACCCCCGGCCAGCGCCACTCCCTAATAAAAAAGAACTGAAGATAATGATTTAAATATGTAGATGGATGGATGTTTATGCGACAAGCTAATGGGATGGACAGATGAAGAAACAAATGGACAAACAGAAAGATAAATGGACAGAAATATGAAAACTATATACCCCTCAACAATACTTCCTATTCTGGGGGACAAAATTATCTTTTGGTGATGGTATTATGTCAGCTTCCTGTGTTGTTAATTTATTAGCCCTTAAAGTGCAAAACAGCAGATTCAAAAAATTTATGTCTGCAAAATTTAAAAATAAAAATTGCATAAAAGCTATATCATATTGACAATTCAGAGACTTGAGGACAAACAGTGTAGTTCCATATGAGGTGGCTCTTTATGAGCCACCTCATTTGGATCTACACTGTTTGCAAAATCAGCTCATTTCAGTTTTGGTGCTTTCAGAGTTAAGTTTGATGCAAAGAAAAAAGTGCTTATCTAGGCCCCACTTCCCTGCTGGCAGATGTCATCTTGCATCTGACATTTACTTGGGTAAAAACAATTACTACCTTTTTCAACAGTGCCAAAAATGATAACTGTTGAATTTGCAACAGCATAGGTCTAGGCGAACTGCCTCCTCTGGATCTACACTGTTTACCCTCTGTTATTTGAATTGTCAATATGATAAAACTTAAATGAAACACTTTTTTTTTTAAATCTTGCAGGAATAAATTTTGTCATCTACTTTCTGGAGCTTCAAAGGTTAAAGTAGATTCTCTTGAGACTGTCATAGGTGCCTGCTCTCTCATTATGCTCTCTGAAGTCATGCAAGATCATTGTTTTAGTAATAAAAGTTGGTTACTGTAGTCAATAAACATGCAGCAGGCGCTAGGCTCTGCACTTTTTGGGAACTTTTGGATATGATCAGTGCAGACAAAATGATTTCATCAAATAAATTGTCTATGCACATTCACAAAAGGAATTAAGGTGAATGGATACACTTTCAGGGGGAACAACTCTGCGATTTTAATTTCTGCCACCCATCTCAGTGGAGGTCGACTCTTAAAGTAAGAATTAGCTCCCCTACGAGCAAATTCTTTCCTTTAAGAGTAGACCCCTTTATTGAAGGTTTTCAACAGCCGGGAAAGCCAACTGGAAGTAACAAAAGTTGTTCCCCTTAGTAATAATGGCAGTAGAGGTAAACCTCTCAATTCAACTTAATGTTTACTGAGCCACGACATGACAAAACCAACAATGTGGTTATGCGCCCAGCGAAGACTCAGATCAGCCTGGGCATCCGTCCAGTTTGATCAGACTTTTCGGTAAGTGCTCAAAGAGAAGCCAGGGGTCTAAGCTACCTCCGTGCAGACAGCGAAGACTCTGATCAGACTGGGCGGATGCCCAGGCTGATCTGAGTCTGCACTCGGCGAACAACCACTTTGTTGGTTTTGTGGCCTGTCGCGGCTCATATTATATATTCAGAAACAGGCAAGGGATAATGGAATAACATTGGCAATGTGTACTTCTTAAAGGTGTTTAATAGGAGGAATATGGTACTGCAATGGTTGCATCTCCTAAATGGAAATGCTCAAAGAGAATTCACCCTAGCCAAGTGTCTGCATGGCCGAGTGGCTAGCACTACCAACTCCAGAACATGGGTTATGGGTTTGAGCCCCACTGGAGGTGAGCCTCTGTCTGAACCTAAATGGCACTTTATTGCACAAAGCCTTGCATAATCACCCTCTCATTGTCCTGATCTGACTGAAATACTACTGAAAAGGGACACAAAACTGCCAAGTGATCCATCCATAATTCCAGTATAACTAAGTGTATGGGTTGCTACAGGAAAGCATTTGCTGGAAGTTGGTTGCTTCGTAAAATTTGTGACAATATTTGAGCTCATATGATGTCTGATACTAAATATAAACAAGAATAACATCCAATACTGTGTCTCGTCTGTCAACTCATTATTACAGAAACTGAGTTAACCCACTAAAAACTCTTCAAAAGTTTACGCCCACAAAACCAATGCAGGAAAAGCAGTACCTCCACTACTGCGCTAGACCCATTCCATTCGGGATACCCCTTTAGGGGTATCTGGGCAAACAGTTTGGATCCAGATCAGGCCCCACAAACGTGGGGCCTGATCTGAGATCCAAACTGTTTGCTGCCTGAGACATCATTTCTACAAGAGTCAGTTAGACCAATATTGTCAAAATATTCTTGATTTTTGATGCAGACGACAATTTCAGCAGACGACAAAAAATACCCAGAATGCAATGTGGTAAGTATTGGGACACCTAAAACAATTAATTTTCCATTTGTCCCAAATGGAAAATTAATGGTTTTTAGGTGTTCCAATATTTTTTCACCTTAGAGAATGTTTTGCTCTCTTCTACTAGCAGGCCACACAAACACTCAGAATAACAGCAGGCACTTGGAAAGCAGATGAGCCAAATATATTTTTTTTTTTTTTCTTCTTATTTTCTAAGAAACACCTGACCACAGTCTGGTTGCCTTTTAAATATTACTGTCATAATTTGACATCCCAAAGTTTAGAATAAGTACAATCCAAAAAGGTTAATTTTTTTCAGTCCCCATATTTCTGGCTTATCTTAAGCTTTGGGAGCTGGACTGCAGGATACGATATATGGGATTGAGGCATTGGCTGAGTTATACTAGTGTTTAATAGCGTGGACTTTCTGGTTGTTTCATTTATTCTCTGCCTATATTTCAAACTTACCAAAACCTCCCATCCTAAAATCTGGTTGACAAGAATTGTTTGATTATATACTAACTACCTGGGTACTTTGAATTCAATCCATGAATACCATCATCTTATACTTAACTAATAATATATTTTACTATGCTTTGAAATACCAGTGGCATATAAATGATTATAACATGATTTAACTAATTCCCTGCTGAGTGTGCAGAAAAGGTCGTCCTGTGAAAATTTGTGATATATCACCATTCTAACGTCACAACATGCAAGCCTGTGCCTTGATGATGCTGAGTGTAAACACCTGCTTCTGTTGACATACACCTCAAGCTAGTACTTCAGAAAATGTAACAGTCACCTTGCATTTCATTTTGTATTACGTTAGGGTCAAAATAATTTTTCCTCACTGGTAAATTATTGCTGGTTAACACATATTGTTGGGTAGATGCAAACATTAATTCACTCTGGCTTTGCTGTCATGAATCAACATTTCCTGATATGTCCTCCAACATCATGTGTTCATCAGCATCAATTCAGATGTATGGGAACCTTAATTCTTAAGTAACAGGGTGCCTTCCATTCAGCTCTATTAAATACAGGGCAACTTTCTCATGGATAAAAAAATCACTAGAAACTGGTCATCTTATACATACATACGCAAGGCTCTTTTCAAAAATTGCATATCAAATGACCATGTTTAAGAACCGCAGATAAAATAGCATTAACCACAGTGCAGACTTAGACAATGTAACAATTGAATTACTTCCCCTTACTAAGTAGTACTTGCACAGGAAATTGTAAATATGGGAAGAGCCTGTTTACTGTTAACTGAGCCATGTTGTAAGCAAAATGTAATAGTTGTCATAATTCCTACATATTGGGACAACTACACCAATCAATGTAATTATTACCTTAATGTAGTTAAATATTGGGACACCTTAAACCATTAATTTTCCATTTGGGACAAATGGAAAATTAATGGTGTAAGGTGTCCTAATACTTAAGCACAAGATGTATTCTAATAGCTGAACATGAAGATTTTAGTCTGTCCAGGTGTAAAAATTTTTTCAAAAGATGCAAATCAAAATGAGTCCTTCAAGGAGCTGCTGGATTTACTGTCATTCCAGGCCTGTCTCTCCCAGCGCTATAGACAGAGAGGAATTTTCTATTTTAAATCAATCCATAGATACAATACAATCACCTGTCAGTTTCTTTTTTTTTTTTTTTTTTTTTTTTTCTTTTTTATCTTTCACAAGTTTCACAAGTTTATTTTGATCATCTCTGGTTTACATGTAAACAAAACAATAACATATTCATACAATAATGGTTATGGCATTGGCGTCGTGAAATACTACAGTGATTAAATACAAACAAGCCAGTTGAATAGTAAAAGAGCAGGTGCGCAGCATTGACTCTGAGCTGACTCCATGCTGTGGGCCCATTGCGGAGACCTTATTTGTAGATTCCATTTTTTTTTAGTTAGTTTCCTATACCTATCTTTCATTTTTGTAAAGAAATATTTAATTAGGTGGACCTTTTTACACTAAATGTTTTTCTCATTCCCGTACCAAACACATCCTAAATACAAGGTTGATATTTTATTAACTTTTACACAAGCTGCATGTCATTACCTTTACTTCTGCCTCTTGAGCTACCATAGGGGGTGGGGAAGAAACTGGCAATGGTGGAGGCTCTTCCTGCAATCATAAAATTATTTCATAATTAGGTAAAAAGAAGTAAATAATCTCTATCCAAATATAACACTCCCTAAGAAAACAACCTGTATTCAGTTGTCCTAAGTACAGAGAAACATTTGGGTCCTATGGAACTTCCCTGGTTAAAAAATAATACACATCAATAGAAGTATAAACACAGGGTATAATCGATTCCGCCAATTTTCGCTTCCTGCAGAGACTGTCCGTCATATTTGGCTTCCGCCGAGACTGTCCGCGAACTCTTGCTTCCTGCAGAGACTACTGTCCTCGAAAAATGGCTTCCTGCCGAGACTGTCCGCGTGATTCTGCTTCCTGCCGAGAGCCTCGGCAGGAAGCAGAATCACACGGACAGTCTCTGCAGGAAGCCATTTATCATGTACAGAAGTCTCGGCAGGAAGCAAGAGTTCACGGACAGTCTCGGCGGAAGCCAAATATGATGTACAGTCTTTGCAGGAAGCGAAAATTAGCGGAATCGATTATACCCTGTGATAAAGGGTGGATGTTTCAATCAGAAACACACAGAAATAGTATAAATACACAGCAGTTTCACTCACATAATACAGTATGCAGGTGGTTGTTTCATTTAATAACACACAGTAATAGTCTGTGGCATGGCTGTTTCAGTCAATAACACACACCAGTAAATAGTTTGTGGTGTGGCTATTTCAGTCAATAACACACAGTAATATTCTGTGGCATGGCTGTTTCAGTCAATAACACACTGTAATAGTCTGTGGTGTGGCATTTCAGTCAACAGCACATAGTAATAGTCTGTGGCATGGCTGTTTCAGTCAATAGCACATAGTAATATTCTGTGGCATGGCTGTTTCAGTCAATAACACACAGTAATAGTCTGTGGCATGGCTATTTCAGTCAATAGCACATAGTAATTGTCTGTGGCGTAGCTGTTTCATTCAATAACACACAGTAATAGTCTGTGGCGTAGCTGTTTCAGTCAATAACACACAGTAATACTCTGCAGAGTGCCTGTTTCACTCAATAACATACAGTAATAATATGCCGGGTGGCTGTTTCACTATTGATCAATAACACACAGTAATAGTATGTAGATTGGTTGTTTCAAACAGTAACACACAATAATAGTATGCAGGATGGTTGTTTTGTTCAAAAACATACAGTAATATTATGCAGGGTGGTTTTCTCAATCAATAACAAGGGCGTAGCTACCTATACGGCAAATACGCAAGTGCGTATTGAAATTTTGTCAAAATTGACAAAATTTCAAAACGCACCTGCATATTTGCATGCTGAATATTTATAAATTAGACAAGATTTCAATACCAATTACCAAAGTGGCTGAAGTACTAGCTTTCCCTTCTAGCCAAGAAGTAGAGAATAAAACATGGTTGTGCGTATTATGAAATTGCCCCTAGTTACGCCCCTGAATAACACAGCAATAGTCAACAGGGTGGCTGTTTCACCCAATAAGAGACAGTAATAGTATGCAGGGTGTTTTTTTTTTTTTTTTTCAATCAAAAAAAAAAAGTAAATAAATAAATAAATAAAACACCAAAAGGCCACAATGCACAATAGCCGTGACCAAGGAACCTACAGAGAGAAATACAGACACTGTGGCCACCATTTTTAGAACTTGTATCTCATGTCATAGTTACAAATCAATGAGTTAACCCTTCTCATGCTACATTTTCAGTTCATCTGACACTAAAAAGGGGGCACCCTTACCTAAGAAGCCATAAATTCCACAAACTTTCACTGATATTGTTGAAAATTTTACCCACATACAACGAGATGTAAGTCCCCCATGCTGCATGGGTCAGATTGTCACGTGTCATCCAAATATGTTGGTCACGTGACTAACCGGTATTCATTTAAGACACTTAAAGAAAAAAATAGCCATCAGAGGAGATGGCAAATCCCCCGACCGAAGACCCCCATGGGCCTTGGTAAAAAGGGTGCACTTCAAAACACATATTAGTAATATATTGTCGTTCTTTTATGCTTCTGATTGACATTAACTGTTAACAGATGCATGATTATCTAACACGCAGACTAAAACAGTATGCTTGACTGCTAAAAAGAGGTAATATCTCAAACAGCCACCATAAACACAAATGATAGCATAGGATACATTCAACTTTCAAAATGTGTAAAGAACTTCTAAAGTACAAGTCCTACAACCTAATTTTGAGCTCTCTAGTAAGTGAATTTTGACAAAGAATCCAAATCTAGACAAAAAAAAAAAAAAATTCCCGGGGGGGGGGGGGGGGGGGGGCACGGGGAATGTGGAGGGGTCAGAGAGAGTTAGGAACACTGATAAGATATCACAGCATGATCTATGATCATCAATATTCTAAAAGGTACACGGTTATTCAAATTCTGGAGCTGCCAGGGTTATTTAAGGAATAAATGTTATTTTTTTAACGTTTACTGAAGTATAAACTACATCGGGTCACGAGCAAAGTAAGTGAACCCCGAAGGGGTTTACGTAAACTTTGCTCGTGACCCGATGTAGTTTATACTTCAGTAAACGTTTAAAAAATAACATTCATTTCTTATATTTATATTATTAAACGATGCTTTTGATCAATAAAAAGATAAACAAAATTAAGAAATACATATATAAAGATTGTTTAAAAAACATTACCGGCCGAATTTAGCAATAGTTTGGAACAGCCGCATTGTCACTGCCTACCAGTAAATTCCACCTCCTGCTGAAGATTTCGCGTGCAAGTAGGCGTAGCGAGCTGTCACTCAATGTTTACTAGCCATTCAAGTACATGGAATGTTGTAGATTTCACGTGCTAGTTAGTGAGATGAGCTTTCACTCTGAAGCGCGTGATACAATGTAATTATTGACTTTTAAACAACATTGACACCCGCATCACTTAATTGGGTTAACAGAGAGCTCTACACTGATAATGTAAATATACAGTTATGGAGCAGAGACTCAAACAGCAGCTCAAACTACCAAAGGGAAATAACTCACAAAGTATAAAAGCAAGAGTTATCATTCATGTATGAGACAAATTGTCATGACCCGTTCTGCATATCTGTGAAGTATCATGAAAATATTTCAAAAGGTATTCAAGCTATGGAGCGGACACCTAAAATCATCAAAGGGAAATAACACCAGAAGTAAACATGCAAGAGTTGTCATTCTTGTTCGCGACACATCATCATGAACTGTTCTACATATCTGTGAAATATCATGAAAATATTCCAAAAGGTATTCAAGTAATAGAGCGTACACGAATTCACACCTAAAACCATCAAGGGGAAATAACTCAAAAAGTAAGAAAGCAAGAGTTGTCATTCTTGTTCGCGACACATTGTCATGACCTGTTCTACATATCTGTGAAGTATCATGAAAATATTCCAAAAGGTATTCAAGTTATAGAGCGGACACGAAATCATACCTAAAGTGATCAAGGGGAAATAACTCAAAAAGTATGAAAGCAAGAGTTGTCATTCTTGTTCGCGACACACCGTCATGACCTGTTCTACATATCTGTGAAGTATCATGAGAATATTCCAAAGGGTATTCAAGTTATAGAGCGGACACGAATCGGCCAAAAAAAAAATCACAACTAAAACTATCAAGGGGAAATAACTCCAAAAGTAAGAGAGCAAGAGTTGTCATTCTTGTTCGCGACACATCGTCATGACCTGTTCTACATTTCTGTGAAGTATCATGAAAATATTCCAAAGAGTATTCAAGTTACAGAGCGGACACGAATCTGCCAAAAAAATCACCAAAGGGGAGATAATTCAAAAAGTACAATTGCAAGAGTTACCATTCTTGTATGCGACACATCGTCATGACCTGTTCTACATAACTGTGAAGTATCATGAAAATATTCCAAAGGGTATTCAAGATATAGAGCGGACAAGAAAATGTTTACGGACGGACGGCGGACGGACGGACGGACGCCAGGCTCATCGCTATATCCCCCGAACCTTTCGGTCGGGGGATAAAAAGAAAAACAAGAGCTGTCGCCTGACAGCATAGCTCGCCTGAATTGGTGCTTGCCCATCACACAGTCACTATGGTGGTGTGGACTGCTATGCATAAAACTTCTGGCAAGCATGTCCATAATGACAACAAATTTACAAACAAAAGCTATCTCAGAAATAAGTGTTAAAATAAAATTAAAAAAAAAAATCCACATGAAATTTCGAAGTTCAAGAACTGAAGGGGTAGGGGTGGGGGATGGGGGAAAGGGGGGGATGTATCAAAACCCTGAACCATTATCTAACATCAGTCCAAGTATAAGTATCAACTGAGTCCATCGTGGCACTGTGAAATTAGATCTTCATAAATATAAAACTTTAACCAAAATCTTTTATACAAAATTCTAAGTTGATGACCTTGACTTCAAGGTCATTCAATGGGTTAAGTATAAATTGTTTTGTAAAATCTCAAAAAAATGTCTAACGTCAGTTCAAGTGTAAACTAAATCTCTGCCAAGCATTATGAATAGGTATGCAATTAGAAAGATTTAAGAAAGACCAAAATTTCCTAAGTCCCTGACCTTGCCATCAAGGTCACAGAGCGGGGTTGGGATAGTACTCTGTAAAACTTTGGACTGACATCTAACTGCAGTGCAAATATCAAAATAATTCATTCATGGGTTCAGGAGATATGGGTCTTTAAAAAACTTTAACCAAAACATTTAATCAATAAAAAGACAATTTTCTAAGTCCATGACCTTGACATCAAGTTCACTGAGGGGAGTGGGGTAGTACCCTGGAAAACTTTGGACCAATATCTACCTATAGTGCAAGTATCAAAGGAATCCATCCGTGGGTTAAGGAGATATTGGGCTTTAAAAAACTTTAACCAAAACATCCAGTCCCAAAAAACTCCCAATTTTCTAAGTCCATGACCTTGACATCAGGTCACTGAGTGGAGTAGGAGTGAAATCCTGTTAAACTTTGGACCAATATCTAACTACAGTGCAAGTATCAAAAGAATCCATCCATGGGTTAAGGAGATATAGGTCTTTAAAAAACTATAACCAAAAACATCCAATCCGGATGCCGACGCGGACGCTGACGCCAGGGTGACAACAATAGCTCTTCCTGAACTTTCATTCAGGCGAGCTAAAAAGGAAAAGTTCAAGATATTAGCCCCAAATGTATGCTTTGTAGGAACAAAGCGATTGCTTCCATGGAGGCGGGGATTATTGCTAAACATTTATCGATAGTAAAAGTTTAGATGGATCAAGTCTTGTTTAAAGAAACTGGGGATCAAGCAAGTGAGGAAGTGACTGGATTAAACAGATATCGAGAAATTCCTAAGTTTTTGACGTATTTTCAGTGTTTAGTCATCTACAATACCAGTGGTGTTGGTAAAAACTTGCTCCGATAGAAAGCAGAATTCCTCCTTCGTAGGACAACCACCACTGTTGGGGTGTACTTGGTGTCTCAAAAGCGTGCCTGACAGGCTCACAAAGTGACCTACCCCCCAAAAACGTATATATACGCGATTAGCATGAGAAGGGTTAACACTATATCTGAGTTAAGAGCAACAGTTAGGCTATCAAACTTAATAGCTCAGGCAATATTTCTTATGTTACCAAATTGTTCAAATATATATCATGAAAATATTAGAATATTAAACTGCCACTATTCTGTAATGTTAGCAGTGGTGAGTAACACTCATATTGTGCACCCAATGCTGTCAAAAGAGACTGAGTTAAAGCCAGTGTCTTTCATACTTAATAGTTTTATGAGGTGCAACACACACTTGTGATGCCTTAGCTCTTTAAGCACCAAAATGCAGATGACCAAATTTACATCTGCAAAATTTTCACAATTTTTTTTAGTCTAATCTATATTATTTTTTCAAGTTAAGGACTAGAGGGCAAATAGTGTAGATAAAGATGAGGCAGCTCATAATGAGCTGCCTCATCTGGATCCACAGTGTTTGCAAATTAAATTCAACTGTTTTCAATTCTAGTGCTTTAAATGTTAACCTGCACATAAAGAGGTCACAGAATAATGTAGAGACGAAAACACATATATATCTCCACATAACATAAATATGTTCTGAATAGATAGATCAATACATCAAAGAAATGAAAATAGCAGACTTGGTTTAATTGCCAATAATAGCTTAAACCTGAAAACTGCTGCAGTTCTGAGCTCTGTCATTGATGCAATATTTGTAATAATGAAATGTTACTAATATTCTGTAAAATAATATGATTTTGTTAGAAAGCTAAATTTCATGCATATTATTATGGATACAAGGTTATCATAAATATATGCTTTATCTGTCAGAAATAATAACAGCACTACGTAGTAAAGTCAATTTATGACAAAAAGCAAGCCTTACAATCCACATCTGTTCCTGCTTCATTTTCTTTTCACTTTCACCATTTCATTTTCGTGTATCTCATCATAAATTTGCATTTTTTTTTTGTAGTAAATATAGTCCAAAATATTTAACCTTAACCCTTAAAGCACTAAAAAGCAGACGACAAAATTTTCGTCTGCAAAATTTCAGAAAATGTTTCATCCAAGTTATATCATATGTAGATTTCAAACACTAGGGGGCAAACAGTGTAGATCTAGATGAGGCGGCTCATAAGGAGCCGCCTCATCAGGATCTACGTTGTTTGCAAATTCAGTTATTTTCATCCCTATTTTTATCTCGGATCAGACAAAAAAAAAAAATAATAAAACAATAAAATCAAAAATAGATAAAATGAAAATTATAATATTTTTTTTTTGCTTTATTATGAATTACTTTTTTTTAACTCATTAGTTTTTTGTTCTTGTTGTTAAATTGTTTAAAGTAGATGCATCTACAGGATAATATCAGTTTCCCCATATTAGGCCCCACTTTTGGAATTGTCACTGGCATAATCCCCTCATAATCACCTAGATAAGACAATCCTTTGATGTAAGCTGTGGCCCTAAGCACTGTTTATTGGGAGCTATCAAAGTGTGCCACCCCAATTTGTTAAAGAAAAAAATGTGTCTTTAAAGTGTTAAAGTGCCAAAGAAACAAACAACAAAATTAAGGTCTTGGACATTACCAGTTCAACTCTTGAAAGGCTTAAGAGAGATCTGGATCTATAGTTTGCCCAGTCCAGGCTTTGAATTCTCAATAAGATATATTTCATATGAAACATTTTTTTTTTTTTCGAATTATGGGATGTAACTTTTGTCTGCTTTTTTGGCACTTTAAGGGTTAAGAGCATGCAAGAAATGATCTTCTTGAAGCATTTGTTTATAAAATCACATTACATGCCATGGAGTTGAAATAATAGTTGAAACACCCATTTCTTTCAAAAGCTAACTACAGTTCAATGTCAATGAGATAACTGCTTGACAATTTGTTCCAATGTCAAAAAATGACAGTTTTAACCCAATTACAGAAAATTTACAGAAAATGCTGACTGCAAAAAGATTTACAATTCAAGCCTTTACACAAGAAACGACAGTCTTTGAAACAAGACAGGACAGGGTGGGGGATCACACTGTTATAGTTTCATATGCTGCATGAAAAAAATGTGAGTGAATCTTTGTTACTCTTGAGGTAAATAATTTACAATTTTCATTGATGGTAGTTTGCACTCACTAAGCTGTGCCTCTCTTTCTATTCTACACTATAGTGCTGAAGTATTGGGACACCTAAAAACATTAATTTTCCATTTGTCCCAAATGGAAAATTAATGGTTTTCAGGTGTCCCAATATTTAAGCACATTAGGGTTATAGCATTTCCATGAAGCTGCAATAATTCACACACTGGTCAAGGACTTTGTCACAAAATTTCAGTATGGAAATAAAATGGTGGCATACTTTACAAGGCCGTCAATTCAAATTTTGTGACAATCATTGCCCCAAGTATGAATATGTGTGGCTCAATCAAAGTGTCATTAGAATCTGAAAGATGCTGACTGAAAAGTGGTGCAAAGCTCATTGAATATAAAATATTTGAAGAAAACAGTCCGCTGAGGTGTGCGGGGTAGCGTCATTACAACAACTGAAATACACACATAGCCGTGACATTAATCAAATTCACTCACAGCATTACCATTCTTCTACGCAATTTATCAAAATAAGATTTCAGTGGAATGTGGTGTCTTGCCTTCAGCCAGCGCACTGTTACAAAACAGAGTTAAACATGAAAACTTGACAGAAGTTTATGTTGCAGAAGCTGACGATGACACCTAAAAGGTAATACTTCTGTCTTGCTTCTACTAATCTCAGGCAAGACAAAAACCATGTGATCCCCCACCCGACGGAAGTATAACACAAGTGTGACACTTTCAAACCAATGCCACAAACTTACTTTTCTCTTTCTATAGCAAACCTGGAACCAGGCCTATGCAATAGATTCATATTTTTCAGAATTATATGGAGTAAAATATAAGCCCTTGAAAGGCTAGAAAGCAGATGACAAAATTTACGTCTGCAAATTTTCAAAACTTGTTTTGTCCAAGATGTATCAGTTAAGCTGCGGCACAACAAAACCAACAAAGTGGCATGTGCACCCAGTGAAGACTCAGATCAGCCTGGGCATCTGCCAAGGCTGATCAGTGTCTTCACTGTGTGCTTCAAGGGTAGCTAAGCTCCATGTGGACAGGGAAGACTGTGATCAGACTGGCGGATGTCCTGGCTGATCTTGGTTTTTCTGGGCTCACAAGCCACTTTGTTGGTTTTGTTGTGTGTAGCTCATTTTAAGAATTCACAGAATGGAGGGCAAACAGTGAAGACACCAATCAGGTGGTGCGTAATGAGCCATCTCATCACAAAGCATCTTGTTTGTAAATTCAACTTTTTAAATTTTTGCCACTTTAAGGACTTATTTCATAAACAGGCTTTTTATCACCTGCACTTGGACAGCTTCTTCTACCCTAATAAAAGACAAACAGTGCAGAATCTGATCTCTTGGAGCAGTTTGATCTGGATCTACACTGTGGGCTCTGACATTCTGTGCCAATACCAAGACTTTTTAGCTTTTTTCACTAGACGTCTGCTGTAAGTTACATGGGCGTGAAAAACTTTTTACACAGCAAATAAATCACCAGGAGGTGAGATAGGTAAAAGTTTGACTTGGAAATATATGCTGAGAAAAATAAGCAATGCCACAATTTAATGATTTTAAAATTTTCACTTGTACCTCAAGTGGGCATAAAATGCTGAATTTGAAATCACTTACACTTTTAAAAGCATGAAAATGGTCAAATCTGCAAACAGCGTAGTTTGTTTGCGTTCGCCTTCTAGGCTTTGAATTCTCAATATGATATAGCTTAAAACTTTATTTTATTTTTTTTAAAATTCTCAGATGTTCCTTACTCTATACACATCATCAGAAGTTAAGCACTGTCCTCACTGGTGTAAATGTGATTTTTCATTTCAGCACAACATCATGTCTTATAGATATCTGATGGCATTTTCTCCCTTTTATAGAGAAACTAACACAATTTCTAAAGATGCTAAAACAGAACCTCCCTTTTGAAATCAAATGGTTTCAGAAAGATGATATAATGCGGAAACGACCTTATAAAAGCTCCCTCGTCACACCCCTTGTGCCAAAATAATGACATTTTTATCTTATTGGCTAAAATTGCCATCAACAACAGCGGATGTGGTGCTTAACCTTTGTCGCTATGTATATATACATCCCAAAACCAAGCCATGTTAAAAGTTGTGATACAACAATGTTAATTTCTTAACAAAGACTCAAGTGATAAAACTATACAAAACCATGAATATGAACAACAACATTAACTATAAAGTGCCATCAAGCAGATAACAAAATTTATATCTGCAAAATTCTAAATAAATGTTTGTCGGAGGTATATCATGAATAAAGGACAAATAGTTTAGACTCAGATGTCGCTGCTAATTATGAGCCACCTCAAATGGATCCACACTGTTTGTAAATTCAGATATTTTCATTTTTGGCACTTAAAGTATTATAACCAAGCATTGATACTGTAAAAATTCTGATTGCTTAACCCTTTAAGCACCAAAAAGCAGACAAAATTTACATCTGCAAAATGTCAAGAAATGTTTTGTCCAAGCTATATCATATCATATTGAGTATTCAAAAACTAGAGAGCAAACAGTTTAGATCTAGATAAGGCAGCTCATTACAAGCCACATCATAAGGTTCTACCCTGTTTGCAAATTCTGCTATTTTTGTCTCTGGTGCTTAAAGTGTTTTAGTGAATCGTGGTAATAATGACCCACATAGTCTTAGACCAGCCAGCACATATGCACAATCTAATCGGAGCAAATGGTGTATACAGAGATCATAACTGAGTGAATCCTATGGAATCCACATGTGCAAAAAGAATACAGACTGCATCAGCATGCAGACTGGTCTCTATGTATTTTTGGTATGCAGCAAAACCCCTGAAAGAGTATCCCTACTACTAACGAAGGTGTCATAACTAACCCTTAAGGCACCAATTAAGCAGACAACAAAATTTACGTCTGCAAAATTTTGAAAAAAATTTCAACCAGGCTATATCCTTTTCAGAATTCAAAGACTAAAGGGCAAACAGTGTAGGTCCAGATGAGGTGGCTCATCATGAGCCACCTCATCTGGATCTACGCTGTTTGCGAATTCAAGTATTTTCACATCTGGTGCTTTAAGCGCTAAGGTGTCCCCACTAGGGAAATTAAACTATGTGACAGTTAGCTGAAAATAATACAACCAGGTATACACACAGTGATATACATCGAATATCATGCATACAATTCCGCCGCAATTTACCTTCCCAGCGTTTGATGTGTTTGGCGACAACACAGGTTTGGGTGGAATAGCTGGCTTAACTCCGGACCTCCTGACCCCTTTGTCCTTTTCTGGACTTGTTTTAGGGGTTAGCTGAGATGCAAGCTGGACAAATTAGAATGGAACATACTATAAAATATATAAACAAAATATATCAAACCTCTCAAGAAATAACTATCATGGAAACAATTACTACGTATCTATAGGGTAATAAACTTTGTATTTTTTCTTATAAATGATCCTTCTCTTATCAATTCCCATTCAGTTTTCTTCTCATGCAGAAAAAGGTCAGAATCACACCAACACTGGCTACAGACCACCAAAATTTGTCAAGTTTAGCCCAATTTTATGCCGGGCATATATAAGAAGCATATGGTATTAAAGATAAAAAAAAAAATAGATATGATTCAAGTTTTTGACCCATAAATGGAAAATACAGGGACATCATTAAACATCATAAATTGCTCTTTTTTCTTTATTTTGCATTTTTGTTTTCCCCCCATAGCTTAAATTGTAAGACAGTCCAATCCATGATGCTTAGTCATAAAATACATAGCTGCAAGATTTGTACATATTGTATGCAAGAACATGCTGTATGAAGCAATGGCCCTGTCACAACCTGTGAAATAAAATATGCACCGACCTATCAAACAAGGCAATAACCTCTGACAAACAAATACAGTAGAACTTCAATGGCTCGAACTGGATTGGGACCATGAAAAATAGTTCCAGCCAAAGGTAGTTCTAGCCATCCAGGGTTAATTTCCATATAAATTGACTTCTAGGGACCCAAGAATGAGATCTAGTCAGGCAGGGTAAACGAGCCATCAGAGTTCGAGCCATTGAAGTTCTACTGTACATGTGTTTTTGTGACAACAGTTTCTAATATATTCACAGACGAATTCAAAAGGTGGGGCAATATTTAAATCCATTTGTGTACAGTGATTTGCAAATTCATGTTGTTTGGTCTTTTTGCGAAATTGGCTTCTGGTTTTATCGAACAATCCAAATTGTATCTAAGTCTCTTGCCCTTTCTTCATACCATAATAAATTCACTAGAATATGGGACATTGTTACTTTCCTTGTAAAATTAATATATTATCCCAATGGTATTAGGAATTTTTAGTGCATTACAGAAAAACACATGCAGAAAAAAATAAAACTATGTTATGACTGACAATAAACTCCCACAATACTCACAATATCCAACACAACAATGCAAAGCCAAGGACATTAACCTTAAAGCACCAAAAAAAGCAGACGACAAAATTTACGTCTGCAAAATTTGAAAAAAGTTTTGTCCAGGCTACTTTATACTGAGAATTAAATGACTAGAGGGCAAACAGTGAAGATCCAGATGAGGCGGCTCATTATGAGCCACCTCATCTGGATCTACACTGTTTGCAAATTCAGCTGCTTTTGTTTTTTTGTACTTTAAGTGCTAAAAAGTCAAAACAAGCCATTCCCTAGTGTTCTAGTTATGATCTTCACAAATCAGGAATCTCTACACTTCTCATGCACACAAGAATTCCACGGAAGATGCTGTCTCGCCTGTCAGAGCACTGTCATGAAACAGAGCTAAACCAGAAACTCAACAAAAGTTTACTTCGCCGACAACCACTCCAGAAGTAATACCTATGGCTCGCTTCTGTTTATTGCAGGGGAGACAGAAATGAACTCTGATAAATTTCTTAGTACCATGATAAGGGTAGACATCTTTTTTTTGCCATTTGATTTTACTGTAAAGTTCCCAACACTCACTCACAAATGCTGAACGAACTAAGGTAACTAGTGCAAATTCAAAGTCAAAAGAATCCATCATCTGCCATTTGTTTTCATGAAAAAAGCCACCTCAAGTGATAAATGGATGTATCTAAATTCAAGAGCATAATAGTATCTGCAGGTAAAGGGTTATGCAAATAGCAATTTTTCAGAAAAGAAACTAAAATTTCCAATAATCACCATAGCAAACTACTGGTATATACAAACGTTTCCTCATCTATTAATAAATCTATGAACCTGGGGCCGTATTTATAAAGCAACTTAAGTCGTTGCTATGCTGTTGCTAAGGCTAAAATTCTATGTTGGAGATTCCCTACAACTATGAAATTTTCTCTGGAGGAACAGTCTGTAAAAGACTGTTCCTCCAGAGAAAATTTCATAGTTGTAGGGTATCTCCTTCATAGAAATTTCACCTTAGCAACACCATAGCAACGACTTGAGTCCTTTTATAAATATGGCCCCTGTAAACTAGCTATTTGAAGAGCCAACTGGCAAGGGGAGGCTACTTTTCATATTCAATAACTTTAACATGCCTGCAGCAGATACTAACCTCTTCTGATGAAATATCCGAGAGGGTATTGTTGGTCACATGCTCTTGAGTTGGGCTTCCTGTCATAACTTCATGAGAATCTTGTCTCAACGGTACCGGTGGGGCTTCAAGGTCATCAAGATTGAAGAACTCAGCATCTCCCTGATGGCCATGACCTTCAAGGTCACCTGATACAGCCTCCTCATATGATGGTAGAGGACCAAGGGTAGAGTTTTCGTAGTCGTACAGCTCTGGGGAAGGCTGGCGAGGACTCTGTTCTGAGAAAGAGCTTTTGGTAGCAGTTAGACTCATTGGTGCATTTTCATAGTCATCCAAAGTGTTGCTAGGTGCCATCTGCAATGGCTCATTACTGGTCTTCTCTAGCTCAAAAGTATTCTTCTTCTGTTCTAGTTCAAACTCCTGTTGCTTAGCAACAGCAGCCATAGCTATTGCATACTGCTCATTTCGGAGTTTCTGTTCCAAGGACTCTTGTGCTTTGAAGGTAGCAATGGCTTCTTCATTTTCATAACTGGTTGCTGATGCCATTGAATCCTGCTTCCTGGGAACAGGTATTGGCCTCTTTGTAGCCTTTGATTTTTTCTTTTCTTCAGACTTTGACTCAGTCTTAAACGACAAGTCTTCATCACTTTCATAAAAACTATCTCGGCGAATAACACTATCATTTTTCTGTTCCTGTTCAGTTTCGCTGTTTGTGCTTTCTGAGGAAGATGATTCTCTGCGCGTCAATGGTGTTGGCAAAGCAATGTCAGCAGAAATGGCAACTGGTTCTGGGTTTGATACAAACTGACCATCACTAACATGCTCATGCGGGGAACCAAACTGTTGGGATGAAACTGAGGCTTCAATCTGTGTGTTGAAATAAAATGGAAAAGAAAAACTGTGGCTAAGGGTGAAACTAAGCAAACTGAACATCATTGTATGCAGGCAAAACACAAAATCCTCATATGCAGGCAAACTCAAACCAAATGGAACTTGAAGCAAATTATAAACAAGCTTATTGAAGTGAATTAACTTTATTACAAAATTCTAAGTACTGGGACAATCAAGATGCTATAATACTAACGCTCAAAGCACCAGATATGAAAATTATAGACTTTGCTAACAGCGTAGATCTAGATGAGGTGGCTCATTGGGGGCTCATAATGAGCCTCCTCACCAGGAGTACACTGTTTGACCTCTAGTCTTTAAATTTTAAATGAGATATAGATATGGTAAAGAAAATTCTAACTTTTTTTGCAGTCGTAATTTTGTCATCTGCTCTTTGGTACTTCAAGGGTTAAGTAGTGTTAAGCAGCTTTAATTTCCATCATTGAATTCAGAAATATCTGGGTACGTTATAAGCATGCTGAATAGCAGGCAGTGCAGACCCAGATCAGACTACTCCTCTTGCAGAAGTCTGATCTGGCTCTACAGTCTGCTCAGACATGGCTGTCCCAATACTTTGATACTATCACTCATCAGTAGGAATCAGAACATACAGATAAATAGGTTTTCCTAACAAGGATAATACTATACTTCCTAACCATAAAAGCAAGGAATGAACTCATGCAGTAATTCAAAAACAACATTCTGACAAATGTGCAAATTCATTCAGCTAAATATGCGAATTCATTCAGCTAAATATGCAAATTCATTCAGCTAAATGTGCAAATTCATTCAGCTAAAAGTGCAAATTCATTCACCTAGCAATGCAGAAACTTATCATGGTTTTTATCAAACTTTCCCATTTTTCTTTATAAATGTGGTCAGGTCATACATGTTCAATTCTGACCAACTTGTTAGCATGTTTTAGAATACAGTAGAACTTCGATGGCTCGAACAGGCTTGGGACCATGAAAATTAGTTCCAGCCAAGGGTAATTCTAGCCATCCAGGGTTAGTTTCTATATAAAGTAACCTCTAGGGACCCAGAAACGAGTTCTAGCCAGGCAGGGCTGAGGAGCCATCAGAGTTCGAGCCATTGAAGTTATACTGTAATTAACTTTAAAGCATCAACATTGGGAACATGCAGAGTTTGTCAACCAGAACTCTATTCAACTTTCAAACCATGAAATTCAAATTCACATGATGACTGTACTAATATTACAGCTTAATTAAAAAAAAATATACAATTTTGGGGTTTATAGACTGCACAAGTTGAAAAGGACAATACTACTTTTTTGAAATGAATACTTCCTGACCAACTATTTTACATGTAGTGTCATAAATTCATAATGTCAACATTAAAAGCTGGGTACCAACCTGAGAATCTTCCACTGGTTCTGGTTGCTCAAAAGGTTCCTGAAGTGGGGCTCCAGGAAATGGTATTGGTTTGGCGACCCCTATTTTTACATTCCCTTTAGGAGCACCTTTCAAAGCTTGCACAGCCTCATCTAAGGTTGCATTTTCTAGGTTGTCATCATTGACAAAGATAAGCCGGTCCCCTGGAACTAGTCTACCATCCAGCTGGGCAACACCCCCTGGTACCAGGCTCCTTATAACTATCACAGTCTCAGCAGGGTTCACAGGATCCTGCAAAACAGAAGACGACAATACACAGAGAACATTATATGCGACCAAATAGCATCCTTATATTTTGCATAAATAATTTTCAAAGAAAATAAATAGCCAAAACCTTGAGCCAATGTCAAATTTGTTCACCTTTTCAACTCACCTTCTGCAGAACAGGAAACTCCTCTCATGGATTTGCGTTATGAGCCACGGTTTCGCATGCGAGCTATTGGTAAGTGTGAGGTGGCTACCTAATTTTGATCTATGCTATTTATTTAATAGCAAATACAACAGTTTTCACTGCTGGTGCTTTAAGTGTAACTGCAAGGCTGTATCATCTTTTCAGTATAAATACCACATTAATCCTAATAAACGGCCCTGCTCTAATAAACACCCCCTGCCTCGTTTCTGAAAATAATGTTCTATTAACTTGCATGAATTCCTGTTTGCTTCTCTTGATAAGGTAGCTCTTTGAAATGGGGTCTACTCTTAAAGGAAAGAATTTGCTCCCAGAGGAGCAAATTCTTTCTTTTAAGAGCTGACCCCCTACTGAGAAGGGAGGCAAAAATAGTAGAGTTTCTTCCTCTGCAAGTATACCCATGACCTTTCTATTGCTTATCATAGGTATTCAGGCAGTAGCTTATATATTACACTTTAGGCTCTAAATAACGCTCCCCCCACCCCCCTTTTGCAAAATGCAGCACCCCCAGCCTTTAATAGGATTAATACGGTGAACAGAAATTATTGTAGAATTATCATGAACCTCAATGGCAACAAAATATACCTCAAGGCAACAAAATATACCTCAAATCACATAGTTACCTGATAATCTAGAATGCTAAATCCTAACCCCTTGTCCCCTTTTCTCAGCTCTATAATCACAGCTTCACTACTCCACATGGCCAGCCCTGTTAGGGGCTCCAACGATCTCGACTTTTTATTTAATAAGTTCGATTGAGCCGGTGGCTCTGTGGACAGTGCCTGATCTGATTTCGATTTAACGAGTCTTTCGGGGACATTTTCAATGACCCCAGTATTGAGGGGAAGAGTTGAGAATTCCCCTTCTGGTGCATAGTTTTCTTTGGCAGTGTGTTTCCGTCGCGCACACACAAGACGCACATTCTGTGGAAGCTCTTTAAGAATACCGACAACCTCTTTATGGTTCAGTCCCAGCAGCCTCTTTCCATTCACCTGTGGATATATGAGGACATTTATTATAAGAGGGATCAACATGATTTTCTTAGCAGTTACATCTGCAGGGCCCCCAGGGCATTGCTAAAAACCGAGCCTGAAAGGAAACAGTTTCAACATCTCCCAAAGGGCTCAGCAGCAGTAACTACCACAGAAAATCATGTTTGATTGCTATTATTGCATGAAAATATTGTCAAATGAGGACACTTTAACACATTTAAAACTGAGAATTAAATTATTTGAAAACGAATTATGGGTTTGAGAGAATCACACTTTTCAACTGTATGAATTTCAGGCAGAATCACACTTTCGAGGGAAGATGCATACACTCTTTGCCATGCTCTGATACCAATGATGTCAAAGATCTGTTACCATAGCAACTATGGAATTACCAACTATTTTGCTTAGTACCTTGGCAGAATGGCATCTTGTTGACATCACTATGACATCAATATGAACTCTAAGTTGCTATGGTAATAGAACTATGATGTCATTGGTGTTGGAGCATGGCAAACACTCATCATTTTTTCAATGACATTACAAACTGAAGTTCTTTCAACAAAAAGTTCACATTTTCTCAAAAAATTTATTATTCATTCTCAAGTCATTTAATTCAGTGTTTTTAGAAAATCTTTAAAAAAATACTGCATTCCTCTAGCCATTATGCCCCAAAACGTCAACTTATCTGTTTATGGTTTGTGAACCCTGCTTCCAGGGCAAAAGGATAATTTGTTAACATCATATGAGCCACGACACGAGAAACCCAACAAAGTGGTTGTGCGCCCAGCGCTGACTCAGATCAGCCTGGGCATCCGCCCAGTCTGATCAGAGTCTTCGCTGTCCGCATGGAGATAGCTTAGTCCCTTAGCTACCCTTTAATCGCTTAGCGAAGGGTCTGATCAGACTTGGCCAATGCCCAGGCTGATCTGAGTCTGCCCTGGGGGCACAACCACTTTGTTGGTTTTCTCATGTCATGGCTCATATTTTGATGTCACCAATATACCTTTGTTGCTGTGCATATTCAGGGTTGCCATTATCCCGAGCTTCAAAATTCCCTGACTTTTCCCTGACATTTTACAGTTTACCATACATATGTTATGGGTCAAAAAGTTAATTTTACTCTTTTCTTCAACAGTGCTAACTGTATCCCTTTGAATTAGGAGAACAGTCTTAAAGAAATTCGCTCCCCCTGGGACCATAAAATATAGGTTACACCGATCAACAATGAGTATGAGGTCATTCATAGTGCTAGACCAAAACATTAACCCAAGTTTAAGGTACATCCATGAAATAGAATTAGAATATGAGGCAAACTCAATGAACCATAAATATAGGTCACTGTGACTTACTTTCATTCTGAGGTCAAACATTGGGTCATACAGAGTCATTATCCCAAGCAATCAACTTCATAAATCAAATAGTCTTCAAGATATAAAGCAAAGACACTGGACCATGAATATATAGGTCACTATGACCTACTTCCAGTTTGAGGTCAAACATCTGGCCATACTGACTTATTATACCAAGCTAACATGTTCATACATCAAATAGTCTTCAAGATATAAGGCTAGAATCACTGAACCATGAAAAATATTGCTCATGGCCCAATATGTATCACTGCCTTCAGTAGTCTTCCTCAGATGTTCCTGTTTGAAGATTCTTTCTCTTTTGGTTACTTAGTAACTGAGCTAAATGCAACAGGTGAATAATGTTTTTCTAAATGCAACAGGTGAATAATTTTTTTCTTTGTTCATTCATCTGTGAAGTACATGTTTAGGTCATGGCCCAATATATGCACTGCTGCTTTCAGTAGATCTTCCCCAGATGCATCTATGGAGCAAGTTTGAAGACTATCCCTTTTGGTTACCTAGAAACTGAGCTAAACACATCAAGTGAATATTTTCATCCAGGGGCACGAACATGCATGTATTGCATAAGCACATCTTCACTTTCCAAAGTCACTCTAAAAAAGAATTCTGCAAATGGTGTCGTCTTGCCTGTCAGCGCATTATTACACAACAGAGCTAAACCAGAAAACTTGATGAATGTTTATGCCGCAATCATCAATGCCCAAAGTAATGTCTATGTCTCCCTTCTGCTAGTTGTAGGCAATACAGAAACTATGACTGTATAATCTCCAATTAGTTTTCCTATTTGCAGCTCTGTTCCTAAGGGCCTGTTTCCACAGCCTGGGCCCGGTTGTTCAAAACAAACAATGTCATTAGTTAAGGAGGCATTAAAATTTCAAACATTTTGTATGGAAAATCAAAACCAGTTTTTGCAGAAAAAGTGAGAAGTGCAAAAGCTCCTCACATTTTTTTCAGGAAAAACATAAACACACTTGATTTTGGGTGTACTAGAAGACTTAACGAATCCTTGACCAACAATTTCTTTAAGCCAACGATGCTTTGAACAACTGGGCCCTGCACTTCTTTTCTGGTTTAGAAAAGTTGCTCCAAATGTTTGGAAATTATAGGGGCAGGTTTTATGCGTGGCTTCACTGTTTTCATACAAAATAATCAAGTTCACCAACCTCAAGTAATTCATCACTACTAAGCAACCGCCCATTAACACCCACAGGACCATCAGGTAAAATGGCACGTATGTAATGGTGTGGTCGCATCTCCACCCCATTCTCAACATCAACAGTCCCTTCAAGGCTGATCCCCAACCCTCCTCCTTCTCGGAACTTGGAAAGCTGTGCAACCTGAAATATAAATATGAAATGTCTCGCATGGTCAGTTAAGGTAAATTTGTACACTGTCAGGGGTAGCAACTCTAAAAAATTTGTCTTGCCTATCATGCAATTGGGTCAACTCTTAATGGAATGAATTTGGGGCAAATTCTTTCCTTTAAGGGTAGACCCCATTTGGAAGGGCTTAAATTGCAGGGAAGTAAACAGGAAGTTATGAAAGCTATACTCCTTTGTGACAAGAATTCCACGGAATGCGGTGTCTTGCCTGTCAGCGCTTATGACCTAAACGCGAAAAATCAACAAAGTTTACGCCCCGGCCGAAGGCGGATAAGCAAATCATAAGTCTTGCCTCTGCTTCTCAGGCGAGACAAAAATGGCAAAAAAAAACAACAAACATGGTGTCAACATACTTTAGAAAGTCCCAAAGTGGTTGTTTCAAGAAGTAACACAGCTTTTTATGTCAATTGCTGCAGATCATTTAAAAAAGCTTCAGTTTCCTCAACTCTAAACCCTCTGATCAGTCTATAACTTACTTGCATGAAGATTCCAACCTCTGTACTATCTCAACACAATGCTCACTATATTCGGTTGTTTTTTTCAAATGCTTGGTAATTGGGTTCACTTGCAGGGTTAACAACTCTACCTTTTTTTCTTTTCCTGCCTACTTCTCAATACAGGTCAGCAACTTTGCTCTTCTAGTCTCACAAAGTCCCACCCCATCTGGGTCTATGTTGCTCTCACACTTTACTATTTTCAGTTTTGGTAAGTTAAGTGGGGTACTTACTACTTCATCAGTAAACAGTCATCAGATCTTTTTCAGTTTTTAGATTATTATAGCAACTGGTTCAGATTCTCTATTATTTACAGTAATTACTGCATTCTGAGGGTCAAAGACACTTACCACAACTTCAAATTCATCTCCAATAATTGGTTCCCAGCAGGCCTTGATGGCAACCTCAACTTCCGGTGATATATCTCCATCTGAAAGCACATAATTGGAGGTTGTTGAATTATTGCAAAATTCTAAATATCTGGGCAGAAACACCAAAGCAAGCGGTGTAGTTCCTGATCAGGAACTACACTGCTTGCAGATCAGCTACAAGTTATATGCTGTGTTTTTTTCTCTGTCTCCATGTCCAATTCTTATGATGTTTCACAAGAGGCTAAAAAAGCAAGGAATCCATAATATGTACTTCCTAGCCCCGAGTATGTCTCAGTGCCCTCTTCATTTCAAAGGAGAGGGATATAAACAATCAACTGAGTGATATAACTTATATAAGCTAAATCATCTGGATCTATCCTGTTTTCAAATTAAAGGCAGGAGTGGACAACATAAGGAGAATTAACTTCCACAATGTCATTTTTGGACAGACACTCGGCACCAGGTGTGTGCAACTATGGTTACGTACTGCTAATCCACTTCGGGAATGTGGTTAGGAAAATTGAAACAGAACAGAACACAGTGTCATTCTGTCTCTTGATCACATAGTGTCAACATCTCCAATCACCCAATGAAATTATTAAAACTGGTAATTCTGGTCCACTGATTGGTCGAATAAATTTTCACACCTTTACCTGTACAGGTAAAACACGCAATTGCTGGGAACATGACCCCACCCCCTGGCAGACAATTCCTGCCCTTAAATTATTTTCATTTTTTGACACTTTTGGTATTTAAGTTTGATGAATACAGGTACTAAAGTTTGATACAACCGAACTTAAGCAATATCTACAGTCCAACTGTGGCTGTACCAACAAACTGGACCAATGGAAGGAAAACTGGACAGCTACATCACATCTTGTCACCGAACTGGCAGAATTTTCATACATGAATGACATACATGCAAAGGCAACTTACGCCATGTTTCATCAGAAGCTGTTTGTATCAGTCTCTGTGACCTATCAACTAACATGGTGATTCTTCAATGTCAACATTTTCTTGCTTTCACATCAATTTTTTTTGTGATATTTCCAGAACATGTGTCCAATGACACTAAACTAATGTCTCCAATTTATCATATATCTATACTGTCTTGTCAGAAACAAAAATGACACATTTCAACCCTTAAAGTACCAAAAAGCAGACAACAAAATTTACGTCTGCAAATTTTATAAAAAATTTTTGTCTAAACTGGATCTTAATTCAATTCAAAGACTAGAGGGCAAACTGTATAGATCCATATGAGGTGGCTCATAATGAGCCACCTCATCTGGATCTATGCTGTTTCCAAATTGCACTATTTCCAATATTTGGCGCTTTAAGCAGTTGTGGAGAAAAAAAACTAAAAGTATCTTGAGAATTAACATCCCATTCTCTTCATATCTGTAGCTCTGAGTACTATAGGCTGTTGTTAACACTTAAAATACCAAAAAAGGAACTAGATGAATCTGCAAAGTAGTGTAAATTTCTGCAAAGTAGTGTAAATTCAGATGAGGTGGCTCATAATGAGCAGCCACCTCATTTGGATCTATACCGTTTTCCCTCTATTTCCAATTTGCATTTTTGATATAGCTTAGAAGAAAAATAAACAAGTAGCCCAAAGGGCAACAATTGCTCACCTGAGAGACATTGTAAACCTATAGGGATATTTAAGATGCTCAAGGGCAGCTAACTCCACAGTCAGTGGTCCAATCAGGCTGAAAATTAAACTCATCCAAAACATTATGTATGCCCTCATTTAATATATGCAAGTTTAAAAAGTATCCGATCAAGCGCACAATAGACAGAGCTGTCAAGGGCAGCTAACTTCATGGTGGTTGGCCTGATCTGGCCAAAATTTGAACTTGTTTAAGATATTATGCATTTCCTCATTACCTGCAAGTTTGAAAAGGATCGGATCAGTAGAAACCAAGAAAAAGTGGCGACATTGATTTTTTGGATGCTTAGGGCAGGTACTCCATAGTCAGTGGTGGGATCCAGCCGAAATGCTAACTAATCCAAGCTTTTATGCATATCCTCATTACCTGCAAGTATGAAGAGGATCTGATGAAAAATGAAAATGTGATGACTTTGTTTTCTCCATTATAAGACTATGGGATTTTTTTCAAACGCTCAAGGGCAGCTAACTCCGTAGTCTGTGCTCGAATCCGGCCAAATGTCGAACTCATCCAAGCTCTTATGTATGTCATCATTACCTGCAAGTATGATAAGGATCTAATCAAAAACCTTGACTGCAGCACCCTGAAAGTCAAACTTGCTCGAGATATTGTCATGCACTACATTTGTGTGAATTTATTTTAAAATCCGTTGAGAAATGTATGTGCTAGAGCGATGACAAAGTTTTTCTAAAACAAGTAGCCCAAAGGGCAACAATTGCTCACCTGAGAGACACTGTAAACCTATAGGGATATTTGAGATGCTCAAGGGCAGCTAACTCCATAGTCAGTGGTCCAATCAGGCTGAAAATTAAACTCACCCAAAACATTATGTATGCCCTCATTTAATATATGCAAGTTTAAAAAGTATCCGATCAAGAGCACAATAGACAGAGCTGTCAAGGGCAGCTAACTTCGTAGTGGTTGGCCTGATCTGGCCAAAATTTGAACTTGTTTAAAATATTATGCATTTCCTCATTACCTGCAAGTTTGAAAAGGATCAGATCAGTAGAAACCAAGAAAAAGTGGCGACACTGATTTTTTGGATGCTCAGGGCAGGTACTCCGTAGTCAGTGGTGGGATCTAGCCGAAATGCTAACTAATCCAAGCTTTTATGTATATCCTCATTACCTGCAAGTATGAAGAGGATCCGATGAAAAATGAAAATGTGATGACGTTGTTTTCTCCATTATCAGACTATGGGATTTTTTATCAAACGCTCAAGGGCAGCTAACTCCGTAGTCTGTGCTCGAATCCGGCCAAATTTCGAACTCATCCAAGCTCTTATGTATGTCATCATTACCTGCAAGTATGATAAGGATCTAATCAAAAACCTTGACTGCAGCACCCTGAAAGTCAAACTTGCTCGAGATATTGTCATGCCCTACATTTGTGTGAATTTATTTTAAAATCCGTTGAGAAATGTAGGTGCTAGAGCGATGACAAAGTTTTTCTAAAAATAGCCACAGTGACCTTCACCTTGGGCACAGCATCCTGAAAGTCGAACTTGCTTGAGATATTGTCATACCCTACATTTGTGTGAAGTTATTTCAAAATCCATGGAGAAATGAAGGTGCTAGGGCGATGACAAAGTTTTTCTAAAAATAGCCACAGTGACCTTGACCTTGGGCACAGCACCCTGAAAGTCGAACTTGCTCGAGATATTGTCATGCCCTACATATGTGTGAATTTATTTTAAAATCCATTGAGAAATGTAGGTGCTAGAGCGCTGACAAAGTTTTTCTAAAAATAGCCACAGTGACCTTGACCTTGGGCGCAGCACCCTAGATGTCAAACTTGTTAGAGATATTGTCATGCCCTACATTTGTGTGAATTTATTTTAAAATCCGTTGAGAAATGTAGGCGCTACAGCGATGACCAAGTTTTTCTAAAAATAGCCACAGTGACCTTGACCTTGGGTGCAGCACCCTGAAAGTCGAACTTGCTTGAGATATTGTCATACCCTACATTTGTGTCAAGTAATTTCAAAATCCATGGAGAAATGAAGGTGCTAGGGCAATGATAAAGTTTTTTCTAAAAATAGCCACAGTGACCTTGACCTTGGGCGCAGCATCCTGAAAGTCGAACTCGCTCGAGATATTGTCATGCCCTACATATGCGTGAATTTATTTTAAAATCTGCTGAGAAATGTAGGTGCTAGAGCGATGACAAAGTTTTTCTAAAAATAGCCACAGTGACCTTGACCTTGGGCGCAGCATCCTGAAAGTGGAACTTGCTCGAGATATTGTCATGCCCTACATTTGTGTGAAGTTATTTTAAAATCTGCTGAGAAATGTAGGTGCTAGAGCGCTGACAAAGTTTTTCTAAAAATAGCCACAGTGACCTTGACCTTGGGCGCAGCATCCTGAAAGTCAAACTTGCTCGAGATATTGTCATGCCCTACATTTGTGTGAAGTTATTTTAAAATCCGTTGAGAAATGTAGGCAATAGAGCGATGACAAAGGTTTTCTAAAAATATGTGATGACGTTGTTTTCTCCATTATAACACTATGGGATTTTTTTCAAACGCTCAAGGGCAGCTAACTCCGCAGTCTGTGCTCGAATCCGGCCAAATTTCGAACTCATCCAAGCTCTTGTGTATGTCATCATTACCTGCAAGTATGATAAGGATCTAAGCGAAAACAGTTGAGAAAACGTGATGACGCCATTTTCCCCATTATAACCCTATGGGATTTTTTTCAAACGCTCAAGGGCAGCTAACTCCGTAGTCTGTGCTCGAATCCGGCCAAATTTCGAACTCATCCAAGCTCTTGTGTATGTCATCATTACCTGCAAGTATGATAAGGATCTAATCAAAAACAGTCGAGAAAACGTGATGACGCCGTTTTCCCCATTATAACCCTATGGGGGCTATCTGTTGCCATGGAAACCAGAGTTCTGAGCTGATCTGCACCAAAACCTAATGCAGCCTTTCCCCCACCCCAATGATGCTTCAGATAAAATTTGATTGCAATCAGCCCACTGGTTTCTGAGATATTTATGTTTGAAAGTGTTGACGCACGCACGCACGCACCCACCCACCCACCCACGCACGGACGGACGACGGCTCGACTCCCATCCTATAAGCTCACCTCTGAGCCTTCGGCTCAGGTGAGCTAAAAAGCCACAGTGACCTTGACCTTGGGCGCATCATCCTGAAAGTCGAACTTGCTCGAGATATTGTCATACCCTACATTTGTGTGAAGCTATTTCAAAATCCATTGAGAAATGTAGGTGCTAGAGCCATGACAAAGTTTTTCTAAAATTAGCCACAGGACCTTGACCTTGGGTGCAGCACCCTGAAAGACGAACTTGCTTGAGATATTGTCATGCCCTACATTTGTGTGAAGTTATTTCAAAATCCGTTGAGAAATGTAGGCGCTAGAGCGATGACAAAGTTTTTCTAAAAATAGCCACAGTGACCTTGACCTTGGGCACAGCATCCTGAAAGTCAAACTTGCTTGAGATATTGTCATACCCTACATTTGTGTCAAGATATTTCAAAATCCATGGAGAAATGAAGGTGCTAGGGCGATGACAAAGTTTTTCTAAAAATAGCCACAGTGACCTTGACCTTGGGCACAGCATCCCGAAAGTCAAACTTGCTTGAGATATTGTCATGCCCTACATTTGTGTGAATTTATTTTAAAATCCATTGAGAAATATAGGTGCTAGAGCGCTGACAAAGTTTTTCTACATTTGTGTGAAGTTGATTTAAAATCCGTTGAGAAATGTAGGCGCTAGAGCGATGACCAAGTTTTTCTAAAAATAGCCACAGTGACCTTGACCTTGGGTGCAGCACCCTGAAAGTCAAACTTGCTCGAGATATTGTCATGCCCTACATTTGTGTGAAGTTATTTTAAAATCTGCTGAGAAATGTAGGTGCTAGAGCGCTGACAAAGTTTTTCTAAAAATAGCCACAGTGACCTTGACCTTGGGCACAGCATCCTGAAAGTCGAACTTGTTCGAGATATTGTCATGCCCTACATTTGTGTGAAGTTATTTTAAAATCTGCTGAGTAATGTAGGTGCTAGAGCGCTGACAAAGTTTTTCTAAAAATAGCCACAGTGACCTTGACCTTGGGCGCAGGATCCTGAAAGTCGCACTTGCTCGAGATATTGTCATGCCCTACATTTGTGTGGTTATTTTAAAATCCGTTGAGAAATGTAGGCAATAGAGTGATGACAAAGTTTTTCTAAAACTATGTGATGACATTGTTTTCTCCATTATAAGACTATGGGATTTTTTTTCAAACGCTCAAGGGCAGCTAACTCCGTAGTCTGTGCTCGAATCCGGCCAAATTTCGAACTCATCCAAGCTCTTATGTATGTCATCATTACCTGCAAGTATGATAAGGATCTAAGCAAAAACAGTTGAGAAAACGTGATGACGCCATTTTCCCCATTATAACCCTATGGGATTTTTTTCAAACGCTCAAGGGCAGCTCACTCCGTAGTCTGTGCTCGAATCCTGCCAAATTTCGAACTCATCCAAGCTCTTGTGTATGTCATCATTACCTGCAAGTATGATATGGATCTAATCAAAAACAGTCGAGAAAACGTGATGACGTCGTTTTCCCCATTATAACCCTATGGGGGCTATCTGTTGCCATGGAAACCAGAGTTCTGAGCTGATCGGCACCAAAACCTAATGCAGCCTTTCCCCCACCCAAATGATGCTTCAGATAAAATTTGATTGCGATCGGCCCACTGGTCTCTGAGATATTTATGTTTGAAAGTGTTGACGCACGCACCCACCCACGCACCCACGGACGGACGGACGACGGCTCGACTCCCATCCTATAAGCCTTCGGCTCAGGTGAGCTAAAAATGAAATGTTTAGCACACGTAAGTTTTGTGGTCTGCTTATTTGGTGCTTTAATTGTAAAATGTCACATCATTTCTTCTGATTAATACATGTCAGCTTCACTGCTGGAGTAATCCTTAATTAAGAATGATCTACACAAAGATCTATCATAATCTTTTATAAGGCCACAGTCACATATTTTTTTTTTGTTCCGAGTTCATGAACTATTATTTACAGAGTCAGGTTCACAGATTTCTCCAGAGTAAAACACAGGTGAACATATTCCGTAACTTTCATATAACATCTATCCATCAGTCTACATCCTCAGTGCCGGGCATAGTGTTATCAATACAAATTTTCAACTTTAAATGTGGTGATCGGGTAATTATGATATTGTTGATTTTTGGCATTTTAAGGATTGAGCCTACCTGTTTCGCGACATGGCCCATATTTTCAAATATGCCCTTATCTGAAGCAAACCAAACTTTTTCATCTTTTAATTCAGTCCTTGATTGTAGACACAGGCACAGAGAACCAAAAATCAAGGTTTTCAAAAGCCAATCGGTAAATCATATTTACCAATACTACTGTACTATGAATAAATTTTGGGACACCTAAAATAATTAATTTTCCATTTGGGACAAATGGAAAATTAATTGTTTTAGGTGTCCCAGTACTTAAGCACATTAGTGTACACTATAGACAAGGCAGACCTTGCATGAACACTGTCATGCTCGACACTATTATAAAAGTTGAATTTGCAGACAGAACAGATCCTGATGAGCTGGCTCATTTGCATCAACACTGCTGCTTTCTAGTCTTTGAATACTCAATATGAAAAAGTTTGAAGGGAACATTTTTTTTTTCTTTTTTTTTTTGAAATTTTGCAAAAGCAAGTTTTATGATGCAAGGTCTACAGACAAAACTTGTATGATAAACATCATCAGAGTCAACACTGAGGGTGTAGATAGATGGTTAGTTGACATAAGAAACTGAGGCCACTTTGAATGGTTGCAATCCTATATCCTCATACAATATGCTCAGGAATTTTTTTTACAGAATTCATTTTGCATACAAACTAATGAAATATTATCAATACACTTCAAACAAACTTGTCTTTTTGTGTTTATCGATAAATCATAAATCCTTCCACTAATTACAAAACAGCAGGTAACCAATTAATAAAGGAGAAAAACTAATCCCCGGCAAATGACGACAAGAAATACAAAGTAAGCGGAAGTGAAATTAATCCATGCACTCGTTGATTGCTTCAGGTGTCTACTAGACCTGATTCTATTATGAACTGATCCTATTATACATGCTGTAGTGATACATAATGGCATTAATGGAGAATGTATTGACAATAAGCATCAAGTATATGCCTTATCTGTTTGGCTATAAAAAAGGGAGGTTTTACCCTTCAGAATAATTCCATAATTTAAATCAGTCCTGTGCACTTCTGCTACACCATGCCCCCCATCCACCTGCAATCCCACAACCACCACCACCCCATCACCCCCATTAGATCCATCTACGAAGATGGAAACCTGTTCACAGTTGAAAAGATCCCAGCCTCCAGTGGGAATCAAACATTGGACCACTAAGCTACCAAGCCAGTGCTTAACCCACTGAGCTACTGGAGCTCCTATTATGCTGTTAGAACATGTATCGAGGACCACAGATCTGAAAGTTCAATACATGTTTGATAACTCACTGGGCAATTGATTGATTGATTGATCTGATGCTTAACGTCCACGGTAAACAGCTATGGTCATGTCGGGACAGTCAGTTAACCTAACCACACTATTCCTGGGCAGGCTTAGACCTCCTAAGCGGTTAACCAGTACTAAGTGCACATACTTTCGCCAGTAACTGACAACTGCCCTTCTTGAATCAGCGGAAGGAGAAACGAAAGTATGTGGCCAGACCGGGTTTCGAACCCAGGACCTCTGACTTATGAGTCAGGTGCCCTACCGATTGCGCTACACGGCCTGGCAAGTCACTGGGCAAATGGGTGCCATTTTAATTCCTAGCCCACGGATTCTGTGTGCTACAAAAAGACCCTTTCTCAAGTGATGTTCTTCATAATGTCAACAATCCTATATTTACTTGGTTTCAAAGCAAGCAATAATATTCTTTCAGAAAACAAATTCAAACAAATCATTATCTCGTTCTCACTCAGCATCCACTGAGTATTCAAAAACAGTGTAGACTCAGATCAGACTGCTCCTAAGGAGCAGTCTAATCTAGGTCTGCACTGTTTCCCAAAATTGCTTCTTTTCAAAACACCCCCTACTATGGCAAATGGAATAGTCTGCCAGTTCAAGGACACAGTTTCAGAAATAATGTGTCCAAAGAAATCCAGTTTAAACAGTAATCAAAGGTAATATTTGTTCGGTAAAGTCTGCATTTCCATAACGATTTATGGCACTTTAAACCTATTCAAACATTTTACAAGTTGCTAACACTTAAAGCCATAAAAGTAAAAGAAGTTGAATATGCAAATAGCATAGATCCAGATGAGGCAGCACATAATGAGCTGCCTCATCCTGATCTATAATCTTTGAATTCTCAACAATATGATATAGCTTGACTAAACCATTTTTTTTTTAAATCTTGTGGCAATAAATTTGATGTCCTATTTTCGGTACTTTAAAAGTTAACCAAATCCAAAGAATCTTAAAATGCCACAAAACACCTATGTATAAGAGCCGAAATACAACAACACCCACTGCACATCCTGGTCAGACTGCTACAGAGGCAGTCCTATCAGCCATGACCTAATTGCCAATGAGCCAACAGTTTTACAAAACATCCTAATGATAGCTATTGGCGAGCTTTAATATTGTAAGAGGCTAAAACTATACAGTTCAAATGAAAGATCGGTAGAGCCAGAGAGAGAGAGAGAGAGAGAGAGAGAGAGATCAATGGATAAATGGGTGACCAACACCTTGTCACACATCCATGCCAATAATCAAACCTAGGCCACAGGGTAGACAAGCAAGCTGAATCACACATTTTTTTATCTTTCTTAATTTTAATGAATTAAGGATTCACAAACAACACACTGATAGCATTTAATTACTTTGAAAAGCAAAGATTTACCAACTGAAAAGGCAAGTAATGGAATTACATGATTCCTGATATAGGCTGCAGATATGGGCTCAGTTGTTACAGCAAATGAAATTAATTAAGAAAGACCTAATTTAAAGCTTTTTCATCATTTGGTTCTACTTGTATAATTAGGCAACAAGGTCAATTCCACAAGATAACAAATCAAAGAGCTACTCAAACTTGAAGAATCATTTTATTTTGTTGAAAGTTTTAAAGGCAACTAATTTGTGCTAATATGGACATTTATGATTCCAGCATACCGTAATGACCCTAAAATTTCGGACAACCGAAAGTTGGATAATAATTGTTCCAAAATTCTTAGAAAGAGGATTTTACACATGGTAATGCATCCAAATGATGCTTAGTGAATGGCAAACATTGTAGATCCTAATCAAACTGCTCCTTCCGGAGCAGTTTGATCTGGGTCTACAATGTTTGCTCAGACCTGTCTGTCCAAATATTTAGGGTCATTATGGTAAGGTGGTCTAACACAGCTATCTAAATGTATGTGCAAGCAGACTAGACTACAACTGAAGAGGCCAATGGGCCAGAGTAGATGTGACATGGGTATATCGAGTGCACAAACCCCCAAAATTCTGGCACCTTGTTGCAAAGGGAAGCCAATACTAGCAAGATGACCATAAGGCCCTAAAGGTTTAATGTTCATCATTTGAACAAACCTTATAGAAAATGAACCCCAAAAACTGTATACAAAGTGTCAGTGTCAAAGGCCATTTCTGGAGGAAAAGATTTTTAAATGTTTTTGACGGTATATTGGAATGACAGCCATCTTGGTCATGTGACTACAACCATTCAAACAAATTTTCTTTTCCTAAACCCAGTGAGTGAGTGAGTTAGTGTTTTATGGCACATCAGCACCAAACGGGCTATTTCGCGCCGAAAACATTATAGAAAGAACAAGTGTTTTATGCATAAGGTCAGAAATGAATGCACAGTATCCTAAACACATGGGAGCCCCATATGACATCTACAATCTACTCTGTGGAGATATCTGAAATTGCTGACTATGGATGATCTTGGTCAATGGTCAAAGAATGACCTTGACCTGTGGTATTCAAATATCTTCATTGACAGTATACACTGCAGAGAATCTACGTCACAGCACTTGATATTAATGAATGGGTCCACAGGATGTTTACAGAAATCGAGTGTGATTTAGGTACCACTTTGTTTGATATTTCCGTTAATACTGGTCAGATTTGCATGAAATTTGAAGCAAGTACCTCGCAAATATTCATTGAAATATGCTCATCTAATTAAAACTTCTTGACAAAAATCTGATTTAAAAGTTATTGGGGAGCAACCTGAGAAAAATGTGTTACTCGACAATATCTTTTAAACCAGATTTTTATCAGAAAACTCAACTGGTACCCTTAAACCATTCCTAATAAAAGCCCCTGCTTATGCTCTAATGTACAATTAATAGCAGACTGAAGTGGTTCCAGTATCCAGGGTACTTACGGTATTCCTTATTAGGTTTATGTGAATTAATTTTGTTACAGTATCATTAATTAGGATGAGAATTGATTAGTTGTCTCCGATTATTGCAGTCCTTGCAGAACTGCCATGTATGGTAACTAAATGTACTAGGAAACCTTTACCAATAACCTACTATTTACCACGACTGGCCACTTTGCACTGTCTGAGCTGCAGGATGATTGCAAACAGTGCAGACCCTGATCAGGCTGCTCCTTTAGAAGCAGTCTGATCAGGGTCTCCACTGTTTGCTCAAGAATGGCTGTACAAAAACTAAGTGCTTTATATAATAAACATTCCTCCCTAAAATCATATTCATTACCACGAAAAATCTAAATATTGGGACAGACAGGTCTGTTAATGCAAACAGTGCACACCCAGATCAGACTGCTCCTTTTAAGAGCAGTCTGAACAGGGTCTACAGTGTTTGCCATTCCATCTGCATCTTTTCAGACCCATTAATGCACTGACAATCCAAAATGTTCCACTATTAGGACAAATACGGTAATTATTTTAGGTGTCCCAACTTTATCAATTTTACGGTAATATCAATTAAAGCATATCTAATGAAATAAAAAAATGACCATTTCTTTTTCTCTTTGCTGATCATAATCAATATCACTAAAGTAGGCCCGTATTATTTATATTGTGTTTATTTTCCATTACATCCGATTTAATTAGTCTGTTCCTATCACTTGAGTAATGAAGCATTTTAGGAACCAGACGGGTGTAATTCATAATATCTTTATTTTCCATTACATCCAATTTAATTATTCCATGCTACATGAACTTATTATCAACCACTTTATAGACCAGTAACAAAATGGTTTGTCTAGGATTCGTTAAGTCTTTAAGTACATACAAAATCAAAAGTGCTAATATTTTTTGGTAAAAAACTGCAGCATTTTGCAATTCACAGTTGATCGATGGACACCAGCTCCATGTAAATTTCAGTAAAACCCATTGTAAATTTCAGTAAAACCTTATGTAAATTTCAGTAAAACCCTATGTAAATTTTCGCTGACCCAATGTAAATTTCAGTAAAATCCTATGTGTACATTTCAGCATTTCAGTTAACCAAATATAATTAAATTTCAGTAAAAACCAACTGACATGAGTTAAGCCCCAATGGAATTTTAGCTCTGCCTACTGGCTTCATCACACGATGAACGCTGAAAAATAAAATTTCAATTCTTAAGTAAAAACCTATATCAATTTAAGTTCAAACACATGTCAAATTCAGTTAAAAGTTGTGTAGATTGCATTAAACCAGTTAAATCCACTGAAGTTTCATCTAAACCTATGTAAATTAGGTAGATTGGCACTTAAACCATTATGCAAATTCAGTAAAGCAAGTTATGAAGGCTGAACCCTATTTATATTTTATTTAACTACTACGTAAGCCATCATGGAAATTTGACAAGTCTTTAAAAGGAGTATGGGCATAGACAGTCTAGCCAATCACTCCTGACACTGAAAAACAGTCACTGCCATTAGTTACCCACAATGCAGCTTGACCTTTATGCTGATCGAAAGTGACCTGATGTGACTTTATCATGTGACCTTACTGTCCTCATATTTTAGAGAGCTTCATTGACAGAAAAGCCCTTCCCATACATGTCATGCGCGCTTTTCACACAAATGTCATGATTAGTTGTCTCCAATTATTGTAGTATGAAATACCGCAGAAATGAATATGGTATCATAAGGTAGCACAATGTACCACAAGGTACAGATGAATGAACGACCTTGTTTTTATGGGCTTTTCGACAGTACTTCAATAGTGGAAGGCTGATAATGAAAGCAAAGTGGTATGAAACCCACCACCCACACCCACATCCATGCTTGAAATCTACCACTGGAGACTGTAGTGTCAGCTTTTGAGATATCAACAAAGGTTTTATTCTCTATTTTTTTGGTTGTAATACTGTATTTGATCAGTATTAATTCCTCATCGTTGCCAAGCATAGACCAAGCTTTTTGTGAAAGCTAAGCTTGTATGATAATAGTATAGGGGTACACCACCATACGTTTTTCTGCCGTTTACCTCTGATCAAGTCTGATACATAGCCCAGCACAGAAATATAAGCAATCAAAAAGGCTGAGCTGAAAGTTCACAACTGATGAATGAATAACACATGAATGGACAGAATGGCAAACCTGATATACTTTGTATGCACAGGGTATAAACAGTAGTGCAACCAAAGTAATGAAGACCCGGCCCAGTTGTTCAAAGCATTGTTAGCTTCACGAAGTCGTAAGTCGAGAATTTGTTAAGTCTTCAGAAAATCAATTGCGGTAATATCTTTTGCTGAAAAATTGTGAGGAGCTTTTGCAGTGCAAAAGCTCCTCACTTTTTTTCAGCAAAAATTGGTAGACTTTTGGCACATAATAAGTTTGAAATTTTAACGTAACATTAACTAACAATGTCATTAGTTTTGAACAATGGGGCCCTGCAATTCAAATTCAGACCCCAAATTGCATACAATTTGTGCTTTATACGGAAGTTCCCCCGCAGCATATTTGTGTCTCATGGTACATTGCCTGAATATTAATAATCATGATTATCTTAATTCTCCATTATACAAGATGTCAGAAAATGATAAATTGCAAATATCTTTTGATTAACATCTAATTGAAACTTGCAGGCAATTTTCCACTAATGTGAACACTAAATTCTGCCACTGTCGCAAGCTTTCTAGCAATAAAGCTTTCTAATACCGAGGTAATGTATCTGTACCCACCTATCATTAAAACATGACTAGAATATTCCCTAGAACAGTCTGATTCTTCTTGAAATTTGCTGTAACAAAATCTCTGAACATGATAATCTCTTCCACAAACCAATTTAACACATAACATGCCCGGATGCAGGCCACCACATACTGGTGGGGCTCTGGATAACTGGTGGGGCTGGGAGGTGCCGAGATGTATGTAAGTGTGTGGAGAGAAGTGGGGGAGCTTGAAAATATATGACATAATTAGGGAGCAAGTTGATGAGAATTTCTGATATCTCTTTTGCCTTGAAATATGTATTGTGACATCTCATTAGAATCTCCTCAACGAGGCGATTCTAATGAGCGGTCACAACATATACTCAACTGTCTATAGATACTCCTTATTATCTGGAAGCTTACATCTTATACATAACAAAGATCGAAGCCCAGATGGCGGAGCTGAAGCCCCAAAGCCCACCCCTGGATCTGAGGCTGCATAAAGTGCCAGAAATGAAAACGCTGAATTTGGACACAAGAACACAAATACTGATGCCAACATCAGAGTGACACCAATAGCTCTTCCTGTACTTTCATACAGCAGTCTGATCTTTGTCTAGTTAGCACTTCTGTAAGGGACAGTAATCAGAAAATTATCGAAAGCAGTGTTAAAACACTATACAACAGTCACAATTAAGTCAGCGAAAAAAGTCTCAGTTTCTTCCCATTATCGGATACACTAAAATTGGATAATTCAGATTGATATATAACCTGACGAGTCTATAATTTCCTATGTCGGACTTTCTGGCCCACGTTCACTAGAAAAGGCAATCTAGCGATCAATCACACTAAAACAACCTGTTGCACCAGGAAACATTGAATTACAGAGCAGGAAGCCAGTATTGAAAGAAAACAAAAAGAGATGAGCCGCGATACGACAAAACCAACAAAGTGGTATGTATGCCAAGCAAAGACTCAGATCAGCCAGGGCATTCACCTAGTCTAATCAGTCTTTGCTGCACACATTAAGGGTAGCTATGGGTCTAAGCAAGATCCGTGCACTTAGAGAAGACTGTGATCGGAATGAAGATGCCAAGGCTGATCTGAGCCTTTGCTGGGTGCACATGTCACTTTGTTGGTTTTGTCATGTCAAGGCTCAAAAGCAGATAGTCACATTATTTTCAATTGTCTGGCTAGAACATTAAATTAACCCTCAAAGAGCCAAAACAGCAGACAACAAAATTTATGTCTGAAAAATTTAACAAGAATTCCATGGAATGCGGTGTCTGGCCTGTCTTCGCCTTGTCACAAAATAGAGCTAAACTAGCAAATTCAACAAAAGTCTAACTCACCAACAACTGAAAAGTGAGACAACCAGTTTCAAAGAAACAGAACTAAAACAGAAACCTTGAAGTAAATTTGGCAAGTGAAGCTTAGGTCCTGACATAATAGTGATGATCAGTTATGCTAACCACTTCTAGATGTATGCAAGAAGCAAGTTTCATGAGTCTAGCCTTTATAGTTCAAGAGAAACAGAACTAAAACAGAAAACTTTACACAAACTTGCTAAGTCAGTGAAGTGTAAAATATAGGTCATGACCTAATAACAATAACTGAGTTCAGCTTCCCTCTTCTTGATATTAACATAAACCAGTTCCCATGACTCTAGCCTTACAGTTCCCGAGAAATGGAGCTTAACCAGAAAACTTGCACAAATTTGTAAATATCAGTGAAGCATAAAATATAGTTCTTGACCTATTAATGTTCACTGCATTCAAGTGTCCTCTTCTACATGTAAACATGAACAAGTTTAATCACTCTTGCCCTTATAGTTCCTGAGAAACAGAGCTTACCCTGAAGACTTGATGCAAATTTGTAAAGTCAGTGAGGCGTAAAATATCAGTCATAACCTAATTCTGATAGGTGCATTCCCATATTATCAGACTGTGTAGGGTATAGAGCAACATTTTCCAGGTCAACAGGAGCTTGCTGCTGCTGCAGAGTGTTTTGGGGTGTGCTGAGATTATATATTGCCAAGACACAGACTAACCCCTGTGGATACAGAGCAAGATCTTCCAGATCAACAGGAGCTTGCTGTTGCTGCAGAGTGTTCTTGGGTGAGCTGAGACTATACACTGGAGCGTTACTGACTTACCCATATCATCAGACTGTGGATACAGAGCAACATCTTCCAGGTCAACAGGAGCTTGTTGCTGCTGTTGCTGCAGAGTGTTCTGGGGTGAGCTGAGGTTGTACACTGGAGTGTTCTGAGGCAGACTGGAGGCTGGGGGTGGGAGAGTTGGCTGTCCATTAAGCTGAGGCTGAGCTGAAAATAGAAAACAATATGCAAAAAGTTCTGCAAGATGAGGCCACATACACAGTATGAAAATACTACAGGAGCAGACATCTCAGCCCCGGATCCAGGGGGTGGGCTTTGGGGCGTCAGCCCCACCACCTAGGCCTGGTTAGATTAAAATATATGTTGTGAAATATCATTAGAATCGCCTCGGCGAGATCCCTAATTCTGTCATATTTTTTCAAGCCCCACTCCCCCACCCCCACCCCCTTCCCAAATACATCTTGGTGCCTCCCAACCCCATCAGTTATCCAGTGCCCCACCCGTATGTGGTGGCCCCTCCCCGCACCCCCCCCCCCCTTCCACCCCTTTCCCAAATACATCTCAGTACCTCCCAGCCCCACCAGTTATCCAGAGCTCCACCAGTATGTGGTGGCCCCACTCCCCATCCCCCTCCCACCCACTTCCCAAATACATCTCGGTACCTCCCAGCCCCACCTGAGTTATCCAGAGCCCCACTAGTATGTGGTTGTCTGGATCCGGGCCTGCATCTTGACCAGCTTTATAGCATATTACCCTCATTTCCAAATTACTACTTTGCTCACTATAATGGTTTACATAAGTGTAACACATCATCAAAGAGACTTTGCATTTAACTCTTTCACTACCAAAAAGCAGACGACAAAATTTACGTCTGCAAAAATTAAAAAAATGCCTTGTCCAAGACTTTTTATATTGAGAATTCAACGACTAGAGGGCAAACAGTGTAGATCTAAATGAGGCGGCTCATTATGAGCCGCCTCATCAGGATCTACGCTGTTTGCAAATTTTGCTAATTGCGTCACTGGGGCTTAAAGAGTTAAGCATGCTGATCTGAGATGGATGGCTATATGGATGACTTGCAATATTTCAGTCATGTCCAGACAAGGAAAAGTTGTGTGCAATGGAACAACATTTACGGTTGGAAAGATTACCGCCTCCAGCAGGTGTCAAACCCGGGACTGCTAAGTCAGCATGCCAGCATTTAACCTATTGAGCTACTGATTGATCTGACTGTTATCACAAGTAGTGAAGTACATTTTCATAGGATGCCATATATACATTTTATACAACGTGGCAACTTTTCTATTTGAGCTGCGACACGACAAAACCAACAATGTGGTTGTGCGCCTAGCGCAGCCACCCAGTTTGATCAAACTCTTCGTTAAGAGTTCAAAGGGGAGCGTAGGGTCTAAGCTACCTCGGTGCAGACAGCAAAGACTTTGATCAGACTGGGCAGATGCCCAGGCTGATCTGAGTCTGCGTTGGGCGCACAACCATATTGTTGGTTTTGTCATGTCGCGGCTCATTTCAGATTGAATTTTTAGTTAAAACAAATTGCCTCCCTTAACTAAGATGTACTTGCTTTGTAGGTAAAGGGAGATAACTTTAAATCTCTCATGAATTGTGCCATGATTTTTTTTGGATGTCAATATACTGCTAAGAACTTGCTCATTTTGAGGCTGAACTTATTAATTCACTACAGTGCAAATACACACAGGTAGTATAGGGCAAGTAGTATTGTTTTCAAAAATGGAAAAAAGACACACTATAGACCAGTCAGATGACCATAAAAGGTGATAGTTTGCCATACTTTCTATTGTTTCAAAAGGACCCCTTTTGAGTCCAGTGAGCATTCAAAAAACTTCTCAGCAATTATGCCTCAATATTGATATTTTCTATTTATCTTACTATGTCAGTTTTCCCATGGTGACCAGAGAATATAATAGTAATTTCAATATAAATTGCCCGGTGGACTAACCTACAACCTAATTCCCGCCAACATAGTCATACACAAATATTTACATCAACTGCAAAACGTTTCTGTCTGCTATAGACAGGGCACCAGATAAGTCATACGTGACCTCCACACAAACAGAATATTTCCCAGTAAAATTTTCTTAAGTAATTTCACCCTTATTACTAGTATCTTGTTATCCCTAATTAGCCCTTACAGCACAAAAAAAAAAAACACAAAAAAACAGACGACAAAATTTACGTCTGCTAAATTAAAAAGCGTTTCATCAAAAGTATATCATATCAAGTATTCAAAGACTAAAAGGCAAAAAGTGTACATCTAGATCAGGTGGCTCATTATGAGCCGCCTCATCTAGATCTGCACTGTTTGCAAATTCAACTGTTTTCATTTTCGACTCTTCAAATGTTAATGTGCAAAGCTGTATCCCAGCCCCATAAAAGGGATGCTACAGCATGGAAATAAAGCTCAATTTTCTTGACATTTTAAATCTCCAAATTTGGCATACCTTGTGCTCTGTGGAGGAGACCTGCTATTATCTGCCTATTATGGTCAATAACAAGATTTGCTGACCAGACATCTATGGAAGCATGAAATGGCTATAAATTTACTTAAAGTGCCTATGGGAAAAGTACAGGGACAAAAACATTGACTGCACATATATTCATAAAATGTCAACAGTTGGCCCTGCATTTTAATTTCCATGCAAAACTTAACCTGAATGGATATACATGTACTTTCAACTATGCCATTTTCATTCTTACTTCCCAACCAATTTGGGTCAACCTAAAGGAAAGAATCTGCTTCACCCTACGGGCAAATTCTATCTTTTCATGCCCATTTCAGTGGATCTCGTTTTACAGGAAAAACAATTCTAAACCTCATATGTTGTCGGTCTCACTTGAAGGAATGAAAGCAAGAAAACTTGACACAAAGGTAAGAATTTCTGTTATATCATGCTATTCCCTTCCAGGAAATTTCCGAAACTCTAAATTTGCTTATAAGATGGATCTAGATGTTCGTGTGTTGGAAGGAAATGGCCTGCCCCAGCCTTATGATTGATAAATATGGTTGTTGCCCTAGTAAGCTTAAGCATTGGGACACCTAAAAACCATTAATTTTCCATTTGTCCCAAATGGAAAATTAATGGTTTTTAGGTGTCCCAATATTTAAGCACATTAGTGTATAATAGCCAGGTTTACAAATGGTACAAGCAAACTTGTGACACGAAGCATTCCCCATAATCCCATGATTCCTAACAAATCATATCATGTTTGATTTCCCTTCATGCTGACCACTGATTACGATGCTTTATTTCCATATAAATTACCCCTTACAAATATCCGACATCTCTGAACGCAACATAAGACATCATTTAGAGAATTGAAAATCGACTTCCGTCATACAATCGCAGCAGAGATGCGGAATGGGAAAAGACACTGTGATCACATGCTCCAGATAAGAAGTGCAAACTGGGATAAATTAGGGATAAACTCATTCTGAGTCAGTTTGAAAATAGAGTTCCGCTGAAGCAGGTGCTAGGGGGCGTGGGTAGTGTTGTACATTACATTACTGCACATGAACAGACTCAATTAAACTGAGTCTGCTATTTTCTTTTCTTTAATATGCTCTTTGCTTCCTGAGGATCTTTATTCAGAACTTATTCCACTATTTTTCCATAAAAATGTATGTTGTGACCCCTCATTAGAACTGTCTCAGCGAGACAGTTCTAATGAGGGGTCACAACATATGTTTTCATTGAAACATAAAAACATTATCTCAGAATTATCCTCTGAAGCCCTGCTGTAATTTGGCCAAAAGTCACAACAGAAAACCACATGCACATTTTGCAGCATATGACTGTACATATTAATGCCAGTTTTCAGTCACTCTGTCAAAGTTTAAATTTTAAAGGAAATGGGTTAGTAACACAAGACCTGTCAGTGGGACAGGATAGCTTGCCTGACAGTGCCTTGCCCATCACCTAAAAAACTTTAACGTAAAACTTTAACATTTTGCTAATGCAGACACCACCTCCGCCGCTAACGCTAATGCCGACGCCGGGGTAGTACAATAGCTCTTCCTGAACTTTGTTCAGGCGAGCTTATAATGCATTACATAATGAAACTTCATTGATTCACTACGTGATATTGTTTCACAATGACTGAATAATGGCTAAAGTCTCAGTAGTCAGGCAATGTCTCAAGAAGCAAGCTCAGCATATTTTCTATAAAAATATAGGCTGAGTCTTTTTCTCTGTGCTGTGCCTTTAGTTAATTGAAAATCTACATCCACCAGGAAAGAACTATTATTGTGAACTCTATTGCACTGGCCAATTCTTGGGAAGAGGTCAGACATAACGTAATTGTAACTGGGTCAGACAGTTGGCAACAACTCTATATTTATAAACAGTTATGATGTCATTAAGTTTCCTTTCAACAAGAATTTTTGCTGCCCGGTCAAGAGTCCTAGATGTTATCTAATTCCTGCCATTTGGCAAAAGTTACGTTCTTTTTAGGTTTTTTTATTTTTTTTTATTTTATGTTGTTGCTTTTTTTCAGCAAAAATATTGGAAGACTTAACTTTATGTGTACATAAAGACTTAACCAATTTCCTGAGGATCTTTATTTAGACCTTATTCCAATATTTTTCTGTAAAATGTATATTGTGACCCATCATTAGAACCATCTTATCGAGACAGTTCTAATGGGGAATCACAACATACATTTTCATTGAAAGATCAGAAAAATTATCTTAGAATTATCCTCGAATGACCTCATTATCTGGAGCTCTGCTGTTGTTTCTTGGCAAAAAGTCACAACAGGAAACCAAATGCACATATTGCAGCATATTACCAGATATATTAAGCCAATTTTCAGTCACTTTGTAAAAGCTAAAATTTAGAAAATTCAAACAAAATACGCATTACATAATGAAACTTCATTCATTCACAAAGTGACTTTGTTTCACAATGACTGGATAATGGACAAAGTCACAGCAGTCAGGCAGAGCTCTAGATAAGAGGGAGTATTTGGTGATAATTAGGGATAATTTTTGTTAATTCTGCATAAAAACCTATGTTGTGACCCCTAATCTGAACCGTCTCGTCGAGACGGTTCAGATGAGGGGTCACAACATATGGTTTCGATGAGAAATAAGAAAAATTATCCTTAATTATCATCAAATACCCCCTCTTATCTAGAGCTCTGCAGTCAAGCAATGTCTCAAGTAGCACACTCAGCATCTTTTCTAGGCTGTGTCTTTTTCACTGTGCTGTGCCTTTAGTTAATTGAAAATCAACATCGACCACCGCAGAACTATTATTGTGAACTTTATAGCACTGGCCAATTCTCGGGAAGAGGTCAGACATAACGTAATTGTAACTGGGTCAGACGGTTGGCAACAACTCTTTATAACAGTTATGATGTCATTAAGTTTTCTTTCAACAAGAATTTTTGCTGTCAGGTCTAGAGTCCTAGATGTTACTTCGTTCCCGCCATTTCCAAAAGCTCCTCAAATTTCGTTGTTGTTGTTAATATTGGCAGACTGGCCTTTATGTGTACTAGAAGACTTAAAGAGTCCTGGCCCCGAGGTTATAAAACTTTTTTCATGCTCAGCTGAGTTGAGCATGAAATTTTACCTGCTAATAAATAGCAAATTACTGGTAAGTGCAGATGTTGTCATGCTTAATTTAGATGAGTATGAAATTGTCTCTGCTTATGAATATGAAAATGCCAACATTAGTTGGCTTTTTTCATATTTATCAGCAGAGAAAATTTCATGCTCAGCTGAGTTGAGCACAAAAAAAGTTTTATAACCTCGGGGCCTGGACTAACAACTTCCTCAAGCTAATGATGCTTTGAACAGCAGTTACCGTGCCCTGTTTGCTATTAACATAAAAATTCTATGCATTGGGACAGATAAGTCTGATTAAAGGAGCAGGCTGATCAGGGCCTAGACTGTTTGTCATTCCATCTGCATATTACTGAACTGTACAACCAAACTGTTGCATTTTTAGGACAGTAATGGTAATTATTTTAGGGGTCCAAATTTTTAGCATTTTTACAGTAAGTTAAACTGATAAATGACATTCTCACAGTTTGTCAACCTAAGTTTTATCAACAGACCGGCTGCCATAATCTTGCGTCAGCTACTATTATCTTTTCATTAAGAAATGGAACATAAAAATTCATCTTACTGAAAATGTTTAGATATTTTCTTTGTGCTTGTCTCCTGAGAGACTGACAACATAGCATATTAATCCTAATAAATGCCCCTGTTCTAATAAATGCCCCTCTGCAGTCGAATGTATTTTTTTATACTGACTTGTCAAAACTGCAAAATTTCAGGCATAGCAATTCTATGACCAAATGTTTACCCCATCATGGTCACTACAGTATTCCACACAAATGTTGAAAACTTTAGGGATGACAAATGCAGCTCTCATACTTACATAGTTAAAATCTTTTAAGGCCCTAAGCAGTGCTCCTGCCTGATAAAATGTAATGCCCCTGGAGATTACCCTAAACTGCTTAAATATTGGGACACCTAAAAACTGTTAATTTTCCATTTGGGACAAATGGAAAATTAATAGTTTTAGGTGTCCCAATACTTAAGCTGATTAGGGTAATAACAGAACTAAAGAACTGTATTTCTAGTACAACCTAAATTGGACCCCAAAGGGAATAGATAAACTGTCAGGGGAAGCAACTACTCCAGTGACATTTTTGCCTCCCTTCTCAACAAGTGTCAACTCTACAGAAAAGAATTTGTTCCTACAGGAGCAAATTCTTTCCTTAAAGAGTAGACACCATTTTGGAAGGGTATGTAGTCCAACCAAAAACTTTGTGAGAAACAAAAGTTATTTATTATTATCTTCTGTTTTTCTACCGAATTATGATATTTCTCTCATCAATGGAGGTGACACTTGTCTTTTCAACCACAATGGAGACACAATTTGTTGTAAATATTTCAAACCCGGCCAGCGACATTAAAAGTTATTTACCTGGGTTAAAATAGCAACAAAAAATAGCCATCAGAGGAGATGGCAAATCCCCCGACCGAAGACCCCCATGGGCCTTGGTAAAAAGGGTGCACTTCAAAACACATATTAGTAATATATTGTCGTTCTTTTATGCTTCTGATTGACATTAACTGTTAACAGATGCATGATTATCTAACACTCAGACTAAAACAGTATGCTTGACTGCTAAAAAGAGGTAATATCTCAAACAGCCACCATATACACAAATGTATAGCATACGATACATTCAACTTTCAAAATGTGTGAATAGCTTCTAAAGTGCAAGCCCTACAAATCTAATTTTGAGCTCTCTAGTAAGTGAATTTGGACAAAGAATCCAAATCTGGATTTTTTTTTTTTGGGGGGGGGGGGGGGTTGCGGGAGGGATCATGGGAATGTGGAGGGGTAAGAGAGAGTTAGGAACACTGATATGATATCACAGCATGATCATCCATATTCTAAAAGGTACACGGTTATTCAAATTCTGGAGCTGGCCAGGGTTATACAGTTATGGAGCAGAGACTCAAACAGCAGCTCAAACTACCAAAGGGAAATAATTCACTGAGTCTAAAAGCAAGAGTTATCATTCATGTATGAGACAAATTGTCATGACCTGTTCTGCATATCTGTGAAGTATCATGAAAATATTTCAAAAGGTATTCAAGCTATGGAGCGGACACCTAAAATCATCAAAGGGAAATAACTCCAAAAGTAAGAAAGCAAGAGTTGTCATTCTTGTTTGCGACACATCATTATGACCTGTTTTACATATCTGTGAAGTATCATGAAAATATTCCAAAAGGTATTCAAGTTATAGAGCGGACACGAAATCAGACCTAAAACCATCAAGGGGAAATAACTCAAAAAGTAAGAGAGCAGGAGTTGTCATTCTCATTCGCGACACATCGTCATGACCTGTTCTACATATCTGTGAAGTATCATGAAAATATTCCAAAAGGTATTCAAGCTATAGAGCGGACACGAAATCATACCTAAAATGATCAAGGGGAAATAACTCAAAAAGTAAGAAAGCAAGAGTTGTCATTCTTTTTCGCGACACACCGTCATGACCTGTTCTACATATCTGTGAAGTATCATGAGAATATTCCAAAGGCTATTCTAGTTATAGAGCGGACACGAATCTGCCAAAAAATCACACCTAAAACTATCAAGGGGAAATAACTCAAAAAGTAAGAAAGCAAGAGTTGTCATTCTTGTTCGCGACACATCGTCATGACCTGTTCTACATTTCTGTGAAGTATCATGAAAATATTCCAAAGGGTATTCAAGTTACAGAGCGGACACGAATCTGCCAAAAAATCACCAAAGGGGAGATAATTCAAAAAGTACAATAGCAAGAGTTACCATTCTCGTACCCAAGACATCGTCATGACCTGTTCTACATAACTGTGAACTATCATGAAAATATTCAAAAGGGTATTCAAGATATAGAGCGGACAAGAAAGTGTTTACGGACGGACGGACGGACGGACAGACGGACGGACGGACGGACGGACGGACGGACGGACGCCAGGGTCATCGCTATATCCCCCGAACCTTTCGGTCCGCTATATCCCCCGAACCTTTCGGTCGGGGGATAAAAACAGACTGGGTTCGTGGTTACAAAACTTGAGAATAATCTCAAACTCAAAATAAAGCACACACTGATTGGCTGCTTCCAAGCACATAAAACTTGAGAATATGGCTGCTTCCAAGCACATAACTTGAGAATAATCTCAAACTCAAAATAAAGCACACTGATTGGCTGCTTCCGAGCGCATGCTCGGAAGCAGCCAATCAGTGTGCTTTATTTTGAGTTTGAGAATGTACTCAAATTTTATAACCTCGGGGCCTGGTTTACCCATACAGCTTAACACTAAGCATGGCTGTACCATAAACTGTCTCTCTTTTGGGCTTAAATAACCAAATATCTGTCCTACATTATGGTACCTATGAAATGTCTACTATTCAATGCCCCATCTCTAATAAATGCCCCCACTCCCACCCCCTCCCTTTTTTCTGTGAAAAGTGGCAGAAATGCCTGCAATTTTAACTTTAGACCACTGAGATTCATCATTTGCTGCCAAATCATTGTTTCCAAATTCAGGGCTGGAAAATTCTTGAAATTTTCACTTGTCCAGCAAGACCATAGAAGTGGTGATTTCAGTAATTTGCAGTAGGAACAGTAAAAAAATTTCACTCGACCTTTACGGTAAATTCTCTATTAGTTCGAACACCCTAGCAGTTCGAACACCAAAATTCATCTTCAAACGGCTCGTCAAAACTTTCTCATTTAGTACGAACAGTGGGTTTTTCTATGCATTTGAATTTTTAATACTTCGAACACCATAAAAAAATCTTGAATTCACAAAATGCACGCCAAACTTTTCGGTGTTTTCAGTTTTGTTTTCCCGACGCAATGTGCCAAGAGAGCAACTCTGTCGGTCTAAATGTCAATCGGGCATCCTCGCCGATATGTACGGAGTTGGCTGAAGTGTTATGATGTGTACGAGTGCGAACAGGGAAGACTCAGATCAGCCTACACATCTGCGCCATCTGATTAGCGTCTTCTCTATGTGCTTCAACAATGGGAATGTACATGTTGACCCGAGAAAGATCGAACTTAAGAAGCTTTGAGGTTGCGGGGATGCTCAGGCTGAACTGAGTCTTTGCTTTTTATACATGCGAAAAGGCGCCATTTTTCAGGGCAATTCTTGTCATATATAGCGATAATGTGCATGTGCGCTAAAGATACATGAACGGCAGATGAGAAACCCGGATTGCAAAAGAAATAAATTGTCATAACGACAAACTTTTTCTTTCCTGACAAAATTAGTCTAAATACATGCGCAAACTGAAAGCAGCGACCAGCCTGCGCATTGCATGGTCTGTGCATTTAAACAAAGCTCGCGGTAGCCGTAGGATAGGTTTATCACTGGCATATCTGAAAAGGGCCTCAGGACACATCCGATCGGCAAACACCCGCACCATACCGTGCATTTGCGAACATTGACCAGTCTAACAAATCTCCAGGATTCGCCGATAGTTTGCAAAATAATTGTTTTTAAGATGTGCAGACTGGTCTAAGGCTTTGCTGTTTGCACATGTAATACGGTACCTTTCTCATGACACGTTGCCAATATTTCTGCACCCTTGGACGTAATATAGGACCGATAGAAATAGGGAAGATCAAAAGGACCGCATCTTCCACAATTAGAATGAGTGTGCTATTAATAGAAGCCCGTGAATTTAAAGCAGACCACTTGCAGTGAATGAATAGCCAGGGCACTGACAAACTTACATGACGTGTTTAAACAATCACATACATGTATTAGCCTATATAATTAGGTCATCGTAAATGTGTTGAAATACTTCCCTTTCTTTTGGAATATTTATTTGGAATGAAGATAATGAAATACATGCATAATACTGAGAGGTATGAGATATAATTTGCGACATGACATGAGATCGTTTTTCTCCCGGAAATCGGCAATTCAAATAGTTCGAACACTAAATATTTTCATGACTGGCAATTTCTAATACTTCGAACACCCCGATCAGTATTTATTTTTTAACTGTTCGAACTAAATGAGAATTTACCGTAGAATGAGCCACTCGTCATGGCGAGTGGAATTTTCAAGCCCTGAAAATGCAGTTTTAGGACATGTGAACTGTAACACGACCGGGGCATTTATTGTAAGGGACATGGTAAATTCTGTCTGCATCACAATTTTTTCATGTTCTTCAAGCTGCCTAGTCTAATACAATAAAACAAACTGTCCTTTGAGACCAAATAAGAACTTCTATTGTTTTGTTGAGAACTCATCATTATTAAGGCCCATAGGGAAATGAAATACTTCCCGGTAAAAGCCCAGCAATGTCATCAAATTATCTTGTAGAAGGAAAAACAATATGATAAAATATTAAATGACCACAGTATCTAGTACTGCTCCAAGCTCCCGAAAGCCAAACACTGGCTAGTGTACTGTACAATGTCAAAAACATATTAAACTATCTGGGTCCAGTTGCCATACCTGCCAAGTTTTCAATTAACAAAAGAGTGAGACTGCGCGCGAAGCCTCGATTTAGCCCCCTTTTCCACGTTAGTTCATTCGCGGAGAAACCCATTGACAATGAAAAAGAGTGAGATTTTTTGTGTCATTTTTTTTCTCTTTATGTGAAACTAGAGATTGGGGATGGCAGTGAGGAGGAGTAGGATCAGTAGGTAGTTCTTAAATGAAGATAAACATCAAGTATTCTTATTTACAGTTTTTATATTACTAAAGTTTTATACATTGAGTTTGTTAAAGTGATCTGCTATCAAAAATGGCAAGTAGTGTTCTGCAATGAAGTTGCTAAAGAGAGTTTCAGCTCTGATAACATCTTGGTCAGTCTTGGTTACAAAATCTTTTGACGTTTTCAATGACCGACTGTGAAAATCTGTTACCGTGCTTTTTTTACATGTATTTACGGCGTGGGAAACACTGAAATGCCTTTGGCAAAGTTTACAAAACGCAAAGCTGATGCCCTTTTCACTCTATGTAACCCAGGTAAACTCGATCTCCCATCCATTTTGGTACTTTGATGTATAAACCTTTTTTTTTCTCCGGCGTTTTCATGTTGTCAATATTCATGTACATAAAAATGGAAGTACACATTTGGTCGGTTTCGGCTCTAATCGCTCTTGAATACTCGAGTTATTTTTACCCACGCTATTTTAAGACTATCGAAAACCTTTACCTATACCTATTTTTAGACCAGGTGACAAATTTTCCCGGAGATAAATATAGATTCGGTGACCGAGATTGTCCGAATGCAGCGGAAGTTGAGAGAAAACACGTTTTTGACGATCCAGAGAGCGCAAAAAAAGATACTTTTTTTTAGTATTCTCCGGTTTAGAGTGAAATCGTGAGCAAGCGAAGGAAGCGTGAGTTATGGCTATTTTTCAAAATACGATCGTGAGGTCGTGGGAGGTGTCCAAATTCGTGAGGGTCACGCACAAATCGTGAAACTTGGCAGGTATGCCAGTTGCTCAAAACTAACCATGTAGTCAGGTTACGAAATGTTGAATTTTCGATCGTGTTATATGTAAAACACTGCCATTTTTTGCCAAAAAATGTGAGGAGCTTTTGCACTGCAAAAGCCTCTCACAATTTTTCAGCAAAAAATATTACTGCACTTGATTGTATGTGTACTAGAGGACTTAAGGATTCACTGACTAAATATCTAAATTCATTAAACTAACAATGTTTTGAGCAACTGGGCCCATAAAGCTAGTATCTCACTGGGAAGCGACAACTGGCGACTAGTTTGAGACAAAGATTTGCGACAAAATCCGCGACTTTGCGACATTTTTCATATTTGGGTCTCACTGAAATGGTGATTACGACATATTTGTGAGTGTCGCACGAATGTCGCACGATTATCGCACCAATCTTCCCAAATTCGCCTGGAGTTCGCACACACGTCGCGCGACAGTCGTGAGACACTCGCGCGATGTTCGCACAATGAAATTGCGAATATTTCTCTCGTGCGACTGTGGCAGGATACTCTCGCGAACGTCGCACGAATGTTGCGGGAAGGTCGTGCAACAGTCGCACGATGATTTTGCGGGAAAATGAGAACATTTTAATTTTTCCAGCAATTTCTTAATCATTAGACGTCAGGAAGATGGATCTTGTGTTTTGTCATAAAATATGGGGTGATTCAGCCAGAACTCAGCCAGTACATTCTGGTGGGCATCCTTCCATGGGTACTGTTTCTCCCTCTCAACGCCCAGTTTCTTTTTCTTCCTTGTTTCAGCCGTATGAGAAACCGTGGAAGCTCCCGAGCTCTCGCCGTCGGAGGGAAGAGGAGCTTGGACTGTTTCGGCTTCCTCTGTTGTGGTTTGAGGGTCGGGTGCAGTGGCAGCCCTACCCCTACCTCCCCTTTTTCTGACTTTTGCTGGCATGATGCCCGTGTTGGAACTGAATGGTTGCAACTTGTTTGCGAGAAGCATAAATGTCCGAGTCATGTGGGAGGAAAATGCGAACCATTCACGACACTTTTGCTACATTGCGAGTAATTTAAGACACACGCCCGATAGTCGTAAGATATTCGTACGAATGTCTCATGACATTCGCGCGAAAGTTACTCAGTTTTATTTGCTCGCAATTTAGTCGCGGAAGCGTCTTATTTATGTCGCAATTTGTTCGTAATATAGTCTTATTTATTTAGCAAATTTGTCATGTTCACGGTCATTGCGACTTGCGGAAACTAGATTGCGAAGGGTCTGCGACGTGTTCGCGACACTCGTGATGACTTTGTGACTATGTTGCGACTATATTGCGAGAAATTTTGTCGCACAAAAAAGTTTTGCATGTAAAACTTTTTTGTGTGACAATGCGAACCGTTTGCGCCAGTTTGCGACTCACGCGAGGATATTGCGAATCCCTGCGAACGTTTCAAGACAGTTTTGAGACTCATCCGCGAATGCAGTTCGCAATAAGTCGCAAACTGTCGCATCCCAGTGAGATAGGGGCTTAAGAAGAAAGGTGATATAAAAACTCCCTAAAGACCATAATTGTTTGTGGCTTAAAAAGCAGACTTGATAATGGGTCCCTGTGTTGTTGGTCAAGATTTTAAACAGCTCTCCAACATCAGAGAGGTAGGGGCTGACAGCTCTTGAGGAGAAAAATCTCATTATAATAGGAAGCTTTTCTCTGTTTAAATCATTATCAACTCTGATTTTACACTGATGACTGTAAAAGACAGCTTTTGTTACTATAATCATTTCTGAAAAAAAATCACCAATATATGCAAAACAGTAAATGGACAACAGGCTCACAAAACACTTTAGGACAATTAGTGCCAATTGCATGATTTTCACAAAGTTTGGGGACAGGAGGATTAAACAGAGTACCTATCTGAATAAAGAGTGGGGAGGTCTGCCTAATGCTTGCAGCAAACTACTGGCTACAAAGACTTGTTGACTTAAAACAGTTATCTTCCCCAGAGGCTTTCTTGGTAATCAAACCAGAGCTACATGTGAATTTGGTTTCTGTCCTGGCCTGCTCAATGGCTTTGGAGAAAAAGCTTTCTTGAAACTGTTAGTGACAGATCCATGAGGGATAGTGATAGTTCCTAATATAGCTCACCACAAGCTGAGCTATGTGGCTCACTGTACTCAGCTGAGCTAAAAACATATCCCTGACTTACTATCATGCCCTACCTTATATGGAGCTAGAGACTGGACACTCTAACTATTAAAGTGCAAAAAAAGCAGAAGACAAAATTTATGTCTGCAAAATTTCAAAAAAATGTTTTTTCCAAGTTACATCACAATTATTGAGAATTCAAAAGCTAGAGAGCAAACAGTGTAGAACCAGATGTAGTGGCTCATTATTAGCCATCACATCTGGGTTTAAGTTGTTTGCAATTCAACTATTTTCACTTTTGGCATTTAAGCACTAAGCAAGCCTTCTGTCTAACAACAAGAGCTTTTATCATTCTGTCAAGATCCCATCTTTATTATCTTACAGTGAGAAATAAAAACATATCAGTATGAACAGCAGTCTGTTGCTAAATTATCTCCAAAGCAGACAAAAACAGTCTATATTTGCATGGCGGGAAAACTAGCCTTTCACCAAAACTTTCAAATATGAACGAAAACTCTTTTCGCCAGGAATGGGGAAGTAATTCTACCATTATCATCTTTTTCTCCCTTCTCAATGGAAGTCCAGAGCTCTAGATAAGAGGGAGTATTTGATGATAATTAAGGATAATTTTTCTTACTTCTCATCGAAACCATATGTTGTGACCACTCATCTGAACCGTCTCGTCGAGACGGTTCAGATTAGGGGTCACAATATATGTTTTTTTGCAGAATTAACAAAAATTATCCCTAATTATCACCAAATACTCCCTCTTATCTAGAGCTCTGAAGTCAGCCCTTAAAGGTATCAATATGATCCCATAGTAGCACTGTAAGTGCTTTAGTCATTGAATTCTAAGGATGATATACCGTAATGTGTGTATATATTGGGACACCTGAAAAAATAAATTTTCCATTTGGGACAAATGGAAAATTTATTATTTTATGTGTCCCAACACTTAAGCACATTTGGGAAGTTTGAACAAAAATTTAGAAACTTTGCAGATATAAATTTTGAATTCCGCTTTTTTGGTGCTGTAAACATTAATACTATTCTACGAGAGAGAAACGCCATGGTCTAGTAGTCAGAGATACTTGGGTGTGGAGCAGAAAGTTGTCAGAAGGTTGTGGGTTCGAACCCGCATTTGGCCATCTGACGGCTGGAAAACTCTGTCAACACAGCAGTTATGGGTAAGGATAAGGCAGAACAAGAGCTGTCCCCTGACAGCATAGCTCGCCTGAATTGGTGCTTGCCCATCACACAGCCGCTATGGTGGTGTGGACTGCTATGCATAAAACTTCATGCAAGCATGTCCATAATGACAACTCATTTATAAACAAAAGCTATCTCAGAAATAAGTCTTAAATTAAAATTAAAATAAAATCAAAATAAAAAAATGAAATGAAATTTCAAAATCCATGAGCTTGAGGTAAAAAAAAAACTGTCGGGTAAGGGGGAGGGGGTGGGGGCTATGTGGACTGCTATGCATAAAACTTCATGCAAGCATGTCCATAATGAAAACACATTTATACATTTATAAACAAAAGCTATCTCAGAAATACATGTAAGTCTTAAAATATAATTAAAATAAAATCAAAATGAAATGAAATTTCAAAGTCCATGAGCTTGAGGTAAAATAAAACTGACGGGTAGGGGGTAGGGGGGGGGGCTATGTGGACTGCTATGCATAAAACTTCATGCAAGCATGTCCATAATGAAAACACATTTATACATCTATATACAAAAGCTATCTCAGAACTAAGTCTTAAAGGTAGGTTCCTGGGCTAGCGATGTCAATTATGTCCACAAAATAATTTCGTCGTTTTCTGAGCAGTATTGAATTCTCTTATTTTTCTGAATTTGTTGCTCCTGAGAAATTCGTCAGATGTTGAAGAAAATAATCGTTTTCCCTCTTGGTTTATTTTCTTTCGTTGGAATTCCAGTTCTAAAAATAACTATGTTTATTATGTCTATAAGTGCGCAATTTCTGATGCCATTCTCCAAAGGTCAATTTTCCCTCGACGTGAGCTCTCTTAGAGGTCCTGGCAGGACGGATGGGTTAAAACTATCCCAAAATGCAATGCAGCATGACATCAGCTGCGTTATCTATTTTTGGCGCTTACTAAAAATGGCGCTAACTGGTGTGCGAAGGAGAGTTAGGAAATCCCTTGCAAAACAACTTTTCTAATATTTTTTTTATTTACACTTTTTAGTGAAACTTATTAATTCCCTTTTATAAGTGCTTTCCAACAACTTGGATGAAAGTTCATCAAGATTATGATGCATTCCAAAGTACAGGAACCTACCTTTAAAATAAAATTAAAATAAAAAAATGAAATGAAATTTCAAAGTCCATGAGCTCGAGGTAAAAAAAACTGACAGGGGGGGGGGGGGGGGGGGGGGGGGGGGGGGGGGGACTAGGATATATCAAAACCCTGAACCATTATCTAACATCAGTTCAGTCCAAGTATTAGTATCAACTGATTCCTTCATCGTGGCACTGTGAAATTATGTCTTCATAAATATTAAACTTTAACCAAAATCTTTAAGACAAAATTCTAAGTCGATGACCTTGACTTCAAGGTCATCCAGTGGGGTAAGTATAAAGTGTTTTGTAAAAACTCAAAAAAGAGTCTAACATCAGTTGAAGGATAAACTAAATCTCTGCAAAGCATTATGAATCAGTATACAATTACAAAACTTTAAAAAAGACAAAAATTTCCTAAGTCCCTGACCTTGACATCAAGATCACTGAGCGGGGTTGGGGTAGTACTCTGTAGATCTAACTACAGTGCAAATATAAAAAGAATTCATTTATGGGTTCAGGAGATATGTGTCTTTAAAAAACTTTAACCAAAACATCCAATCAATAAAAAGACAATATTCTAAGTCCATGACCTTGACATCAAGGTCACAGAGGGGGGTGGGGGTAGTACCTTCGAAAACTTTAGACCAATATCTAACTTTAGTGCAAGTATCAAAGGAATCCATCCATGGGTTAAGGAGATATTGGGCTTTATAAAACTTTAACCAAAACATCCAGTCCAAAAAACTACCAATTTTCTAAGTCCATGACCTTGACATCAGGGTCATGGAGTGGGGTGGGGGTGGTACCCTGTTAAACCTTAGACCAATATCTAACTACAGTGCAAGTATCAAAAGAATCCATCCATGGGTTAAGGAGATATAGGTCTTTAAAAAACTTTAACCAAAACATCCAATCCGGACGCCGACGCGGACGCGGACGCTGACGCCGACCCCGTGGTGACAACAATAGCTCTTCCTGAACTTTCGTTCAGGCGAGCTAAAAAGAAGAGGAATGGGCTCCACCCTTCATATGCTGTGCCCAAGATACAGTGGGCCTCTAACCCCCACTGCCCCTACGGCCACTAGGCTATGGGGAACCTCTACCTTTACCTATTTACTCTTTTATGGGTTCATAAAATCATAAGATATTAGACCTCATAATAGTGGATCTTATCAGTCCTCAACTCCTTTTTTTTTTTGTAGATCAAAAGAAAAACATCCATTTTAGTATCTACAATTTTACCCATCAGAAGCACTGATAGATCTAGACAGATATCAGTTTTGCTTAAACTCCAAAGGGAATTTGAGAAAAAATTCATTTCGTGTTTAGACACCCTGAGTGGAAAAAGATCAATAGTTAGCCATTCTCTGCAAATTATATCTGTCTTTTATGGCCCAACTGGAGTGGTCTTTTATTACTTAGAGCCCAGTGGTAATATTTTAACACATATTAAGCTGTTTCAGAATTCTTAACTTTCTCTTGAGTGCGGAAAATTAATTATCGTTCATAGCAAAGAACAACAGGTCCACTTTAGTGCATTTATGTCATAAGCTCTGGGCTGCAGCCTGTTATTTCTATAGAAGTCTTTAACATTAAAATTGCTGAATTTGTATACAGCGTAGATCCAGATGAGGTGGCTCATACTGAGCTGCCTCATCTGGGTCTACACTGTTTTCCATCTAGTCTTTGAAGTCTCGATATGTTATAGCTTGTGTGAAACATTTTTTTGATATTTCAGATATTTCAGAGATGTATATTTTGTCCTCTGTTTTTTGAGGTCTTAATGAGTTAACAAGTCCCAATGTCTGGGCATTTATGTTATTACAGCAAACACATTCACAGACCACCAAATTTTGAAAGCCAGTGAAATGCAAAATATGGATTAAATCCTAATTCTTAAAGGGCTACTACACTGTTCTCTTCACTTTTTCCAGAAATAGTCCCAGTAAACAGGCATTTATGAGAGAAACAAAATGATGAAAACCCCATCGAAAAATTCTAACCCAAACTGTAATTATTGACAATTAAAGTTTATGCAAATTAGATTTTAAGTCCCGCCCACTTTTTCTTTTCTACAGCTTTATTTGCATGATGTAATTTGGATACCTGCTATTATCACCATATTCTGATGCAAAATATTTGATTTTTTTCATAAATGAAGTAACTTATTACACTTAATCTTTATAAGGTGAAAAAAGTATAAAAAGTATATAGTATAGATTTTTTTTTAATTTTAATAATGTGAATTACTCAAATGACATCATAAGAGTCCTTGCATATTTTTCAGCTAATTAAAATTTAAATTCCTTATAACTTTTTAGCCCTTTGGATTTTTTCCTTGCAGTTTTCGACATTCTTTTAGATAAAACAATACCAGTTATTTCCAGTGATTTCAATTCATGTTGAAAAACAGTACAGTAGCCCTTTAAGGTTGCTATTGCTTCCTTTAAAGCGTGACTCAAGTTTCAATGACTAGTTCTCGAGAGAGACAGTTTATGCTGTAAACACCAATGACAATGTAAATACCACTGATGCCGGAGCAACTTCTGTGAGTTGCAGGCAAGATGAAAGTAGATCAACACAACCTATACTCCTAAAATTACCAGGGCCACTGAATTAGCAGTACTCTGAGAACACTAAATCTGTGAAAATTTTTTTCATATCAAATTTATTTTGACAAGCTTGTCAATTTCAATTCATCTATCAAGTATATTATTACATGACATGTCATCCCTGAGACACACAGAAATAGAAGGAAACATACATAAATAGCAGTCAATCGCATTGTATCATCAAATATTATGTGACAAAAATGTTGATATGAAAATTTCATGTCTATGTCTGAGTTCTATTTCTGATATCAGTCACTTGACAAGTCTAACTGATAGACTGATTTGGGTTTTAACTCTTTAAGCACCAAAAAAGCAGACAACAAAATTTACATGTGCAAAAATTAAAAAAATGCCTTGTCCAAGACATTTCATATTGAGAATTCAAAGACTAGAGGGCAAACATTGTAGATCTAGATGAGGCGGCTCATCATGAGCCGCCTCATCAGGATCTACCCTGTTTGCAAATTTTGCTAATTTCGTCACTGAATTGGGTTTTAACAGCCTTTAGAGACAGTATTTCAGTCTCTCTAAGAAGCTGTATCAAGGAGCATAGGCTTAAAATTAAGTACCCGCGTACAGTTGCCCAATTTCTATCGTGTGTGTTTGCATAATTGTGAATGCAAATAAACGTTACAGTGATTTCAGTTCAGTTCAGTTCAATTCTCCTATCGACGTTCCCCAAGTGGCTCAGCGGTACGTAACCATAGTTGCACGCACTTGTCCGTCTAAAACCATACAGTGACAGATTTGTTGGGTTTTATGTATGCCATGCTCCGAAGTATTTTCTAATAGATTAAGTGACATATTAGGCATATAATATTTTACAACATGGAATAGAATGGGGTGGAATGAAATGAACTGAAAGAGATAATCTTCACCTAATTCCACCGATTTATGATGGCACTCTAACATGAAAGAATTTGCTCCCTCTGAGGGAGCAAATTCTTTCCAGTAAGAGTACCATCACAGGTTCTGGAAGCAATTTGTAAACAATGTAATGTAGATGATCTTAACAACTCCAACCCATTTCATTTCAGGTTTTAAACTATGCATAAATATTTCAAGCCCAAGAGATGAATTTTTTACCTAGATACTGCTGTAGCTTCTCAAACTTTGCTCCGTGCTGGTATCTCGCCAGTTTCAAGTTGACCACCTGACCTGTATTGCGCAACACCTCCACCGCATCATGGTTACTGTAGCCCTGTAATGGCTGACCATCAACCTAAAGTATAGAAATCAGCATAATATATTGCAAGACATGGATGGGTGGCTGACTAAGGATTTGTGTCCTTTTCAACTATTTCAAATACATTACTGAAAATATTTAAAGGAGCAGCTGATATTTTCCCATAGACCTTTATAGTACAATGCATACCCAGTAAAATGGCCCATAAATGTGATCACAAATGGCCAAGAATTTCCCATTCTTTGGCAGCATTTTGAAAAAGAATGGAAGTTTAAGACAACAAGCATTTCAATACAACTGATGCCTTGTTCATTTCCATGGAACAAATTTCGCAATTTTTTTGATTTTCTGAAACTGAGGCATTTTTCTGTTAGTCTATAAAATTTCATAAACTTGAGTTCAAAGTGATCCATTCACAGGTCACCTTGTAAGACATTCAGCTTCAAAAACTGTCGTTTTGATTTTGGTTGAAATTGTCATGCTTTCAACATGTTTCAAAAAATTGTATTTTTTTTTTTTTTTTTTTTTTTTTTTTTTTTTTGGAAAATGCCATTTTTACAAAAATCAGTATATGGACATGGGCAGGATTAATACTGGATCAAAACTTGTGTGCAATCAGTAACCTCGACCCTCTTTGAAAAGTTTGGAAAATAATTGGTAATTTCATGTCTTTGTTGATCTAAAGTGAATGATCCTCTAGGTGGGGATGCACTGCACTGTCGCCAATGGAAAAACTACTAGGTGCTCCTTTAAATATTTTGAGTTGTGGTTATCTAGATGATGGAAGGGTGATAATGAAAGGCCAAGGGCAATGAAACATTTTAAGTTAGAAAAGATTTCCGCCTCCAGCTGAAATCAAACCCTGACCACTAGCATAGCAGGCAAGTCCTTAACTCACTTAGTTACCATGGCTCCATAGGGCAAAAATAATATTTCACAATGATAAAGTTGTCAAACAGTTAATATGTCTAAGTTCCTATAAATTTTTATATCTTCAAAGTTTTAGAATCATGTTTTAACTTTCCATTCCAATTGTATATTTGCATTAAGAATTAAAGCACCAAAAAGCAGACAATAAAGTTTATGTCTGCCAAATTTGGAAAAATATTTAATCTAAGCTAAATCATTTTAAGAATTCAAAGACTAGAGGGCAAACAGTCTAGATCCAGATGAGGCGGCTCATTATGAGCTGCTTCATCTGGATCTACACTGTTTGCAAGTTCAACTATATTCATTTCTGGTACTTTTTAAAAAGTGATAACACTTCTATACTGAATTGTGGGTGAATTGATCAGAAACAAGTTGACAGAAGCAGTAACACAATAGCCATCGATATTTTAATCTCTTAAATCGAGCAAAATCCATCAAACAGTGGTCCATCTTACTGGAGAACTATCAAATTACTGAGTTTACTCTAATAAATGCCCCTGCTGAGTCTGCTCTAATACCCCCACCCGCCCCTACTTCCTCTTTGCTGAAAAAAAATGTTATATTAACTTGCATGAACTCCTGTTTGCTTCTCTGGATAAGGTAGCTCTTTGAAATGGGGGTTACTTTTAAAGGAAAGAATTTGCTCCTCTAGGAGCAAATTCTTCCCTTTAAGTGTTGACCCCGATTGAGAATGGAGGCAATAATTAAACTGACAGAGTTGTTTCCCCTGTAAGTGCATCCATTCACCTTAAATAACACAAACTGTAATAGGACAAATGGGCTTGTCCAAATCTGAAGGCGGATGAGCCCTTTACAGAAATAGTGGAATTGCTCAAATATCTCATGTAAACATGGAAACCAATATTATATCAGCCATATCTTTCTTCATCAAATATCTATTATTCTCATAACATTGTCAATACTTTCTATGCACAATATGGAGCGGTTAGAGCAATATGCAAATTTTGCCCTAATTCTGCCCTCAGCTACTTAATTTCCATGGAGAAATCCACAGCGAAAATTTTAAGATGATTTAACCAGGATTAAATCAAATTTCCATCAAAACATCACCAAACAGCTTGTCAGTTAAATATCAATATCTGCAGTTATCCCAACAAACTGTTTATTCTACTTAAATTTTAGCTGGCTAATCAGCCTCACTGAGGTGGCCTCAATGATGCAGTTCTATTGACAAACTTTAACAAATTATCAAACTCCACACCCCCACCCTCCCCCACCTGCCCCTATCTTACCTAAATCTTTGCTACTTACTTCAATGATTTGATCATTGACTTGTATCTGACCATTCATGGATGCCGCACTGCCTTCTGTAATGCTCTTGACAAAGATTCCGCATAAATCATCTGAAATAAGAACACGGAACTCTAAACACATTTTAGACAAGATCTGCAACTATAACATTTGAGCAAAAGGAATACCATTTTTACTCAAATTGGCTTACATAACCCATCATGTTTAGTCGCTTCAAATGATATATAACACAGTCTTATGCTAAAATAAAATCATCTCTTAGGCTTACAAGAGTAAATGATATATTCATGCAAGTTTAGTTATTAGCTTTGACAGATACATATTTTTTTTATAATCTACAACGATGGAACTGAGTCCAGTCAGTGATTTTTTTCTCTATATAAGTGGTACCCATAAAAGGCACCAGTCCCAATTCAAAATAGTATCTTTTTTTCCCAATTGCAAGTTGAAAAATTCCCAATTGCAGGAAGAAATTTGCTAGGGACCATTTTACAAGCATGCTTTGAGGACTGGCTGATACAGCTATAAATGAAAGTAAATATTCTGTATTCAGTATCATGTCTCCTATCCTACCACTTTAGACTAAATATAGATGGTCCTGAAATTCCAAATTTTAGGAGACAATGGCACAATTTTTCCCAATTTTGTTGGCACTGGCACCATTCCCGAAATAGTGAAAAAAGATCACTGTTCCTAAACAAGAAAATTGCAAGCTCCTTTTCAGAAAAATTAAATCTCATTCCAAGCAAGTCTTGAATGAGACTAATATATCTGAAAACTAACCCAGTATTTCCTAGTCTCGATCTCAACCCCATCATATATTAATATCTGGGCCCGGTTGTTCAAAACTAACGACGTCGTTAGTTAACGTTTCGTTAAAATTTTAAACGCTAATATCTCAAATACGCCAATATTTTTTGTTGAAAAAATGTAAGACGCTTTTGCAATGCCAAAGCCTCTTCCATTCTTCCATTTTTTCAACAAAAAATACCAGCGTATTTGGTTACAAAGTTGCAAAACACTTAACGAGTTGACCTCTTAACGAGCTTGTTAGGCTAACGATGCTTTGAACAACTGGGCCCTGATTAATATCTGTTCTTGCCCCTCATAGGCTTGTACCAAGGACGAACCACTTTTCGACAAAATTCTGTGTAATGCTGCATCTTGCCTGCCTGTGTGTCCCTAGTTAAACCGTAGAAGTGCCAAAAGTTTATACTTCTGCCACTAAAGTCTCGGCACCTGCTAGATGCAGGCAATACTCAGTGCTCCAGATATGGGATAACGGATAATTTAGGATAATTTTCCATATTTCTCCATAAAATATATGTTGTGACCCCTCATTAGAACCGTCTCAGCGAGACGGTTCTAATGAGGGGTCATAAGATATGTTTTCATGGAGAAATAAGAAAAATCATCCTAGATTTAAACGCCAACCCAACTATAATCTAGAGCTCTGGATACAGGGGGAAATCATTACCTGGTGTATTTTCTCTTCCTACATAGCCGGCTATGGTAATACCCAGCCCCTGATGAGAATCTTTAGCCAAGTTCACACTGAAATATTCCACTTCCGGGAATTCTGGTGCCATGTCATCAGAATTGTATGGTGGCTGAAATTGGGTGGAAGAAAACATCACATAAGTATTACATAAGCATAAGTGTATTTATTTGGCTATAAAGACGGGAGAAGTGGCAAAGTTTTCCCAGCCATTATAACCCAAATGCGTAAGTCATCTTATCAATACTGCTATAAGATACAATCCCAATGACCTAGAAATGTCTTGTATGACAAATCTAGATTTTTTTTTATCATTTTGGAGGGGACAGTTTTCCCCTCAAAAAAGTCTAAACAAGAGGACCAATGGTCCTGTAGCTCACCTGACACTTGGTCCTGATATATATTTTAATGTTTATGATGGGCTTGAGTGCCCAAAGCTACATACCAAGTTTCAAGGTCATACACCTTTTGGTTCTGGAGAAGAAGATTTTGAAGGGTTTTTACCATATACGGCATGGCGGCCATCTTGGTCAAGACCCTGAGAACAAACTTTTATTCCCTGATCACACTTAGACTCCATATGAAATTTCGCTTCAATCAGACCAGTGGTTTCAGAGGAGTAGATGTTTTGAAAATCTTGATGACGGACAGACCGACAAAATGACCTTGACCTTTCAGTGACATTATATCTTCATCTGGTCATTTAGTTGACCATATATACCATGTATTGTACCTAAGACTTAAATAGTTTCTGAGAAATCCACTGTATAAGCGTTTTCCCATATAAAAGCCTAACATACCAAAGTTGACCATGTCGTCAATTAATTCAAGGTCAACACCTGGTCATCATTTGTATAAACTATGATGGGCCAGCATGCCCGATGCTACATACCAAGTTTCAAGGTCATAGGCCTTTTGGTTCTAGAGAAGAAGATTTTTGAAGGGTTTTTACCATATATGGGCATGGTGGCCATCTTGGTCATGTGACCCAGACCCAGGGTATAAACTTTCGTTCCCCAATCCCACTGAGACTCCATATGAAATTTGGCTTCAATCGGCCCAGTGGTTTCAGAGGAGAAGATGTTTGAAAATCTTGACGACGGATGGTCCGACGGAATGACCTTGACCTTTAGTGACATAATATCTTCATCTGGTCATTTAGTCGACCATGTATACCAAGTATTGTACCTAATACTTAAATAGTTTCTGAGAAATCCACTGTTTAAGCGTTTTCCCATATAAAAGCCTAACGTACCAAAGTTGACCATCCCGTAAATTAGGTCAAGGTCAACGCAAGGTCATGATTTGTATAAAATATGATGGGCCCGCATGCCCGATGCTACATACCAAGTTTCAAGGTCATAGGCCTTTTGGTTCTGGAGAAGAAGATTTTTGAAGGGTTTTTACCATATATGGGCGTGGCGGCCATCTTGGTCATGTGACCTGGACCAAATATATAAACTTTCGTTCCCACATCCCACTGAGACTCCATATGAAATTTGGCTTCAATTGGCCTAGTGGTTTCAGAGGAGAACATGTTTGAAAATCTTGACGAAAGATTGTCCGACGGAATGACCTTGACCTTTAGTGACATAATATCTTCATCTGGTCATTTAGTCGACCATATATACCAAGTATTGTACCTTAGACTTAAATAGTTTCTGAGAAATCCACTGTTTAAGCGTTTTCCAATATAAAAGCCTAACATACCAAAGTTGACCATGCAGTAAATTAGGTCAAGGTCAACGCAAGGTCATGATTTGTATAAACTTTGATGGGCCCGCATGCCCGATGCTACACACCAAGTTTCAAGGTCATAGGCCTTTTGGTTCTGGAGAAGAAGATTTTTGAAGGGTTTTTACCAAATATGGGCATGGCGGCCATCTTGGTCATGTGACCTGGACCAAATATATAAACTTTCATTCCCCCATCCCACTGAGACTCCATATGAAATTTGGCTTCAATCGGCCAAGTGGTTTCAGAGGAGAAGATGTTTGAAAATCTTGATGACGGATGGTCCGACAGAATGACCTTGACCTTTGGTGACACAATATCTTCATCTGGTCATTTAGTCAACCATGTATACCAAGTATTGTACCTTCGACTTAAATAGTTTCTGAGAAATCCACTGTATAAGCGTTTTCCCATATAAAAGCCTAACGTACCAAAGTTGACCATGTCATAAATTAGGTCAAGGTCATCACAAGGTCATGATTTATATAAATTATGATGGGCCCGCATGCCCGATGCTACATACCAAGTTTCAAGGTCATAGGCCTTTTGGTTCTGGAGAAGAAGATTTTTGAAGGTTTTTTACCATATATGGGCGTGGCGGCCATCTTGGTCATGTGACCTGGACCAAATATATAAACTTTCGTTCCCCCATCCTGTTAAGGCTCCATATGAAATTTGGCTTCAATCCACCTAGTGGTTTCTGAGAAGAAGATGTTTAAAATTGTGGACGCCGACGACGACGCCGACGACGCCGACGACGACGACGGACGACGGACCAAGTCTATACTATAAGCTCACCACAGGTGAGCTAAAAATCCAGACCTAAATTTTCTCAGATGTTTTGGATGACAAAGAAAAACTTGTTTTACAGCCGATGCTGTTGTTGTTGTTGTGTTGTTGCTTAACGTCCACTGTAAACAGCTATGGTCATGTGCAGACAGTTAGTTAACCTAACCACACTATTCCTGGGAAGGCTTAGACCTCCTAAGCAGTCCGGAAGTAAGTGCATGTACTTTTGACAATTGCCTTTCTTGAAACAGCAGAAGGGGAAGAATCAATCTCCATGAAAGTAAATGGCCGGATCGGGTATAGAACCTGAGACCTCTGGCTCTTGAGTCAAATCTGTACCGACTTCGCTACGTAGCCAAGCAGTTGAATAAATAGGTTAACTATCAATATGGCATTACAGAGGAACAGAATCTGATCTTCCTTCTGAACTGAAAGTTTAAGAAACTCACAGAATTATCCTTAGCAAACCTTTCTGTCTGTGTATGCCTTAATACCTAATGCATATCACAAGAGAGCAACCTATTTCCTTTAAGAGATGCCCAAATGAAATACCATATTCATTTGGTTATTGGTTATGAAACAGGACTCTCTCTCCCCCCCTCCAACCCCATCCCCCGCGTCACATACACACACACAAAGAACGTTACCCCAAATCCCAAATATCTGAATCAGTTGCATAAAATTTCTGCAAACAATTCTGAAAATCAATCTTGTAAGACAAACCTAGATCTTTGGGCTTGTTTTGAATCCAAAACAATTCCAAAAATCAAGGTTCATCTTAAGATGGACGTAGATTTTGGGATTGTTTTGGAAGGGAAAACCCTCTGTCATATAATAGAAGAAATATGGTAGGTAATAAATTCATCTTGGTAATAATTACCTCCCCCGAAAGGGTCCCATTCACCTAAATACTTACAGGATGAACCTGAACATGTTCTAGAACCCCCTGCTGCGGTAGAAGTGGTGGTTGTTGTTCGATCAAGTCCTTCTCTATCAACATCTCCTGTTTCTCCAGCAATGCGTGGATCTCCTGTAGGTGCTCATCAAGCTGATGTGTCGGAACGATCGGTGCACTTGGTGTCGGAATTGTTGACGGTTCTATAATTGGTCTGGCCACTATGAGCCTGACATGACTTCCAGACTGTCTCAGGACGGCTGCCACTTGCTCCGAGCCCATGCCTCGTACGTTGACTTCTCCGATCTCCAGAATGTGATCTCCGCTGTGTAACCTTCCATCCTGGAATAATACAATGTTAATTCAATTAACCCTTAATGCACCAAAAAGCAGACGACAAAATTTACGACTGCAGAATTTCAAAAAATGTTTCGTCCAAGCGATATCATATTGAGAATTCAAACACTAGAGGGCAAACAGTGTAGATTCAGATGAGGTGGCTCATAATGAGCCACCTCATCTGGATCTACACTGTTTGCCAATTCAACTATTTTAATTTTTGACGCTTTAAGGGTTAAGCTAGCTATCCCATAATCATGACTTGCCAGGGGATATTATAACTTGAGATATATACCACCCTTGCCAAAACATGCACATATTTCCTACTGTGCAAAGTCTACACGGATGACAGTACATGGTTAAATCATGGTTATTGTCTGCCTGTATGGGAGATAATCCACTTGCTAAACTTTCAGGTTTATCTCCTTGTACAGGCAAATACCATGGTATACTATAACTGTCCCATATGGCCAAATAAATATAGATTCTCAGGCCATATATTTTAGAAGAGAAGAGACAGGTAGTTTTTTATATTTCTTAAAAAGGCACTCACTCACTCTCTCTATCTATTTTTCTCTTTGTATCTCTGTGTCTGTCTCTCTCTCTCTCATAATGTCCACAGTCGTTCTCCCTTCAAAGGAGGAGGAAACATCCACAGGTATGATCATTGTGTGACTAGCCAGCATCATTTGGTTAAGATGGCAGCTGCCATGAGTACAAAGCTGTGGAAATTTAATACTATATATCTCACCTGACAGCACATTGCTATAAAACAGAGCTTAGCCAGAAAACTTGATGCAAAGTTTACGCTGCCAATGCCACCACCACTGCCGCAATAGTAAAACGTATGTCTGAGACTCTCAATTCTGCTACTCCAGGGGGAGGCAAAAACTGTGAAAATTTTGAATGCTTTGTTGTGCAGCCTCTAGTAAATTTCTTATTCGCTGATCACTCTAATACATGCCCTTGGTCCCTTACCCTAACTAAACCCAAAACCTAATTCAGACTTAACTGCAACCCTAAACTAACCCATATTCCAAATTTTAACGTGTGAATAAAATGTTGAGATGCACAGACTTTTTAATTTCGAACCTTTGCAAAGAAACAAAAATGTGCCTTCAAATACCAATCATTTTTCCAGTCCATGTCTCCCTCCATTAGAAGCCCTTTGATGTTTAACTGTTTGTTAATAGCACATAGTATTTTCACAGGATGCAAACCAAAATAATCATCATAGCGCACACACTGATTACTTTTTAATGATACAGTCAACGACAGTTTTTACATTGTCTATCACTTTCATCGCATGCATCCATTTTGCGATGCTGCAAAAAACTTATTGGCAAATACAAGGCTGCAAGCCAAACATTATACCGAGTTACAAAACAATGGTATTAATTTTGCCAACAGGTATGACTTGGATCAGCCTGCATATTCACACAGCCAGCGTCATATTTCACTTTTCACAATCCTGATTCATCTGAGTCCAAAGACAGGGAAGACTCTGCCAGACTGCACCACTATGCAAACTGATCTGAATCTTCACTGTCTGGCCGTCGGCATAAACCGTTAAGCATCTTCCCGACTGCAGGGCTCATATCATTGTTTGTCCTGTATGATTCAATATAATGCCAAAATAACACACCTGTTTTTAGCTGTGTCCTTTTCAGAAATGCATTATGCCAAAGACAAACAGTTACTGTGAAAACCCAGATCAGCCAGGCTGATCAGGGACTGCAGTGTCTGCCATAATAAACTTTAAGAATTAGTCTGCCACGATAAACTTTAAGAATTAAAGTCAACAAAACTTAGTTCTGTAAAATTTCAAAAAAATGTTTTGTCCAAGCTATATCCTATCGAGAATTCAAGGACTAGAGGGCAAACAGAGTAGATCCAGATGAGGTGGCTCAATATGAGCCACTAATCTGGATCTACTCTGTTTGTAAATTTAACTTTTTTCATTTTTGGCCAATTAAGACCACAGTTTAAGACTAGGGTAATGCCTACTAGAAACTGCTATTAAATATATTCTATACTCTAAGAAACTGTGTGGCGGTTCATAAAAGTCAGAGCCAACAGCCAGCAACCACGTGGCAGACAGCTCTCATTTCTTGAAACCCACCTCAGCATCATTATTTAAGATTAATGATGGTGGTTTTATTGAAAACAGCCTGTTAATTCAGCCTAATAGATCTAGCAGACCCAAAAATAATCATTCTCCGTGGAATTATCTTGCAGTTTTTGTGATAGATTGGCTGTTTTACATGCATATTTATGCAGTACATTTCTTACATTCCAATCTATGCTTCTGTCTAGAGACTTCTGAAGAACCCAGTTGTGCTGTTCGATGGTTGGTTAAATCGGACTTACTTATCTGGCAGATTTGATTCTGGACAAAATTGTTTTATATAGACAATGCAGTCAGACATCAGACCATTAGCACCATCCCAAAATACCAATGCTTTAAGCATGAGCTATTTCTTAACATGCATGGTCTACTCTGGGTATCGTGCTGAAAGTAACATAGAGCTTGGTTCCTCTGCCAGTACAGTTGATAACAGAGCCCTAGATAAGAGGGAGTATTTGGTGATAATTAGGGATAATTTTTGTTAATTCTGGATAAAAAGATATGTTGTGACCCCTCATCTGAACCGTCTCGACGAGACGGTTCAGATGAGGGGTCACAATATATGGTTTCAATGAGAAATAAAGAAAATTATCCCTCAATTATCATCAAATACCCCTCTTATCTAGAGCTCTGTGATAATCCACTCACTTCAGCTTCTGATCATGGGTGCATTCTACTGGGCATTTTGTGCTTCACGATGGTTTGCGTGAAGCACTTTTCCTATGGAGAAGAAGTGCTTCATGCTAAGAATTAAGCATGAAACACCAAGTGCTTCACTATTCTCTGCATGAAACATTTTTTCATTGAAAAAGTGCTTCACTCTAAGAATCGTGAAAGCGCTTCACTCTAAGACTCGTGAAGCACAAAATGCTTAGTCAAAAATGCCCTATCTCCCTGTACAGGTGGATGAACCATGCCCTATCTACCACTTAGAAGGATAACATGCTGCCCTTAGCACAACTAATATATACTGTTCACACAAAGTAGGGGATATGAAGCTATTTAATATTGTATAAATTAGAAAAAATACCAAATCCATCTGGAACGACAAGTATCCATCAGACAAAATTTAATATTCCAAGAGACATTTTGCATTACAATTTGGATGGTATATCCTGTCACGTGATCTGCGTGTAATTCGTTTTTGACAGGGGGTTGACAATCAAATATCACACAAATCTGGTGCGTAAACAATTTCTTTTCAGATTACAAAATTTACACAGAAACACTCGCCATGCTTTATTTAACAATCTGAAAATTGGTTTTACACACTGTTTCATCGAAATAAAGAGTGCAAGCCAAAAACGTCTAGATTTTTCGGTAACTTGATGCACCTGTACGAATTTTGTTTTCTGGTTTTCTTCCCAAAATGACAATTTTGAAGAAGAAAAAAAATCTCACAGCATACAAAACTTAAAAGTGCATAAAAAGATTAGCTTAGTTGAAAAAATGTTTGTGCGAATTTACCACATTTTAGTCCTGACCCCATGTCTGAAACAAATTGTATGCAGATCACGTGACAGGATATAACGTCCATATTTTCATGAAAAGAGTCTTAACAGATATTTATCTTATCAATACTTAGCATTTCATATGGATATCACATTTGTTGTAGATGCTATAATTTTTCTTACCTGAATATCCCCTACTTTTTGTGAACAGTATGTGTAGCATTAAATTTTGGCACAATTGAAATTTATGGGGCTTTCAAGATTTCAGATGTAATTTGTAAACATATTGAACACTGAATGTTGTCAGACTTCATTTTGGTGCTTTTGGTCTTTACCAGCAAAAGAGTAAAATTAATGTCACCACCAAATAAATGCCCTATTCATGTGGGCTGACCAAGGAATTCATGGAAAAGTTGAAACTGGCAAAATAATTTTGCAACAGATTTGTATGTTTTAAATTTTATTTACATTTTTTCTAACTTTTCCCTGCCTCTCTTCATTTGCTGTAGAAACCCGCTATGTCTTTGCTAATACCGTAATCGACCTTATTAGCGCCCTGTGCGCTTAACTTTTTCAAAATGGCGGCAAATACTTGTAGTAAACTTTCTTTCATATAAGCGCACATTTTAATAGGTTATTATATATTGAAGGGAACGACTTTAAAGGTAAAGCATCAGAGAAAAGCTGCTTACAAGCTTTAAAGGTAAAGCATCAGAGAAAAGCTGCTTATAAGCAGCTTTTCTCTGATGCTTAACCTTTAAAGTCGTATGGATATACATGTAGAAGGATAGAGAAGATTTAGAAGTAAAAACTTAAATATTCTATTGCATTTTCAGCTCTTGTAAACGAGAAAGCAAAGGGATAAACCAGTAAAAATATGTGCATTAAGAGTCCTATGCCTCACAAATTGCCACGGCGTGCGCGTATAGAGGCATGTGCGCTAATTAGGTAGAATACGGTACTTAAAGAGCCAAAAATGGGAATACCTGACTCGATCCAGATGAGGCTGCTCATAATGATATAGCCTGGATGCATTTTTTTTTTTAAACTTCGTAGACATAAATTTTATTTGCTTTTTTGCATGTGTGTGATCCTACTGCATGTACAGGTCTTTCATGGACAAATTTAATACTTTCCAAAACATTTTATCCTATTATAATGAAGCCTGTCTTCGCAAAAACACCTGATGTCTAACGTTTTCCTGCATATTCATTTGCTGCCCATGGGAAATGTACAGGTATCACAATGCAATTACAACTTGTAGAGAAAGTGAATTATGTATATGTCCCAGACTTACAGAGAAATTCTAATTTTTCTACATGATGTAACATGCATTTTAGAATGTATAATTCAGCATCAGAACAAGAGGCCCAAATGTGCCTGATATCCCTCACCTAGCTATTTTGCCACAAGACCATTCTGATATAAAATTGGTCCAATTCCACTGAGGTTTTCTCATTTTCACATTTTGCTTTTTTTAGTAACAGTGGCCAACTTGACTGGTCTATATTCAGCTATTTTTGAAACATCTCAATGCAAGAATCATTTTGCTACAAATTTCGTCAAAATCCATTCAACGATTACGTAGATATTGTCATTTTCATGTTTTGTGCTATTTTTAGTAATGGCAGGGCAATGCCAGATGGCAGCCATCTTGGAATGCCAAAATGCAAAAAATCGAAAAGGCTCCATGAAAGCACCATTCTGACACAAAATAAGTCTGATTCCATTGAGATTTTCTAATTTTCACATTTTGCTATTTTTAGTAACAGACACTAACATGACTGGTCTATATTTAGTTATGTTTGAAACATCTCAATGCAAGAATTATTTTGCAACAAATTTCGTCAAAATCCATTCAGCGATTACTGAGATATTGTTATTTTCATGTTTTGGGCTATTTTTAGTAATGGCAGATGGCAGCCATCTTGGAATGCCAAAATGCAAAAATCGAAAAGGCTCCATGAAAGGACCATTCTGACACAAAATTAACGGTAGTCCAATTCCATTGAGATTTTCTAATTTTCACATTTTGCTATTTTTAGTAACAGAGACCAACATGACTGGTCTATATTTAGTTACGTTTGAAACACTTCAACGCAAGAATCATTTTGCCAAAAATTTCGTCAAAATCCATTCAGCGGCTACTGAGATATTGTCATTTTCTTGTTTTGGGCTATTTTTAGTAACGGCAGATGGCAGCCATCTTGGAATGCCAAAATGCAAAAAATCAAAATGACTTCATGAAAGGACCATTCTGACACAAAATTAGTCCAATTTCATTGAGATTTTCTAATTTTCACATTTTGCTATTTTTAGTAACAGAGACCAATATGACTGTCTATATTTAGTTACGTTTGAAACACTTCAATGCAAGAATCATTTTGCCACAAATTTGGTCAAAATCCATTAAGCGAAGGGTTCTGAGAAGTTTGTGCTATTTTTAGTAACAATGCCCCTGGTGGCCATCTTGGATAGTCAATTGGCACAAATTTGAAACAATTTTATTCAACTACCATTTCTGACCAAATCTGACAAGAATCCATTTTAAGATTTCTTGAAATATTGGCATTTGAACAAAATCGGTCTTTTAAACGCTAAGTAGGTCACTGTGACCTAATTCCGCTATAGATTTTTTTCATTTTTTAAATTTCTAATTCCAAGGTCCCACTAAAGTTCCACGCAAACTTTCAACCAAATATACTCAATGGTCCTGGAGAAGAAGTTGATTTTGTTGTTTTTGCTAATTTTAGTAACGGCAGCCATCTTGGATTCTCGACCTGACCCAATTTTGCAATTTTGAAACTTTGCAGTCTGGTCATGCTCCATGTGAAATTTGAGACCCATGGGTACAGGGGTTTTAGAGCAGAAGTTGTTTGAAGTTGTTCAAATTAGTTGTTTTTGGACATTGGCAATTGTGCAAAAATACACTCGTAAACAGAAAGTAGGTTACTGCAACAAAACTCTGCTACTGATTTTTTTCATTTTTACAATTCTGAATATCAATGTTCCACTGATGTTTCATGCCAAATTTCAGACAAATATACCCAGTGGTTCTGGAGAAGAAGATGATTTTGTTATTTTTGCCATTTTTAGTAACAGTGGCCATCTTGGATATTCGACCTGACCCAATTTTACAATTCTGAGACCTTGGAGTCAGGTCATGCTCCATGTGAAATTTGAGAACCATGGGTCCAGTAGTTTTATAGAAGAAGATGTTTGAATAATTTGTTTTCAATTGTTGATGGACGACGAACAACGCACGACGCACAACGCACGACGAACGCCGGACGCTTTGGTATAACAATAGCTCACTATGGCCCTTCGGACCAGGTGAACTAATAATATACTTAAGGACAAAAGTTCTGCACGGATGTTAGTTTAACATCCAGGCAGAACTTTTGTCCTTAAGTATACATACCATAATGTTCTGCAGAAATAGACTATAATGCACAGCTAAAGACACAGGATAACATGGATGATTTAGGGGTAATTTTCCTTCTTTTTCTATTAAAGCATATGTCGTGACCTTTCATTAGAACCGTCTCAGACAGTTGTAACGAGGGTCAGAATATATCTTTTTGTTGAGAAAAAAGGAAAATTACTTCCGAATTATCCTAAATACCCCACCTTACCTGGGACCATATTCATAAAACGACTTAAGTCGTTGCTATGCTGTTGCTAAGGCTAAATTTCTTTGAAGGAGATTCCCTACAACTATGAAATTTGGTCTGGAGGAACAGTATTTGTAAGACTGTTCCTCCAGACCAAATTTCATAGTTGTAGGGAATCTCCTTTATAGATATTTAGCCTTAGCAACCGCATAGCAACGACTTAAGTAGCTTTATGAATAAGCCCCCTGGAGCTCTGTGTATGAGTGGCAATGACTATGATTGAGCCAAGGCACGAGAACACCAACAAAGTGATTGTGCATCCAGCGAAGACTCAGATCAGCCTTGGCATTTTCTAAGATTTTTATAAAGTCTCTAAAAAAAGGTCCATTCATGAATTTATCAAATTAGTAGTCAATATTTAATACCCTTTTTGGGGAAACAAGACTGTATGATTGCTATACAAACTGGCACCCCTACAATCATTGTGTAGTGTAGCATATCCAAAGCTCTAAATATTCATCTGGATCTACACTGTTTGCCCTGTAGTCTCTGAATTCTCAATAAAATATAGATTGCAGGCAACATTTTATTTTTGACATAAATTTAGTATTCTGTCTTTCTTTTTTGGTGCTATAAAGGTTAAAACATCTGCTCAGGAAACACTGAAAGAACCTTTCTTGCAGAATGTGAACTGCTGGGGGATACATACCGCGTCTGCAACTCCACCTGGCAATATAGTCTTGACAACCACACCGGTACTCCGCCCCCCAATAATACCAAATCCAAGTCCTGTACCATCATTAATTAGGTCAATAACTTCGATCTGAGTCCATTCTGTATTCAACTGCAAAGAGAAACAAGAACAAAATAAGAACAAAATCATCAGAAGGCAATGGATAATACTTAACTCTTTAAGAACCAAAAAGCAGACAACAAAATTTACGTCTGCAAAAAATTAAACAAATGCTTTGTCCAAGACATTTCATATTGAAAATACAAAAACTAGAGAGCAAACAGTGTAGATCTAGATAAGGTGGCTCATGATGAGCCGCCTCATCAGGATCTATGCTGTTTGCAAATTTTGCTAATTTCGTCACTGGGGCTTAAAGAGTTAAGAGGATGTGCCCGCTGCCAGGACGCTCTAACTGCATGCTGACAACACCGGGCAAGATAATAGGTCCCACAAGCATTTGTGTAGTGGACCTAAACTTTTGACATCTATATCTGAAAAAAAGTTCTTGCTGACAACACTTATGAATCAAAAGGAATAAACATTTAAGAACATGATGAGACTGAACTCTAACGCCTACAAACTCTCAAGTGAGTGAGTGAACTTAGGTTTAACGTTCCACCAACAACTAGGTCATACAGAGATGGGACCTCGGTTTAAAAGTCTCATCCAATAGACCAGAAAAGCGGGGGATCGATCTTACAATCCTTATAATCCAGCGTGGTATCCAGGACACTTAACTGCGGCTCCTACAACACAGGGTATAATCGATTCTGCCAATTTTCGCTTCCTGCAGAGACTGTCCGTCATATTTGGCTTCTGCCGAGACTGTCCGCGAACTCTTGCTTCCTGCAGAGACTACTGTCCTCGACAAATTGCTTCCTGCCGAGACTGTCCGCGTGACTCTGCTTCCTGCCGAGAGCCTCGGCAGGAAGCAGAATCACGCGGACAGTCTCTGCAGGAAGCCATTTATCATGTACAGAAGTCTCGGCAGGAAGCAAGCACTCGCGGACAGTCTCGGCAGAAGCCAAATATGATGTACAGTCTCTGCAGGAAGCGAAAATTAGCGGAATCGATTATACCCTGTGTACAACCTCTCAAGCATACCATCAAAAATGAGCAGCGAGTGAGACTAAATTGACAAAACCAACAAAGCGGCATGTGCCCCATGTGAAGACTCAGATCAGCCTGGGCATCTGCCCAGTCTGATCAGAGTCTTTGCTCTGCATTTCACAGGTTGCTAGGGGTTTAAGCTAGCTCCATGCAGACCGCAAAGACTCTGCTCAGACTGGGCCGAAGCCCAAGCTGATTTGAGTCTTTGCACTGGCCCACATGCCACTTTGTTGGTTTGTCATGGCCTGGCTCATTTGTCTCAAATATCTCCGACAGCTCCATCAATTTTGTAATGTACATTTCCATCTGTTCATAATAGGCTCTTCTGTCATACACTGGGGATGTAAATGTTGCAGTGCTACACTGCTGGCAAACATTGTAGACCCAAAACAGACTGCTCCACAGGAGCCAGTCTTATCTGGGTTGACAATATTTGTTCAGGAATTTCTGCTAGAGTAAATTCCATGGAAATGCTGTAGTTTTCTCTGATGCACCACTCAGCTTTTTTTTTACCATAACAATTCAAAAGGACAGAAAGATTTGAGAAAAATGTGCAGACCCGGTCAAACTGCTCTTAAGAGCAGTCTGAGCAGCATCTACACAGTTTGCCACTCTATCTTCATTTTTAGGGCACACTACTGCATCCTACAACCAAACCGTTCCATTTTAAAGACAATTATGATATTTATCCTAGGTTCTTTAGTTTCCTAATTTTTAGCATTTTTATGGTAAGAAACTATTAATAACATGCTGTGATATAAATGTTTTTGTATGATAAAATGATGTTCTATCTGATCATCTCATCATGATGCCTGTTATGTCTGCCATCTAAAATTGAGGAACATGTAGAATTTCTGATACTGACTACAGTACAGCATATGGACTTGTCATTTTATTATGTCCTAAACTTACAAACTCGGTTTACCTGAGTCTGTTAATGACAAGTACACCAGCCACGCCCCTTATAGCACCACCACACCGAAAGTTTCATGACTGAAACATGTTTGAACATGTTTAAATCATGTTTGTTTATTGATTTGATGCTTAACGTCCACGGTAAACAGCTATGGTCATGTCGGGACGGTCAGTTAACCTAACCACACTATTCCTGGGCAGGCTTAGACCTCCTAAGTGGTTAACCAGTACAAAGTGCACATACTTTCGCCAGTAACTGACAACTGCCTTTCTTGAAGCAATGGAAGGAGAAACCAAAGTATGTGGCCAGACCGGGTTTCGAACCCAGGACCTCTGACTTACCAGTCAGGTGCCCTACCAATTGCACTACACGGCCCGGCTTAAATCATGTTTAAACATGATATTTAAAATTTAGACATGACTGAATACGTTTTGACAATGTTATGAACATGTTAGGAAATGTTTAAACATGTGCGTTAAATGGCACCATGGTCAAACATGATCAGATATTAACCGTATGCAGCCATGTTTGACAATCATATAAATAAAATAATTAAACACATTGAAACGTGTTCTTTGAAATGGGTTCAACATCATTCAGACGTGCATAAGCACATATAAACATGTCTTAGCCTGGCATGTAACATGTTCAACTTCCAGTGCCGGGTAGTCCTACTTATGTGGATAAAAGTAGGGCAAGGGCCTACTGTGCTTGCAGTAGGTGCGGGCGGAGGTTGTTTGGATATCTTTTATCTTGTCTATCATTTCTCTTTTCCTACTCCCTGAGACTCTAAGAGACAGCCCGATATAGACTGAAATACTGTCTAAAAGGGCCGTTAAACCCAAAACTACCAACCAACCATTCATCCTAAAATGTGCTTTCTTGGCCTTTCTAAATGTGTCAATATTTCAATATTCTGAAACTACAGACAAATCAGACTTCATTATAATCTTTCAATCTCGAAGCAATATTTAACTGATAAAATCGGTGTTTCCTGACGAGGGACTAGGAAAAAAAGATCTAATTTCCTGCATTAAATTGTATCTGAATCTTGGCTGTCTCGTCAATCTGTGCATAAGTTTCATGTGGCGGAATCTCCAGACTCTACTGAGACCAAGCATATTCTCAAAAACAAGAGTGCTTGTCTATATCTTCTGGGCTAAGCTAGCATTATAGAACTAAGTTCTAATCCTAGAGCAGCCCAGAAAATATGACATGAGTGTTCTTGGTACAATGTAGATTTAAAAGAATGAAAACAATGCAACAATAACTGGTTATGAAGTAATTGCCCTTTTTTATACCTTTCTGAAGTAAAGGTCCTAAGTACTTGCTCTACTGTACCCATGTGCATTTTTACTGTAGTTGAGGTTGTAAGTACTTGCTCTATTCTATCTGTGTGTACTTACAGTGAAGTGAAGGTCGTAAGTACTTGTTCTCTTTCACCTGTGTGTATTTATACTGAAGTGAAGGTTGCAAGTACTTGCCCTACTCTACCTGTGTGTATTTATTCTGAAGTGAAGGTTGCAAGTACTTGCCCTATTCTACTTGTGTGTACACAGAAGTGAATGTCCTAAACTCTTTCAAGTTTATATACACAGAAGTGTGGTCCCTCAGTACTTGTACTCTACCTGTGTGTACTTTACACTGGAAAGAAAGTCCTAAGTTCTATCTCTATTCAACCTGTGAAGAGAAGGTCCTAAGACTTGCTTGCTCTACTGCAACCTTTGCTCTAACTGTGTGTATTTACAATGAAGTGAAGGTCCAAACTGCTTGCCCTGCGCTACCTGTGTGTAATTACAATAAAGTAAAGCCCTATTCTGTGTGTATTTACACTAAATAAAGCCATACTCTGTGTAAATTTTACACTAAATAAAGCCATTTATATATTCTACCTCTGTGTATTTACACTAAGTAAAGCCATATTCTACCTGAGTACTTACACTGAAGTGAATGTCCTAAGTGCATATGCTCAAATTCACTCCTATGAACACTAACAAATACCTCACCAAGGCAGTTCTGACAAAAATCTATAGCATTATGATTAATGGAGAAGTATAATAAGACAAAGCCAATCAAAGAAACTGCAGGAAACACCTGTAGAAACCAAATCAGAGTGCAAACTGCTAGAACTTTGAACTGAATTCTATGACTGAAACTGATTCCAGTGCAGCACTGAATTCCTTCAATTCCAGTTCAGGAGTCATTCAACCTGTAATAGCCTATATACAACCAAATGAGCCACATCACATGTAAAAGCTCCAAGAAAATAGATGAATTTGCAATCAGCGTAGACCAGTCTGTACATGCATGGATGCAAGCTAATGAAAGCTTTCAATTTGTGCCTGTAGATTTCTAGATGTCCATGAATGGTGTGTGCACACAGCAGAGATTCTGTCCTGGCAGCCCGACTGTTACCATATAATGCTTTAACTCTTTCACTACCAAAAAGCAGACGACAAAATTTACGTCTGCAAAAATGAAAAAAATGCCTTGTCCAAGACTTTTTATTTTGAGAATTCAAAGACTAGAGGGCAAACAGTGTAGATCTAGATGAGGCGGCTCATTATGAGCCGCCTCATCAGGATCTATGCTGTTTGCAAATTTTGCTAATTGCGTCACTGGGGCTTAAAGAGTTGCAAGCTGCCACTCAAACATGACACTAGCAAAAAGTGAATGGGTATGCTTTCAGTAGCGGCAAATTCTAACCTTAAATTTCATTTTTGCCTCCCTTCTCTAAGGGTATCCACTAGAAGCAAAACTTCTTTCATTGTAAGGTGTATGGTGCACCTTCATGTGCCCTAACCCCACCCCTACCCACCCACCACACACACATATCATTTTTACCAAGAGGAACAATGTCTGTGCCCAGGACATGCCAAAAATGGAAATTTGAGGCAGGGTTGGTCCTCCTAAAAGGCTATCCCTTCACTTCAACTTATTAGTAAATGTATGTACAATTTCGGTGTAAAAATCTGGACAACTTAATGCAATCTGGGAAAGTGTGTTGGTCCTATCAGCTGGGGAAGTTCTATGACCACCGGGTTAATACCAATTTGGCTACTGACTTGCTTTCGACCGAGTCTGTACTATACAAAGTCGCTTTCAACCAAGAATACGATTGTAAGCATTACCAATAATCGTAAATGGTACTATTGTTAACGGCTGTCGACCGAGCTGATACTGCTTTTGACTGTCTCAGTCGACAGCCACTTTTGCATGTATGGTAATTGACTGATTCGGTCGAAAGCACAGGACTGGTAGGCAAATTGGTATTACCCCCGTGATGACTTCCAACTAGACCTAGTACATTTATTCTATGAGAAAGACTGTTTTATAAAAACAACATTGCAAACATTGATCAGATTGTTCCCGCTGGGTCTACATTGTTTGCCAAGAACATTAATTGTTGGCATATTGAATGGCAATACTCCTTTGCTGATGATCTGCTGCTCAAAACATTGTCAGAATGTTTACAAACATTTCAGAGTATACAAGAGTGATGCACTTTAAGACCATTATGGGGGCCACAGTGGTTAAAGTTTTTTCTGAATTTCTTTAAGTCACAGGCAAGAAAACAAAGTCACATGGCAAATTCCTCTTTGAGTGCTTGGGCCAACCCACTCAAGTCTGCCCAACTCCATCCCCACCAAAACTGTCTTGCCCTTCTCTCCTTCTATATAAACAGTGAGTGAGTAAACTCGGATTTAACAACAACTAGGTCATACGGAGACAGGACCTCGGTTTAAAGTCTCATCCCAAAGACCAGACAAGCAGGGGATCAATTTTGTGAACCCTGACCTGGTAGTTTGCAAAAGAATCTAAGCATGCTGAGCATTAATTCTAAAACTTCAAACTCTCTGGTTGACATTGTGGACGTATAACCTGTGATTTTACGTCCGTTTTCAACAGTATTAATTTCAGTCATAAAAGGATGATGGGATGATGATAATGGAAGATTGTGTGCAATGGAACCCCATTTACAGTTGAAAAGATTTCCGTCTCCAGCAGGAATTGAACCTGGACTGCTTGCTTGGCGGACCAGCATTTAACCCATTGAGCTACCAGGGCTCTTTGAACCAGGACTGGTTGGTTAGTAGGCCATCCCTTACCCCTCTCAGCCACCAGGGCTCCTGATTCTTGGCAATTTTGCTGGATACAAAACACTGCTAATGATTTCATTAATGCCACTTTAATTCTGGAACCACTTCAGTAGCTCCTGTTAAGTTACCGTATTCAATCTTATTAGCGCCCTATGCACTTATCTTTTTCAAAATGGTGGCAAATACTTGTAGTAAACTTTCTTTCTTATAAGCGCACATTTCAACAATTTTTTTTGTATTTCTTATAAGCGCACATTTCAACAATTTTTTTGTATGTTAAAGGAACCTAATTTAAATGTTAAGCATCAGAGAAAAGCTGCTTATAGTCATAGAAAGATAGAGAAGCTTTACAAGATTCTATACCATTTTCAGCTCTTGTAAACAAGCAAACAAAGAGATAAACCTATAAAAATATGTGTGCTTATTGTCAAATGCCACCGAAATTACCATGATGTGCACTTATTAGATCAAATACAGTAGCTTTAGAGAATTGATTGATTGATTTGTTGCTATACGTCCACGGTAAACAGCTATGGTCATGTCGGGACAGTACCTTTTATAGAGAATAATTCTGAGATAATTTTTCTTATAAATTTTTCAAAGAAACCTTATGTTGTGACCCCTCATTAGAACCGTCTCATGAAGACGGTTCTAATGAGGGGTCACAACATAAATTTTTATTGACAATTAAATATGGAAAAATTTCCCAAAATCATCCCTGTTACCCCTTTTTATCTGAAGCCCCTGTAGCTCAGTAGGTTAAGTGCTGGCCTGCTGATCTAGGGGTCCTGGGTTTGATCCCCGCTTGAGGCGAGGATTTTTTCAAACATAAACAGGGTTCCACTGCACACAGTCTTCCATTATCTTCACCCCCATAGTCTTGATATGACTAAAATACTGTTGAAAAGGATGTAATAATGCATATCATCCAATCCATCCCCTCTTATCTGGAGCATTGACACTTTCTCCCTGAACCCGATCTGTCTGTTCCAGATCTGGACATTTAGAGAAACACTAATGCATTTCCTAGAACTGCCTCTAATGGACCTTACGCATGCAAGATTTCATTCAATCCATTTCCTTGCTCAAGTAAGATTATCGGCGGCTGAGTGCTGTCATCAGCAGTCTTCAGCATAACATTGCTCAAGCTAGATCTAAGCACTTACACTGGGCCGAACACGAAAATAGTTCAGTCTGCAAACAGTGCAGATCCAGATGAGGCGGCTCATTATGAGCCGCCTCTTCTGGGTCTACACTGTTCGCCCACTAGTCTTTGAATTCTCAATTTGGTATTACAAAAATTATTGGACAAAACATTTTTTCTAAATTTTGCGGACATAAGTTCTGTCATCTGCTATTTTGGTGCTTAAATAGGCACTTTAAGGATTAGATCACAGACCATACTCATTCTAATATAAGAAGACTGTCCTTTAACAAGACCAGCAGGTAGAAAAATAGTTTGACCATTAACTTGCACTTTGCAATCATCTAAAATCACGTTTGCTGTTCTAATTGTTTTATTGACAAGTAACCCAAATATTTAGGCTACAACAAGAATTCCGCAGAAGGCAACATCTTGCCTGTCAATGAACTGTCACCAAAACAGAGCCAAACGTGAAAACTCAACATAAGCTAATATGCCGTTGCCGGACTTGTGTCTGTTAGTCGCAGTCGGGACAAAAAGGTGGTCCACAGGGTCAGCATCTGCAAACCATCGTTTTTGTGAATCTTTAACCATTTTAATCAGAACACCATGTATCAAAGTTATTTTAAAAAGTTCTCATTTTGCTCAAAAACTGACATTGAGGCCATAGAAGGTATTTAGGGATACAAGGATACAAGCATGGCCTATTTAAAAGGATATGGACTGAAATTTTAGGGATTGTGGATACAAGGGGAACCAAATTCTATCAATACTTAGCAAAAGCATTACGTGCTTTAAGGGATACATTTAAAAACAGTTTTAGGGATTATGATGTATAGGGTTACGCTCAAAGGGCCATGATATTGTGAATATAGCAAAAAACTATTACATGCATGCAAATAAAACTCATTCTATAAGGACAGTTTTCTAAACTTCCCAGCCAGGATCAATATGGAAACTGTCATCCGTTTCCTTACAAATCTCAGCATATTGATGAATCTTAATTTTACCATAATAACACAAAATATTGGGAAATCATAAACATTTGACATACCTTATCAATCCTATTACACACCAAGAGGGCATTGCATTTTATGACAGTGGGGTGTTATTCAGAGCCTTAAGAGTAGTAAAATTGGTCACGGCCAAAATACTTGTAATAAACAGTATTAAAGTGAATGGGTATACTTTCAGAGGAAGTACACTGTAAAGCTTCCCTGCTTCTCCAAGAGTTCCCAATTTCAAAGAGGTACCTCATCCATAGAAGCAAATAAGAGTTCATGGGTATTAATATAGGAGTGCATTTATTAGAGCAGGAACATTTATTTGGATTAAAACGGTAAATATTAAAAAATCCTGATGTATCAAATCTTGCTGTGATGGATTGGCAATGAATGTAGACAAGTCTTAAATCAACTTTTTAACTATTCTTTTCAGAGCAGTCTGGTCAGGATACTGTTTAGTTATGCACTACTGCTCCAATGGTTAGAGTCATCATGGTAGGATGCCTCTCAAAGACTACATGAAGATTAAGACTAGCATCCAAGGCACTTAAAAAGTACATTAACTGGTATTGGAAACCCATAACTTAATTGGACCAAGTGAGCAGTGCCACCGCCTAATGAAACAAAACTTAATTATACTGTTTTAATTCTATTAAATGACCCTGCTTCTTTTCTGAAAATATTGTTATATCCACTTGCATACATTCTTGTTTAATTCTCTGGATGAGGAAGCTCTTTGAAATGGGGTCTACTCTTAAAAGAAAGAATCTGCTCCTAGAGGAGCAAATTCTTTCCTTTAAGAGTTGGGGTCTACTCTTAAAAGAAAGTATCTGCTCCTAGAGGAGCAAATTCTTTAAGAGTTGACCCCACTCCTACTGAGAAGGGGGGCAAAAATAGTAAAACTGCTTCCTCTGAAAGTATACCCATTCACATTAATACTGTTAATAAGAGGTATTTAGGTAGTGGCTGATTAACTACAATTTAGGCTCTAAATAGTGCCCCCCCCCCCCCTTTCATAAAATACAACTCCCCCAGAGCATTTAACAGGATTAATACGGTATCATATGAAGTAGAAGTAAACCTAGTCATATAGCAAAAGGTTCCATCAAAGGATATTACAAATACCAGCAAAGAACACTAGCTTAACATGACATCTTAGCTCATATGCTGAAGTCAGTGACCTTGACCTTTGATCAGCAGCAGCATCCACATAATGTCAACTGATCTGCAGAAATCTAGATGTAAACCTACTCACACATCAAATGATACTGCAAATACACTGCTCAAAATATTTAAAGGAGCAACAGGTATTTTCCCATAGATGTTACTTCAACATATGTCCAGTTTAATGGCCTATAAATCTGACCGTTAGTGGGTAAGAATTTCCATCTTTTTGCAGCATTTTAAAGAGGCATTGAAGTTTAAGACAAGCAGAATTTCAGTACAACAGATGCCCTGCTCATTTCCATGGTACAAGTTTTGCACTTTTCTTATTTTCTGAAATTGAGTAATTTTGATGAAGTCTATAAAATCTCATAAATTTCCCATTCAAAGGGATCTTCTCAATAAGGGTCATCTTGAAAGACATTCATTTTCAAAGACAAAATGGTTCTTTTGATTTTAGTTGAAATTATCACGCTTTTCACCTGTTCTGAAAAATTGCAATTTTTTAGCAAAATTTCAGTTTTACTTAAATCTGTCCATGGACAAGGGCAGGACAAATATTGGATCAAATATTGTGCAGTCAGTAACCTCTCCCCTCTTTGAAAAAAGGCAAAACAAATGGAAATTCCGTGTCTTTATCAATCGAAAGTATATAGCCTCAAAGTGGGGATACGTTGCATTGTCGTCTATGGAAAATATTAGGTGTTCCTTAAAATATTTTTAGCAGTGTATATGCTGAGAGTAGAAACTTAACACAAGAACTTTAATGCAAATGTATATATAGGACTGTGACCTTGACCTTTGGAAAGCAGCATCCAGATGATGTCAACTTCTTTGTATGATCCTAGAAGTAAACCTAGTCATAAAGCGAACGGATCCATCAAAGGGTATTGAAAATACATGTACAAGCAAAAGATATGTTTAATGGAAAACTTTAAAGCAATTTTTTAAGTCTGTGACCTTGGCTTTAAGAAAGTAGAACTCATATCAGGTCAATTAATCTGTACAAACCTAGAACCAAACACAGTCACATTATATCAAAGGATATTAATTGGAAAGATAGGCATTATGAAAATGTAAGTGGGCAGACAGATTGTTTCTAACAAAATGTATACCTAATATGTGGCTTAAACATGTAGTTTTGTATACTAAAGTGGCTAAAATTTTAGATACATAAAGCAATTTATATGATAAAACATTATTTTAAGTGCCAAACAGAATAAATTCCATTCAAAATACAGCAGATGCCGAGGACCCTTCTTATCTGCAAAGGCTTTTCAAAGTCTACCTAAAGTTGACATCAACAGTCGGTAACCTGACAGATGATCTTACTAGCAGTACAGCAAACACTCTGATCAGTATGCACAAACACACATGCCTGAAGTCCCTTTTTTCATGACATCCCTACTCATATATCATTAGAAGCCACAGACAATGAAAAAGACCTTGCCATAAATCAATACTGGTATGCCAATGTATTACGTATCCTATCAATTGATTATTAAAAACACATCACCGGTTCAGCTCGTGTGATTGGTCGAGATCTTGACGGTGATGACTGTCTCTCTCGTACTTTCATATAACACATTGCCGCTACTAGTGCTCCACAGATTGCGTCCTGATACGACTGATTCATCCGCTCCATCGAGCCCCGAATCCATTCATTCTCCTCCTCCGTGCCTTACTCCAGCATTTCATAATTCCCATTATTTACAACACATTCTGTCAGATATTTCTCCGAATTAGCACAAAAATGGCTCCGAGACACGATATCGTCTCTCAAATTCCGTCGTCAAATAATCGGAAATGTCAAGTGCAGACACTTTTCTTTCTCCTGCCTCAGTTCAATCAATCGAGCACACATAAAAGCTGAGATTTAACATTTATAAAATGCACGAGGTCTCTAATGATTCTATATCTGGCAAATCTCATGTATCTCATATAGCAGCGGGAGAACACTCCTATAAACAAGCCAATACCAATAGTAGTCACTTCGAAGAAAAGTTAACACATCCATCAATATTCCGCAATCTTGATATGTCTTAAGGTGAATGGGTGCACTTTTCAAGGGGAGTAACTCTTCCTTTTTCATTTTTGCCTCCCTTCTCAAAAGGGGGCTACTCTTAAAGGAAAGAATTTGCTCCTTTAAGAGTAGACCCCTTTTGATCCTTCCTTTACGACTTGACCCACCTCAAAACTGGTCAACTCTTGAAGGAAAGAATTTGCTCCTCTAGGAGCAAATTCTTTCCTTCAAGAGTAGACCCTTTTTTATTCTTCCCTTATGACTTGACCCCTTTTAAGAAGGGCTTCATCCTAGAGGGAAGCAAACAGGATGTCACCAAAGTTACTTCCCTTTGTAAAATGGTAGAAAAACAGGTGTACCCATACACATTAATAATCAAAAGACATATCAGCAAAGAAAATCACTACCCAACAATTTCCACCTCTAAAACACAACTATTTTCACAGACTAGTTAAATGCTAAGATCTATTCAGACCTATTAAATACGTAGATCTATTTAGAGACCAGTCACTAAGAAACAACATATCCTTGAATAATCGTACCATCTGTTTTTCCGACTCTATTAAGCTGCAGGAATGATTCTGGCTTTGATCACTTTTATGCCTCTGATACAGAAAATATTTTCATGAAAAATGCTAAAATCAACTGCCATTAGCTCTAACAAAAAGCCAAATGTTTGCAGTTTCTGATAAATAAATATTCGAAAAATTCCATTATCTAGTTCAACTGACAGACTCAGTGCCAAGAGGTGGATGTTATGAATGTGTTCCCTTCAGCCTCCTGGGGAGCATCATTATGAAATTTGGACCCCACACCCTACCCCCTACCCACTCTCTTCATTCCTCTCAAAGGAGAAACCAAGTTGTGATCACAGGTGAGTGCTCCTCAAGGGGGCATTCTGCTCAGAGTCTGCACTGTTTGCAGATCAGCCAAGGATGTTCAGAAGCAAATTTCTGACAAAAAAAATGTCTCCATGGCTTTTCTAAGGTATGGGGTGTACAGAATTTTAAAACAATATTACATAAAAACACTATGCAGTAAATTCTTCTGCCAAGTAATACCAGTTCAATGAGAGAAAGGCATTATAAATAAGAACTATTTCAAATACTTTCAGGTATATTCCTCCAAACAGTATCTAGAACTCCTGAGTTTTGAGGACAATTCTGTTCTATTTTATCAATTCTATCCCATAACCTTACAAAATTGTTGGGGCACCACAGATGACTGAAACAATCTTTTCCCACCTTGTCCTGCTTTCAGCTACCTCAGTCCATTCCTGACAAACTCTTTAATACTGTGTTCCACCTCTTCTTAAATATGTCTACCTGTTCTTTTTTCCTTTCACTGTGCCCTGTAGAATTGTCTTTGCTAAATCAGAAGACCCCAAGATGTGGCCAAACCACCTGAGTTTCTGTTTCTTGACCAGGGTCAGGAGTTCATCACATTCTCCAATGGCTGACTGGATCTTTCTGCAAACATCCTCATTGGTTATATGGTCCTTGTATGAACAAGAGCTTCGCAAGGGGCGCATAATACGCCCATTTATTGTCATGAAGGAGTTACAGAATGAAAAAAGTTGTTAACAAAAGGATGGAAAGGCAGACAAACAGGGGCAACAACTCTATAATTAATGACTGCAACATTATTTAAACATTTAACACATCAAATACTATTAGTATACCCAAAATCAGCTTCCAAGGTGAAGCGGCTCAGAAGCTGAGAAATGCCAAAGTCAAACAAGGGAGATAATTCATAAACTAAGTAAACTAGAGTTTCCACTCTTGGTCCTAAGACATTCCCTTGACAATATACACATTACCATTAAGTTGTGTTGAAATATTTTAAATGGTTATGGAGTTACTGCGCAAACAGAAAATTTATGCAAGGGCAGATAATTCAAGAATTAAGTAAGCCAGAGTTTCTTGCTCAGGATTAATTGCCTCATTATCATACACAAACCTACAAAGTTTCATTGAAATATTTCAAACCATTAACAAGTTATGGAGTGAATAGGAATAGCCTAAATATACTAATCAAAGGGAAGTTACTCCACAATTAAGTAAGGGGGAGCAACCACTCTTATATGGGACACACTGTCTTGTAATCATGCATATTGCTATAAAGTTCCATCAAGATATTCCAAGCGGTTACCAAGCTATGGTTTGCACAAAAGTATACACAAAAATAGCCATAAAAAACTATTCAAAGGGAGGTAACTCTAAAACAAAGTACAGGAGAGCAACCATTGTTGAACATGACACAATGACATGGTTGGAACTTCATACCCATTGCTTTGAAGTTTCATCAAAATGTCCCAAATCGTTATCTAGTTATGGCGCGCATAGGAATAATCATGACAAAATAATCAAAGGGCCATAACTTGGAAACTCAGAAAACGGGAGGAACCATTCTCGTATACATATTCCTACAAAATTTCATGAAGATATCCCAAAGGGTTACTGAGTTATGGGATGCACAAGAATGTTTACGGATGGAGGGCTGGATGGACGGACAGTGCCACAACATAATATGACTGCTTTTTTTCAAAACGGTTGTATCAAATAAGTCGCCAACAAAAGCTTCAAGAGTCCAAAATCTATTAACCCTTACAGCACCAAAAAATGCAAACTTTTAAAGAAAAATTTTCTGTCTGAGCTATGCCATACTGAGAATTAAAAGAACGGAAGGCAAACAGTGTAGATCCAGTAGAGGGGGCTTATCATGAGTCACCTCATCTGGATCTACTAAGCTGTTTGCAAATTCAACCAGAAATACATCTGCCTGAACAATCACAGGCTTTCAGGCAGGCAGCTCAGAACAGATGACCAAAACTAGCAGAAAAGCAAACTCAAAATGTAAAGTTCTTCAAAGTAAAGATCAGACTCTCGTCTCATAACTTCATGCATCGTCATGTTTCTTCCAAGCTGCAAAATTGATTTAAAGAGAGATTATTGAAAATCTGACAAACTTTACGATGTTTAAGAGATAGCTGAAATGTCAACAGCATTGTTTCCTATAAATAAAACCTCGTATATCAATTATCGACAAAGAATATTAGTCTTTTGTGCACTAGCCAAGTCAGCAAATTATATTGCCAAGAAAGCACGAAAGGCCAGATTAACCCATTGCATTCTGGGTATTTTTTGTCGTCTGCATCAAAAATCAAGAAAATTTGACAATATTGGTCTGACTAACTCTAGTAGAAATGATGTCTATAGGCAGCAAACAGTTTGGATCTCAGATCAGGTCCCACATTTGTGGGGCCTGATCTGGATCCAAACTATTTGCCCAGATACCCCTGAAGGGGTATCCTGACTGGAATGGGTTAAAACTATAAAACCAGTCTCCTAGCTAAGTTCTGTCTACAGAATATATAATATAGAATTTCTCAAGGAAACAGAAACCGCCACAACCATGCATTAACAAAAATTGTCAAAAAACAATGAAGCCTGCCTTACATAAGCCTGCCTATAACAAGTGCACAAATTAATCAATGTGGACAAAACAGGTCAAGGTCAGACATGGTTCACTGCAATTTAATTCATGATGCAACTCTATGACATTCAGTGTTGCAGATATCAAATGAAAATCACTGGACCATGAGATGTTGGTCATAGTGACAAACAAGTAGTGTGAGGTCAACCAAAATGTCATTAAGATATCAGGCAAATTTACTGAACTGTAAAACATAGGTCAAAGTGCCCAACAAGACTTAGTAATGAGCTCAATTGCATTGTCAGATTGAATGATTCACATCCATAAGATAGTGCCAAAGATTTAAGGCAAATTCACTGGACTGTGAAATATTGTGTTCATGGGATCAACTCTCTTTGAAGAGTTAGACCAATATTGTCAATGTTTTTCTTGATTTTTATGCAGACGCCAATTTCAGCAGACAACAAAAAAAAAACCAGAATGCAATGGGTGGAACTGCCAAACAAGAGCTGTTGCCTGACAGCATAGCTTGCCCATCACACAGTCAATATGGTGGTGTGGACTGCTATGCATAAAACTTCAGGCAAGCATGTCCATAATGACAACACATTTATAAACAAAAGCTATCTCAGAAATGTCTTAAAATAAAATTTAAAATAAGAAAAAAATTACATGAAATTTCAAAGTTCATGAGCTTGAGGTCAAAGAACTAAGGGGGTAGGGGGAGGAGTGGGGTAGGGGTGGGGGGAGGGGGAGGCTGGGATGTATCAAACCTTGAACCATTATCTAACATCAGTCCAAGTACATGTATAAGGATCAACTGAGTCCATTGTGGCACTGTGAAATTATGTCTTCATAAATATAAAACTTTAATTAAAATTCAAAGTCAATAACCTTGACTTCAAGGTCATCCAGTGGGGATAAGTATATAGTGTTTTGTAAAACTCAAAAAAGTGTCTAACATCAGTTCAAGTGTAAACTAAGTCTCTGCCAAGCATTATGAATCAGTATGCAATTAGAAAACTTTAATAAAGACTGATTTCCTAAGTCCCTGACCTTGACATCAAGGTCACTGAGCGGGGTTGGGGTAGTACTGTGTAAAACTTTGGACCAACATCTAACTACAGTGCAAATATAAAAAGAACTAGAAATGTTTTTCAGAGAAAAACTGATGTCCCCCCACCAGCCCATTTCCCAACCCCTCTAATGAATATAGCCTGTACAAATAAAATATCTATACAAGTTTGGACAAAATCCATCTGCTGGTTCTAAAGATATCCTACCTAGACGACTATGTCCTTCAAAAATGGGTCAAAGTCACCAACTACTAAACATGTCTTAAACCTGTCACAACCATACATTCATGCAAGTCTGATGAATATCCATCCACTGGTTCAAGATATCTCATTTTTTAAGAGAGAAAAATACACATTTGTAAGATAGCTTTTGACCTTGAAAATGGGGTCAAGGTCATCAAAACACAGTACACTCCTGAGACTGTCCCATAGGCATATCTATGAAAGTAAAGTGGAAATCACGCCAAAGGCTAAAGAGATACATCAATTTTAGTGAAATTTTCACATATCTAAATCCTCCTGTGACCTTGAAAATGAGGTCAAGGTCACCACAATTTTGTTCAGCTCTTAAACTTGTCCAAATCATGTATCCACGAAAGTTTGGCAAAATTCCATCCATTGGTTCAGGAGATATAGTGGGTACATGAAATTGTCATCCAAGTCCTCCAGTGACCTTGAAAATGAGGTCAAGGTCACCCAAATCTAATCAGCTCCAAAACTTGTCCCTATAAGGTATCCATGCAAGTTTTGTGAAATTCCATCCATTGGTTCAGGAGATGTAGTGGGTACAAGAAATTGTCATCTAAGTCCTCCAGTGACCTTGAAAATGAGGTCAAGGTCACCAAAATCTAATCAGCTCTTACACTTGTCCCAATGATATATCCATGCAAGTTTGGTGAAATTCCATCAATTGGTTCAAGAAATATCGTGCATACAAGAAATTGGGTACAAGAAATTGTCATCTTAGTTATCCAGTGACCTTGAAAATAAGGTCAAGGTCACCAAAATCTAATCAGCTCTTACACTTGTCCCAATGATGTATCCATGCAAGTTTGGTGAAATTCCATCCATTGGTTCAAGAGAGATCGCACATACAAGAAATTGTCATCTAAGTCCTCCTGTGACCTTGAAAATAAGGTCAAGGTCACCAAAATCTAATCAGCTCATAAGCTTGTCCCAATGATATATCCATGCAAGTTTGGTGAAATTCCATCCATTGGTTCAAGAGATATCGCGCATACAAGAATCTGTCACGCCGACGCCGACACAGACGACGACGGGATCCGCACTGAAAACAATATGTCCCCCCTCACCTTCGGTGGGGGGACATAATTCATCTATGGGTTCATGAGATATGTGTCTTTAAAAAACTTTAACCAAAACATCCAATCAATAAAAAGACAATTTTCTAAGTCCATGACCTTGACATCGAGGTCACTGAGGGGGGTGGGGGTAGTACCCTGGAAAACTTTGGACCAATATCTAACTACAGTACAAGTATCGAAGGAATCCATCCATGGGTTAAGGAGATATTGGGCTTTATAAAACTTTAATCAAAACATCCAGTTCAAAAAACTCCCAATTTTCAAAGTCCATGACCTTGACATCAAGGTCACGGAGTGGGATGGGGGTGGTACCCTGTTAAACTTTGGACCAATATCTAACTACAGTGCAAGTATCAAAAGAATCCATCCATGGGTTAAGGAGATATAGGTCTTTAAAAAAACTTTTACCAAAACATCCAATCCGGACGTGGACGCTGACGCTGACGCGGACGTGGACGCGGACGCCAGGGTGACAACAATAGCTCTTCCTGAACTTTCGTTCAGGCGAGCTAAAAAGCAGATGACAAAATATACTTCTGCAACCTTCAAGTCTTGCATCAGAGGCATATCATATTTGAAAAATTCAAAGACTAGAGTGCAAACAGTGCAGATCCAGATGAGCATATCATTATGAGCCGCCTCATCTGAAGATGCTATTTGCAAATTCAACTATTTTCACTTGTTAAATTACGGCAAACTAGCAAATATGTGACACTGAACTCAGGCATCACAGTTTGACTGCAATGAATTCTAATTTACCAATCAGAACAGAAAGCTATTAAGTTCCAAATTACCACAAAAATCTTAAATATCAGGAAAGCAACTAGTGCAGGAAAACAGTGTAGACCCGCGAGGTCAGACTGCTCCTGATTAGCAGCCTAATCAGAATCTATTCTGTTTTCTCTCTTTTCTGTGAGTTTTCAAAATGATAAAGCTTGGACAAAACTTTTTTTGAAATTTTGCTGACATAAATTTTATCTTCTGCTTTTTTTAGCACTTTAAGGTTTAAGATGTCCCAATGCATGCAGTTACTATGGATACTATTTAAACCAATATCAGGAAACTGAATAAAGCTTAAATTGGGCGATAAAATCAAAGGGAAGTAATTTTGTGCTTTACCATTTTGATGACATGGGCTGATATTGCATGAGCGGCTAACATTAATTTTGCTACTTCTGACAAGCAGAACAAAATTTGATATTCTGAAGAACTAGTTTTTCTCTCATTTTTTCCTCAAATCAGTGACATATCGGAGAAGGAAAATTACATTTCCATGGCGTAATAATCCATTTCAGACCTCGAAGTCCGTGACAATTTTTATCAGTGACAGCCAGGAAGCCTATAATTCAGAACCAAACAACACATACAAATCAATTTCCGACTGTGGCACCACAAGGAAGTTTAACCCATTCATGCCTAGCGCGCCATAAATGGGACATAGGCAAACAGTGCAGACCCAGATCAGACGCCACATAACGCGGCGTCTGATCTAAGTCTCCATTGTTTGCTTAAAATTCAAGCATTTCTTTAAAAAAAATAAAAGTGAAAATTTACCAGACACCCCTAAAATGATGAATGGACTCAAAGGGTAGAAGAACCCATTCGTCGTTAATGGGTTAAAACCTGGAATAGAACAGCACGGAATAAATAATCTGTGTTCCATTGCTTAGAATTCCCTATCAGTGCCTGGGATGGTACTCTTACTGAAAAGAATTTGCTCCATCAGTGAATTTCAAGTAATTCTCCATAAAAATGTATGTTGTGACCCTCACTGACCCAACCCTTCCCTCACATTTACATGTAAAACTTCAGTTTACATGTTTTATGTGTAAACTAAAGCGTAGTTACATGTAAAACTGCATCTTGCCATGTAAAGACATGTAACTACGCGTAAATGTACTGGAACAGAAACCAGAAGAATCACCTGAAATTTTACATGTAGTTACATGTAATAAAATACACCTGGCAAAACCTGTAGAAATCTAACTGTGTCAAAATAAAGCCTGTAAAACAAACTATCTGAGGACTTAGACCATTTCTACACGTAAAATCATGTAAAACTGAGAACTTAATCATTTGTGTGTGTAACTTGAAACTTCCTGGTTCCACTTTGTAATATAGTTTTATGGGCAAATGACTTTATATGAGGGTACCAGCTAAATGGGAGGGAAATATGCAATCTTGCATTTCAAATTCTGAAGTCTTGTTCATGTGTAGAGATGTAAAAATGAAAATATAATAATTTGGAGCTTATTATGGACAAAACATACAGTACTGGATATAGTGTTATCAGGGTGAGTAGATAGAATGATATTGCAATGATTAAAATTTATTTCCAAAGCTTTAATCTCAGTCAGAAGCTGAAACATGTCAACTTGTGCATGACATCATTGAGTAAATAATTCTGCCCATATACTTTGCATTCACAAGCAGGCTGGAGTGAACATACTGAAGGCTAGCAGGTGGAATGAGGACTGATAGGACATGCATATTTATGCAAATTTTCAGTGTAAGAGATAATGTTGCTTTCTTGAAAATGGGATTGGTAGTCTAGCTGTACTGAGTTTAAACAGGAGGGTAATACCAATTTCTCTACATGTCCTGCTGATAAAGCCAAGTCATTACCATGCACACATGCAAAAATACTGTATAAATCTTGATAAAGGCCCCCTGCTCTAATAAACGTCCCCTGCCTTTTTTTCTGAAAATAATATTATGTTAACTTGCATGAATTCCTGTTTGCTTCATCGGATGAGGTAGTTCTTTCAAATGGAATCTGCTTATAAAGAAAAGAATTTGCTCCTAGAAAGCAAATTTTTTGCTCCTAGAGGAGCAAATTCTTTTCAAGAGTTGACCACCAGCCCTACTGAGAAAGGAAGCAAAAACATGAGAGTTACTTCCACTGAAACTATATCTGTTCACCTTAATACTGTTTATTAGTGGTATTCTGGCAGTGGCTGGTTAATTTCAATTTAGGCTCTGTATAGCTTCCCCCGGCCCACCCCTGCGAAATTTGTTCTAGAACTAACATAAAGTTCTTGAACGTTCAAAAACTTTCGTTGAGCCTTTAGAACTGTTCTAGAACTGATAAAACAGTTCTTGAACTGTGGTTCTGGAACCTGAATTGTTCTTGAACACTGGTTTCCCTGTGAAGTTTGTTCTAGAACTAATATCGAGTTCTTAAACATTCAAGAACTTTCGTTGAACCTTTAGAACTGTTCTAGAACTGATAAAACAGTTCTTGAACTGTGGTTCTGGAACCTGAATCGTTCTTGAACACTGGTTCCCCTGCGAAGTTTGTTCTAGAACTAATATTGAGTTCTTAAACGTTCAAGAACTTTTGTTGAACCTTTACTTGGCTTTAGAACTGTTCTTGAACTGATAAAACAACTGTTCTTGAACTGTGGTTCTAGAACCAGAATTGTTTTTGAATTCTGGTTCTAAAACTATGAGCTCTGTTAGAGCATTTTATTCTAGAACTAAACCAGTTCTTAAACTGATTTGCAAGTTCTAGAACTGTTAGCCAACATTCAAATGGTTCTTGAACAGTTGTCACAAAGTCACAAAAGTGAAAGAATAAAAATTCTAGAACTACCACAGTTCTTTAACTGACTTGTGGGTTCTAGAACTGTACTAGAACTAAAGTTCTTGAGTAGTTCTTGAACTTCAAGTTCTAGAACGGCCATTTAATGTTCAAGAACATTTCTAGAACTAGTTCAAGAACTGTTCTAGAACGATTTCTTGAATTCCTCACAGGGGCCAGCGGGTGGACACTCCCCTTTTGTAAAATGCAACACCCCCGGGGCGTTTAATAGGATTAATACCGTAGCTATTGTTCAAGCTTATCTCGCTGTAGGAGCTCCAGTCTACAGGCCCGATAACAAAAGTACCATTTACCATATTGCTCGACTGAAAGCTATAACCCTTGGTCTACACTTACTACGATACTCCATCAACTACAGATAGCGATGTGAGGGTGATAATGAAAGGTTGAGTGCAATGGAACCCATTTACACGTTTCCACTCACAGAGGATCTCGGACCCAGTACTGCTACATCAGCAGGCCAGGAATTTTACCCATAAAATTTTCCAGAATTTTACATGTAAAATTTTACGTGTAAAAATTATACACGTAAAATTTTACGCATAAATAATTCTACATGTAACTTCAGGACAATGTATACCTACATGTCATTTTCTACGCGTAAAACCATGGTAGAATTTTATGCAGGAGGCACACGTTAAAATTTACATGTTAACTATATGAATACCTATTTTAATACATCTAACTACATGACATTACGCGTAAACTGTGGTTTAAGTTTCGAAGGCAGTTTTATGAGGACCTGGTGAACGCGTAAAAATTTACGCATTAAAGAAAGTCCTACATGTAGTTACATTAAAATAACTCGTAGTAACATGTAATTTTTTACATGGTAAAAAATCTGATCTTCAGTCATCCTCTGTTTCTTTATTTCTACGCATTCACGTAACAGCCTGTAAATGGAGGAGCACTGCCAATACTCCGCATTCCTGGCATTACGCGTAAAGCCATGTTATTTACCCGTATTTACGTGTAACTCTGAGGGAAGGAAAATGGACTAATTGTTGGTGAATTCAGTTTATTCCATTTTTGATATGTTAAAAGACTAGGTCCTGTGCCATCCAGCGAAAGATTAAGCTACTTGTTTAAGACTCAAGTGGGCGGAGCTTAGTTACTGTTTTACTGATAACAATTTATCAGTAAAACAGTAGTGTACGTGTAGGCCCAACTGGCTATTGGTTAGCGAGATGGTAAGACTCAGTGAGTAAATTCCTACAAACAAGCAGCAACCAAAAAGATTAGTTATTGGAATTTTAAAACTTACTGGAGATGTTCAGAGAAATAATGAGATAAGCTACTTTTAACGAGAAAACCAACAAAGTGGTTGTATGCCCAGTGCAGACTCAGACCAGCCTGGGCATCCGCTCAGTCTGATCAGAATCTTCGCTGTCCGCATGGAGGTAGCTTAGACTCTTAGCTACCCTTTAAGCACTTTAAGTAAAGAGTCTGATCAGCTTGAGCAGATACCCAGGCTGATCTGAGTCTTTGCTGGGCACACATTCCACTTTGTTGATTTTCTCGTGTCGCAGCTCAAGTGTTAATGGCGACTGTGACACACCGCCACACCACAATCCCCTCTGAAGTACTTCTTGACATTCTACTTAAGTCAAGTTTTGCCATCAAGTTCTATAATGTCATTATTACATTTTAGTCATACACAGAACCGGTCCTGCTGGTAAAAGAGAGATTGCTCTGGACTCATAATACACAGCTCTAGATAATAGGGAGTATTTGATGATAATTAAGGATAATTTTTTTTATATCTCAATGAAACCATAATTATGTTCTGACCCCTCATCTGAACCGCCTCATCGAGACGGTTCAGATGAGGGGTCACAACATATGTTTTTATGTAGGATTAACAAAAATTATCCCTAATTATCACCAAATACTCCCTCTTATCTAGAGCTCTGATAATAGAAGGTCCAAGGTTCCAGTCCTACCAAGTCTGTGCTTCTTCTCTAGTCCCTGAATTATTTCATCTCAATCATCATCTAATACATTTCTTCGTCCTCCTGATATCATATTTGGCTTCTGCGGAAACTGTCCGCAAACTCTTGCTTCCTGCAGAGACTACTGTCCTCGAAAACTGGCTTCCTGCAAAGACTGTCCGCATGACTCTGCTTCCTGCCGAGAGGCTCGGCAGGAAGCAGAATCATGTGGACAGTCTCTGCAGGAAGCCATTTATCATGTACAGAAGTCTCGGCAGGAAGCAAGAGTTCACGGACAGTCTCAGCGGAAGCTAAATATTATGTACAGTCTCTGCAGGAAGCGAAAATTAGGGGAATCGTTATACCCTGTGTTCTTATAAATGCCCCTTTCCTTTAAACTTTTTCAGCAAAAAAGGAAGCCAACCTCTACCAATATTAGCTTTAGACTACCAACCTTTTTTTTATTACTTATTTTCCAAAGTTTGTCTCCCGAAGGCCATTTTTAGGATCTGTAAACTACCAACATTTTTTTTATTATTATTTATTTCCCGAAGTTTGTCTCCCAAAGGCCATTTTTAGGATGTGTGAACTGAAATGCCCTACGGGCATCTACTGGAAGAAATGTAGTTACTGAAACACTCTTTATATTGAGGGCTGTACAAACCCAAGTTCTAATGCACTAACAAAATTTAGTATGACGCGACTTCTGATTGGATAACGTCAAAAATTTGCGACGGTATATTCTGCGTTATACTGTCGCAAACCCTATGTCATTAAGTAACTTAGCTTCTCATTGGCTGGCGTTTGGTTTTACGTTGCTGACAGCGCTTGAAATGGGTGCGAACTAGTTCATTATGAGAGGTGAAAATGTAGAAAAGTGCATTAGAATGGGGATAACTGTCTTAAAAATTGTCATTTGCGGAGGTAAATCGTCGGTTTTATGGTCGGAAATTTTGTTTTACTGTGACGCGCCAGCGGAGCCGTAAAACGGAATTTGCGACCATAAAACCGACGATTTACCTCAGCAAATGACAATTTTCAATACAGTTATCCCCATTCTAATGCACTTTTACATATTTTCACCTCTTAAAGTACTAATGTGCATCCAAAGAAAGCGCATTCAGCAACGTTAAACCAATCCAAAGTAAGCGCTTTCAGCAACGTTAAACCAAACGTCAGCCAATGAGAAGAGACGTTTCATAGTGACGTCGGGTTTGTGACAGTATATCGCAGGATATACTGTCGCAAATTTTTGACGTTATCCAATCAGACGTCGAGTTATATAGGTATGTGCATTAGAATTATAGTTCTTGGGCATCATTTGTTAGCATTTCTTCAATTTGATCAGTAGCATTTCTTCAATTTGATCAGTATCTGTTAGGGAAGTTCAATATCTCTTGAACAATTTGCAAAAACACACCCATACAAAGCATTATGGAAAATGAAATTGAACCACATGAAATTAGGTTCAAATTGATTTTGTTGTTTTAAATAAAAACTTGTTTGAAACTGACAGCAGACAGACAAGAAGCTTCCCAAGAGCCTTCAGCTGAGGACAACTTAAACACACTTTTAACCCTTGGAATGACTGACTGACATGCAGATTAACTCTTTAAGCCCCAGAGACATAATTAGCAAACTTTGCAAACAGCGTAGATCCTGATGAGACAGCTCATAATGACTTTGCCCTTAAGTCTTTGAATTCTCAACATGACATGTCTTGGACAAGGCAATTTTTTTTTTAATTTTTGAAGACGTAAATTTTGTCGCTGCTTTTTGGTACTTAAAGACTTAAGTTTTGCAACAAAATACTGGCACTCATGGAAAATTTACTCAAATGCAAAAGTCTTCACTTTTACAATGCCAATATTTCTTTTCTTGATTTTCAATGCACAAATATGATATTTTGCACAATTTATTTTTACAAAATGCACAATCTTGTGGTGTAAAAAAGTACTGACTACAGAGTTTGATTAGTGAGACACTATTATGTTCAAGTAAATTTTGCACTTTCCCCAGTTGCATCATATCAGGCAATATTGTTGGCAATTAATCTGTATACTGTAAATCAGTTCTATATTTCATGATTTTTGCAATTGTATAGTTTTGGAATTACTTGCAAATGTTTTGATTCATAAAAGTAAATATTATATCAAATGGTAATTTTCATTTGGGCCTCTATTTTACATTATACTGGAGAGACACTTTTATTCACAAGCCTGTGAATTCACGAAAATAAACAGAAATAAATCTCTCGCAAATATACAGTGATTTACATTTTTTGAAATCTGGAATGTTTTTTTTTTTAAACATAGCACAATATTTGCATTTATCATATGATGTCACATCTGAGAGTGTAATAAAGCCATGCATTAAAAACGATAATCCACTAGTGGATTAAATATGTTAATTACGTCGTAACGTTGTACGTTGACGTGCAAAAAACGTTGCATTTTCTAATGGAGAAATCATCACAATTCAGTGCAAATTTTGCTAATTAACAGCTATTTTAATGCCATATGATAAATAGAATCTTGCATTCGTTCGCCTGTATTACTGAATTTAGTAAACTCGTTGGGAAAAAACGATAAGATGCTCGGCAAAGCCTCGCATCTTATCTTTTTCCCCAACTCGTTTAATATATTCAATAATACATGAGCACTTATGTAAGATCCTCTATTTCATTTACCTGATGACAAGGCCCTAAGAGACAGACAGAAAGCTTCACAATGAGATGTGATATGCTCTCCACTCAAAGCAGTTTGTGTCTGGCTTAACCCATTGCATTCTGGGTATTTTTTGTCGTCTGCTGAAATTGTCGTCTGCATCAAAAATCAAGAACAATATTGGTCTAACTAACTCTTGTAGAAATGATGTCTAGGCAGCAAACAGTTTGGATCTCAGATCAGGCCCCACATTTGAGGGGCCTGATCTGGATCCAAACTGTTTGCCCAGATACCCCTAAAGGGGTATCCTGAATGGAATGGGTTACCGGTAATGCAATGCATTAGGGTTACAACTGATCAGCTATAAATTGTATACTTTCTTTTGCCTCTGAGTTTTTTTCTGTAGCTTTTATTTAGGGATAAAATGAATAATTCTGAAAACCATTAACAGCCTTATCAGATGTAACCTGGCTGTCTTAAGGCATAATCCAAACTGCATATTCTGTCACAGCAAGATTGACTCTACAGTACTGTTTGAATTAATGCTTGAGACATGTTTTGTCATGCCCAGACTTTGTCTACAATATGTCATCTGCATTATGAGACACCTTGTCATGGCAAAATTTGTCTACATTACTTCAACTGTATTATGTTTGAGATACCTTTGTTGTGACAAAAGTTTTGTCTACATAATGTCATCTGTATTATGTTTGAGACATCTGCTTTGTTAAAGCAAAACTAAGTCAACATTACATCATCTGTATTATGCTTGAGTTTTATCATGGCAAAGACAGATGACTACATTATGTCATCTGTGAGACACCTTGTCATCTGCATTATGTTTGAGACACTTTTGTTATGGCAACATTTGTCTACAATGTGTCATCTGTATTATGAGACACCTTGTTATGGCAAAAATTTGTCTACATTACATCACCTGTATTATTGTTATGGCATGATTTGTCTACATAACATCATCTGTATTAAGAGAATGATGCCTTGTGATGGCAAGAGTTTTCCTCATTATGTCATCTGTATTATGTTTGAGACACCTTTGTTATGGCAAGATCTGTTTACATTATGTCATCTGTATTATGAGACACTTTGTTATGGCAAGATTTGTCTACATTACATCACATCATCAGATTTTGTATTATGAGACACTTTGATATGGCAAACTTTGTCTACATAACATCATCTGTATTATCAGACACCTTGTGATGGCAAGATTTGTCTACATTATGTTATCTGCATTATGTTTGAGACACCTTTGTGATGGCAAGATTTGTCTACATTACATCATCTGTATTATGAGACACCTTGTTATGGCAAGATTTGTTTCATTACCTCATCTGTATAATATGTTTGAGACACCTTGTTATGGCAAAATTTGTTTACATTATGTCAAATGTATCATGTTTGAGACACCTTTGAAATTATGGCAAGATCTGTCCACATTATGTCATCTGTATTATTCTTGAGCTTTGTCACGGCAAGACTTTGTCTACATGTTGTTTGTATCATGCTTGAGACACACTTTCTCAAGGCAACACTTGGTCTACATAATGCAGCCTTGTTTAGCCTGAGACAATATTTGGAATTGGGTCTATATTATCTCTGATGACAAGCTTAAATTTCTAAAATATTTCATCTATGCTAATTTAATCTTTTAATCATATCAAGAATTCTAAGATTAGAAGGCTAACAATGTAGATTCAGATTAGGTGGCTCATGGTGAGCCACCTAATCTGGGTCTACCCTGTTTGCAATTCCAACTACTTTCATTTCTAATGCTTTAAGTGTTAGTTATGCCTGATGATATTAAGCTTTCTCAAGATTAAGCTAGAAATTAATCCAATCATTCTGTCATGCACATTCCAGCCTGTATATAGTTTTTAATAAGCATTTCAGATTGTAAGTGCAGTTCCTATGAAATAGTACTAAGATCTAAACATGCAGTCAAATCAGAGAAGCATAATGCCATCAGATGCATTTTGTCTTGACAAGGTTTTGCATCTTGTCATGTCTGAGCATCTGACTGAGCTGTTATCAGGAGTGCTGCAAATCCAATTGAAAGCACAATGAAGTGCAGAATTAATTTTCTCTAATCATACTGGAGAAATCTTGTCCCATAAAAATACACTCATTCATCTGTTGTTGACATTTTGTAAAACAGGGAGCTTCAATTCTCCTCTAGAACTGTCTATTTCCCAAAGAAGTCATGGCATAACCGTCATGTTTTTTTTTTTAACACTTTAAGCACCAGTGACGAAAATAGCATAATTTGCAAACAGCGTAGATCCTGATGAAGCAGCTCATAATGAGCCGCTTCATGTGGATCTACACTGTTTGCCCTCTAGTCTTTGGATTCTCAATATAAAATGTCTTGGAAAGGCATTTTTTTTAATTTTTGCATACGTAAAATTTTGTTGTCTGCTTTTTGGTGCTTAACCCTTAAAGCGCCAAAAATTAAGATAGTTAAATTTGCAAACAGCATAGATCCTGATGAGGGGGCTCATGATAATCTGCCTTAAGTGGATCTACACTGTTTGCCCTCTAGTCTTTTGATTCTCAATATGAAATGTCTTGGAAAGGCATTTTTTTAAAATTTGCAGACGTAAATTTTGTTGTCTGCTTTTGGTGCTTAAAGTGCACTTGTTCTGGGCTACTGTCCAGCATGAACATGAAGCTGAAACAACTTGTATCAATGTCAATGCAACTTTATCAGCGATACAACTGTCAATGCAATGAAATCATTCATACCAATGTCAAAGCAATGCCACAAGTCAAACAAATGTCAAACAAATGTCACAAGTCATACAAATTTCAAAGCAATGCCACAAGTCATACAAATGTCAAAGAAATGCCACAAGTCATACATATGTCTAAGCAATGCCACAAGTCAAACAAATGTCAAAGCAATGTCATGAGTTATACAAATGTCAATAAAATATCATAAGTCATACTAAAGTCACTGCAACACCAAGAGTCAAGCCACTGCCGATACAAAATCATAAGTCATACCACTTTCAATAAAATATGAGTCAAACAAATGTCAACTGATGTCTTTAGTCATACCAGTGCAATGTCATTGCAACTGCAATGTCATTGGACCTACTGGCTTTCATGCAATGTCATTACTTAAATTAATGTCAGTGTAGTGTTATGAACCATACCAATGTCAATGCAATATCATGAGTCAAACCAATGTCAATTCAGTACCATGTGTCATACCAATATTAAACAATGTTATACATCATACCAAATTCAATGGAATGTCATGAGTCATACCACTGTCAGTGCAGTGTCATAAGTCATACCACTGTTAGTGCAATTGTATGAATCAAACAAATGTCAGTGCAACATAATGAGTGACACCAATGGCATTGAAACATCATGTCAGACATACCAATGTCAATGCAACATCATGAGACATACCAATGTCACGTCATATCAATGTCAATGAAACATCTTGAGTCACACCAAAGTCAATGCAAAGTCGTGAGTGATATCAAATTCAATGGAACACTTTACCATATGGCGTCGCTGTTATTCAGTGGATAACTTTGTGTCATAAAAATTGTATGACCACACGTGTAATAACACTTTGGCGCGTATACGTAACGTCATTGACAACGTCCGTGTCAACAACGCGTTTTTTTGATTGAAATAATGTTCATTTTGAAGGCAATAAAATCCCTTTTTAAAGGGTCATGTGATAAACAGAATCATTTCATATGAAATTTATGAAACTCGCCGTAGGCTCGTTTCATAATGTTCATATGAAATGACCACTCGTGTAAGATCCTCTATATATGCCATATCAATGGCAATGGGAGACCATTAGTCATACAAACAGTCAGATCTGAGTATGATGGAGCCTTGGCTGGTGCCTAAAGAGCTGCAGTTCACAAGTGGTGAAGCTGTCATCTGAGTATATGAAATTCTGGGAACACATTGTTGATGACATTGAGTCGGACTATTACAACCAAACTGAACAAACAACTTTAGAAAACAGATACTGAGGAAATCAGCCAGACATGACATGGGAATGAACCTCCAGATTTGCAATCAAAAAATCTTAACCAACTTTTCTTGTTTTGTTCTTATCATTGCAGTTATACATGTACTTGTTTAAAGCAGCCATAGACTCTTTGGGTATGAAACCAAAACAGGCAAAAAAACCTTGGTATGTGATGATTTTATGAGTGCATATGTAAGCTTTGCCAGTTTGATAATGTGTATGCCATCTCCACCATTCAGCATCACTGCAATCACACCATCACCCTGCTATCACTATTTCAAGCTTGAACAAACTGGGTGCAAATTTCCTGGTCAGTACTGGCTTTAAGGTATTGCAAAGACCTACCACCCATTGAGAATCAACCTTAATAATGACCACGTTAGGAAAGGCACACAGTTAAACCACTAGCTAGGTGCTAGAGTCTCAGTTATCAGATGAAAGGTAAGATATAAGATGAAAGGAACTAAACTTTGCTGTAAAAGACATACAAATGGATTGTTCTCTGTCACGGGTGGTAAAGTTTCAAATTGACCTCCGCGGAGGTCTGTTGAAAAACAATTTGACTATTTTCCGGTAGGCAATTTGAGAACTTCCTGTCATCTGTTTTCGAGCGTAACGGAAGGGTCACAGGTAAGATTTTTCTCGCTAGAAAAGGTTTTCCAAAAATCGGACAATGTCATGCTATCAGTTTTTTCCAGTTATATGTTGGGATTAAACGACAGAGAACAGTTTAAAGCGGTGCTTTCTCATTTACTTTTGTCCTCCGAGTTCAGTACTGAAATCGAAAGTAGGAAAGAGGCATGCACATGTAAATCGGCTCGGTGAGTATATTTAAAGGTTTTCTGTGAAGTCATGACGAAACAGTAAGACACGTCACTTATAAATCTGCTTTCAAAACACACTTTCAAGAAAACGCATGCTTTTGTTACTACGCCCTGGGCAAATGTTCGTCGGAGGTCAATTTGAAAACCTCGAGGTCAATTTGACTAATGGCAAGTTACATGGGGGGAATTCATTCATGTAAAGAAAAAAGAGAATGCATGTTGAATTTTCAGAAATAAGAATTTCAAAGGTTTCGAGGGCAATTATTTTGATATTTCTGAACAACACAGGTAATAATTGGCCATACCAGATGGTATTTTTATCATGATTTGGAAGCACAGTATTTCTGTGTCACTCATTTTTGTTGTAAAATCAGACTTGCAACCTTGATTTGCTTACAAACAACAAAGAAATTAATGCAAATTAAGATGAGCAGTTAAAACAGTTCATTGTTCACGATTATTATATTTATTAACTTTTATTAGTAGTATATACTTTATTTTTTATTCTTCTTTACTCTTTTTTCGTTATTTGTGTTATTATTATTTTCATTTTTATGATTATTTTAAACTGGGTGTAGTCATTCAAAACTAACAAAGACTTTAGTTAAGGCGAAGTTAGAATTTCAGCATATTATTTTGTGTTTTTTTTATTATTATCTTTTTTTTTATTATGTTTCTTTTTTATTACTTCTTGTTGTTATTTTTCTTTCTTTCTTTTTTTACTTTTCGAAAAAGATGTGAGGAGCTCTTTCACTGTAAAAGCTCCAACTGTAGTTTTCAGCAAAAAAATATTAATACACTTGATTTTATGGGTACTGGAAGACTTAACGAATCCTTAACTAACGACTGCTTCATCAAGCGAACGATGCTTTGAATAAGCGTGTCCATGTGCTTGTTGAGTTTCTGCTGCAGTGCTAGAAATTGTTCATTGCCTAAATGTTTAGCATATACCGCTACATCTGTTTTTCCTGTCACCACTTATAAATATTGCAGAATAATTACAGATGTAAAAACTTAGGAACTTGGCATATGCTACAATTGCGTCAATACGTACTGCATTTAGTTAAACTATAAGATTACCAGATATACAGTTACATTTGATCTTATTTAAAAATTTAACAATGACTAAAGAAAACACCATACTTAATGACTGTATTTTACGTAGTCAAATTGATGACCCTGTTTTCATATTGACAACCAGGAAAAACTATCATATATTAGGCGACCTACGTTTCTCTGATATTTTTTCCCCTTTTAAAGTAAACAGTTCTTCGTATTTGTATGTTAAAACCAAATTTTACAACAGTTTTGTTCGACCGTGTTTCTCAAGAATCTAATTAGGAGCTGAGTGATATTTTGTGCACACATAAAATGCATAAAATATGGGATATCGATGACACATAGGCCGGAGACAACAGAAATATGTATTCAAATACACAAAAAGGCAAACTAAACGATCACTTGATGACTAAACCCCAACCATCATTTGTCTATGTAAATTGCCATTAGTCAAATTGACCTCGAGGTTTTCAAATTGACCTCCGACGAATATTTGCCCAGGGCGTAGTAACAAAAGCATACATTTTCTTGAAAGTGTGTTTTGAACGCAGCTTTATTAGTGACGTGTCTTACTGTTTCGTCACGATTTCACAGAAAACCTTTAAATATACTCACCGAGCCGATTTACATGTGCATGCCTCTTTCCTACTTTCGATTTCAGTACTGAACTCGGAGGACAAAAGTAAATGAGAAAGCACCGCTTTAAACTGTTCTCTGTCGTTTAATCCCAACATGTAACTGGAAAAAACTGATAGCATGACATTGTCCGATTTTTGGAAAACCTTTTCTAGCGAGAAAAATCTTACCTGTGACCCTTCCGTTACACTCGAAAACAGATGACAGGAAGTTCTCAAATTGCCTACCGGAAAATAGTCAAATTGTTTTTCAACAGACCTCCGCGGAGGTCAATTTGAAACTTTACCACCCGTGTCTGTTGCAACTTGGTACATAGAACACAGTGCTGTCCTTTGCCTGCCATATAAGCAGCACAAAGGGACAGTGTCCTGTCTAAAATCACACTCAGAGATCTAGATATGATGGGGTTTAAGGATAATTCTGAGACAATTTTTCTCATTTTGGTATGAAACATATGTTGTGACCCCTCATTAGAACCATCTCACTGAGACGGTTCTAATGAGGGGTCACATCATATGTTTTCACTCAGTGATAAGATTTTTTGATTGCAAATCTGGAGGTTCAGTCCCATGTCATGTCAGGCTGATTTCCTCAGTATCTGTTTTCTAAAGTTGTTTGTTCAGTTTGGTTGTAATAGTCTGACTCAATGTCATCCACAATGTGTTCCCAGAATGTCATATTTTCATACCCACAGCTTCACCACTTGTGAATTGCAGTGCTAACTAGGCACCCAGGTGCTTTTATACTCAGATCTGACTGTTTGTATGACTAATGGTCTCCCACTGCCATTGATATAGCACATGCTATTCCATTGAATTTGATATCACTCATGCTTTTGCTTTGACTTTGGTGTGACTCAAGATGTTTCATTGACATTGATATGACATGTGATTTTGCATTGATATTGGTAGGTATGTCTCATGATGTTGCGATGCCATTGGTGTTACTCATTATGTTGCACTGACATTTGTTTGATTCATACAATTGCGCTAAGAGTGGTATGAAGTATGACACTGCACTGACATTGGTATGACCCATGACATTCCATTGAATTTGGTATGATGTATAACACTGTTAGATATTGGTATGACACATGGTACTGAATTGACATTGATCATGTTGTGTTGACATTGGTATGGTTCATGACACTACACTGACATTGTTGTAAGTAATGACATTGGGTTAAAGACAGTAGGTCCAATGACATTGCAGTGGCATTGGTATGACTATGGACATACAATTGACATGTGTTTGACTCATGATATTTCATTGACATTTGTATGAATCATGGCATTGCTTTGACATTTCTATGGCTAGTGGCATTGCTTGACATTGGTATGAATGATTTTGTTGCATTGACAGTTGTATTTCTCATGAAGTTGCATTGACTTTGATACAAGTTTTTTCAGCTTCATGTTCATGCTGGACAGAATCCCAGAACAAGTGCACTTTAAGCACCAAAAAGCAGACGACAAAATTCACATCTGCAAAAATTCAAAAAAATGCCTTATGAGCCGCCTCATCAGGATTTAGGCTGTTTGCAAATTTAACTATTTTAATTTTTGGGGCTTTAAGGGTTAAGCAGCAAAAAGCAGATGACAAAATTTACTTCTGCAAAACTTCAAAAAATGACTTGTTCAAGACATTTCATATTGGGAATCCAAAGACTAGAGGACAAACAGTGTAGATCCACATGAGACAGCTCATTATGAGCCACCTCATCAGGATCTACGCTGTTTGCAAATTATGCTATTTTCGTCACTGGTGCTTAAAGTGTTTAAAAAAAACATGACGGTTATGCCATGACTTCTTCAGTTCTAGAAGAGGATTGAAGCATATGTTTCATACAATAATGTGCAAAATTATCCCTAAATTATCCCTGTCATCCCCTCCTATCTGATGCACTGCCACAGTGCCAATACATGCGATGGCATCCTGATAATCGCATGTACAAAGAACTAATTATACCACGGTTGACAACTGAAACTAACGCTGACATTTAAGATATTGGTTTTCCCTGGAAATCAATGCCGTTCACAGATAGGTGATTATATCCCTTGGGGATGTTCAGCATCACATTCTGAACTGTCCTTTGTAATTTTTATCAGCGACAAGCAGAAGGGATCTAAATCACAATCAGCCGGGACATAAATCAATGGCCATGCAGCGCAACAATTTGCCATGATAATCCTGAAGGTTGGGACGGAAATGGCTAGGCAAACAGTGGTGATTCTGATCAGACTGCTCCTGTTAGGAGCAGTCTGATCAGAATCAACACTGTTTGCTATTCAACCAGAATCATGGTTAACATACCTAATATACAGCCATTATGGCAACGTAAGAACCAGTAGTGAAAGCTTCATCTGCTTTAGATGTACAGTACTTCTAATAAACGCCTCCTGGCTAATAAAATTCTGTGAGAAACAAAGCCAAAGCGACTGAGGTGGTCTTTAAACCATTCATATTTGCTATTTTTGTACAATTTTTTGTCTCCAGAATGAAACAAAATCCTATGTTTTACGTCTATGGTATATCGTTTTATAGCTGTGAGGCGGCGGCAGTGTAGTGGATAACACGCTGGACTACCAATACAGAGGTAGCAAGATCCGTCCCCCTCTTCTCCAGTCTTTCAGATGAGACTTTAAACCCCGGTCCCTTCTCTGTATGACCTAGTTGTTGGCGGGATGTAAACAACCCGAGTTCACTCACTCACTCATTTTTACAGCTGAACAAATACAGTACATTTTGACAAAATGTCATAAAAGTTCTAACTACTGGGACAGACAGGCAGAGCTCTAGATAAGAGGAGTATTTGATGATAATTGAGGGATAATTTATTTTATTTCTCATTGAAACCATATGTTGTGACCCCTCATCTGAACCGTCTCCTTGAGACGGTTCAGATGAGGGGCCACAACATGTTTTTATGCAGAATTGACAAAAATTATCCTGAATTATCACCAAATACTCCTTCTTATCTAGAGCTCTGGATAGGTCTGAGAAAAAAGTGTTTGCCATTCTATACACATGTTTTGGACGTATTGTAAAATTAAACTGTTCCATTTTCAGGACAATTATATTCATTATTTTGGTTTAAACAATATTTTACTATTAAATTCACACGAAAAATGTACAATGCATACCTGTCAACTTTCAGAAATTTTCATGGGGGAGACAGGGCGCGAACCGACATTTTCGACCACTTTTTTGACGACTAAGCGCGCGGAGAAAATCACTTAAAATTTCCATGGGGGAGACTTTTTTCTCTTGTAAAAGAAGGCTTACAAAGCATTCTTGTTTCAAGAGATAACTTTATCTTTCAAAACAATGCATTTGTAGTCTAAAAAATGGAGAAACACTTAATCCTTAAAATTCTTAATCATTGTAACGACATTAAAATCTTACAGCATCATGAGCATAATTCAATTATGACTGATTAATGCTATAGAAATTAAAGCCTCAATATGTCCCAATTGAAATTGGGTAGTTAGCCTTTGCCGATTCCAGTGCTTTCTATGATCGTTCTTACCACCATATCCCAGGCTGAAATGTCTCTCGCAACAAGCACTATGTGTAAAAATGACTCTCTTCTCGCTTTTCTGTATGCAGGGAAACTCAATCGCTTGCGTATATTGATAGGAGAAGCTTGAATTTTCTCTCATTTTTCTTGTGTTTTTTTTTTTGCTGCAGGAAATAAACATTTTCAGGTTTTCCGAATTCACTGACTATAATATGTAATCAGAATGAAACCAAGAAACAGGTGTAATAATCTATTTTTAAGTGTTGCGCGCGACCGCTCACGGAATTTCCCGATTCTTCTTTCTGCAATCCTGCCTCAGTGGGACTACCTCCTATAATGACCGCTTGCAACTGGCGAAAACTACCGGAACCAATCGGAAACTTGCGAGTCCAAGCGGAAGTGAATCTGACCTTCACCTTGAAAAACTATAAACACACGAAGAAACAAATGATAACAAGAGCTGTCGCCTGACAGCATAGCTCGCCTGAATAGGTGCTTGCCCATCACACAGTCGCTATGGTGGTGTGGACGGCTATGCATAAAACTTCAGGCAAGCATGTCCATAATGACAACACATTTATAAACAAAAGCTATCTTAGAAATAAGTTTAAAATGAAATTAAAATAAAAAAAATCCACATGAAATTTCAAAGTCCATGAGCTTGAGCTCAAAGAACTAAGGGGTGGCGGAGGTTGGGGTTGGGAGGGGGGGGGGGGGGGGGGGGGGGGGGGGGGGGGGGGGGGGGGGGGAGCTAGGGTGCATCAAAACTTTGAACCATTATCTAACATCAGTCCAAGTATATCAACTGAGTCCATCGTGGCACTGTGAAATTATGTCTTTATAAATATAAAACTTTAACCAAAATCTTTAAGACAAAATTCAAAGTCAATGACCTTGACTTCAAGGTCATCCAGTGGGGTAAGTACATAGTGTTTTGTAAAATCTCAAAAACTTGTCTAACATCAGTTCAAGTGTAAACTAAATCTCTGTCAAGCATTATGAATCAGTATGCAATTAGAAAACTTTAATAAAGACCAAATTTCCTAAGTCCCTGACCTTGACATCAAGGTCACTGAGCGGGGTTGGGGTAGTACTCTGTAAAACTTTGGACTAATATCTAGGTACAGTGCAAATATAAAAAGAATTCTTCTATGGGTTCAGGAGATATGTGTCTTTAAAAAACTTTAACCAAAACATCCAAGCAATAAATTTTCTAAGTCCATGACCTTGACATCATGGTCACTGAGGGGAGTGGGGGTAGTACCTTGGAAAACTTTGGACCAATATCTAACTACAATGCAAGTATCAAATGAATCCATCTATGGGTTAAGGAGATATTGGGCTTTATAAAACTTTAACCAAAACATCCAATACAAAAACACTTCCAATTTTCTAAGTCCATGACCTTGACATCAAGGTCACAGAGTGGGGTGGGGGTGGTACCCTGTTAAACCTTGGACCAATATCTAACTACAGTGCAAGTATCAAATGAATCCATCCATGGGTTAAGGAGATATAGGTCTTTAAAAAACTTTAACCAAAACAACCAATCCGGACGCCGACGCCGACGCGGACGCCAGGGTGACAACAATAGCTCTTCCTGAACTTTCGTTCAGGGGAGCTAAAAAATGAAATGAAATTTCAAAGTCCATGAGCTTGAGGTAAAACAAGAGCTGTCGCCTGACAGCATAGCTCGCCTGAATAGGTGCTTGCCCATCACACAGTCGTTATGGTGGTGTGGACTGCTATGTATAAAACTTCAGGCAAGCATGTCCATAATGACAACACATTTATGAACAAAAGCTATCTCAGAAATGAGTTTTAAAATGAAATTGAAATAAAAAAAATCCACATGAAACTTCAAAGTCCACGAGCTAGAGCTCAAAGAAGTAAGAGGGGGGGACCCTATGATGTATCAAAACTTTGAACCATTATCTAACATCAGTCCAAATATTAGCATCAACTGAGTCCATCGGGGCACTGTGAAATTATGTCTTCATAAATATAAAACTTTAACCAAAATCTTTAAGACAAAATTAAAAGTCAATGACCTTGACTTCAAGTTCATCCAGTGGGGTAAGTATATAGTGTTTTGTAAAAGCTCAAAAAAGTGTCTAACATCAGTTCAAGTGTAAACTAAATCTCTGCCAGGCATTATGAATCGGTATGCAATTAGAAAACTTTAATAAAGACCAAATTTCCTAAGTCCCTGACCTTGACATCAAGGTCACTGAGCGGGGTTGGGGTAGTACTCTGTAAAACTTTGGACTAATATCTAGGTACAGAGTAAATATTAAAAGAATTCATCTATGGGTTCAGGAGATATGTGTCTTTAAAAAACTTTAACCAAAACATCCAATCAATAAAAAGACAATTCTGTAAGTCCATGACCTTGACATCAAGGTCACTGAGAGGGGTGGAGGTAGTACCTTGGAAAACTTTGGACCAATATCTTACTACAATGCAAGTATCAAAGGCATTCATCGATAAGTTAAGGAGATGTTGGGCTTTATAAAACTTTAACCAAAACATCCAGTACAAAAAACTCCCAATTTTCTAAGTCCATGACCTTGACAGCAAGGTCACGGAGTGGGGTGGGGGTGGTACCCTGTTAAACCTTGGAGCACTATCTAACTACAGTGCAAGTATCAAAAGAATCCATCCATGGGTTAAGGAGATATAGGTCTTTAAAAAACTTTAACCAAAACATCCAATCCGGACGGCGACGCCGACGCGGACGCCGACGCCAGGGTGACAACAATAGCTCTTCCTGAACTTTCGTTCAGGCGAGCTAAAAACTGACAGGTAGGGGGAGGGGGAAGGGGGGCTAGAAAGTATCAAAACCCTGAACCATTATCTAACATCAGTCCAAGTATAAGTATCAACTGAGTCCATCGTGGCACTGTGAAATTATGTCTTTATAAATATAAAACTTTAACCAAAATCTTTAAGACAAAATTCAAAGTCGATGACCTTGACTTCAAGGTCATCCAGTGGGGTAAGTATAAGGTGTTTTGTAAAAACTCAAAAAAAGAGTCTAACATCAGTTCAAGTATGAACTAAATCTCTGCAAAGCATTATGAATCAGTATGCAATTACAAAACTTTAATAAAGGCAAAAATTACCTAAGTCCCTGACCTTGATATCAAGGTCACTGAGCGGGGTTGGGGTAGCACTCTGTAGATCTAACTACAGTGCAAATATAAAAAGAATTCATCTATGGTTTCAGGAGATATGTGTCTTTAAAAAACTTTAACCAAAACATCCAATCAATAAAAAGACAATATTCTAAGTCCATGACCTTGACATCAAGGTCACAGAGGGGGGTGGGGGTAGTACCTTCAAAAACTTTAGACCAATATCTAACTTTAGTGCAAGTATCAAAGGAATCCATCCATGGGTTAAGGAGATATTGGGCTTTATAAAACTTTAACCAAAACATCCAGTCCAAAAAAAACTACCAATTTTCTAAGTCCATGACCTTGACATCAAGGTCACAGATTGGGGTGGGGGTGGTACCCTGTTAAACTTTAAACCAATATCTAACTACCGTGTAAGTATCAAAAGAATCCATCCATGGGTCAAGGAGATATAGGTCTTTAAAAAACTTTAACCAAAACATCGGACGCGGACGCGGATGCGGACGCCGTGGTGACAACAATAGCTCTTCCTGAACTTTTGTTCAGGCGAGCTAAAAATCACTTTGATTTTTAATTTTAGCAATGAAACTAGAAATCTGGAGGTTATCTGAAAAGCGGGAGAATTGGGTTATTTTTGAAATACGATCCGGAGATCGGGAAAGGGTCCAAAAATCGGGAGACTCACGATTTATGCGAGAGAGTTGACAGGTATGACAATGTAAAATATCAGGATCTGACAGTAAGCTAACAGCTTATAGTGGTCATCTCCTGTAAGTAATTATTTTAGATGTCCCAATTTTTACAACTTTCATGGTATACAAAGGACAGAGAAAACATTACCATTTCTGGGTTTTCAACCACAGGTATTGTTGGGTCCGGCACAGGCGACTGTTCCCCAGGCCCCTGGGGTATGGGGCCCCTCGCGACAACGAGTTCCACAAGGCCCCCAGCACTCTGTAGTATTTTGATCGCCTCCTGAGGAGAAATGTCTAAGGGCTGTCCATCGATAGCAAGAATCTGGTCGTGCTCTCGTAGTCCTTTTTGCCTGCAAGTAAAAAGATAGAGAAAGATATACTGTAATTCTTCTCAAAAATGCCCTGCCTCTAATACACACCCCAGTCCTTTTTTTCTTGTGAAAAGTGGCCTAATACCATATGGTGATCAGCTTTATATAAAAGGACCTCTGACAGTTGTAATGTAAATTTGCCTATAAAAAGTGGTCAAAAATGAACTTTTGGTATACTTCAAAATTTCCACTGAAATGTTTAGCTCAGAACTCCCTTTAGTTGGCACAAAAACAATTTTTCGGTTATTATACGCATAGACTGAGATTTTTGGTGTAAAATGCAAGCTTTTATAATTAAATGTATGGAAAATAGGAAAAGTTTTATAAAGATACATGTACTTTCCCCCCAGTGCCTCAGCTAGCCACTTTGCATGTATGTGTGTACTGTCAAACTGTCAATATAACATTATATATGAGTGGCAAGCTGAGGCATGGGGGGGGAATGATAGTCTACAGCTGAAAAACTGAAAAGTGGGTGGGGTAATTAGACCCTTTGCATCTTAAAATCAGGCTATCATACTTTTTATTTCCATATTATTGCATGCTATATGCAGGTGAAGTGTTTACATTGTTTTAAGCATGTTTAACAAAATAAAATTCAGTAAATAAGAAAAATCAAAATTTTGATGTATTTTGGATGACCGAGAATTCCGTTTACCCCTCTTGAGAAAGTCAGTGAGATTTAGTCTGCAGACGTGATTCTTTTTGCAAAATCAGTATGAAAACCACTTTATAAAGCATAAGTCTACATGTTAATGCTAAAATCATCAACATTAGCTTCCCGTGGAAGCTGCAGTAATTTGTCGAAAAATAGGCAAATTTGCACTGAAACTGTCAGAGGTCCTTTGTTACTTATTGTGAAGAACATCATTTACAGGACTTGTGGACTGCAACATCCCCAGTGTGTCTATTAGAAGAAAATTGAGCCACATCAATGTGGCAATTTTGTCATGTGATATTCCGATCATCCTACATATATGTGTTCCACACAGACCAATCAGAAACCTCCATGTCACTGCTGGCTCTATGGCTTGGGTCACTTCCATAGATGGCTCAGATGTGACAAGCCAAGGCTCTGATCAGACTGCACTTATGTGCAGTCTGATCTGAGCCTTTGCTTGTCACCAATGCCATGCATGGTGTGGCTCAAATACAGTATTATGTAGAGGGACTTTACAGCATGTGCAAACTGGGATAACAGTACAATCTGTCTGTCACCTTCCAATAACTGATCTGATTGGCTGTAGGTCATGTAGAGCAATTTACCTGGGAAATAATTGACAGCTGACTGGGATTAATATTTATCAACTAGAAATGTTTTTCAGAGAAAAACTGATGTCCCCTCACCAGCCCATTTCCCATCCCCTCTAATCAATAGAAAGCCTGTACAAGTAAAATATCTTGGCAAGTTTGGAGAAATTCCATCCACAGGTTCTAAAGATATTCTACATAGATGACTATGACCTTGAAAATGAGGTCAAGTTCACCAAAATCTAATCAGCTCTTAAACTTGTCCTAATGATGTATCAATGCAAGTTTGGAGAAACACCATCCATTGGTTCAGTAGATATAGTGTGTACAAGAATTTGTCGTCTAAGTCCTCCAGTGACCTTGAAAATGGGATCAAGGTCACCAAAATCTAATCAGCTCTTAAACTTGTCCCAATGATGTATCAATGCAAGTTTGGAGAAATTCCATCTATTGGTTCAGGATATATAGTGAGTACAAGAAATTGTCATCTAAGTCCTCCAGTGACCTTTAAAATGAGGCAAAGGTCACCAAAATCTGTTCAGCTTTTACTTTTGTCCCAATGATGTGTCCATGCAAGTTTGGTGAAATTCCATCCATTGGTTCAGGAGGTATAGTGGGTATAAAAAATTGTCATCCAAGTCCCCCAGTGACCTTGAAAATGAGGTCAAGGTCATCAAAATCTGTTCAGCTATTAAACTTGTCCCAATGATGTAGCCATGCAAGTTTGGTGAAATTCCATCCATTGGTTCAAGATACAGTGGGTACAAGAAATTGTCGTCTAAGTCCTCCAGTGACCTTGAAAATGAGGTCAAGGTCACCAAAATCTGTTCAGCTCTTAAACTTGTCCCACTGATGTATCAATGCAAGTTTGGTGAAATTCCATTCATTGGTTCTGGAGATATAGTGGGTACAAGAAATTGTCACTTTATCTCCTCCAGTGACCTTGAAAATGAGGTCAAGGGCACTAAAATCTATTCAGCTCTTAAACTTGTCACAATGATGTATCCATGCAAGTTTGGTGAAATTCCATCCATTGGTTCAGGAGATATAGTGGGTATAAGAAATTGTCATTTAAGTCCTCCAGTGACCTTGAAAATGAGGTCAAGGTCACCAAAATCTAATCAGCTCTTAAACTTGTCCTAATGATGTATCCATGCAAGTTTGGTAATATTCCATCCATTGGTTCAAGAGATATTGCGCACGCAAGAAACAGTCACGCCGACGCCCGGGATCGATGTATCCATGCAAGTTTGGTAATATTCCATTCGCTGGTTCAAGAGATAGCGTGCACGTAAGAAACTGTCACGCCGACGCCCATACTGAGGCCTACGCCGACGCCCGGGATCCGCACTGAAAACAAAATGTCCCCCCTCACCTTTGGGGACATAATTATACACTTGACTGGGATTAATTTTTATTAGCAAGACAGTTGCCTGGCCCACTTAAAGACTCATAGAAGTACTTCATCCCCCGCCAGTTAGTACTGAATCTAGGCCTTTAAGCGGCCAATTTTTTCAGGTCCTTTGATCCAAAATACTACGCAAATGTAAGGTATTAACAATAAATTGCCAAAATTAAAATATTGGCACGCAATTGGAATATTCAAATTGGGAAATTTTCCCAACTTATTGCGTATTTTATACAACTTATACCCTGTTTAGACTAGAGTTTTAATCCGAATCAAAACCGAATTCGCTTCGAATTAACCGTTTACACTAGCAAATCTAATTCAAATTAAAAACTAATTCGGAGTAAACTAATCCCACAGAGCACCTTGGATCGAAACCGAATTAACTTTTACTTCGGATTAAAAGTCGTGTCTAAACAGCAAACCGAAGCGAATCCGGTTAAATTAATGTTAAAAATAGCGGATTTTCCTGAATCGGATTCGCTCCGGACTGCGAAGTAACTTGCACCGAATCGAAAACGGTATAGTCTAAACAGACAAGTGGGTTCGCTCCGGATTACCTTACTGCGGAGCAATCTGTTCCGAATCGAAACAGGTATCGTCTAAACAGAGTATTAGATTTAAAGAACATATTCCCAGCATTGAATGTGTGACTGTAAAAAAAGTTCATTGCACAGAATCTGATAAAGACTGAACATTTCGCAAAATTTTATTTTCACAACAAAATATTTTCTCTATGGGCAAAACCTCTTCAAATCTATCATTATTACCACACTGGGACAATTACCTGTAAAAACTCTAGGTATTGGGACAGATATGTCTGCGCAAATAGTGCAGACCCAAAGGAGCAGTCTGATCATGGTCTACACTGTGTGCCATTCCATTGGCATCTTTCGGATGCATTATTGCATTGTAAAATCAAACTGTTCCAGTTTTAAAACAGTTACCATAATTATTTCCGGTGTCCCAATATTTAGAACTTTTACGGTTTGTTCTCCAAGGGATAACATGCTCTGTTTAAAGTGTCTCTACTACATCAGCACAATGAAGATCCATTTCCCAAAAATCATTAGAAACGATACCCATAAGCTCCGTTATTTTTTCCTTACAAGGAATATATGACCTCTGGGGACAATTGCCTTCATGCAGTAATGGATAAATAATCAAATCAAATGGTACAACATTGATCATCACAGCACCGACTTCCCTTAACGCATAAACTGCCAAAAATATAAACAGTTGAATTTGCAAACAGTGCATTTCTAGATGAGGCCGCTCATAATGAACAGCCATCATGAACCACCTCATCTGGATCTACACTGTTTGTTGTCTAGTCTTTGAATTCCCACAATATGTTTTGACTTTTGCAGACGTAAATTTTGTCGTCTGCTCTTTTTGGCACTTTAGGGTTTATGGCATAAATATACTGAGTAACATACTCATAATGAAAGCTTTTCCCGAAATGCATTTGAAATAATTCTGACTTAACAATTATTCATTAATTTTTTTAAATTTATCTGTCATAAATATGAGCCAGTCTCTGTGAAAACCGGCTTAATGACATGAGAACAAAAAATTAACAAGCTGCATTCTTGAAAAGTAATAACTTTTCTAAACATTTCCTGAAAATTTGATATGGTTACAAGTATTCATTACTGTGATATAGACTTTAGAAACAAACAGGTGGTGCAGTTTCTATATATGACGTTATTAACGTCATGCAAGTATGTATGAACATTCATTTTGCTAAGAAGTCACTTATTTGCATACTAATCATCTTTTTTGCTGCATGACCTGACTTTTCTAATCGTCTACCCAATGATCATAAAGACACGCCTGACATTCTCGGTTTGTACGCAAAATGAATTAATCTAGTTAACGTCACAAGACATCAGACTGGTTTTAGGTCTGATCCTTTTTTAAGCTTAGCTTTGACTGATTGGATAAGTATCAGTCTGGAGATGTTTTTCATCTTCATTGTCAGAGTTGTCTCAAGTGAAAAAGGAACTGACCTACTTTTGGCCCTGAAAGAGCCACTAGAGGCAGACGACCAAAATTTACGTCTGCCAATTTTCAAAAAATTTCTTCCTGTCATACTGACAATACAAAGGCTAGAGGCCAAACCATATAGACTAAGGGAGTCACAATGAGCTAACTCATTTGGTTCTACAATGTTTGCAATTTCAACTATTTTTGTTTTTGGTGCTTTAAGAGTTAACGATAAATGAGGGACTGTTTTTTGTTAGTTCTCCATCAAAACATATGTTGTGGCCTACCATTACAACCATCTCACCCATACTCTTCTAATGAGGGGACATAATCTAAATTTCATGAAGAAATAATTAGTGTGATAAAACATGCAAAACAATGCTAATAACTTTTCATCAACTAAAAATTAGCTCATTTTAATACTTAAGGTGTCGGAAACAAAAAATGGCTGCTTAATTTTAAAGTGCCAGAAACGAAAATTGTTGAATTTTCAAACAGTGTAGATCCAGATGAGGCGGTAATTATGAGCCACCTTATCTGGATCTACACTATTTGCCCTCTATAGTCTTTAAATTCTCAATATCATACAGCTTGGACAAAACATTTTTTTGAAATTTTGCAGACGCAAATTTTGTTGTCTGCTGTCACAGCAATATCAGTGCTATAATGCCTTGAAGCCTGACGCGGCTTGCTTTACGATATTAATCGTCTAGGAGCCGAATTGTTGAAGTTGTTAATGTAGTTGAACTGCCGTCAATTCCGCAGTAATCAGTTTGTAGATATATCGGCAATGTCTATGACTGCAGAGAGAAAAGTTCAACTTGACAATTCACTTATGATTTGAGCCGTGACACGAGAAAACCAACAAAGTGTTATGTGCGCCCAGCGACGACTCAGATCAGCCTGGGCATCCGCCCAGTCTGATCAGAGTCTTCACTGTCAGCATAAAGCTAGCTTAGACCCTTCGCATCCCTTTAAACGCACAGCAAAGACTCTGATCTGACTGGGCGACTGCCAAGGTTGATCTGAGTCATCCCTGGGCGCACATGCCACTTTGTTGGTTTTCTCGTGTCGCAGCTCATTTGTCAGTGTTACAAGGAAGTCGGATTCTGGAACCAGTCCAGTGGACATAAAAAGAAACCCGCTATTACCAGACTGTTATGATAAAATTATTTTACCCATTGTTCAATTTACCCTCTGGTGACTGCGTATTGGTTGCTAGCTGTTCTTGAATTTTGTTCTACTTTACTTCGGGAAATATTCCGTTATATTTTTTCTGGTTGTTGTTGTTCTTGTTGTTTTGGGTTTAACAGCCCTTTGAGACAGTATTTCTATATCGGGCCGTCTCTCAGAGAGAGGGAGAAAGAAAAGAGAAATTATAGACGAAAGAAAAATGTCCAAACAACCACCACCCGCACCTACTGCAAGCACAGTAGACCCTTGCCCTACTTTATACCAAATAAGTAGGACGCCCCGGCACTGGATTACGTAGTTATAACCAGCACCATTGTCCAACCACCATCTCCATTTTTTCTGGTACTTTTCAGGGATCACACTTCATGACAACTTAGAAGGTGGCAATGACAGTGCTTTGTTGTTGTTGTTTTGTTGCTTTATGTCCACGGTAAGCAGCTATCGTCATGTTGGAAGGGTCAGTTAAACAGCTAACCACACTATTCCTGGGCAGGCTTAGACCTCCTAAGTAACCAGTACTAAGTGCACATACTTTTGCCACTAACTGACTACTGTCTTTCCTGAATAAGGGGAAGGAAAAACAAAAGTAAGTGGCCGGACAGGGTATTGAACCTGGCCCTTGAGTCAGGACAATGACAGTGCATTGAGCCCAATTAAATTGTTGTGGTGGAAACATCATTCTATGCCATAAAACGAAATTTCATATTCAGCATCTTATGCTGATGGAACACAAAAATAGGCATATATTTTTGGTACACAATCATTATGGCAAAGTTGGGCTAAGGACAGCATTGTGCCGCACCACCCTTAGTTGTCTTACAGATGACAAAAGTTGATTTTGCAAACAATGCAGATCCTCATGAAGCCGCTCATAATGGGCCGCCTCATCTAGATCAGCACTGTTTGCCCTCCAGTCTTTATATTCTCAATAACACATAGCTTGGATGAAACATTTTTTAAATTTTGCAGACATAAATTTTGTCGTCTGCTTTTTGGCACTTAAGGTGTTAATGTGTGATCCCTGGAAACTACCAGAAATAGCGGGGATACAAATAAGCTCACTGGCTAATAAGCCATGTATTATACAGAACATTTTGCAAACCATGCTAAAACTCCCAAGTCACATCGGAACTGACAGATTAAACCTTTCGAGTGACTTCTCTTTCTGCTGTCTGAGCTATTTCAGCAAGCTATTTGCATATACAATTTGATTAGTTTCTACACAGAAGGAGGTCAGACATAAAGACTTAAATCTTCATCTAAAAATAAATTCACAATAAAAATCCTATGTATTCAGACACTGACTGACAGGACAGCAAATTCTCTTGATCATTAAGCACCAGTCATTTGTAACCAAGCATCAAGCACCCCCCAACATTCACTCACTCTCCTGTCCACCATGGACGGCTGTGGGGAATAGCAGCCAAAAAGCGTGTAGCAATGACAATTTGATGTCCCTACAGTGTGATGGCAAAACCAGGACTGTAATTTTCTCAACACTTGAAGCGCAAAAGATGAAAGTAGCAGAATTTGCAAACAATGTAGATCCTGATGTGGCAGCTCATAATGAGCCGCCTCATCTAGATCTACTCTGTTTGCTCTCTAGCTATAGTCTCTGAATTCTTAATATATCTTGGACAAGGCATTTTTTTTAATTTTGCAGACAAAAATTTTGTAGTCTGCTTTTTGGCGCTTAAAGGGTTAAAGAGCAGGGTGATGGCAGTTGAACCGGAAGACAGCAGACAAAGAGTGCATGTAGTTTTACTTTCAGCTTTTCCCCACAGTGCTGAGCTATTAGCAGGGCAGCAAGTGATGGATGAAAGGTCACTATCCTTGATATTTCCTAGCTTCATGAATTCCCACTTCCAGTCGGAGAGAAGAACTTGAGAAGAAAGAAGGTCACTAAGAAGTGAGAAGTTGGAAGTAAGATGTTGGAAATCATAAGTTACAACTCAGCTTCTCAGTTCTGATTTAAGACTTATTATAAGGGACCTCCAGTTACTTCTGAGTTTCTTCCAACTTCTTACTTCTGGCTTTTTTAATTCCAACTTCTAATTTCTGCTTTCAGACTTCTAACTTCTGAATTCTTAAATCTTCCCGTCCAACATATTATTTCCCACAACTTACTCCCAGCATCTCACTTTTCACCTCTAACTTCTAAGTCACTAAAACTATTGGCCAAGTCATAAGTAGGAAGTAGAGGAAGGTTTCTCCGAGGCTTTCATACCCTGATCTGCTGGGCATACTGTGACTTTTTACTTTGATACTAATCTGCAGTATCAGGGAATCTGACCCTTAAAGTGCCAACAACCAGATGACAAAATTTATGTCTGCAAAGTTTAGAAACAAACATTTCATAGCTGAGGTGGCTCTAATGACCCATGTCATCCAGATCTACACTGTTTGCAAATTCAATTATTTTCATTTATGGCCGTTTAAGTGCTTTACTGGCTCTAGCAATTTTTAAGCTATATGGTATTTTTCCTGTAATACAGTATGTCAAAACTCGGCACTGAAAAGATTTCATCTAGATAGTTAGAAATTTTATACTCCCAAAGCAATGTACGTAAATGATACTGTCTTGTCAATTCTTAGTAATATCCATAATATACTTTCTGAACATTATGTGGCTTAAAATCCTACATGTCTATAATTGTTGAACAGTTCTTGAACTACAAATGGCCGCTTCTAGAACTTGGGGAGTTCTAGAAGTCGCCATTTAAGTTCAAGATCTTCTTGCAGATCAGTTCGGAATTATTTTTGATAATTTCACAGGGGAAGATTCTATAAAACTAAAAAATTCTTAAACTAAGACTGACTTGACATAGCGACATAAACTTATCAGAGACTTGCTTCTATTTTGGCCTGTTGCACTGGTTCTCCTGCATTGTACATTTCCTCTCTGATGCCTTTGCCTGTCTTCTTTCTCTGGCCATAGGGGCTGAGGTGGCTCTGAGTGGGGAATGCCAGCACTCGCAAGTTAACACTTAACAGGTAGGCAACTCTTTCATTACAAGAATTCCGCGGAATGTGGTGTCTCGCCTGCTGGCGCTTTGTCACAAAACAGAGCTAAATCAGCAAAGATGTATGCATGAACCAAGTTTCTTGGCTCTAGCCCTTATAATTTCTGAGAAACAGACCTAAATGCAAAAACTCCACAAAAAATTGCAAAGTCAGTCAACCGTAAAATGTTGGTCAAGACTCAATATTGATTATGACTTTAAGCTCAACTGTTCCAGATGTATGCATGACCCAAGTTTCATGGCTCTAGCCCTTATAGTTGCTGAGAAACAGATCTAAATGCGAAAACTCAACAAAAAATTGCTAAGTCAGTCAACCGTAAAATGTAGGTCAAGACTCAATCTTGATGATAGCTTGGAGATTTACTCTTCCAGATGTATGCATGAACCAAGTTTCATGGCTCTAGCCATTCTGGTTTCTGAGCAAATGACCTAAAAACTCGACAAAAAATTGCAAAGTCAGTCAACCATAAAATGTAGGTCACAACTCAATATTGATGATGGCTAAGAGATCTGCTCTTCCAGAAGTACGCAAGAACCAAGTTTCATGGCTCTAGCCCTTATAGTTTCTTAGAAAATGACCTGAATGCGAAAACTCGACAAAAAATTGCAAAGTCAGTCAACCGTAAAATGTAGGTCAAGACTCAATATTAATAATGGTTTTGAGATCTACTCTTCCAGATGTATGCATGAACAAAATTGTATGGCTCTAGCCCTTATAGTTTCTGAGAAAATGACCTAAATGCGAAAACTTGACAAAGTTTACGCCGCCGCCGCCGACATCGGAAAAGCAATACATATAGTCTCGCCTCTGCTTCGCAGGCGAGACAATAAAGCATACACATAAAATTGCATATTCAAAGTTGTTGAACATTATGTAACCAGCTGCTTTGTGCTGTGAATTATGTTGGAGACAGATGGCCTGCTGAAACCTGTCCTTTACTTCTTGTATTAAGCTAATTTTCAGACAGGGATGTCTTGATTTAGCCTGCCAAGACCTGCCCATTACCCTTTTTTTTACTTTTGAAGCAACTGTGATGAAATTAAGAACAGAAATGGGCATTCTTCCAAACTAAATCTGGTGTGGCTTTATCTTTAAATGGGGCTGCTTAATACACCTCCAAACATGCAACCCAACATGCCTGTTTTATGAAAAGGTGACGGATTACAATTCTAAGCAAAGAGCAACAAGCAAATTCGTTGAATTTATATCCCCCGCCGAAGTAGCTCCAAGTTGTGTATGAATTATTTCAAGTTTCATAAAAATTTGTTCACTGGTTACATAGTTACAGCTAAACTAATGGATTTTAAATCAAAGGCAATAACTCATGCTTGAGATCATTCTAAAAAATTTGCCTCAGCATCAACCCATTATGATAAAACGTATCTATATTCAGATTCAAGAAAGTTTGTTCATTGGTACCGTAGTTATGGCTAATTTGTGGTATTTCAACACAATTAAAGGGCAATAACTCATGCATTACTGAGGCCATTAAGATAAACCTTGATGTGCACTGCCGTTTTATTACAATACACTATTGTATTAAGTTTCATGAAATTCCATTCATTGGGTACTTAGTTATGACTCAATTTGCTGATTTTAAAGCGATTCAAGGGCAATAACTCATGCATTACTATAATGATTCTGACAAAATTTCACATGCACCACCATGTTATGGTGAGCCATATTCGCTATAAGTTTCATAGAATTCCATTCATTGTTTTGTTAGTTACAGCTGAATTTAGTAATTTCAAATTGATCCAAGGACAATAACTCATGCACTACTGATGCCATAATGATGAAACTTGATGTGCACAGCTGCGTTATGGGGATACATATTTGTTATAAGTTTCATGAAATTCCGGTGATTGGTTACTTAGTTATAGCTTATTTTATTGATTTTAAATAAAGGGCAATAACTCATCCATTACTGAGGCCAGTCTGAGAAAACTTGACATGCATCAGCGCGTGAAAGTGGTGCTCATACTGTTCACAAAAAGTAGGGGATATTGAGCTATTAAAAATTGTACAAATTAGAAAAAAAATGAAATCCATCTGACTAATGCTAGTAACCATCAGACAAATATTCGATAAGACATTGTGCATTACAGTTTTGATGGTACATCCTGTCACGTGATCTGCATGCAAGTCATTTTTGACAGGGGTTCGACAGACAAATTTCACACGAATCTGTTATGGCAATAGATCCTTTTCAGATTACAAAATTTACACAGAAACACTCCCCATGATTCATTTAACAAGCTGGAAATTGGTTTACACACAGTTTCTTCTAAATAAAGAGTGCATGCCATAAACGTCTAATTTTTTTTGGTAACTCGATGTACCTGTTTGATTTCTGTTTTCTGTTTTTCTTCTTAAAATGACAGTTTTGAAGAAGAAAAAAATCTTTTAGCATAATATAAAACTTAAAAATGCATTTAAAGGTAAGCCTAGTTGAAGAATTTGAATAAATTTTTGTTCGAATTTGCCACATTTTTGTCCTGACACCTTGTATGAAACAAACTGTATGCAGATCATGTGAAAGGCTATAGCGTCAAAACTTTCATGCTTTAAAATGTTTTAACGGATATCTATCTGATCGAAACTTACCATTTCATATGGATATCACAGTTGTTGTAGATGCTACAATTTTTCATAGCTGAATATCCCCTACTTTTTGTGAACAGTATATTTATATTAAGTTCAGTGAAATTCCGGTTATTTAGTTATGGCTCTGGACGGATGGATGGAAAGACGGACGGATGGAAGACGGACATGGACAAAACTATATCCCTCCGCCTTTGGCAGGGGATAATATCAGAAGGCAATCGCGGCTTGAATCATGTTGAATCTAGATACCACTGTACCATAATTATTCGTCTTTTTAATACTAGCCCTTATTAGCATTTTGGTTGCTATGGTAACAATGCCAAATGAGCAGCTGGCAAAGAGGACTACCTAAAGAACATTTCTGTATAAGATATATCACTATAATGTCATTATACCTGCAATGTTATACATATAGGCTGTAAAAGCCAATTTGAATGTGGATTGCATTTAGTTACTTCCATATAGCAACAAATGGCACAAATATCAATAATTTTGTGGAAACTTATGCAAGGATCATTTTTGCCAAGTTTCAGCTGTTCCAGCTCTATGGTTACTAAAGAACTGCAGTTTTTTATAAGCCATGATTACTGACTCCGGTCTTGTATTTGTTGTTATTCCTGTACAAATGCCGGGCGGTACCACAGTCGGTAGGGCGTCTGACTTTTAAGCCAGAGGTCCTGGGTTAGATACCCAGTCTGGCCACTTACTTTTATTTCTCCTTCCACTGATTCAAGAAGGGCAGTTGTCAGTTACTGGTGAAAGTAAGTGCACTTAGTACTGGTTAACAGCTTTGGAGGTCTAAGCCTGCCAAGGAATAGTGTGGTTATGTTAACTGACTGTCCATGACATGACCACAGCTGTTTACCGTGGACGTTAAACAATAACACAACAACAACCACAACAAATCCTGTATACAAACTTCAGAGGATTAAACTTTTTGTATCAGTTTAGGTAAATGACACAGCTAAACCAGTCTGCCAATTTTCGCTTCCTGCAGAGACTGTCCGTCATATTTGGCTTCCACCAAGACTGTCCGAGATCTCTTGCTTCCTGCTGAGACTTCTGTACAGGATAAATGGCTTCCTGCAGAGACTGTCCGCATGATTCTGCTTCCTGCCGAGGCTCTCGGCAGGAAGCAGAGTCATGCGGACAGTCTCGGCAGGAAGCCATTTTTAGAGCACAGTAGTCTCTGCAGGAAGTAAGAGATTGCGGAAGTCTCCGTGGAAGCCAAATATGACGGACAGTCTCTGCAGAAAGCAAAAATTGGCAAACTGGTTTATACCCTGTGTATATACTGTGTATCTGACAGGAGATGGTCAATAAATTAATCTCTGAGAGAAAAAAGTTTACCATGGAAAACTGATGAAAAAAAGATTTGACATGCTTTGTTATCTTCCAAATTCTCTTATTGGCTTCTGCCAATGATTGGCTGTTTGATGGATACATGTTTCTTTCTGGGAATAATTGGCACAGAGCTTCAGACATGTCAAAATTCTGGAGGTAAAACTTATTTTTTCATGTTTCTGCAATTAACACGGATAGCACCAAAAAGCAGACGACAAAATTTACGTCTGCAAAAATTTTAACATATGTTTCATCCAAGCTATATCATATTGAAAATTCAAAAACTAGACAGTGTATATCTAGATGAGGTGGCTCATCATGAGCCACCTCATCAAGATCTGCACTGTTTGCAAATTCTGTCATTTTCATCACTGGCGCTTTTAAAGTTAACACGGATAGCACCAAATATGAAACAAGTTGAAACTGCAAAATGCACTGATCCAGAGAAAGCTGCTCATAATGGAAAGAGGGTTGGGTGGGCTGCATTTTCAACGACCATCAAACCAGAAATTAATAATCCAACAAAATTGTTTGTTTGCAAGGTCAGCCTGAATTATAGAATTAAAACTACATGTACAATGTTTCTATTTTTGTTCAGTATATGTAAACTAACATTTGAGTTTGACACACACAAAGGGAATTTGACTTACAGGTGAACAGCAAAGGCTTAGATCAGCCTGTAATCTGCGCAGCCTGATCACAGCCTCTGCTTTCCTCACACACCACATGTTAAATAATGATATACGAGGAATCTACAGGCACAGACTGGAAGTTGTAGCTAGACTGTGCTGTTTACACAGACTGGTTTGAGCCTTGGTTGTTGGTTGGTTGGTTGTTTTGGGCTTAAGGGCCCTTTGAAACAGTATTTCAGTCTATATCGGGCTGTCTCCGAAAGAGAGGGAGAAAGAAAACAGAAGTGATAGATGAGAGAAAAAATGTCCAAACAACCCCCACCCGCACCAACTGCAAGCACAGTTGGCCCTTGCCCGACTATTATCCAAATCAGTAGGACGCCCTTGCACTGGAAGTTATACCCAGCACCATCGCACCACCCAACCACCCCCCATTGAGCCTTGGTAGTTTGCAGATATATTAAAACCTCTTTCTGTGTGACAGTAGCTCATTTTCAATTGTCTATATCTCTCACTCAAAAGGCGCGACATCAAAAGAAGGACAATATCGATTTGCAATTAAATAACATGGAAGTTTTGCTACAGCGACTGATGTACAGCGCTTCATTAGGCTTTAGTAGCTGATAGGAGACAAAGTAATTATGTAATGATTATTGTCTCTCACATGCCATTACACTCTATTACAATAAAATGTCTTGTATTGAAAAACAAATTTACCCTGATTCAGTCAGAGCTCCATACAGATATGAAGAGAATTTTGACAAAAATTCTGGAATAATTCATCTTATTAACCCTTGCAGCATAAAACTTGCAGATTCCTGTTGCTTCTTTGCTGGATAAGGTAGCTTTTTGAAAAGAAGTCTCCTCTTAAAGGAAAGAATTTGCTCCTACAGGAGCAAATTCTTTCTCTTAAGAGTTGACCCCTACTGAGGAGGGAGGCAAAAATAAGAGAGATGCTTTCTCTTTTAAGTATACCCATTCACCTTTCTCTTTAAGTATACCAATTCACCTTAATATTCTTTATAAGCAGCATTACGTAGTTGCTGATTTACTACACTTAAGGCTCTAAAAGTGCCAAAAAGCAGACAATTAAATTCATGTCTGCAGAGTTTCAAAAAATATTTTGTCCAAGCTATAGAACAAAAAACTTTGAACAGAACAAAACTTTATTTTTCAAATATTCTCAGGCCACACAGAGGTGGCATATGAGCAAAATCACATTGAGAATTCGATGACCTGAGGGCATGCAACACCCCGGGGCATTTAATTTAAGGATTAATACTGTGTTTTCTTTTGTCTATATCTCTCTTGAAAGGCGCAACATCAAAAGAAGGACAATATCGATTTGCAATTAAATAACATGGAAGTTTTGCTACAGCGACTGATGTACAGCGCTTCATTAGGCTTTAGTAGCTGATAGGAGACAAAGTAATTATGTAATGATTATTGTCTCTCACATGCCATTACCATCTATTACAATAAAATGTCTTGTATTGAAAAACAAATTTACCCTGATTCAGTCAAAGCTCCATGCAGATACGAAGAGAATTTTGACAAAAATTCTGGGATAATTCATCTTATTAACCCTTGCAGCATAAAACTTGCAGATTCCTGTTGCTTCTTTGCTGGATAAGGTAGCTTTTTGAAAAGAAGTCTCCTCTTAAAGGAAAGAATTTGCTCCTACAGGAGCAAATTCTTTCCTTTAAGAGTAGACCCCTACTGAGGAGGGAGGCAAAAATAAGAGAGATGCTTTCTCTTTTAACCCTTAGACTGCTAAGCGCGACTATAGTCGTGCTCGAGGGGTAGGTCACTTTGAGAGCATGTCAGGCACACAAGACATCAAGTACTCCCCATCATTTATGGTTGTCCTATGCAAGAGGGAATCTGCTTTCTACTAGAGCAAGGTTTTACCCACCTAATTGATTTGTTGACCTTTAAAACTCGGAGAAAACGTAAAAAAATTATGGTATTTTCAACATCAGCTTTTCAGGTGGCTACCCCTACTTACTTGATCCCGATTTTCTGACAACTAGACTTCATCCTTCCAAACTTTCTCTCTTGATAAATATTCAGCAATAACTCCGGCCCTCAGACAAGCAATTACTTTTGTCATACAAAGCATATCATTGGCGCTAATATCTTGTACTATTTTTTTTTTTTTTTTTAAAGTGTCTACATCGGTTCCCGCTGATATCATGTGACACCCAAATATGGCAAGTCAGGTGACCTTGGTAACTTCCGGAAAATGGCAGCTCACACATCGGCCATATTGAGTGAAATTTTCAAGCAAATCGACCAGAGTGTGTGCAAGTTATGGCCTCTGAGATACCCCTACCCCCATTTTAGGGTCAGGTGAATTATTTTTTCAGCAGTCTAAGGGTTAACAGAAGGTAGTGCGAAAAATCAGACATGTCAATTTCACCTGAATTTCACTTTTTTAGGTCTATTGGGGCCAGAAATGGGCAAATTTGAAAATTTATTTTTTCTTCTGTTAACCCTTAGACTGCTAAGTGCGACTATAGTCGTGCTCGAGGGGTAGGTCACTTTGAGAGCATGTCAGGCACACTAGACATCAAGTACTCCCCATCATTTGCGGTTGTCCTATGCAAGAGGGAATCTGCTTTCTACTAGAGCAAGGTTTTACCCACCTTATTGATTTGTTGACCTTTAAAACTCGGAGAAAACGTAAAAAATTTATGGTATTTTCAACATCAGCTTTTCAGGTGGCTACCCCTACTAACTTGATCCCGATTTTCTGACAACTAGACTTCATCCTTCCAAACTTTCTCTCTTGATAAATATTCAGCAATAACTCCGGCCCTCAGACAAGCAATTACTTTTGTCATACAAAGCATATCATTGGCGCTAATATCTTGTACTATTTTTTTTTTTTTTTTTTAAGTGTCTACATCGGTTCCCGCTGATATCATGTGACACCCAAATATGGCAAGTCAGGTGACCTTGGTAACTTCCGGAAAATGGCAGCTCACACATCGGCCATATTGAGTGAAATTTTCAAGCAAAATCGACCAGAGTGTGTGCAAGTTATGGCCTCTGAGATACCCCTACCCCCATTTTAGGGTCAGGTGAATTATTTTTTCAGCAGTCTAAGGGTTAAGTATACCCATTCACCTTTCTCTTTAAGTATACCAATTCACCTTAATATTCTTTATAAGCAGCATTACGTAGTTGCTGATTTACTACACTTAAGGCTCTAAAAGTGCCAAAAAACAGACAATTAAATTCATGTCTGCAAAGTTTAGAAATGGGGGTTTAAGTCAACAAATCCTAATCAAGTCTCTAGCATAATTATGTCCTTGATAAATGCATCAACACAAAATTGGTAAAATTCCTCAAACTAATTCAAGAGATATAGTGATTACAGGCTGTCACACCCACACACTCTACTAAAAACAACATATGTGCCCCCACCCCACAGCACCTTTGGTGACATAAATAGCATCAATGGAAGAAGCCTTATTTCAATGAGCTCAATTAACATCATTGTTTGACTGGCCCTATTAACATCAGCTGCCATCAATATCATAGAACTTATTTCAATGGGCTATAAACATCAATTAGCATCAATGTAATGTATTGATTGATTGATTGATTGATTTGTTGTTTAACATCCATGGTAAACAGCTATGGTCATGTCGGGATGGTCATTTAACCTAACCACACTATTCCTGGGCAGGCTTAGACCTCCTAAGCCGTTAACCAGTACTAATTTAAGTGCACATACTTTCACCAGTAACTGACAACTGCCCTTCTTGAATCAGCGGAAGGAGAAACGAAAGTATGTGGCAAGACCGGGTTACAAACCCAGGACCTCTGATTTACGAGTCAGGTGCCCTACCAATTGCGTTATGCGGCCCTGCTGTCAATGTAATGTAAGTCTTGTTTCAATGGGCTATACACATCAATTAGCATCAATGTAGGATAAGTCTTGTTACAATGGGCTATAAACATCAAAAGGCATCAATGGAACAAGTCTTGTCTGAATGGACAATAAGCATTAATTAGCATCAATGTAACAAGTCTGGTTAAAAGGGCTATAAACATCGACTGGCATCAATGTAACAAGTCTGGTTAAATGGGCTATAAACTGGCAATCAATGGACAAGTTTTGTTTGAATGGGCTATAAACATCAATAAGCATCAGCGTAACAAGTCTGGGTTAAAGGGGCTATAAACATTAACTGACATCAATGGAACAAGTCTGATTTTGATGGGCTATAAACATCAATTAGCATCAATGTAACAAATCTTGTTTCAAGTGGCTATAAACATCAATTAAAATCATAATTAGAATGAGCTAGAAATATCCATAAGCATCACTGTAACAAGCAATTTAAAAGGGCTATTAACATCTAAATGAAACAAAGCTTATTTCGATGGGCTATAAACATCAATTAGCATCAATGTAACAATACCTGTTTCAAGGGGCTATAAACAACAACTGGAATCTCTTATTTTGATCTGCTATAGTCATCAATGAGCGACAATATAACAAGTCTTGTTTTAAGAGGCTCTTAGCATCAATAAATATCACTGTTTGAATGGGCTAGAACATTATAAGCATCAATGTAACAAGACTCATTTGAATGAATGGGCTATAAACATCAATTAGCCTCTATGTGGTTTGGAAGGGCTATAAACATCAATTAGCATCAACACAACCAGTTGTGTTTGAATATTAAAATGGGCTGCAACATCAATATAAAAGCCTGTATCTTAGGATTAAGCTATAAACATCTATTAACCTCTATGTTACAGTCTTCTATGTAACAAACCTTCTTTCAATGGGCTAAAAACATCAATCAGCTTCAATTTAACAAGTCTTATTTCAATGGCTATAGACATCAGTGAGCATCTATGTAGCAAGTCTTGTTTCAAGGGGCTATAAACATCAACAGACATCAAAGGAACAAGTCTTATTTTGATAGGCTTTAAACATCAATTGACATCAATGTAAGAAGTCCTGTGTCAAGGGGCTATAAACAATTTGATTAAAATCAATGTAACTAGTCTGTTCAAGAGGCTATAAACATCAACAGACATCAAAGGAACAAGTCTTATTTTGACAGGCTTTAAACATCAATTGACATCAATGTAAGAAGTCCTGTGTCAAGGGGCTATAAACAACAATCAAGTCTAGTTTGAAAGGGCTATAAACAGCCACTAGCATCAATGTAACAAGTTGTGTTTTAATGTTTGAATGGGCTATAACATCAATTAGCATCCATGTCATCTGTGTTTAAAAAACTATAAACATCTATGTAAGAAGTCGTGTACGAATTGTCTATAAAGATCAATTATTACTGATGTAAAGCATTGTTTGAATGGGCTATTAACATCAATTATCATCTACGTAACATAACTTAGATGAATGTAATCAATGTATTATATGCAGTATTGTTTCAATGGGCATTAATTTGAATCAATGCAACAAGTTTTGTTTCAATGCCCCCGCTTCTCCGGTCTTTTGGATGAGACTTTAAACTGAGGTCCCTTCTCCATATGACCTCATTGTTGGTGGGACATTAAACCCGAGTTCACTCACTCACTCACTTGTTTCAATGGGCTACAAACATCAAACTCCATAAATTTAACAGATTTATTGTTTGAATGGGCTATAACATCAAGTGGCATCAATGAAAGAAGTCTTATTTTAATGGGCTATAAACATCAATTTGTTAGAATCAATGTTATGAGTCTTGTATGAATGCATGGGCTTTAAACATCTATTACAGGGATACAGACTAACTCATTTTTCATAGGAGCAAGCTGGGCCCCTAAAAACTGAAACTTAGTCGCCCAGCCAGAAATTTAGGGGCCCACATTTAAAACACGGGAATCTTTTCTTCAGAATCTGCGCGAGAATTGCGCCGTTTCCGTAGGCTTTGTAGTAAACCCTCCTTTCTTCATGGTTTTGTTTCCTTTTAGCAACCGGGTGTGAAACACCAGCGATGTATCGCCATATTACGCGCGAAAAATCTATAAACGGTTAAGATTTTTAGCTGACAAATCCGTCTATCTATCTATCTTCCTTTACGAGGAGGCGGCCATGTTGTTTCTCGATAGTGAGTAAAATCCAACACACAAGTATGACGGAACACCGAATATTCATAGCCGATATCGGCGCGGAAGTTAGAAATACCCTTAGAGGTGGCGGATTTTACTCCAAGCCGAAAACACGCCAGACACTCGCCGACAGCTTACGATCGCAAACTGGGCGACTATCATTTCAATTTTAGGCGCCCACCCGATTTTTTACTCGCAGTGGGCGAGTGGGCAACCGCTAGTCTGTATCCCTGCATTAGCCTCAATGTAACCAGTCTTGTGTGAATGGGCTATTAACCACAGTTAAATAGGTCCTGGCTGACCCAAGCAAATCTTATCTTAAAAGGCTATAAACCTCCACTATTTTCAGCAGTGTAACTTGTTACATAGGTTGTAAACCTCAAAATAAGCACCAAAGCAACCATTCTTGTTTGTAAATGTTGTAAACCTCCATTTAGCATCAATGTAAATGAGTTTCATGGGAACTAACTGAATTACATGGGCTACAAACCTAAAATTAGCGTTAGTTAATTAACTGAGTTTAAAATAATTAACAGTAAATCTTAAAACAGCATCAATGTAACTAATTACAATGACTCCAAAACACAGACTGCTTTCATAGTACAGAAATATCGTATATCTTGTACCGAGTTACGTTTCGTCATTGATTTTTCGGGCTTCTGCATATGTTGGCATTATCCAAATAGAGTGTTTAATATTGGCAGTTTGTTAGCATGGTAAATATTTGATGAGCATATTCAATTACCATTCTGGTTACTGAACTTAAATTTATTGCTGCTTCAGATGAAGATGAGATGATCTGACATTGCTCCAGATAAGGATAGATAGTTGGATGACTTGCAATTTTACATCCTTTTCAACAGTATTTCAGTCATATCAGGGCGATGGGTGGGTGATAATGAAAAGCTGTGTGCACTGGAACACTGTTTACCATAGAAAAGATTCCCACCTTCAGCAGGTCTCGAACCCAGGACTGCTAGATCAGCAGGCCAGCTCTTACCCTACTGAGCTACTGGGGCTCCAGACAAGAAGGGGTAACATTGATAATTTAGGGATAATTTTCTATATTTCTCCATAAAAACAAACTCTGAAACGGTTCTAATGAAGGGTTGCAAGGTATGTCTTCATTCAGAAATGAGAAAAATGATCTCTGAACCTTCTTACCTGGACTACTGATTCTGGCTACTGTGCTGGAGCTAAAGATGAGATCCAGAATTACAATACAGGACTTTCAGATAAGATGGGCTTTTAAGCCTTAAAGGGCCAAGAAACAGACCGAAAATTCATATCTGCAAAATTCAAAAAAATGTTTCGTCCATGCAAAAATCATACTGAGAATTCAATAATTAGAGAGCAGACATGTGGCTCAAGAGAGGCAGCTCATCATGAGCAGCTCATCTTCTCTGGATCTACAGCGTTTGCAAACTGGACTCTTTTCATTTCAGGCACTTGATGGCTAACTACCTGATCTTATAAACACCATCTTTTTTCTAAATGTTCCAGTATACTGCAGCAGCAAACAGTGTACATACAGGTCCAACTGCTCATGCTCACAGTGTAACCCAAATCAGGGTCTCCATCACAAGCAATGTTTTTCAAAGTTTTGACAACATAACAACCATGCCCAGGGGACAGAGCAATTAATGACTTGTTCCTCAACTACGAACACGGAAGACTCTATCACAACAAGAATTTCACAGAGTCTCGCCTGTGCATATTGTCACAAAACAGAGCTGTGTAAATCAGAAAGCTCATTGTAAAGTTAACACCACCACTGCCTCTTATGACGACACTGGAAAAGCAATACATATGTCTCACTTCTGCTAGTCCCAGCTAGGTGAGACAAAAATTGTTGGAGAGTCTGAATATTTAGACTAACTCTGGTACCTGCTATCAGAAAGCATACCTGTTGCCTTTTATTCCTGTTACCACTAAGCTGTCACTATAATCTAATAAAAATTCTCAGACAGTAGCAAGCATAACAAATAATACCAATGAGAATACCAAGCTTACCATAAATAAATGACAAGTGACATGCAAAAAGGGACTTAATGGCAATTATTGTAACAAATGAAACTGGGTACCTTTTCAAGTGAGACTGCTCAATCAAGGCTGCAACTACAGCCACTTGTCTAGCCATTTCTGACAATCATTGCACTAATCAAAGCCCAGAAGTTGACATTTTATGAGACACATGACCCAGCAGTCATCAGGTCCAGGCTAATTTAGGCTTAGAGCAGGCTCACTAATCACTCATGACCTTGTGATTGACTACAAAGATGCTGATGCCCTATGTCCTCTTACAAACATCCCTGGAGCATGCCATTCCTAGGCCAGTGTATACCATAGTAATCCTATTAAACACCCCCAGGGATGTTGCAGTTCACAAAAGGGGGGCGATATTTAGAGCTTATAGAGTTGTGCATCAGCCACTGCCAAAATACCTCTAACACAGGGTATAATCGATTCCGCCAATTTTCGCTTCCTGCAGAGACTGTCCGTCATATTTGGCTTCCGCCGAGACTGTCCACGAACTCTTGCTTCCTGCAGAGACTACTTTCCTCATAAAATGGCTTCCTGCCGAGACTGTCCGCGTGACTCTGCTTCCTGCCGAGAGCCTCGGCAGGAAGCAGAATCACGAGGACAGTCTCTGCAGGAAGCCATTTATCATGTACAGAAGTCTCGGCAGGAAGCAAGAGTTCGTGGACAGTCTTCGTGGAAGCCAAATATGATGTACAGTCTCTGCAGGAAGCGAAAATTAGCTGAATCGATTATACCCTGTGTCTAATAAGTGCTACAAAGGTAATGGGTCACTTCAGAGGAAGCAACTCCACTAGTTTTGCCTCCCTTCTCACTATATAGGTCAACCCTTAAAGAAAAGAATTTGCTCCTCTAAAAGCGAATTATTTCCTTTTCTTTTAAGAGAAGACCCATTTCAAAGAGCTACTTGATCCAGAAAAGCAAACAAGAATTCATGCAAAATAATATAACATTATTTTCGGAAAAGAGGCAGGGGGCGTTTCTTAAAATTGATATGGTAAATGGTATAGTAGTCTTAAAACAAAATATGGGCAATAAATAACAAAATTTTGGTGGTCTACCGCAAATCTTGGTGGTACCCTAATGTGCTCAAGTATTGGGACACTTCAAAACATTAATTTTCCATTTTGTCCCAATGGAAAATAAATGGTTTTTCGGTGGTCCCAATATTTGTGCACATTAGAGCACATGTGCAGTGCTCCAGATCAGAAGGGATGACAGGGATACTTTAGAGAAATTATCCCTATTTCTCCATAAAAAATATGTTGTGACCCTCATCACAGGGTATAATCGATTCCGCCAATTTTCGCTTCCTGCAGAGACTGTCCATCATATTTGGCTTCCGCCGAGACTGTCCACGAACTCTTGCTTCCTGCAGAGACTACTGTCCTCGAAAAAATGGCTTCCATTTATCATGTACAGAAATCTCGGCAGGAAGCAAGAGTTTGCGGACAGTCTCGGCGGAAGCCAAATATGATGTACAGTCTCTGCAGGAAGTGAAAATTAGCGGAATCGATTATACCCTGTGCTCATTAGAACCATCTGGCCATGACGGTTCTTATGAAGAGTCACAACAAATGTTTTCATTGAGAAATTAGAATTATCCTAGAAATCCCTGTCATCTGGAGCACTAGAGAGGAGCCCGGTAGCTCAGTGGGTTAAGCGCTGGCCTACTGATCTAGTGGACCGGGTTCGAGCCCCGCTTGAGGTGAGAATCTTTCCTACCGTAAACGGTGTTCCATTGCACACAGCCTTATATTATCACCATCTCATCATCCTGATATTAATACTGTTGAAACGGATATAAAATCGCAAGTCATCTATCTGGTGCACTAGATGTGCTATTTACCTGAAATGTACCGTCAAATTTCTAAAAATTGGGACAGTGTCCCATCATAATTACTGTAACTGTCCAGTAAATAAAAAGTTTTTTTTTTTTTCGATGCGAAAATTGATTGATTGATTGATTTGTTGCTTTACGTCCATGGTAAACAGCTATGGTCATGTTGGGATGGTCAGTTAACCTAACCACTCTATTCCTGGGCAGGCTTAGACCTCCTAAGCGGTTAACCAGTACTAAGTGCACATACTTTCGCCAGTAACTGACAACTGCCCTTCTTAAATCAGCGGAAAGAGAAAACGAAAAGTATGTGGCCAGACTGGGTATTGAACCCAGGACCTTTGACTTATGAGTCAGGTGCCCTACCGATTGCGCTAAGCGGCAATGTGTCTAAAAGGTGTTAGCGGTTTAGCAAACAGTGTAGACCCTGATTAGACTGTTCATGAGCAGTCTGATGTGGGTTTGCACTGTTTGTTTATACCTATCTGTCTTAATACATGCATATTTAGAATTTTACGGCATTTCTTGACTATTTGCACAAAGACTATTAGCTGCAATTTACTTTTAGCTTCAGAGAAATTTTGAAGAACAGTTTTGAAGAGTATCTGAACAGAAGAAATTGAAGAATATTAGAGGCATGCCCAAATTAAGTGGAACCAGAGGACCACAGTGGTCCTGCATTGCTCACCTTGTGACCTAGGCTTAAGCTAATCTACTGTTGATTCTTTTCACCTTAAAGTGCTTTTTGGTCATCTCAACATGTGACTATGATTGGGTAGTTTCATTATCAAATATTTACATTCTTGGTGTATCACTGAAATGCCCTATGGTAAACCATTGGAATGTAATGTAGTTTACATTCCAATAATTACACTGGGTCACGCAACGTCACAACTTTAAATGAAGTCAAAATAAACAATGGCTCTCTACAAATCTGATTGGATGTCAGTGATGTAATGACATCATTTATCCTGTTCCAGAAAAACTGCATGTAAATGTCACTGCTTCAATTTTAACTCTTTAAGCCCCAGTGACGCAATTAGCAAAATTTGCAAACAGCGTAGATCCTGATGAGGCGGCTCATAATGAGCCGCCTCATCTAGATCTACACTGTTTGCCCTCTAGTCTTTGAATTCTCAATATAAAAAGTCTTGGACAAGGCATTTTTTTAATTTTTGCAGACGTAAATTTTGTCGTCTGCTTTTTGGTAGTGAAAGAGTTAATGCTTATATAAGATTTTTTGTCAAGGTTATGATTGAAACAAGTGTAAATATAAGCAATGAACTTATATTTTTCTGATGTTTATCGAAGTGTAAACTACACTGGGTCACTAGCAAAGTTTACCCCTTTGGGGTCCCTTCACTTTGTACACGACACAATGTAGTTTTTTATACACTTCGATAAACGTCAGAAGAATGGAATTCATTCCTCAAATAAATTGTACACAAAACACAGCCATTTTTTTCTGAAGAACTATGAAGAGCTTTTGGCATGCAAAGGCTTCTCTAATTTTTTTCAGCAAAAATATTAGCACCCTTGATGTTATACGTAGTACAAGACTTAACCAGTCCTTTTCTTACGTAAATGGCCTTGTGAGTTCAATATGTTCGTAGAACTCGGGGTTTAACTCACAGATTGGAAGATGGTTTCAACATTATTTTTCAATATAATCCCCCTTTACTTCATTGCATTTGGCCCACTTTTCTGTTAAGCAGTCTATGCCTTTGAAATAAAAGTCGTCTGTTAGGTCCCCAAACCAAGCCTCTGTAGCAGCCTTGAGCTCATCATCGTCCCGAAATCTCATTCCACACAAGTGTGACTTCAAATTTCGAAACAGATAATAATCACTTGAGGCCATCTGGTCTGGACTGTATGGCGGGTGATTTAACTGCTCGAACTTACACTCACGAATAGCCTCTTGTGCAACTCTGGACTTGTAGACAGGGGCATTATCATGCAAAAGAAGGACACCAGCGGCTAGCTTTCCCCTTCGTTTTTCTTTAATATCAACCCTTAACTGTTTAATGACATTGGCATAGTATTCTCCTGTAACTGAAGTACCAGCAGGCTTGTATCTATCAATATAATCCCTTTGAAGTCCCAAATTACCTTGCCGGCTGATGGTTGGGTACGAAATTTCTTAGGTGGGGGTGAGCCAGGGCGCTTCCATTGCATGGACTCTTTTTTAGTATCTGGGTCCCAGTGGTGAAGCCAAGTTTCATCTCCTGTTACAAGACGAGTGTGAAAGTCTTCTGGATTGGCATTAATTGTACACTTCCAGAAGTTCTTGACTTGACTCCACCCTTTACTGACGATCTTGCATGTTCAGGTTTCTGGGTACCCACCTGGCAGATACTTTTGACATGCCTAAATGTTCATGGATTATAGTGTAAACACTTCCATTAGAAATACCACATTCTGAAGCAAGTTCAGCAACTTTGATTCGGCAATCGTTTAGCACAAGTCTCTCAACATGGTCGATCATCTCCTGGCTGATGACATCAGCAGGGTGACCTGGCCTTGGGTCATCTTCTAAGGAGTCTTGCCCAGGTTTAAATTCTGCTGACCACTTTGCCACTGTGGAATACTTTGGGCTACTATCACCATACACATCAGCCATGCGCCGATGGATTTCTTTGGCGTTTGCACCGTCCTAAGTGAGGAACTTTATGACTGCTCTGAACTCAATATTCTGACTTTCCATTTTTGCCTATGGGTATAGGTTTTCATACAAAAAGTAAGAGCAAAAAATGTACGTGTGGACTGAACGGCTGTTATCATTCAACTGACAAAGGTTTACACTGCACAGAAATGAACAAGAGGCCCAAATGGGCCTGATATGGGTCACCTGGCTATTGTGCAACGGACCATTCTGATACAAAATTGGTCCAATTCCACTGAGATTTTCTCATTTTCACATTTTGCTACCTTTTGTAACAGAGGCCAACTCGCCTGGTCTTTATATATTTACTTTTGAAACACCTCAATGCAAGAAAAATTTTGCCACAAATTTCATCATAATCCATTCAGGGGTTACTGAGATATTGTCAGTTTCATGTTTTGTGCTATTTTTAGTAACGGCAGATGGTGGCCATCTTGGAATGCCAAAATGCAAAAAATCGAAAAGCCTTCATGCAAGGACCATTTTAAATTGGTCCAGTTCCATAGTAATTTTCTAATTTTCACATTTTGCTATTTTAAGTAACAGAGGCCAACTAAATGACAGGTCTGTTTTGTTAATTTTTGAAACACCTCAAAGCAAGAATCATTTTGCCACAAATTTCATCAAAATCTATTCAGCGGTTACTGAGATATTGTCAGTTTCATGTTTTGTGCTATTTTTAGTAATGGCAGATGGCTGCCATCTTGGAATGCCAAAATGCATAAAAATCGAAAAAGCTGAACGAAAGGACCATTCTGACACAAAATTAGTCCAATTCCATTGAGATTTTCTAATTTTCACATTTTTCTAGTTTAAGTAACAGAGGCCAACATGGCTGGTCTATAGTTAGTTATTTTTGAAACATCTCAATACAAGAATCATTTTGACACAAATTTCATCAAAATCTATTCAGCGGTTACTGAGATATTGCCATTTTCATGTTTTGTACTATTTTTAGTTACAGCAGATGGCAGCCATCTTGGAATACCAAATTGCAATTAATCGAAACGACTTCATGCAAGAAACATTCTGACACAAAATTGGTCCAATTCCATTCAAGGGTTTTTGAGTAATTGTCATTTTTATGTTTGTGCTATTTTTAGTAAGGGCTCCCATGGTGGCCATCTTGGATAGTCAACTGGCACAAAATTGAAATAATTCCATTCAAGAACCAATTCTGACCAAATCTGATCAGAAATGTTGCATTTTCTTGAGATATTGACATTTGAGCAAACCGGCCTGTAAAATCCTAAGTAGGTCACTGTGACCTAATTCCGCTATAGATTTTTTTTTTAATTTTTACAATTTTTAATTCCAAGGTCCCATCAATATTCCATGCAAACTTTCAACCAAATATACCAAATGGTTCTGGAGATGAAGTTGATTTTGTTATTTTTGCTATTTTTAGTAATGGCGGCCATCTTGGATTCTTGTCCTAACCCAATTTTACAATTTTGAAACCCTGTAGTCTGGTCAAGCTCCCTGCCAAATTTGAGACCCATGGGTACAGGGGTTTTAGAGCAGAAGTTGTTTGAAGTTGTTCAAATTAGTCGTTTTTGACATTGGCATTTGAGCAAAATTACACTCGTAAACAGAAAGTAGGTCACTGTGACAAAACTCTGCAACATATTTTTTTCATTTTTATGATTTTGAATACCAAGGTTTCACCAATGTTCCATGCCAAAATTCAGACAAATATACAGTAATACCCAGTGGTTCTGGAGAAGCTGAATTTGTTGTTTTTGCTATTTTTAGTAACGGCGGCCATCTTGGATTTTCAACCTGACCCAATTTTATAATTCGGAGACCCTGGAGTCAGGTCATGCTCCATGTGAAATTTGAGAACCATGGGATCAGTAGTTTTACAGGAGAAGATGTTTGAAATTTTGTTTTTAGGTGTTGATGGACGACGCATGACGCACGCCAAACGCATTGGTATGACAATAGCTCACTATACCCCTTCGGGCCAGGTGAGCTAAAAAAGAAATCTTGAATTATATAGAAAAATACCAAGTTCTAAGAACTTATTGAACTCCCCTTGTAAACTAACATGCATCATACAACTGGGCCCTGACCTGACACAGATAGTAGTCATATCAATAGCTTCTCTTTAAATCCAATGGAATCTAATAGAAGTCAATGTCTATTTGTCATCCCTCCACATTTTATTAGTTTAAAATTGGATTTAGGATCAATATTAAGGAAATTCCATTCAGAAAACCAATCTACTGTGGATGTGCTAAAAGATTTATATTACCGAGAGTTATGTGCGGCCAGTTTCATAGAGATATTTAGTTGTTTCCGGTAAAACAGGTCAATCATTATACCCCTTTGCGACCTGCTGAGTATACTATGTTGTTGTCATTTTGTTTGTTTTTTGCATGTTTGATTCTGGTTAGAAGAATAAACCCTGGCATGTACGAATAGTTCCCTTCAGGAATATAAGCTCCAGCAACTGACAGTACGAAAGTGCTTGCCCGCTGATCTGGCAGTCCCAGATTCAAGACCGGCTGAAGGTGGAGATTTTTCCAATCGTAAATGGGGCTCCATTGCACACAGTCTATTTTTATCATCGTCCTGATATGACTGAAATACTGTTGAAAAGGACATAAAATTGCAAGTCATCCATTTATCCCTTATGGGTTGCAGTGGTTTCAAAGTGTATATCCGACCCCTTAAAGTATATGAAAACTACTACTCCTTTGACAGTAGGGGAGAGTCTGGTAACTTCGGACAGGCGGGTAAATTCAGACATATTATGGCAAACAGTAAAAAACCAGATGAGACGGCTCATAATGAGCCGTCTCATCAGATAATGAGCCATCTCATCTGGATTTTTACTGTTTGCCCGGTTAATTTTGTTTTAATTCAAAATAACTTACATATAAAGGAAACAATGTCACTGCCCGAAATATTTACCCGCTGTCCGAAGTTACCCGACTCTCCCCTACTCTAATATAACGATCAATATACTGATTGGATGTGACTGAATCATGGAAAAGGAGAAACACACAAACACATACACATTCACACACAACTGTACCAAACTGGAAAACTAGTATACAACTGCACAGAAAAGTATGCCTTCAACTCACTAACAGGTAAACAACTGCCTGTCATGACCTCTAGTATTGGCACATTATTACTTATGGGTATCAACAATGGAAGACAAGGCTGGAACAAATAGCGATGAGAAATGCAACAGACTGGTGGGGAAACTGCAAACAATTCGTGACAATGAGAAAAGTATAACCACTACTGCACAGCAAAACAAAGTATAGCTACAACTGCTGAGAAAATAAAATCACAACTGCAGAGGAAGGTATATCTGTAACTGCATAGTAGTGTACAACCACAACTGCCAAGGAAAGAATATGCACAACTGCAGTAAAAAGTATACCTACAACTGCAGAAATCTGCCAGGATTAATCCTCAAAACCCCATCTTATCTTGAGCTCTGTTATGAACAGTCTGATCTGACACTACACTGTCTGCTCAAACAGGCTGTCCAAACAGTTATGCAGGGAGACGAACATCATTTTATGCCGAAACAGCCATTTAAGTAAATGGGTACACTTTTAGGGGAAGCAACTCTGTCATTTGCATTTCTGCTGCCCTTCTATTAATGGGGTCAACCCTTAAAGGAAAGAATTTGCTCCTAAGGAGCAAATTCTTTCCTTTAAGAGTAGACCCCATTTTGGAAGGGCTTCATCATCCAGGGAAGTAACCAGGAAGCAAAAAGTTTTTCCCCTTTGTAAAACTGGCTGAAAACATTGAGGTGTTCCCATATACTTTAAGCTCACCATGCATCTATTTGAGAACCAATCTTGAGCCAAAAAACTGTCTATAGAAATCATGTCAAAACCCTCAAAATGCTGCTATAAATACACACCTGTAGTGCACATGCACAAATTAATATAGCATTTACCCTAAAGATCCGGATGCTTCATTTCTTGTTATAATGGAGCAGCCCCAGGTAGCTCAGTGTGTTAAGGGCTGGCCTGTTGCTCTAGGGGTCCTGAGATTGATTCCTGGAGGCAGAAATCTTTTCAATTGTAAACATGATTCCATTGCACACAACCTTTCATTTTTACTCTCCCATCCTCCTGATATGACTGAAATACATGTACTATTGAAAAGGACGTAAGATAGCCTGTCATCCATCCATCCATCCTTGTTATAATGAATTCTTCAATCTTCACTTTGAATACCCTATTTCTTCCAAGAAATGTCTCTCTAAGAAATGTCCCCTCTCAATTTTTCTGTGAAAGAAGTTGCCACACTTTCACCAAGACTGACTTTAAACTATCAAATTGTCATAATGAGCCACCTCATCTGAATACATGTATTTATCATATGACGTCGCTGTTATTCAGTGGGTAACGTCATGTCATAAAAATCGTATGACCACACGTATAATAACACTTTGGCGCGTACACGTAACATCATTGACAACGTCCATGTCAACAACACGTTTTCTGATTAAAAAAAGTACATTTTGAGACAATAAAATCCCATTTTAAAGGGTTATATGATAAACAGAATCTTACACTCATGGTCATTTCATATGAAATTTATGAAATTCGGCGAAGGCTCGTTTCATAAATTTCATATGAAATGACCACGAGTGTAAGATCCTCTATGTATGTTTGATTTTTCGTTTTGGCAATGAGAGATTTTTTTCAAATTATTACATCATCACTAGATCAGTTTGCAGATCAGCTGATAATCTTAGATCAGGGCTGCGTTTCACTTATGACAGTTATCTACGCAAGTTCAATACTGAATATTCTTTAAAGGCTGATTTACTGCAGTCCATATGCTAAAGTGGTAAAAGTTTTAAAAATTTCACCACTGTAGTAATTTTGCAGTTAAAAATTTTAGTGAAATGCAGCACCTGCATGCTGTTCTCTAAAACCTGGCAGCTGTCAAACATAATGGTTCACCATTTATTTTTAGGTCAAAGTGACATTTCATTATGTTTCACTACTAAACCTACCTGTAAGATTAAGTTCATTACCACATCATGAGTATTCCATATTCTATTGTGAGTATTAATCCAAAAAGAATAAACCATAACTAAAATTCCAACGTCTCACTTTCATTAATTCCAATGTCTCCACGGATATACAACTGACACCTTTGCATCTCACTCATTTGTTTTAATACTTAAACATTTAAACATATTTAACACTTAAACATGCTTAACACAAACAAACACACAAATATATCAATACGACAACTGCAGATAACCATGAAAAGCTACTCGTATTTTATCCAGCCACATATGCACAGATGTAATTCCAATTTATGCACAAAACGACGACAGTCATAATAAGGTCGTCGGAAGAAGAAACAATAATTTTCTCTGAGTAAACCAGCTTGTCAATTTTTAATACAGTGATTATTGACTGGAGTTAGGTGGTTGTGAATACAGCTCTGTGTTTTTGTACGGATCAGTCTTTTTATTGATCTTTCCACGTTTTTCTCCCTAAGCTAGTCCGACAGTCTATAACACATGTACTGAAGCCGTGTAGAGAGACAGGGAAGATATAGGAAACTTTCCAATTGTCAGAAATGGAAATGCTGTTTAATTATTTATCGCTCAGCATCTCTTTATTTTAGTTACCGTGACGACCCTAAGCGCTGGGACGGAACTGCTGGAGCAGCAAACAGTGCAGATCCTGGTCAAACTGCTCCTCAAAAGGAGCAGTTTGATCAGGGTCTACACTGTATGTCAAGGGCTTTTATAATAATAAATTGACTTGTGCAAGTTCGGAAACAGAATAAAGTCACTAAATGCTGCAAGTGCCAAAAATGAAAATAGTTGAAATTGCAAACAGCATGGACCCAGATGAGGTGGCTCATTATGAGCCTCAACTGGATCTACACTGTTTGCCCTCTAGTTTTTGAATTCTCAATATGACATACCTTAGACAAAACATTTTTCGAAATTTTGCAGACGTAAATTTTGTGGTGTGACCTAAATTTTGTCGTCTGTTTTTTTTTTTCTTTTTTTGGTGTTTTAATGTTCAAAGCATGCCCAAATATTTCCACTAAGTATTGTACGTTCGATCAATGGCCTAGACTTAACTAAAGCCAGCAGTCCACTGGGACGATAAGGCCATCATGACGTTCATGTGGAGGGCTATTATATTACCAGTTTTCATATTTTGACAAATACTGTATATTTCAAAGTAGTTTCACAAATTACATGCGTTAGGACAACCAAAAAGAGTTTTCACTGGACAGAATAGCTCTTTCACACTGCTGCCTGCCCATCATGTATGAAAAGTTCTCAGTCTGTAACCTTGCCTTTGAAGGTCCAACACTACCTCAGTAAGCTCTACAAGCAAGTACGAGCCCTGGTAGCTCAGTGGATGAAGCCCAAGACTACCTATGAATAGCAGGCTGGTTCACATCCTCACAGGGTATAATCGATTCCGCTAATTTTCGCTTCCTGCAGAGACTGTACATCATATTTGGCTTCCGCCGAGACTGTCCGCGAACTCTTGCTTCCTGCCGAGACTTCTGTACATGATAAATGGCTTCCTGCAGAGACTGTCCGTGTGATTCTGCTTCCGGCCGAGGCTCTCGGCAGGAAGCAGAATCACACGGACAGTCTCTGCAGGAAGCGAAAATTAGCGGAATCGATTATACCCTGTGATCCTGCTGCAGGTAAAATTCTTTTGAAGCGTAAACAAGGCTGATCTACTGCACACAGCGATCTACTGCACACAGCGATCTACTGCACACAGCCTCTCATTATCACTCTTCCATATGCTCAATATGACTGAAATACTGGTTGAAAGGGCCAAAAATATTAGTCATCCATCCATCCACCATCTACAGGCAATGTATCTGATAAACCTTTGTTTTTTGTTGTTGTTGTTTTTTTTAGGGGGGTGGGGGGATCTGTCCCTTTTGTGATCAGAAATGTGGTTGGGAGAAACTACAAGTATAAGCCTTTAAAACTCACAATTAATAACTTAAGAGTTTTTTTCTGGTTTTTTTTTCGGTCCATGAGAGAGTAAGTGAACTCAGGTGTACCTCACCAATATACAGGTCATATTGTAACAAAGTCTCATCCTAAAAACTGGAGCATCAGGGAATTGGACCAGCAACCCCTGAATTGGTAGCCTAGTGGGTAAACCACATGACCTTTCAATCCATCCATGACCTTGACTTTAAAATCAAAACTGACTTTGATTCTAACACTCTTAAAACTCTGGATCAGTATCTATGATTAGCTATATGAGCCGCGACACGAGGAAACCAACAATGTGGTTGTGCGGCCAGCGCAGACTCAGATCAGCCTGGGCATCCACCCAGTCTGACCAGAGTCTTCGCTGTCCGCATGGAAGTAGCTTAGACCCTTAGCTACCCTTTAAGCGCTTAGCAATGGGTCTGATCAGCCTGGGTGGTTGCCCAGGCTGATCTGAGTCTGCGCTGGGCGCACAACCACATTGTTGGTTTTGTCGTGTCGCGGCTCATATATAAATGCAGTAAGTGTTATACATCAGAACTTTGACAATTTGGACCAAAACTGTAATCAACATAAGTCTATGACCTTGACCTATGGGTCACTCAACAGGAACAAACAAACAAATGAGGGAACAAGTGGACAAACAGTTGGACTGATGAAAACTATTATACCCAATTGGCATACTTTGTATGCTGCGGGTGTAACGAGTTGTATTGAATTCCCAAAAAGTAGGTTGTCATGACATCAGATGCATTACAATGAACTCTAGCGGCTCTTAGACAAACAGGAGCCACAATTTTTTGTTTAATACAAAATGCCTTGACCTTTATCATGCTTTATATAAAACTTGAGATCCACAAAATGCAGATATGAATTTAGACACAAAGTTGTTTGAATAATTGTTAACTCTTAAGAGCGCCAAAAAAAACCCCAACAAATTTCACATCAGATTCTGCAAAATTTCAAAAAATGTTTTGTCCAAACTATGTTATATTGAGAATTCAAAGACCTGAGCCCAAACAGTGTAAACCTAGATGAGGCAGCTCATTATGAGCTGCCTCACCTGGATCTACACTGTTTGTAAACTCAACTACATTTTATTTTTATTTTTGGCGCTTTAACACAGGGTATAATCGATTCCACCAATTTTCGCTTCCTGCAGAGACTGTCCGTCATATTTCGCTTCCGCCGAGACTGTCCGCCATCTCTTGCTTCCTGCAGAGACTAGTCCTCGAAGAATGGCAGGAGCAGAATCACGCGGACAGTCTCTGCAGGAAGCCATTTATCATGTACAGAAGTCTCGGCAGGAAGCAAGAGATCGCGGACAGTCTCGGCAGAAGCCAAATATGATGTACAGTCTCTGCAGGAAGCGAAAATTAGCGGAATCGATTATACCCTGTGTTTAACACCAGATCCTTTGCTTAAGAATCAGATATGAAATTAACCGAATTTGCAAACAGCATAAATCCTGATGAGGCAGCTCATTATGAGACGCCTCATCTAGACCTACACTATTGCCTTTGAATTCTCAATATGATACAGCTTGAACAGAACATCTTTTAAAATTTTGCAGATGTAAATTTTGTCGTCTGCTTTTTGGCGCTTAAATTCTGGAGCGCAATGAAGTAAGATCCGTTTTCCAAGAATTTCAAAATTTGTTTCTCGAAATGATATGAATCTGTACAAAGGATCAATAGACATTTTCAGCTTTTGACATGATGAATTGCTTGTCATAAATCAGAGATAAAATACTTAGAGCTTCCATTCAATACAGTATTTCATATTTCACTAGAATATTTCCGAACAAAGAGCAAAATATGAAGCAAGAGACGAAATTGGATAATGTTCTCTTGGGAGACGTGATGATGTCATACTTATGTATTTACCGTAACGGCGCTAAATTATTGGACAGAAGAGAACCGTGCAGACCCTGATCTAAACACTTAGAGCATCAAAACTGAAAATAGTTAATTGAATTTGCAATCAGCTATGATCCAGATGAGCTGACTCATTATTAAATGAGCCACCTCATCTGGATCAACACTGTGTGGCGGTCTCTCAGTCTTTGAATTCTCAATTCCATATAGCTTGGACAAAGTACTTTTTAATTTAAAGACGGACATTGTCTGCTACTTTTTGCACTTTACAGGTTAATGCTCCTGAGAAGCAGTCCGACCAGGATGAGCAGAGTTCACCATCCCACCAGCATTTTCTTCACGTTGTCTGAAAGAGTTACGCTTTAAATTTTAGGATAAGAATTTCATGGAACACCCTGTCTCATCTGTCTGATGACACTAGCTTTAAATTTTAGGAACAGTCTGTCTGATCTGGGTCTGCACTGTTTGCAAATGCATTTTAATAACCTCCTGAAAATGTCTGAATACCACCAGTTTTTCAGTTCAGTTCAATTCTCTTATCGACGTTACCCAAGTGGCTCAACGGTACGTAACCATAGTTGCACACATTTGGCACCATGTGTCCGTCCACCACAGCAAACATTAGATTTTTTAAGGATGGCCTTACTAAGTGTAATCTGTAGGCAAGGCACATACCACCAAAGGCAAGGCATACCGTAATCGACCTTATTAGCGCCCTGTGCGCTTAACTTTTTCAAAATGGCGACAAATACTTGTAGTAAACTTTCTTTCTTATAAGCGCATATTTTAAAAGGTTATTATATATTGAAAGGAACAAATTTAAATGTAAAGCATCGGAGAAAAGCTGCTTATAGGCAGCTTTTCTCTGATGCTTAACCTTTGAATTCATAGAGAAGCTTTAGAAATAAAAAATGATATATTCTGTTGCATTTTCAGCTCTTGTAAACAAGCAAACAAAGGAATAAACCAGTAAAAAAAATATGTGCATTTATAGTCCTATGTCTCACAAATTGCCATGGTGTGCACTATAGGGGCATGTGCGCTAATTAGGTAGAATACGGTAGTACCCAAGACAGAATACATATAAAACCTTGTAGTTTGTGACAGGCTGACAGGTACTACATATTCCTTTATGATTAAATATAACAGGAACAGTAATCCCTGACCAAATCAATAATTTTGCATGCATTCCACAGAACTCTGTGTTCCGCCTGTCAGCACAATATCCCAGCGGGCCTATGATGTCGAAATGACGTCATACTGATGTCAATGTGACATCATTACGTCACATCAATGTCAGTATGACATCATTTCAACATCATGTGCCTGCTGGGATAATACCACTACCCAGCAGGCACATATGACCTTGAAATGACACCATACTGACATCATTACGTCGCATTGACGTCAGTATGACGTAATTTGCCTGCTGGGTAACAAGCTCTTGAACTACCAACTCTTACAGGGTTGCCACTTATCCTCCATTTCAAAATTCCCTGACTTTTCGCTGATTTTTCCCTGACATTTTGCCGTTTTCCATACCATTCCCTTTTACCGATCTAAAAGGTATTTTTACTCTTTACTTCAACAGTGGCAACTTTATCACTTGGAAATTGGGGGTTACTCTTAAAGGAAAGAATTTGCCTCCTTTCTCATTATCAGACAGTAGCTAGTCTACCCACCTCCCACAATTCTTCTTATAGTAGTAGAATAAAACCGTAAAAACTCTATATACTGGGACAGTTAGGTCTGAGCAAATAGTGCAAACCCATATCAGACTGCTCTTCAAGGAGCAGTCTGATCAGAGTTTACACTATTTGCCATCCCATTTGCATTTTTTGGACACATTACTGCACTGCAAAACCAAGCTGTTCCAATTTTAGGACAATTATGGTAATTATTTTTGGTGGCCCAATTTTTTAATTTTTCCAAGGTGAAAATGGAACTGAAATTTCAGTGAAATTTCACCCAAATTTCGGTGATACAGCGAAATATCAGTGATATTCTGCTGTGTGACTGAAATTTCATAAAACTCCAATGATATATCAGTGAAATTTCAGTTAAACCAGTTTCAAAGCAGCTAACAGAATTTCACTGATATTTCAGCCTTATTCAAGAAAAAGAAAACACAAAATTGATATATAAAATGAAATTTCTATGATACAAAACTAGACTGTATAGCATGCTGATGACCTATTTTTGCTGTCAGTGATTTTAGTATCACTATGCAGGGTGTAACTGCATTAAGTTATGCATATTTTTTCACAATTTAGATTTGTGTTTATCTTTGTACCAAATGTATACATTTAAAGTCTTGGTGTGTTTACTAACCAGAGGACCATTGGTCCTGTAGCTCACCTGAGCACTGAGATTATGCTGAAAAAACTTAAGTTGCCACAGCAACGAAACAACATGCACAACAGCAATGAAACAGCCATTTATGTAGAGGATAATATCACAAACATTTATGCAAAAAAGATTCAGCTTTATCCCCCTTTATGGCTTCTGAGAAGATTTTTGGCCAAAAAAAAATCGAAAATTTTGCCTTTCGGTTGCAATGGCAACCAACCAAAATCAGGGATTTGGGCAAAATTCATATGGCTGGTAGAGGACTACTCCAGGAACATTTCTGTAAAGCTTATGTCAAAATATCTGCAGTATCACAGAAATAAATGCCAAATTTCCACTTTCCACATCATAAGGCTATGGAAAATTTAAGTTTCCATAGCAATGAATTCACATGGGCAAAGATCATATAAAACATAATTTAGGTACTGGCTAATGTCATTAACACGTGTGCAAAGTATCAGCTTCATCCCTATTATGGCCTCTGATGAGAAGATTTTTGAATATCTTTTTCAAAAATTTACCCTTTATTTTGCCATGGCAACCAATCAAATACAGCGATTTTGACAAAATTCATATGAATCATAAAGGACTACTCAAGAAACATTTCTATGGAAACAAATTCTAAATAACTGCTGTGAGACAGCAAAAATTGCCAATTTCCACTTTTCCCATTATAAATCAATGGAAACTATAAGTTGCCATAGCAACCAGAGTTCTTATGGGATTGGAAGAAAAAGCACAATTTATGTTGAGGCTAATGTCTTTAACATATATGCAAAGTATCAGCTTCATCCTTCTAATGGCTTAAGAGGAGAAGATTTTTTTTTACTTTTTTCAAAAATTTACTCTTTATTTTGCCATGGCAACCAATCAAATTCAGCGATTTGAACAAAATTCATATGAATCATAGAGGACTACTAAAGAAACATTTCTGCAGAAAAAAAAATCTAAATAACTGCAGTGAGACTGCACAAATTGCCAATTTCCACTTTTCCCATTATAAGTCAATGGAAACTATAAGTTGCCATAGCAACCAGAGTTCTTGTGGGATTGGAAGAAAAAACACAGTTTATGTAGAGGCTTATGTCATTAACATACATGCAAAGTATCAGCTTCATCCCTCTTATGGCTTCTGAGAAGAAGATTTTTTTATATTTTTTCGAAAATTTACCCTTTATTTCGCCATGGCAACCAATCAAATACAGCGATTTTGATAAAATTCATATGAATCGTAGAGGACTACTCAAGAAACATTTCTGTAGAAAAAATTTCTAAATAACTGCAGTGTGACAGAAAAAATTGCCAATTTCCACTTTTCCCATTATAAGTCAATGGAAACTATAAGTTGCCATAGCAACCAGAGTTCTTATGCCAATGGAACAAAAAACACAATTATTCGTTCCCCCCACCTATAGATGCTATATGTGAAATATGGAAAGAATCGGCCCCATGGCTTCAGAGGAGAAGTCGTTTGAAAATGTTGACGACGGCGGACGGACGACGGACGACGGACGACGGATGCCTGCCTATACTATAAGCTCACCTATGAGCCTTTGGCTCAGGTGCGCTAAAAAACGAACAAAATTCGCTCTAAACATCATTGAGCTGATTGTACACAGAAGTTATGTCATGAGAAGTTCATGAACCTTTACTAAATTATTGATACATGTAAATTTTATAATCTTAAAATATATTAGGTACCTGTTTATGAACCATTCATGAACTTAAAAGTTCGTGATCAGATACCTTATATTGTCAAATTCTTAAGATTATAAAATCTAAAACTGTAACTCAATTCCCTACTGAAAGTCATATATTAGTGATATGTCACTGAAATTTCAGTGAATTCCACTGATGCACTAAATTTCAGTGAAATTCCAGTGCCCAAAAACTAGCATAAAAATTTCAGTGAAATTGAAATTTCACATCATGTGACACTTGATGATGTCATAACCAGATGGATGATGGGAAAAAACATGGCTGCCAGAAATGGAGGGAATTTGAAGGCTGTGGTAAAAAAAAAATAATTGTGAAGCAATTTCTACATGGCAAACATGATAGTGAGTTAGCTGACATAGTGAGTACACTTGAAGCCACAATTTCTATGGTTTTAAAGTAAAAATTTTGCTAGGTTTGTGCAGAAATGGAGCAACATGGTGACTGTCATGCACTTTTCCAATGGCAACAAATATCTGCAGGAGGTACATGTAGGTTAACTGATGTTAGTGTTAGTATGTCCTATAATAGAAATAGGATACATTAGAAATAAATTCTTTTGTGTTTTCTTCTTTTTTTTTTCAAGCAAATGTTAGAAAATCTTTTGAAATGGGTGGAGTAACAGGGTGGGGTAATGGTGTTTTTTCAGAGTACCGTGGTTCTATGGTGTGATTAGCAAGGAGATTCAAAAAGAGATGTTTTCATTTCTCTTCATTCGATTTGTTTGTTTTATTTCGTAGGCTTAACATCTAGGAACAGCTAAGATCATGTCTGGATAGTCAGACTCTGATGGCAATATGATCATATTTATTCACTGTTAATTTTATAAAATTCCAGTGCAATTTTACCATTATTTCATCAAAATTTCACTGATATTTTACCATTATTTCATCAAAATTTCACTGATATGTTACCATTATTTTATCAAAATTCTGGTGCAATCTTACCATTATTTCATCAAAATTTCACTGATATTTTATTGAAATTACAGTGATAAATTTGGTCATAAAAATTGAGGAATTTACCGAAATTTCGCTGAAATTATGGTGATATTTCAACGAAACTGTGGTAATATTTCTGTGAAATTATATGAAAATCTGCTTGAATTCTGACCAAATTTTACAGTATTTTCCTCCGAAATTCCATTGGAATTTCAGTAGAATTTTGGTGCAATTTGGGTGAAATTTCATCAACTTTTTCACCCGGGTTAGGGGTAGCTTCATTCTGTCTCCACTAGAATTCACCATTCTGAAACCACACCTACTCAATTAAACCCAGTCTGCTATTTTCGTTTCTTTGAAGTGTTTCCTGCTAATCATGGAATTTTTGTGGGACAGTCAACACATGTGATTTTGTTTGTGAAACTATGTCACATGCTAAATTATCATTGCATTGGCCAGTTACAGTCACACTATCAGGCTACTTTTGAGTGACATTCTGGGTGTGGCTCGGAATGGTAAATAGCTGACAGTTCCATCATAATGTCTTGTGGACATCTCCTGAACTTCAACAAGGTGTGAAACCTATAAATTACACCTGGAATTTTGCAGTTTGCAAAGTCAATCAGACATCATTTACTAAATACAGTGGGGGCATTTATTAAGGTTAATTGGGTAATTATCCGACATTGAGTTTTATTTTCAGACAAACATTTGGATGATTCCCTTAAACTGTTTTACCTTGGTGTGTTTATATCAATGTTTTCTCTTATAATTTCACATTCTGCAATATTTATTCATGAAAAATGCCAAAATTTGACGCAGCTGACACTGAGTATTCTAAATTACCTCCAAGAATTACAGGACACCGTATATCATAACAAATCCATCAATTAAACTAAGTAAGAAATGTCAAGTCCGCAATAATACATCTTACTGCAAACAGTACAAGAATTTTCAATTTTGGTTACGTAGCAACCAAAACAAAGCCTTTTGCATTTACCCCCAATTTCTGGACACCATTTCTTTTGTGTCCTTTTTTTCTTTATCTAATAACAGAAGTCCATCATCTTGATAATATCAGGGGACATTCATAAAAATGTTGACATTAAACAGTGCAGACCCTGATCAGGCTGCTCCTAAGGAGCAGTCTGATCTGGTTCTTCACTGTTTGTTAACTCATTCTGCCTGTATGTATTGCGTTACCACAATACAAATAGAAGTATTATGCGGCAAAGTAGTAGTCATTATCGCTTGCAATATTTGCTAATTGCTCGAGTATCAATTGTCATTCTATTATGAACAATTATAGGCATCGACGAGACTGTATGTCAAGACAGAACCTAATCACCTAGCTGCCAGTCAACAGACTAAAAAGTAGTCTGATCAGGATCTACAAAATTTGTCACTGAGCACAATTCCTTAGCCCGCAAGCTGACAAAATGACCTGCAGCACTTGAAGACATAAATCTTGTTTACTGGGTGTCTTAATCCTATTATGCAACAATCCAGTGCTGCTGCTATTTCATCAAAGGAAAAAGGCCTACCCCATCTCACATAGGTAATGACATAACAGGGTCATAAAAACCATCATAGAGAGGTACCACTTTTTGCCTTACTTTAGGCTTCATGCAAATGTGATTTCTGTTTTTCTTCTTAAATTGACTGGAAAAGGAGAAAACAAGGAACCTGTCAAAAGTTGCAAAGTCAGCTATGATGGTTAACTTTGTAGTTTTACATCCTTGTCAACAGTATTTCAGTCATATCAGAACACTGGGAGAGTGAATATGACAGGCTATGTGCAAATGAAGTGCAGTTTCGGTTGGAATGAATCTCAAGTCCAGTGGGACTCAAACCTGTGACCCCATGATCCAAAGTCAGAAGTGCTTATTATTATTATAATAACCACCTGAGGGGCAGATCCAGAAAGTTTGGATAGGGGGTTAAAATTAACTCAGGGGGTTCAATTTGTGCAGTTTGACCAATTTTTCCTAAAATTCCCCATAAAAATGAAATAATTCAGGCTGAAGAGGGGGTTCAAAGTGACCCCCTCTGGATCTGCCACTGTCACTTTGCCATACGGACACTTCTCTGCAAAATGTGCAATGTATGCAGAAAACAACCATGAACATGGAATTATGTTTCCAGCTTCACGTCCAATCCAAATCTATGAAATTTCTTTGCCATACAACAATACCTATTACCATATCGCAACTGCAACAGAAAAGAACCCCCAGCCGTCTCAATCCTATTGTTGCTCTGACTTGAATTGAAATTGATTTTTTTAGAATCAATGAGGAAAATTAGCTGCCGTGCCGACCCAAATCATTCAGGCCAACAGTGTGGACCCAGATCAGACTGCTCCCTTTGGAGCAGTCTGATCTGGGTCTACACTGTTGGCCACTAAACCGGCATTTCTTTAACCATCACCCAATAGTAAAAATCAACCGGTTCAAAGTTTAGAAGAGCTATGGTAACAGAATTAGGGATCTCCTTAAATAGGTCAAATATGGTAACAATCCTTCATGTTTATTAGGAATCAATAACATTGATGTTGCAGCACTAGCCAGCATGTAATGAATTGTTAATTGAAATGTATACAGGAATTTATTGGCATTATTCTAACTGATTAGAAGGAATGGGTAGTACCAGTTACTGACAATACAGCAATGACACTGTATCTTCTCATTAAATGACATTATATCTTCTCCGACAATGACACCATATCTTCCCAGGTAAGTACACCATTTCTTCCAAGACAATGACACTGCAGATTTTCCATGAAAATGACATCAGGTCTTCCCTATCTTTCTTGACAACAACACCAAGACTTCCCAGACAATGAAATAATAGCTTCCCAGACAAATATATCTTTCCACACAATGACACCATATCTTCCCAGACAATGACACCATTTCTTCCTAGACATTGACCAATGACAACATAACTTTCCAGACAATGACATCATGTCATCTGTGGCAATGACACCTTGTCTTACCAGACAATGACACCTTATCTTACCAGACAATGACAGCATATCTTACCAGAAAAGGACACCCAGACAATGACACCATGTCTTCTGAGATAATGACACCATATCTTCCCAGACAGTGACACCATACCTTTCCAGATAATGACACCATATCTTTCCAAACAATGACACCATGACTTCCCAGACAATAACACAGACTTCCTAGACAATGGCAATGTCTTCCCAGATAATGACACCATATCTTCTCAAACAATGACACCATGTCTTCCCAGACAATGCCACCATATCTTCCTAGACACGAACAGCTATCTTTGCAGACAATGATACCATATCTTCATAGATAACAACAGCATGTCTTTCCAACTAATGCCACCGTATCTTCCTACACAAAAACATCCCAGGCAATAACACCATGTCTTCTCATGCAATGACACCATATCTTCCCAGACAATGACAGCCTATCTTACCAGACAAGGACACCATATCTTCCCAATGACACCATGTCTTCCCAGACACTGACACCATATCTTTCTAGACAATAACGGCAGGTCTTTGCAGACAATGACACCAAATCTTCATCGACAATAACATCCCAGACAATAAGCCATGTCTTTTCAGGCAATGACACCATATCTTCCCAGACAATCACACAATATCTTACCAGACATTGACACCGAATCTTCCCAGATAATGACACCCTGTCCACCCATACAATGACACCATATTTTCCTAGACAATGGCACAATGTCTGCCCAGAAGATGACATCATATCTTCCCAGACAATGAAACCATATCTTCCTAGATGAACACACCGTATAATCCCAGACAATGACACTATGTCGTCCCAGACAATGACTACATATCTTGCTTGACAATGACTCAATATTTTCTCAGATGAATACACCATATCTTCCTAGACAATAAAATCCCATACAATATGCCATGTCTTTTCAGGCAATGACACCATATCTTCCCAGACAATTACACAATATCTTACCAGACATTGACACCGAATCTTCCCAGATAATGACACCCTCTCTTCCCAGACAATGACACCATATTTTCAATGTCTGCCCTGAAGATGACATCATATCTTCCCAGACAATTACACAATATCTTACCAGACACCGACACCGAATCTTCCCAGATAATGACACCCTGTCCACCCAGACAATGACACCATATTTTCCTAGACAATGGCACAATGTCTGCCCAGAAGATGAGATCATATCTTCTCAGACAATGACACCATATTTTCCTAGGCAATGGCACAATGTCTGCCCAGAAGATGACATCATATCTTCTCAGACAATGACACCATATCTTCCTAGATGAACACACCATATCTTCATAGACAATGATACTATGTCTTCCCAGACATTGATACCATGTCTTCCAAGACAATGACTACGTATCTTCCAAGACAATGACTCCATATCTTTTCAGATGAACACACCATATCTTCCCAGATAATAACTTGATGCCTTACCAAACAATGATACCATATCTTTACAGAATTCCCAATGATACGTTATCTTCCAAGACAAAAAAATCACAGTTTGTTACAAATTTACCATTTCTTCACAGACAATGACACTTCCAAAATTAGGCAAGACCTTTTATTTTGCAGGCAACTCTCTGGTATAACAGTCAAATTTAGCCAAACAGGTATGTGTATATCAGAACAAGGCATCATGTTAATCAGAGCCCTAGATAATAGGGGTATTTGATGATAATTGAGGGATAATTTTCTTTATTTCTCATTGAAACCATATGTTGTGACCCCTCATCTGAACCGTCTCGTCGAGACGGTTCAGATGAGGGGTCGCAACGTAGGTTTTTATCAAGAATTAACAAAAATTATCCCTAGTTATCACCAAATACTCCCTCTTATCTACGGCTCTGGTTAATTCTAATAAATGTCCCAACTACAATAAATGACCCTCTACCTACTGCATGGAATAACCAAAATCACAGAACTCAAAATGAAGGGGTAGGGGGAAGCATAAAATGTGAAAATGTTGATTAGACATGTCATTCTATTACTTATGCCAGAAGCAATACAAAAGCTGTTTACTGTAAACAATATCATTTAGCATACTTTATATAACAATTGAACAGAATTCTAATAAGAATTCCCTGCAGAAGGTGGTACTACCTCTATCTGCGCATTGTTACAAATAAAGCTAAATCAGAAAACTTAATGCAAAGTTTATGGATGCTGACACCGAAAAGTAATACTATGACTCGCTTTCTGCTTACGGAAGGTGAGACAATAACTGCCTTCATCTGCCTAACTGAAGAGAGATAATGTAGAACTTGTACTCAAAAAAGCCCCTACAACTACAGCTGAAATCATGAGCTGCTACATGACCAAAACAACAAAGTAGCATGTGCACCACATGAAGACTCAGATCAGTCTGGGCATCTGCCCATTCTGATCAGAGTATTCACTTGGCTTGGAGGTAGTTGAGACCCACAGCTACCCTTTAAGTGTACAACAGAGCTCTAGATAAGAGGGAGTATCTGATGATAATTAAGGATAATTTTTCTCATTTCTCATCGAAACCATATGTTGTGACCCCTCATCTGAACCGTCTCGGCGAGACTGTTCAGATGAGGGGTCACAACATGTTTTTTATGCAGAATTAAGAAAAATTATCCCTAATTATCACCAAATACTCCCTCTTATCTAGAGCTCTGTACAACGTACTCTACTCAGACTGGGTGGATGCCGAGGCTGATCTGAGTCTTTGTGTGGTGCACATTCCACTTTGTTGGTTTGGTCATGTAGCAGCTCATGATTTAAGCTGTAGTTGTAGGGGATATTTTTCAGCACATGCCACTTTGTTGGTTTTGTAATGTTGGGGCTCATACTTCTTTTTAGCAATAAAAATCTGCCAAAATAAAAATCTGCCAAAATGTCTGTCAATTAAAAATCCATCACTTTGCTGCTAGCACATAATATGTACTAACAGTACATACAGAAACCACTGTCGTGTCCAACTATTTCTGGTAAATCTGGTAATTTTCCTTTATTTGTATGCGTTGACACTTTATTGTGTTTACCGACATCTAACGAGTGACCTTAATCACCTACTTCAACCTCTAGACTTTTTTCATTACGGCCATGCAAAGAGAATGTGTGTTTTATGCATTATTTAAATGGCAAAAAAGCACAAATGTATGACAAACTGCATATGTCTGATCAGGGTCATCTCTGGCTTTCTGTCTCACACAAGCTTAAGCATACACAACATAGACCTATGATATGACAGCCGTAACCAAAATACAAATCAATATCCACATTGGTCACAAATAGCATAAACCACACTTTTACTCGGCTCGTCCTTATCTGTAATGGGTTCTTAGTTGCGATTGCTTCCTCGATATTTGACAAAGTATTGACAGAATCTCAAAGACCTGATTTCTCCAACAAAGAGCCTAATTCAATAAAATCTAGTGTGAGCTTTCCCAGTTTTATTTACTTAGTGCCTGATGAACTTACTTTAATCATGAGAGAATCTAGAAGATCTTAGATCTTCAGATCAGCAATGATTGAAACTTTCTGACAATCTGCGTACTGTATCTACACAGGGTATACCAGTCCGCCAATTTTCGCTTCCTGCCGAGACTGTATGCGTGATTCTGCATCCTGCCGAGAGCCTCAGCAGGATGCAGAATCACGAGGACAGTCTCTGCAGGAAGCCATTTATCATGTACAGAAGTCTCAGCAGGGAGCAAGAGATCACGGACAGTCTTGGCAGAAGCCAAATATGACGGACAGTCTCTGCAGGAAGCGAAAATTGGTGGACTGGTTTATACCATGTGATCTATTAGGTTATCATATGGTTATGGTGGGTGAAGGGGAGGGGAGAGGGTGCAAAGTCCCATCCAAAATGATCCCAAATATGTAAATCAGTTAGGCAAAATTCAACAATTAGATGGGGTTTTCTCATCCAACACAACCCTAAAAATCTAGATCCGTCTTATGAGATGGATACAGAATTTTAAAACTATTTCTGAAGGTTAAAATTTTTTTATAACTGAATAAATTTGATATTTTTCATCCAAGCTGTGAATAAAATGACAAAGAAGGATGGATCGCCCGTGATTTTATATCCTATACAACCATATTTTAGTCATATCAGGATGATATGAACGACAGAGGCTCCTTATGGTGTGTGACTACAACCAGAACTCCAGATTAAGAGGGGATATTGTTAATTCAAAGATAATTTTCCTAATCTCAACGAAAACTTATGCTGTGACCCCCCATCAGAACCGTCTCGACCAGATGGTTCTAATGAAAGGTCACAATTTATTTCTTTAGAGCAGAACTTTATCCAGGTACTTTTGGAATAGGGCCTTTTTTCTAGGGAAAAAACTGGCCATTCTAGAATGAAAATTCTAAGGTTAGTAGTAGGGTGTAACAATACATCGGACTATCGATATATCGCAATAGTGACACTGGCAATAGTCACTATCGATAGGGAAAGCTGCAATGTCAATACTAACGGCAATAGTGTTTCCAATATCGCAATAGTTTCAATAGTTTATAGACATGTATCTTTTTCTTGAAGGAAGTATTTTTAACTAGAAGAATAATAGGAAAGGATGTGTTTTAGCATGTATTGGATTTCAAAGAATGGAAAATATAACATTTTCTTGTATTTTGTTGTGATGTTGTGCACATTGGGAAATGACAGTCATTAAATAATGCTTTTTAGGCACAAACTTATGTGAACAAACAAGATTTTATACATAAAAGCAGAATTTCAGGATAAGAATGCTGTCTCCAATAGTTATTGCAATGCATTGCAATAGTAACCTGCAATAGTAATAGTATTGCAATAGGGATTTCTGCAATAGCAATAGTATTGCAATAGTCATTTTGGCCTGCAATAGTCACCCCTAGTTAGTAGTAAAATTCGGGAATTCTGAATGCTTTTAAGGAAATTTCTATTGGGAATGGAGCTTATTCCTGTTACCCCTTCTTATCTGGAGCTCTGTACGACCCCATGGCTTAGCTGCCATTTTTACTAAGGAAGACAACTAACAGTGCAGTACTTGCTTCACTACTAATTGCATCCATTCTCCTGTCAGAACCTGCTCTTAACCATTTTTGACCAGTGGACTTGTCCATCCTGATCATTGGGATGAGTCCATTCCTAGTTTTAGGGGTTTCTAGTGGATGTTTTCATTTTTATTGTTGTATTTTGCATAGAAATTCCTGTAAACATTTTTAACAGTGTTGACCCTGATCAGATGCCACATACTGCGGCTTCTGAACTGGGTCTACACCGTTTGTGTACATCCCCAAAAGGATCTTTCCTCTTGGAGCTTCAGTAATCAGTATGAACCGCTGTAGCTCAATAGGTTCAGCACAGGCTTGCTAAGCTTGAGTTCTGGCTTCAAATCCCACTGAAGATGGAATTCTTTCAAACCATAAACAGGGAGTTAACCTTCATTCCTAAACCAGTTCAGCAAGTTAAATTACAAATAACACTGGTTTGCAACATCAGACATGATAAAAGCCAACTTTTCAGACAAAGAAACAGAACTAAAGCCACTTGCTGTCAGAAGCCTTTGATCACTGTAGAAAATAACCTGCAAAATTATTAGCTTCTCTGTTTGTGGTAAATTAAAACTTATTATATCTTGGACCCAAATTACCCAACACTGAAAACACCAAAACTTTGAAAACAGCGTAGAGCTCATAATGAGCTACCTCATCTGGATCTATGCTGTTTGCCCTATAGTCTTTGAATTTCAATATGACAAAGCGTGGACAACATGCTTTGAAATTTTGTAGACCTTTATGTTGTTGTCTGTGTTTATGGTGCTATTTTCCAGTCTAAAACATCGAGTTTGGCAGGAAGGGAAAATAATCTTGCTGATACCACTCACAAAACTAGTACAGAGTGGCAATCCATAAAACACAGAGTCCACAACCACAGGAACTTCTATCCATTATTTATTCATTTTTTTTGCAAGGTTCCTTATTTTTAAGACAAAGAGTCATATCTTAACCTTAAAAGCACAAAAAAAGACAACAAAATTATTGTGTTAAAAAAATGTTTCATCCAAGCTACATATATATCATACTGAGAAATCACAGACTAGCCAGCACATAGAGGCAGCTCATTCTGTTTACAAAGTCAAATATTTTCACTTTTGGCCCTTTAGTGTTAAAACATTAGTCTTGATTTCAATTTCTATTGTTATATTACTCTTTCAAAGTTCTCCCCCTTTAGTTGGGGTGGGTGATCTCCAGTATTTTGTTATTTCCACAGCATTTTCAATAGCTGTTGCATATCTCTTTACTAAACAGTATGAATCCATGTTCATATAAACAATAATTCTGCAGAGGGCAGTATCTTGCCTGTCAGCATGTTTTTTTTTTTTGCAATTTTGCAGACATTTATTTTGTTGTCTGCTCTTTGGCACTTCATGGGTCAACTCTATGTTTTCCCAATTTTGACACTATTTCCTACTCATCAGATACCACAGAGCTTTGAGAATAATTTGGAGGTAGTGAGCCTCCTCATCTGGATCAACACTGTTTGGGAGCTCAACTGTTTTTATTTCTGTTGCTTTCCATTAATCACAGGGTATAATCGATTCCGCCAATTTTCGCTTCCTGCAGAGACTGTCCGCGAACTCTTGCTTCCTGCAGAGACTACTGTCCTCGAAAAATGGCTTCCTGCCGAGACTGTCCGCGTGATTCTGCTTCCTGCCGAGAGCCTCGGCAGGAAGCAGAATCACGCGGACAGTCTCTGCAGGAAGCCATTTATCATGTACAGAAGTCTCGGCAGGAAACAAGAGTTTGCGGACAGTCTCGGCGGAAGCCAAATATGATGTACAGTCTCTGCAGGAAGCGAAAATTGGCGGAATCGATTATACCCTGTGTTAATGGAAGTTGTTTTGTTAATAGGCACAATGTGTGGATGTGATAAATTTCTTGTAAGACATCTGGATCTACACTGTTTGTACCTCTATGCCTTGAAGTCTCAAACTAGCTTGAACAAAACCATTTTCGAAATTTTGTGGTACTTTAAGGCTTAGGGTTAAACTCAACTTCATCCTTTCCCAATCCTTTGCCACAGTTTCCTACTTTTCAGATACAGCAAAGTTTTGAGGATAAGTTGGAGATAATACATGTTAACTCTCCATAACAATATGTTTGGATGGGCACACGGCGCCAAGTGTGTGCAACTATGGTTACGTACCCTTGAGCCACTTGGGGAGCGTCGATAGAACTGAACTGAACTGAACAATATGTTGTGGCGCCTCCATGGAACCACAACTTAAAGGCAATGAGGGCTAACAATGAGGGCTAACAATGTATGTTATCATTCAAAAATAAAACAAAACAAAAATAGTCTGATAATTATCATCGAAAACCCACTTTACTGTAACTCTGCTATGTCTGACATATACCCTAATGTGCTTAAATATTGGGACACCAAAACCCATTAATTTTCCATTTGGGACAAATGGAAAATTAATGGTTTTAGGTGTCCCAATTCTTCATTCTACATGGAACAGAAGTTACCTGAAGTACTTCTTTGCTACAGCTTAATCATAATCCTTGAAGTGCCAAAAAAAGCAGACGGAAAAATTTACGTCTGCCAAAATTTCAAAAACATTTCGTCCATGGTATATCATACTGAGAATTCAAAGAGTATAGGCATGAGGTGCAGATCCAGATATGGCCAGTTATTATGAGCCACCTTATCTGGATCAACACTGTTTGCAAATTCAACTGTTTTCATTTCTGGTGCAAGAAGGGTTAATGAAAGTTGTTTTGTTAATAGACACAATGCGTGAAAGTGACAAATTTTCTGATAAGATATTGCCTACATGTTAAGTTCTGTCTGAAACATATTACAGCCTTGTAATTACATTAGTGATTCGGCAATTTCGTGCCCTGTATGTGTATTGTAAAAATTCGGAAAATTGGGACAGATAGTTCTGGGCAAACAGTGCAGATCCAGATCAGACTGCTCCTGTAGGAGCAATCTGATCAGGGTCTACACTGTTTGGCATTCCATCTGCATCTTTTAGATGCAGTACTGTACTAAACACTAAAATGTTCAACTAATTTTCTGGACAGTTATGGTAACTATTTGAAGTGTCCTAGTTTTTAGAACTATACTCATCCCAGAAATTTTGGTCTAAGCTACCTCCATGCTGACAGCAAAGGCTCTGCTCTGATCTGAGTCTTCCCTGGGAGCCCATGCCACTATGTTTGTTTTATCGTGTCGTGGCCCATATATTTACTGAACCTGAGATCAGCAAAGCCTTCAAAGCTGTATACCAATCTACTTATTTGACATCTATATACTACAACAGTTTTGTGCATTTTGTAACGAACAATAATAAAACTTGGGGAATCATAAAATTTCTGAATCCCTTCAGCTTAGTCACAGAACAGCCCCTTACTACAAAAAAATCTGCAGTTCATATGAAGCTCCAGTGATTTTTTTACCCCTGCGTCCTGCGTCCTAGACGCATAATTTTCCCAGAGGATGCAAAATATTTCCTTGGCTGCGTTCCGGGACGCATAAAAATAGCCGATCGGTAGTCCAACTTCCGATTTCGGCTTCGTTTACAAAGCTACTTTCGTTTTAAGAATATAGCAACGGTGCATTAGCAGATTGTTATATTACTGGTAAAAAACAGTACCAAAGTCTTTCTTACTCCCGCTAAATACCTAAGTCTACCTGTAATACCAATAATCAATAGTAGTTGTCCAGTACCGGAGGAACATAGTATTATCGACCACGGTGATGTCTTTTACCTAAGTGCAAACTTTTATCAATACACCGGGGTCAATAAGTAATCATGCCTCCGAAAAACAAGAAAAAGATCAAACTTGATTCAAAGCAGCAAACATTATTTGGTCTTCTTGGGCAAGACAAACACGCAAGGCCAGATGTTGCAGATCATGATGCGACCGATCAAACTTCCGAATCCGAAATGACAACGGAGGTCTCCAAATCCAATATGCTGTCTGACAATGAGACAACAGGTGATTTATTTTATTCCTGTGACCACAGGAGCTTGACGTTGGTTATTTTTTACTTATAGGGCTTGTCCTTTGAAGCCCTTTAAGTTAAGTTTGGGATGCAGAGAAAATATAGCTTTTGCATCCCAGTAAAGATGCAAACCCTTGAGCTTGGGATGCAAAGATGTTAGGTCTTGTGAGTCCTGGGACTCAAAGAAGGAGATTTGTAAAAAAAATCACTGATTAGCTCTAGTGATTGTTATTACATTGGACTCTGTTATGAACTGAACCACTGAGGTTATAAAACTTGAGTACAGTCTCAAACTCAAAATAAAGCATACAGGCCCCGAGGTTATAAAAGTTTTTTCGTGCTCAACTCAGCTGAGCATGAAATTTTACCTGCTAATAAATAACAAATTACTGATAAGTGGAGTTGTTTTCTTGCTGAGTTTAGCTGAGTTTGATATTTTCTTTGCTTATGAACATTAGTTGGCATTTTCATATTTATCAGCAGAGAAAATTTCATGCTCAACTGAGTTGAGCATGAAAAAAGATTTATAACCTCGGGGCCTGATTGGCTGCTTCTGAGCATGTCTCAACTCAAAATAAAGAACACTGATTGGCTGCTTCCAAGTTTATGCTCGGAGGCAGCCAATCAGTGTGCTTTATTTTGAGTTTGAGATAATTCTCAAGTTTTATATCCTCAAAACAAGGAATTCAACAGATCTCTATGTTGCACCTGCCTAAAGCTTTTACATTTGCATAGACTATGGTGAGAATTACTGTATGCAAGATATGGTAACTATAAAGACTATAGTTCCAATGAGACACCACAACATATATTTTAAGGTGAATGGATATATTTTCAAGGAAAGCAACTCTACCATTATCTTTTTGCCTCCCTTCTCAATATGGGTTAACTCTTAAAGGGAAGTAGTTGCTCCCCTAAGAGTAGACCCCATTTTGGAAGGACCATAGCATCCTGGAAAGCAAACAGGTAGACACAAGAGTTGTTTCCCTATGTGGCAGAAAAACTGGGACTCCTATCCATTTCCCTTAAAGTGAAGTATAAAACCTTACACATGAAGTACCTTATTTCTTCTAATAGCACCATGAGAATGTTCTTCAGAAGACCTATAAGTGGTGTTTATGTGACAATATTTGGCAACATATAGCAAATGTTGGAGTTCTGTAGCCAGTCATGCTGCATTCTGCCAATTTTTTTCAGAGAAAAAGTGAGTAGGAGCATATACTGGAAAGGGGCTTTTATTTATAAAAAAAAATGACAAACCAAGTGGCATGTGTGCCCAGCGAAGACACAGCTCAGCCTATGCAGCCACACAGTCTGATCAGAGTCTTCCCTGTCTGCACAGACCAAGCTTAGACCCTTAGCTACCCTTTCAGCTTACAGCAAAGACTCTAATCAGACTGGGCTGATCTGAGTCTTCACTGAGTGCATATGCCACTTTGTTGGTTGTTTCATGTGTCTGTTCAAATGGTGTTTGTGAGACATAATAATTTTGGAGGTGACTAGTATAAGACCAATTTTGCTGAAATTTGGCAACTTTAGTGATCGGGGTCATTTATTAGAGAAGGACCATCTATTAGAAGAAATACGTCATCTTCTATTGGCTCAAACAATAATCACTCACCTGTCTGCTATTCCACCTGGCTGTATGTCCTGTACAAATATCCCTGACTCTCCCTGATTGGCTAACACACTGAATCCCAGTGACTGCTTCTCTGGTTTAAATAAGTTGATGACCTCAACAGTCCGACCTTGAGCCGCTGACTCAATAACCTGGAACAAGAGTTATTATTTGATAAAGCTATACGAACAGTTGAGCTGCTGACAGGTTGAACCTGTCATGTTGCCTAAAGATTAACGATGTAGGCCCAGTTGTTCAAAACTGTCCCCTTCATTAGTTCAAAAGACAAATATATTTTCAAGCCTTTTGTGTGAAAAAATTCTGACAGTTTGCTTCTCACATTATTTTTGGCAGAAGTATTCGGACACCTGATTTTATGTGTCTAATAAGACTTTGACAAGTTCTTAACAAACGTATTCCTAATGATGCTCTGAACAACTATTATCTGGAGTTTTATATCCCCATCATTTAACTCACTAACGGGACTGAAATGACTAAACCACTGCTGAAAGAGTCATAAATTCCAAAATCATCTTGTCATTTATCCATCATGCTGATAGTTTCTCTGTCAATAAAGCCCAAAAAGCAGACCATAAAATTCATGTCTGTAAACTTTCAACCAGAATTATGTTAAAGGCAGTGTCTTGCCTGTTTGCATACTGTCAAAAAACAGAACTTAACCAGAAAACTCAACACACAGTTTACACCCACCTCCACCCCACTGCTGGGAACATGCCACAACAACACCTAACAGTAATACCTATACTTGTTTCTGCTAGTCATAGGCCAGTCGAAAAAAGTTTTGTCCAAGCTATACATATTGAGAATTCAAAGACCAGAGGGCAAACAGCTTAGATCCAGATGAGGTGGCTCAATTTGAGCCACCTCATCTGGATCAAAGCTGTTTGCAAATTCAACTATATATGTATTTGTTGGGGTTCCACTATAGTTACATAGCAAAATTACATATAAAACTGTGTCAACCAGTCTTGGCCTCAACACAGCCAAAATACATATTACAATGTGAGAACCAGTCTTGGCCTCATTTTCATTATGAGCTAGTCTACATAGAAAACAGTCACAAACCCGCTGTAGTTCTTTATCATAGCCAGGAGTTGTTTTGTAGGTTGGGGATGATTTGGGGAGGACTGGGGATTCTGGCTTGAAGACAGGGTTCACATGTCCCTCCTCCAAGTGGAGCTCCGGTAGCAGCTCAAAATCACAGTCCTCTAAGCCCTTACTCTGGTTCACCTGAATATAGAAGAAACAAAATAGAATATCAAACTTGCCAGAGCTCTAGATAAGAGGGAGTATTTAATGATAATTAGGGATAATATTTGTTAGTTCTGCATAAAAACATATGTTGTGACCCCTCATCTGAACAGTCTCATCGAGACGGTTCAGATGAGGGGTCACAACATATGGTTTCAATGAGACATAAGTAAAATTATCCTTAATTATCATCAAATACTCCCTCTTATCTAGAGCTCTGCTTGCATTTATGCTTATGGATGAAAAAGTATTCAATGGGAGGCAAAGTCCCACCTGTTTGTTATCAAAACAGAGCTAAACAGAAAACTCAACAAAAGTTTATGCCACTGACCCCGGCAACACCAGAAAAATAATACAACTGTCTCACTTCTGCCAGTGTTGTAGGGAAGACAAAAACACCAACTGACAAAATGGACAAGTTCAAAATGACAAGCCACCATACTGTGACTTCCCTCTTCTTGCTATCTTAAAGGTAGGTTCCTGGTCTAACGATACCCAGTTTGTTCACAAAATAATTTTGTCTTCTTCTGCATAGTATTAAAGAAAAAAAAAAACGGATGTGTGCTTCTCCACCTTACTTTTCTGTCATAGTTTCAAGGCTTCAGACCTCAGTTACATTGCAAGTCTGCCCTACTAAACTTCCTTCATGAAAATCCTATCCCAGATTATACATGTTCTAAATATTGAGACAGAACAGTCTGAGCACACAGTTAAGAGTTAGATTTTGTCAACACGAGAGTAAATACCGTATTAATCCTAATAAACATCCCTGTTCTACTAAACACCCCTTCCTCTTTTCCAAAACAAAAGTTATATTAACTTGCATAAATTCCTGCTTGCTTCTCTAGTTAAAGTTACTCTTTTAAATTGGGTCTACTCTTAAAGGAAAGAATTTGCTCCTAGAAGAGCAAATTCTATTCTTAAAGAGTTGACCCCAAGTGAGAAGGGAGGCTAAAATACTACAGTTGCTTCCTCTGCAAGTCTACATACTCACCCTATACTCTTTATTAGAGGTATTTGGCAGTGGCTGATTTGTAACATTTTGGCTCTAAACAACACTGGCACCCTTTTCATAAAATGCACGGGGCATTTAATAGGATTAATATAGTATTAACAATGCATACCTGTTCAAGCTCCTGCAAGGAATCCTGGAGTCCCAAGAGTTGTCGAAACAAAGGGCTCTGTAGCATACAAATAAGGGAGGTAATCTCATCATCCTGTGAGTGGTCTCCCCCTTCCCATAACATTGTCTGGAGATGATCCAGGCATTCTGTAGCTTGTTCCGTTTCTGAAAATATGTCGAAGAAGGTGGTGATTATGAAATCTTCAAAACTCCAAATAAACACACTGTTTGAAAGCAAAATTTTACTATACATAATGTTCATATATTGTGTGGTTTTCAATGCTCTTTCCTTTATAACTTAACGAAACTGCACAAAAAGGTTGTTAGCATCGACAAAGGGCCTCAGCAAACGCAAAATGATGTAGATCTCAAGATAAGAGAGGGTATTGAGGATAATTCAAAGATTTTTTATTTTCTTGATGAAAAATAAGTTGTGAACCCTCATTAGAACCATCTTGGCAAGATGGTTCTAATGAGTGGTCACAACATATCATTTCATTGAAAAGTATGGAAAATTATCTATCCTAAAATTATCCCTGTTAAGCCTTTTTATCTAGAGCACTGAGATGCCAAAACAATAAGTGGTTGAATCATATTCTTATACATTTCAAATTGATTTTCAATCCATTAATTCAGACAATTTTTTTTTTCTATGAAGTGATTTGCTGTTTATTTCATGTGTCAGTCCTATATATATGAGCCACGACACGAGAAAACCAACAAAGTGGTTGTGCAGCCAGCACAGCCTCTGATCAGCCTGGGCATCCACCCAGTCTGATCAGAGTCTTCGCTGTCCACATGGAGGTAGCTTAGACCCATAGCTACCCATTAAGCGCTTAGTGAAGAATATGCTCAAACTGGGCGGATGCCCAGGCTGATCTGAGTCTGCGCTGGGCACACAACCACTTTGTTGGTTTTCTCCTGTCGCTGCTCAATTATAGAGACAAGATCACAAACATGTACATTATACCTTCAATTAACTGTCACAGTGAAGATTGCATGCTTTTTGTGAAACTTACAGATGGAAGTCTGGTAGTTTGTGTCTTACACCATAAGAAGAGTCAGGGCATTAACATTCAACAGGAAGCAGTTTACTAGAACTTCAAGCCATAATACATACTTTTCTGCTTAGAGAATGGCTTAGTAAGAACTGACATTTAGACTAACACTTTATTTACAAAACACCTCCTGACACAATGCATGACACAATACCCAAGATAAGAGGGAGTATTATGGTGATAATTAGGGATAATTTTCGTTAATTCTGGATAAAAACGTATGTTGTGACCCCTCATCTGAACCGTCTCGATGAGACGGTTCAGATGAGGGGTCACAACATATGATTTTGATGAGAAATAAAGAAAATTGTCCCACAACTCTCACCAAATACCCCTCTTATCTAGAGATCTGTATGCCTACTACTTATTAACAACTTACCTTCAATTAATGACATGATTTCTTCTTAGCTTTATGATCACTTTTACATCACTGAAATTGATAAATCGTAGAAAACCATGAGTGGGTACTATTCCTATATGAAAAGAGATATTATCTTATGACAAGCAGAGCTCTAGATAAGAGGGAGTATTTCATGATAATTAAGGATAATTTTTCTTATTTCTCATCAAAACCATATATTGTGACCCCTCATCTGAGCCGTCTCACCGAGACGGTTCAGATGAATGGTCACAACATATGTTTTTCTGCAGAATTAACAAAAATTATCCCAAGTTATCACCAAGTACTCCCTCTTATCTAGAGCTCTGGACAAGTTTACTTTAGCAACACTAAAGAAGTTAAATACAGAAACACATGTCTCTCCGCTAAATTTGGTATGGATACATTTATATTTATTACATATTCTACTCCTCATACCTGATTAGTATACCAGATATCAAGGTCATAACTCAAAAACGTTTTGAGATATCTTGCTAACAAGATATTCATCTCAATTTCTGAAAAGGGGCATCTCAAAAAAGGGACAAAACTAGGAAAAGGAAAAATTTTGGGTCAGCTATTTTTTTTCATAAGGAATACATATTTTAAATTTCAAGACCCTAGCATGCATGATTCCAAAGTATTTGGAGGCATTAAAAAGTGTGATGGACCAACAGATGGACAGACAAGCCCAAGGTAATACGCCCCTGGTAGTGGTGCAGAATGTGCCACAGGGTGGAGCCTGTATGGCAGTGTATATGCAAATCCTCTTAATTAAGAAATAGATCATCACTACCTGAATACCTGTGAATTGTCGAGTAATAATTGACTGATTCGGTTGTCAGTTGTAGAGTAGGTCATATCAGGAGTGCAAAGTACGAGTGATAAATCTGACAAACTGTGAATTATCACACAATTCATAGCTGGAGCTGAACTACTTTGATTCTAATAGTTAACACTCAAAAACACTGAAAAGAATATTCTTTTCCATCTTTCTGTTTGTGGGTGCATGATCCAGGGTGTACTCTGGGCCCAAAAAAAGGGCGACAAACTTCGCCCTCCAGCTGAAGCCGAGCAACTTCATAAGAAATAAGGATCAAGTGAGAAGTTTTTGGGTTTCTTTTATGTCCTATGGTAGTTAAAATGCAAGACTGAAAGTGAAAGTTATGACCCTGTCAGCTTCTTTATTCCCGGCAAAATTCAAATAAACTTGCACATCAGACGTACTAATGGGTCGTTTTGGTCCTATTCCCGTTTGGCCCCCGGGTCATTTCGGTCCTATTCCCTTATGCCTATGGTCGTTTCGGCCCCATTTCAGGAGTGGGTTGTTTCAACCCAATTTCTATACAGTTGTTTTAGGTAATAAAATGTGTTTTCTGACTGAACTTTTACAGTCTGACGATATTTATTTATTTATTGTAATCATAAATTGTTTTTGATCTATCTGTCTATATTATCTGCATGCATACCTGGTTAGTCTGAATGCATACCCTGCCTGTCTCTCTGTCAGTCTGTCTGCCAGCATGCGTGCTTATCCACCCACCCACCGACCAACCCTACCCTATTGTACCCTACCCCTATCCTTACCCTACCCTTCCCCACCCCCACCTACCCTGTCTGTTTTCTTTCTGATCCCTGATTTTCCTTTGATGGCTTATCAGATATCTTTATATCGATTGCCAATTAAGACATTTTAGAGGTGTGATTTTTTTTCTTTTTCTTTATGTAAAAAGTTCAAGAAAGCAAAACAAAAAGTTAAAGAAAGCAAAACAAACAGGTATTAGGGTGAAATCAATCTATGACCGTAGCTGTTTGCCCTAATAAATACAACAAGCCGAAATGAATTACCCTTAAAATTGGGCCAAAATGACCCACCTATGAAACCAGGCCAAAACAACCCACCCGAACTGGGCCAAAATGACCCACCCTTGAAATTGGGCCAAAACAACCTGCCCGAAAGGGAATAGGACCCAAACAACCCAGATTCACGCAGACTAATTGTTAAGACTGCCAGGACTTGCAGACGGAATCAGGACAACTCGCCCAAAAGACAACTCGCCCAAAGACAACTCGCCCCACAAAACCTCGCCCCAAGACAACTCGCCCCACTTTCAGAAGACAACCCGCCCCACATTCTCAGACACTCAACTTACTTGAATATCTACGTTCTTGTCCCAGATCCAGAACAGATGTCACCCCAATTTTGTATACTTTGTCCTGAAATTAAACTTGGACACTGGGAAGTCGACCTGTCACTTGAGCCTATGAATAGGTTTATTTCTATACAGAGAGCTATGCTGAGTAGTTCAAGTTGTTCTGTCATAGGGAACAGTAGATGTCTCCAGCCGTTCATTGTTTGAAAATGACTTGATCGTTTTTATGTTGACAATTACACTGTTATTTGAAGCGTAATTGTTATCAAAATGTGGCTGTGAGGCATGCTACAAATATTCATTAATGTTGTCCCCTTAAGCGCCTAACGGGACAGGGTTTTAACATTTTTACGAGGTAGAGCAAGTTGTCTTTGAGGCGATTTGTCTCAGAATGTGGGCGAGTTGTCACCTGAAAGTGGGGCGAGTTGTCTTGGGGCGAGATTTTTGTGGGGCGAGTTGTCTTCGGGCGAGTTTTCTTTGGGGCGAGTTGTCCGTAATTCTTGCAGACTGATCTACGTCAGTTCTGTTTGCAAGCATATGCACCAAGCATCTTTCCTCGTGACACACCTGAACAAAACTGCACATGCCACTGACTGATTGTCAGTGTCAGCGGTGACTTTGTAGTCTGGACTTACGATCAGTGTGTTGCGCCAATGAAGGTACCAATGAAGTTTCTGACAGCTTGCACATCTGCAGAGACTGTAAAGAGTCTACGCCTTTGCTATATATATTTTTCAGACTCAATAGATTATTGATGCGAACAGACAAGATTCTGAAAGCGCGAATACGCCAGTCTTATTTGTTTGTACAGAAGAGCTATAAAAGCTACGTGCATATACAGCATACCTAATATAGTGATAAGCAGATTCAGAAAACATGTTAGGAATGCAGATTGTCACTTGTCAAAATAGGTGGGGCCGGGTTACTAGAATTACCGGAATACACTTAATTACCGGAATATACCGGAATATACCGGAATACACCAAAATAAACATTTTTATTATCAAAATTAACTTTAATATTGGTAGAATATATAAATAAGAACTATTTCCAGCTCAGATATTGCTTTTTTGCATCTGTAGTGAGAATAAATGGACCAGGGTATGGGCCTTGGATAGGTATCACTGTGCAGATTGCAAGCTGGTTAGGGTCTTTGTATGGGTCATTCACTTGCCGGTTTTTACATGCAGCTGTTACTAAAAGACATATTTTGGATAATATTACATTTATTCTGGTAATATCATAGTGTATTTCGGTAAATAAAAATGTGTATTTTGGTATATTCCGGTATATTCTTGTGTATTTTGGTATATTCCGGTAATTAAGTGTATTCCGGTATTTCTAGTAACCGGGTGGGGCCTACTACTAATTACTAAATTAGCAAACCTGATACAAATCTTATGCACATACAAGTGTTACTGAACAAACTAATTGGGTCCTACAAATAAACATCAGTTTTTAATTTAGACAGATATAAAGATCACTCAAAAATAACATTAAAAATGGGATTTTCCAGTGAAATTAGCTATGTTTACATTTTTTTTATGAATCACAATTAACAGATTATCTCCCTTCAATTAGGTCACAATAAAACCTGAAATTAGGCATGGTAAAATATGCTAGGCCACAGACTTGAAATGGTTGAATGTTCCGTTTGCAATAAGTGACTACTAAATAATGTCTTACCTGGTGGATAGTAAGTTTTACACCAAATTTTGAGAATAAAACTTTTGATTCGAAAGTGGGTCACGCACCTGCACAGTTACTTCCGCTTTCAACGTTCGGCAATGTCCGGTGACTTACGCCTGAATAGACTGGTCTGTACATCTTCACTATTTGCCGGTCATTGTTCCGGTAATAGCTATATCTATCTATCTATCTATCTCTTGATACTGAGACGATCATTTTCTGATCATTACCCCAGGTGTGGTGGGTGGCTAAATTTTGAATTTAGCTCAAAGGGAAAACAAACTTTCGGGGTGGGCCATTGAAGCACGTATCAGAGGCATGCTATAACACATGCCTCTGGACCGATAATCTAAATAAGGGCCTTAAACTCCTCAGCGGTTTTGGCAGATACCGCCGAAGAGGGGAGACTATTCCACATAGGAATAGTCCTGGGGAAGAATGAATTTGTCAGGGCATCACTATATGCAAGGTATCTGGTGTATTGTGAGTCATGGGATGCCCTAGTTCTCCTCGACTTTGGTACTGGGGTCAAGTACTTATCTTTCTTAAGGGACACTGTACCAGAGTGAATCTTGTAAAAGAAGGTTAAGGAGGACTGCTCCCGGCGGGCCTCCATGGATATCACCGACACTACTTGTGTTCCGCCATCACCTGCAGGTCCACCTGGCAGTTGTTCTCTGCACTTTCTCAACCTGCTGAATCTTAGTTTTATAATAAGGATGCCACATAGGTGCTGCATACTCCAGTTTAGGGCGAATCAATGTTTTGTATGCAGCTTTATTAATTTGCCGAGGTGCCAGTGCCAAACTGCGCCGAAGAAACCCCATTGTCTTAGTTTCTTTACTTGATATTTCTCAAATATGTTGACCCCCAATCCAAATTGTCTGTAATTGTTATTCCAAGATATTTCGCGGGACTGAACCTGTTCCAATCTTTGCTGGTGAAGAGAGTAATTAATGTGTATTTGATTGCTAGGGAGGTGCCGAGTCACCCTCATAGAATGACATTTGGCAACCGTTGAACATTCAATTTCATTTGCCAATCGGTCTCCCATCGTGCGAGGTTGTTCAGGTCACCTTGCAAGATCTGGCAATCCATGGGGGAGAAGATATTCTTATACAAAACCCAATCATCAGCAAAGAAACGAACAGATGACCCGATGTTATCTGGAAGATCATTAATGAAAATAAGAAGAAGGACCGGTCCTAAGACCGATCCTTGAGGGACACAAGATAGAACCGGGACTGGATCTGAGTCTTGGTCATCTAAAACCACTTTTTGAGAGCGCTCAGAGAGCCATGAAGTGATCCACTTATGAGTAGATCCTCTAATCCCGTAATAATCTAATTTGTACAATAACCTCCTGTGTGGTACCTTGTCAAAGGCCTCTGCGAAATCCATAATAATCACATCAGTCTGCTTGTGGCCACGATTTAGGGCACCATCCAGGTTGCTTTAAGAAGGCAAATGAGCTGCTGGCTTCACATACGGTGCGCCTCTAACACCCACTGCCCCTCGCGGGCTGCCCCTATGGCCACAAGGCGAAAAGATATCTTTACCCCTTTATGTGTTAAGAGCTCTAGAGTAATCGAAGTACATGATTTAGGTAATTAAGGTAAAGCGGCAGCCACGTAAACAGCTATTTACCATGTACGTGGTCACCGGAATGGCCTTAACATCACAGACAACATATCAATAACAGACAGAGCAACAAATAATGCATAAAACAACCAAGAAGAATAACTGAAACAGAACTGTCGCCTTGGGATGCCAGTGATGAAATTACTGGGCGGGTGTGGGTGGGTGGGTGTATGTGTGTGTGTGTGGTGGGGGGGGGGGGCTTAAACGGTTTGTGGACCAACCCTCGCGCTTAGTTCTGCCTTGGTTCATCAGACACTTAGTTGTTCAACCCAACCGAAACAATTACCACCCACCCAACATACCAAGGAAAGCGTCAGTTTTGACAATAAGAAAAATTATATGAAAAACATTTAACAACTATTTCTATCTACATGTATTTTCTTTTTTTTAATTTTAGGACTAGCCTGAACATCACACACACTCTATATCAATAGCAGAAAAAACAACAAACAACATACAAAATCTCATCAAAAGCGCCTTCGTCCACAGTCTACATGCCAACAAGGCCAATGACACTTTCAGATGTAACACATTTACATTCTGAACATCAACTTTTTTGTCTTCCGGAAGCCTTATATCAGAATTTTGATGGAGTGGCACCGTCTCTATGGCGGGGGATAACGAAGACTGTGATCAGCTTGTCGGCCAACAATTTTGATCAAAGTTTAAGTTGTGTTGCGCTTATTGAATCTGTGTGTGTATTGTATGAACCACTAGCGAAATTCTAGACTAAACGTTTGAAAAGTTGATCTGGATCTGTGTTACGGACGAGTCATTTATTATCAGGTTGGGGGGGGGGGGTACATTTTCATATGATTCACTATGACTTTTACGACCTCCCCCCCCCCGCCCCCGTCTCACCCAGAGTTGTTGTTTTTTGCCCCCCCCTCCCCAGGTTGGTGGCAAAAAAGTTTATAACCCCCCCCCCCCCCAACCCCCTCCCAACTCCACAGCAACCCTTCATAAACCATATCACCTATTTTATGTCAGACTTAACTCAAGCAAACCTGTATGAAACACAAAGAGCATTTTCTCATTCTGACAGATTAATTATCCATGCAGATCAATGGTCTTTTTATTTTTTATTTTTTCATTCATGCTTTTTTTCTGCTTATGGACATCCAAATATCTGGAGTTGAATGCACTATAAAACTGTCAATAATATTAGGAGGGTTTGGGGGCACAGCCCCCAGAAGCCACAACAGTTTTGCTATTGCCAAGACACCTGGTGAGCTGATAACACAAACACAGGCATTAAATTTACTTCTGAAAGAAATCATCTCTCACATGATAGACAGCTGTATACTGCCCTACTAGCAAATTAATGAAAATATCTTTTTTATGCCCCCGTAACGATAGTCAGGGCGAGGGGGGCATTATGTTTTACCTTGTCCGTCCGTCTGTCTGTCTGTCCGTCCGCCCGTCTGTCGCACCTGAAAAAGTTTGTATAATCAACTCCTCCTACAGTTTTTACAAACGTATTGGCTATAATTTAAATGTTATGCGACAGTCTGCATGCTTAGTGATTAACCCAATCACGGTTGATAACTTTGCTGCACTCTTTAATTGCACACCGGGGGATCGGTCGTCAGACTCTGTGATGGCCCCAACCTAAAGCTATATATTTTAGTTGGTTGGGACCGGAGCCTTTTTGTCTGTTGCTTGGTCCACCGGGGCTCAACTGGTGACCTTCTTTTGCTTCAGATTTCCAGTGGGGTTGTTTGGCAGGACAGGGATCTCCACTTGTCAGACGGATCGTTGTATCTGTTGAGTCCTCGTCTTTGCTTCTTCATGGTGTTGAAATTTGATTTATGTGTTTACCGTGATGATTCATTGACGAGTTAGAGGGTTATCATGCGAACCGAACAACCAACTAAATGTTTTGTACCACTTCAGTAACTGAGGGTGAGGTTGGGCCTGTAAAATCGATTTAAGCCCCCCAGTAATTCATTAATTACTGACCGTTCCAAGGCGGTAGTTCTGTTGTGGTTCTCTGTTGCCTGTTTTTGGTGTCAGAGTTTCTGTGATGTTTTACCTTATGTATGTTCTTATTGTCACCCGACGTAGGCGGAGGGGGACTATAGAAATGACCCTCGTCCGTCCGTGTGTGCGTCCGTCCGTCCGTCCTTCCGTCCGTCCTTCCGTCCGTCCGTCCGTCCGAAATCTTGTCCCCGCAACTCCTCCTACGTCTTTCGTCGGATTGATTTGAAATTTTACAGATTGTATTCTTATGATATGAAGATGTGCATGTGGTTTTTTATTTTTGTTTCGGCCATTTTTGATGGAGTTACAGCCCTTGCTGACTCAGACCTTCCGAAATCTTGTCCCCGCAACTCCTCCTACGTCTTTCATCGGATTGATTTGAAATTTTACAGATTGTATTCTTATGATATGAAGATGTGCATGTGGATTTTTATTTTTGTTTCGGCCATTTTGAATGGAGTTACGGCCCTTGCTGACTTAGACCTTGTCCCCGCAACTCCTGCCACATCTTGTATCAGATTGACTTGAAATTGTGCAGAATGTTTCATCATGATCTGAAGATGTGCATGTGATTTTGGAATTTCAATTGTCCTATTTTTTACAAAGTTATGGCCCTTTGTTGTTTTTTGGCATTTTTCCAACTTTTGAACCGTTTGACCGAAAGAGCTGAAATTTGGTATGCTATTAGCATTTGGTAAATTAATTATTCTGATTATTGTTAGGATGTGCTAAATTATAAGTGACTGAATTATCATAAATGCATTGTTCATTTTTCATCAGATTCATATAAGCAGGATTATGGCCCTTGTTATTTTGTTACTGGGTATAAAGTTTGATGTTTTGGGCATTTTGTAAGTCCTAAATTTTCAGTAACCTGATTTTACACATATATGCCTCGTTCTGAGCTTAAGTATTTTATAAAGAGGCCCAGTAATTGGGTATATATCTTTGCTTATGTTCAGTTATCATTTGCTTACCAGGTTCTGTAATATATATATTTCCTGTTTTTGGCCATACATTACTCTGAAACAGAATAAAAGGCTGTAGTTTGTGACACATTTCAAACGTCGGGTGACACTTGGCCGATGGCCTTTTATTATTTTTGGTTCGGTTTGGGTTGCTGAGTGGCCACCTTTTGGGAACAAGCTGCTCACTCGGTTGACCATATGTTCTCTGTATCTTGATTATTTGTAATCTTAGTTGTTTCCAACTATGGTTTGAGGGCTGGATTTGGATTTTGATTGTTTCAGTTCCTGGTCTTTGCATACTTTTTACTTTTAAGCAATCAATCTGAAACTTTGCACATATAATGCAGACATATTGAAGATGTGCGCCTCCATTTTTAAAAAGACAAAACTCATTTTTGACAAAATTACGGCCTTTTTGGGCTTTGAAATTTTACTGGTTCTGGTTAATACAGACTGGTAAGTTTGTATAATCATCTTCTTCCACAGTACTTAAGCAATCAATCTTAAACATTGCACAATTGTTGCAGACATATTGAAGATTTGCACCTTCATTTTTAAAAAGGTAAAAATTATCTCTGACAAAATTACGACCATTCTAATCTTAGTAATTTTTCGGGTTATCGCTATTACAGGATGACAAGTTTATATATTTATTAATCAACTCCTTCCACAGTCTTTAAGCAATCAATCTGAAACATTGCACAATCGTTGCAGACATATTGAAGATGTGTACCTCTATTTTTAAAAAGGAAAAAAAAATATTTTTGACAAAATTGCATTTTTTTTCAACATTAGTAACTTTTCGGGTTATCGCTATTATAGGATGACAAGTTTGTATAATCAACTTCTTCCACAGTCTTTAAGCAATCAGTCATGTTGAATATGTGCACCTGCCTTTTTAAAAAGGATTTTTTGGACTAAATTACGGCCTTTTCAAACTTAGTAATTTTTTTGGGTTATGGCTAATACAGGATGACAAGTTTGTATAATCAACATCTTCTACAATATTTAAGCAATCAGTCTGAAACTGTGCACAATTGTTGCAGATATATTGAAAATGTGCACCTGCCTTTTTGTAAAGGAAAAAATTATTTTTAACAAAAGTACGGCCTTTTCAAACGTAGTAATTTTTCGGGTTATCGCTATCACAGGATGACAAGTTTGTATAATCAGCTCCTTCCACAGTCTTTAAGCAATCAATCTGAAACATTGCACAATTGTTGCAGACATATGGAAGATGTGCACCTGCCTCTTTAAAAAGGAAAAAAAAAAACAGTTTTGACAAAATTGCTGTTTTTTCAAACTTTGTCATTTTTCGGGTTATGGCTAATATAGGATGACTAGCTTGTATAATCAACTCTTCCCACAGTTTTTAAAGCAACCAAGCTGAAACTATGCACAGATGCTACAGACATACTGAAAATGTTCATATATCTTTTTGAAAAGAAAATAAGTACATGTATTTTTGATAAAACTTCTTTTACATACATAGAAAATTTTCAGATTATTGCCAATACATGATGTCATGGTTTTATAATCAACTCCTTCAACATTTTTAAAGCAGTCATTTCGAAAGTTTGTACAGATGTTACAGACATACTGAAGATATGCATAATCTTTTTAAAGAGAAAATATAAATTCCTAACAACGTTACTGCTGTTTCAAACTTGGAAATTTGGAAACTGGGATACAGATTTGAAAAAGTCATTTGACTTTCTTCTACATCCCATTTGTATAAAATATTGTGTTTAGAAATGTGTTTAAATGTATTTTGTATTTATGATTATACAAATAAAATAAAGTTTAAACTAAACTTGGAAATTTTACAGTCTATGGCTGATAATCAACACCTCCATCATGGTTTGAGCAATGCGTTTGAAATATTTTACAGATTTTGCAAACATACTGAAGACATGCATTTGATTGTTTATTTCTTTTTGAACAAAGGGAGATAGAAGGGGCTTAGGGGGAGGATGACGGGGTGGGGTGGGGTGAGGGGACAGGCATAGCATGGGGGGCATCATATGTGTTACAGACACAATTTTCTAGTTTGGATATGAAGTGGCCCATTTCTTTCTTTTTATCTTTTTTGTAAGTGTTGAATTTAAGAATAGCATCTGGAATTGTAGAAGCTGCGACATTTCTTAAAAAATGATGACTGATAGAAGGACTCTGACCGACTCCCCCCCTCCCATATGCCTAAAAAATATATGACCTCCCTGCTCCAAGGCTTATTAGTTTCCGACCCCCAGTACATCACCAAAAATATTCCGACCCCCCCCCCTAAATGTACCCCCCCCCCCCCCGACACACACACACCTGATAATAAATGACTCGTCCCTTACGAATCTGGTTATTTTGTGCACTGCATTTTAGGATTTACTTGTTTAAGTGTTACAACTTGCAAATAAAATTTTACAAATTAATGTTCTTTGGGGAAAAAGGGAGCAGCAAAAATAATTTCTTCTTCTTCTCAGTCTACTTCTTCGTTTTTTATTTTATTATATTTATTTATTTATTATTTTATTTTTATGCCCCCAACTTCGGAGAAGTTGAGGGGGCATATTGGTTTGGGCCTGTCCGTCCATCCGCCCATAACGCTTTTTGGCAGCTGGGAAACTCAAGAACCGCTTATGCTAGGATCTTGAAATTTTATATGACATGTACATGAAAAATAAGTTGACCCGTATTTTTTCTTTTTTTTTTTTGTCGCAGGTCACGTATTTCCAGAGTTATGTCCCTTTTTGACTTAGTCTATTGAACCTTGTGAACAAAATATCTCTAGAACCCCTGATGCAAGGATCGTGTAATTTTGCAGGGAAACATTGCCCAAGGTGAAGATGACCTGATTTACTTTTGAAAAAAAATCGTGAATTTTTGACCGAGTTATGCCCCCTTTTCGACTTAATGCATTGTAAACCTATGGAACCTTGTGAACAAAGTATCTCAAGAACCACTGATTCTAGGATCATGATTTCTTTCAGGAAGACATTTCCCAAGGTATAGAAGCCTGATTAACTTGTGAAAAAATGGTGATTTTTTTTACTTAGTTATGCCCCTATTTCGACTTAGTGCATTGAAGCCTATGGTACAAAGATACCATTACATACTATCAAGAACCGTAAGGGATAGGCAAGTGAAATTTAATATGCTGCATGAACATGAAAAATGTCCGGACCTGTATATTTTTTTGTCCAACAATCCTGTCTTTCAGAAGTTATGCCCTTTTTCGACTTTGTCATTTTATATAGGAACTACCTTATGAACAAAATATCTGAAGAACCGCTTAAGCTAGGATCCTGATACTTGGCATACAGTTACAGACTAAAGTGTCGATGACCTTATTTACTTTTGAGCATATTTCGTAAGTTTTTGATTAAGTTATGCCCCCTTTTCGGACAAATGCATATACCACAGGAACAAGCTTGTGAACAAAATATCTGAAGAACCGCATATGCTAGGATCCTTACATATGGCACACAAGTTTGGATTAAAGTGCAGATGAATTGATTAACTTTTGAGTCCATGTCTTAAATTTTTGGGTGAGTTATTCCCCTTTTTCGGGCATAGGCATTTTGTATAGGAACAAGCTTGTGAACAAAATATCTGAAGAACCTCGTACGTTAGGATCCTTATATTTGACATGCATATTTGGACCAAGGTGTAGATGACCTGATTAACTTTTGAGCCTACTTCTTTATTTTATGCCCCCAACTTCGAAGAAGTTGAGGGGGCAAATTGCTTTTGACTTGTCCGTCCGTAATTCCGTTCGTCCGTCCGTTACGTCCGTCCGTAACACTTTGAGTATGCTCTGTAACTTAGAAACAAGGGATCTTGATATTTCATTGGTGGATAGATTATAAAAAATAAGTGAACCCTTATTTTTTTCTTTTCCGTCAGCCATGCACTTTCAGAGTTATGCCTCTTTTTCGAATTTGTTAGCAAAATTTTGGAAAAGTATTTGAGCTATGTTGTTTATATTAGGCGTACTGGTAGGACCTAATGTGTGAATCACCCGATTAACTTTTGGGCTAATTTCATAAAAAAAAAAATGACTGAATTATGCCCCTTTGTTAAAGGTAGGTTTCTGGGCTAGCGATGTCAATTATGTCCACAAAATAATTTCGTCTTTTTCTGAGCAGTATTGAATTCTCTTATTTTTTCTGAATTTGTTGCTACTGAGAAACTCGTCAGATGTTGAAGAAAATAGTCGTTTTCCCTTTTGGTTTATTTTCTTTCGTTGGAATTCCAGATCTAAAAATAACGATGTTTATTATGTCTATAAGTGCGCAATTTCTGATGCCATTCTCCAAAGGTCAATTTTCCCTTAACGTGAGCTCTCCTAGAGGTCCTGGCATTGCGGATGAGTTAAAACTATCCCAAAATGCAAAATGCAGTATGACATCAGCTGCGTTACCTATTTTTGGCGCGAACTAAAAATAGCGCTAACTGGTGTGCGAAGCAGAGTTAGGAAATCCCTTGCAAAACAACTTTTCTAATATTTTTTTGATTTACACTTTTGAGTGAAACTTATTAATTCCCTTTTATAAGTGCTTTCCAACAACTTGGATGAAAGTTCACCAAAATTATGATGCATTCCAAAGTACAGGAACCTACCTTTAACTTTGGCATTTTTTCCAACTTTTGAACCGTTTAACCTAGAGACCTAAAAATTTTGTTTACTTATAGAATCTGATGTGTCAATCATTTTGATGATACTTACATTGTGTTGAGTTCATTATTGACAGAGTTTTGCTGATTTTCCTTATTTGTACAAAACATCTTAGGTATGATCCATTGCCCAAGAACTGTAACTGCTGGAGCCTTGGTAATTCATAGATGGGTTGACCATAGAAAATAAGCAGACCCGTATTTTATTTCTTTTCCATCGACCATGTAGTTTTAGAGTTATGGCCCTTTTTCGAAAAATTATATGTAAGTTTGTTAGCAATATTTTGGGAAAAGTATTTAAGATAGATTGTTCATATTTTGCAAACTAGTAGGGCCATATGCGTGGATTATCTGAATAACTTTTGGGCTAATTTCGTAAAAAAAATGACTGAATTATGCCCCTTTGTTAACTTTGGCATTTTTCAAACATTTGAACCGTTTTACCTGGAGACATGATTCTTGATGTAGTACTAGTATTTGATGTGTTGATCATTTTGATGATAATCAAGCTGTGTGGAGTTCATTATTGACCCTTTTCGAAAAATTAAGTGTAAGTTTGACCGTCCCAAGGCGGTACTTTCGTTGCGGTTGCATTTGTTTTATATTCGGTGCTGTTTAATTTATTGTGTTCTCATTTTAACCCTTCTATAATAAAAATAGAAAATAGGTAAAAATAATTGTTAAATGTTTTTCGTATAATTTGCTTAGTCTGTTTAACCCTTCTGTTGGTCTAAATTATTTAGTTCAATAAAGATAGCTGAGTTGCCACCTATTTGGGAAAGAGCTGCTGACTCGGCTTATCACTTGTAATTTATTGTTTGTTGGGATGTCTTTGTCAATCTTTCCCTTTGATGTTGGGGATAGGGTTTGCGATCTGATTCAGTCAGTTCCTGAAGTGTAGTTACTCTTTAAATTTGTTAGCAAAATTTTGGAAAATGCCCCTTGACTGACTTTGGCAGTTTTTCAACTTTTGAACTGTTTGACCTACACAATTCGTTTTTAATGACTGATTCTATCAGTCATTCAATGCTGTCACAAGCGTACAGTCATTTGACCTATTCCGACGCATGTTTTAGTCGACCGTGTGCTACAGTCTAAATACACTGTCATTTTTTAATTTATTTGTGTCATTAAATAAATAAAAGCCTCCTGCTTGAGACACTTTGTTTGGTTTCACAAACTATTTGAGGAAGATAGGTAAATCTGACGACAACCAGACGTTGTCTTTTATCCTATTTCGACGCACCTTCTTTTATTCCGGTGGATCTGTAAATTTTTTACAAAACATCGAAAGAACCGCCGCGGGGCGCCCCAAAAGTAAACTGTCGGATTATTACTAGCTCGATGAAAGATGATTTTATGCAAACAAATGTTTATTTGACATAATTGATTATTTAAAACATCTGATTTTGCACACGGCTTCACTGAAAAATTATTTCGGTGATTCAGTGCTCGTAAGTACAATGTTTGATATTTTTATCCAGGATTCTATGATAAATGACAATTCAAAATAAACCCTTATGGAGTTTTACTTGCATAACGTGAATGCAGAACTAATATGGATTTTAGAACTCAGAGACATTCCCCAAAGATACTATCCTCCGGAATAGGCTAAATGAGCTAATAAATTAAAATTTCAATAAACCTAAGTAACTGATTTTATTTCATTTTGATATTTATCGGTTTAGATAGCTAGTAAAATGAGCAATCGACAGACATATAGGTTTACGACACATTTGTTTACACAAATATTGTCCGACCCTATTTTCACAGTTGGCCTGAAAACATCTATCATTTTTCTTGTTAAATATGCATTACCAGCCACTTTTAAACTCAGTTCTCCGTATCTTTGATTGATAAATGAGATCCTTACTATATGTGGGTTTGACAAATAAATATTGAACGTAATTACCTAAAAATCATTTCGCTTCTAGCTTGTTTCGTTGCAGAGAAAGAAACAGGATACACCGGAATAGGTGAATCCACCGGAATAGGTCAAATGAGTGTATTTTGGAAAGTGGCTTTCACAGCTGTATTCTTCCGCTCAGAAATGAAGTGATCGTAAGATCATTTCGCTAAAAAAACGTCTGGAATTGAAAATAAGTGTTGTACGAAGTTAAATGAGAGTTTATATAACGTAATCTTGTGCAGGTATAATTATTTAAGTAGTTTGGTAAAATAAGAAGTATCCAACTAATGACATCAGCGGTCAAAAAATATAACGAATACAAACTGAATATTACAAATCAATCCGCCAATTACCGTATTCGTCCCCTCTTCAAGCGCCCCTCATACTTTATCAAGTAACATAAATCAGCTGCCGCTGAAAGAAACTGTTTTACAGTTTTAAACTTGCCTAAACAGTATTCCGAGCACGTCAGTCATTGCAGAGAATGTAATGTAAAAGAAATTCTGTAGGTTTATCCACTTATCTCGCAAGTTTTATACTGGACATCATACGGTAATTGTGATCATCATATTTCAATTCTCATATCGACGTTGTGTGTGTATCGGTGGCTATTTATAGAATTGCCATATTGTAAACATTGGAGTGGACATCCTCATGGTCCATAGGTAATGCGAAATACCGAAAACACGGAGTGCTTAAAAGTCAGTGAAAAGCAGTAACCGTTGTCAGAATTCAAATAACATTGGAGTGGACATCCTCATGGTCCATAGGTAATGCGAAATACCGCAAACACGGAGTGCTTAAAAGTCAGTGAAAAGCAGTAACCGTTGTCAGAATTCAAATATTACTTGTGTAAAAGAGATAGAACTTTTGCAGGTGCATGAAGTGAGTTGCGCTAAATGGCTTATTTACATTAATGGGGCTGGACCATTAACAACAGGACTGAAGTTTGAAATTATTTTGAGCCGATGTAGCATGACTTTATTCTGATAGAATCTGTCATTTCAGGGCTATTGGCCCTTTGATTGGTATAGTAATAGGATTTGATATGTTGATCAATCTTATGATAGTTACGTTATGTTGCATTTATAATTGACAGATTTAGGTCCATTTAGGGTTGATCTATTACTCAAGAATTGTAACTGCTTTGGCCTTGATATTTCATATATAGGTAGAAAATAAAAGAAATAGCAGACCTATTATTTTGCTTCTTTTCACTGGCCTTGTTAGGGTCAGCCATATAGTTGGGGGCATAGTGTGTTAAAACACATTTTCTAGTTTGGTAGAACTTTTCCCATTTCGGACATAGGCATTTTGTGTACGAAGAAGCTATGGAATAAGTTTGTGAACAAAAAATTTGAAGAAGTGCTAAGCTATGTTCCTGTATATATTTAACATACAGTTACAGGCTACATCTGATGTAGGTGAACCGCTTAAAAGCCTTTTCTGACTTAAACATTATGGGATGAACCTTCTTTAGAGGCAACCATACGGTTGGAGGCATAGTGTTTCGTAAGCACATTTTCTAGTTTATTTATTTTATTATTTTTTGTAAGTTTAAACGGATCATTGAGGTTTAAATTTAACAAGCAATGACATAATTCATTATAATCTAGTCCATCTGAAATTATTTTGTTTACATTTGGTTATCCGGTCTTTAAATGTGGTCTGGTTTGTCTTCTAGCGTGGTCTTTCTGGTCCTGAAACGTGGTCCGTTGTGTCCTGAAACGTGGTCCGTTTTGTCCTGAAATGTGGTCAGTTTTTGTCCTACCCGTGGTCCGTTCTGTCTGGTCCGGTTTGTCCATGGCCCGTTTTGTCCGAGTACCGGTTCCTAGTACCGGGACGGAATACCGGAATTTATCCCTGTTTGTTTACAATTAAATAACCAGTCCAACACGAAAAAACCCAACAAATATTTATATTTTATTTTTTTGACAATCAAACTCATCAGGATGTAGAATAAGATGTCAAATGCAGGTGATTATTACATAAATGAGACGCTATGAAGTCTAAATGGTGTGTCAATGAAGATAACCTACGATTTGGTTGTAATTCTTAAATGTCATTAGTTTTCGTGACAAGTTCGTCCCATCATTTAGCAGAAATAATAGTCGTAGGGGGCGCTGCGTCAAGGTAGGTAACTCCAGTCGTTTCTTGGCAGATTTTTTTCAAACCGAAGGTAGGTATAAAACAGGTGGTTAATCTGAAGATCGGTAATTATTTTCGCTATAAATCTTGTTAGTGTCTATGCCTGTTTATGTGTTGGGTAAGTTCTACATTCCATGACACATAATTTCGTGATTTTAACTGTGCTAATTTCCTTGTTCCAGGATTCCGTACCGTTCCGGAAATAGGATTATGTCCCTTTCATATGTTAGGTATGTTTTGAAAGTTGAAACTATTTTTCTAATTTCGCCGTTTTTAGCGCGTTAATAAGCGTGTTTCTGGAATTTTCTCCCTCAAGAGAAGGACAACAACCATTACTAACGTTTTGGGTCATTGAATTTGGTCATTCAAAGTGGACAAAGTGGACAGGTAAATTCACAGGTGGATGACCTTACTATGCATACTGTGCATGATTTTCTCAAGACCATGTTTGGGAGCAATATGAATTTATAACAGGATATAACCAGAAAAGTGAGTTTTGTGCTGATATTACTCCCCCTGTTTTCTGCCAGTTTTTGGAGTGTTTACTTTGTATCTAAGGGTTTCCAAGGGCCCAAAAAGGACATTTGAAAGGATCCAATGAAGTGCTCAGTGGTAATTATGTGCTTTCTATGGTCATGTGATATCATTTCTGTTTATATTTTGTAGGAAATTTTGCATCCTATTTTTAAGTACAAGTCCCTACATCATTGTTCGAACCCATTAAGTAACTTACCTTTACACTAGTAAGGCCCCAGTTGGAGTACGCTTCAACAGTATGGTCCCCCCACACTGCCACTGATATACATAAAGTGGAAGCGGTCCAAAGAAGGGCTGCCAGGTGGGCAACAAGAGATTATAACTACACATCCAGCGTCACTGCTATGTTGAAGGACCTAAATTGGCGCCCCCTAGACCAACGACGTATAGATTGCCGTCTTATAATGATGTAAAAGGTCACATATGACCTTGTTGCCATTCCTGCATCTGAGTACCTTGTTCGCAACACTAGACAGTCAAGACATATTCATCCACTTTCATATCGACAAATCCCAACTTATAAAGACTACTACAGGTTCACATTCTTCCCTAGGACTATCATCCATTGGAATGCCCTCCCACCCTACATACCGGTCCTTCCTACCTTGGTGCAGTTCAGCAGTGCTGTCTGCCAGGTGATCCATGTCTCTCCCTAAACACCAATTTCTGTTTTTATCTTTTAACTATACTAACACTCTTTATCGCACTGTACAAACTCATTTCACACACTTTCCTATACATTTGTTCCAGCTAACCCCCTTCAGCACTTGGTTCGCCGGAACTCGTCTGTTGTCCCCCTCGGGGGTTGAGACGTAACGGAAGATAGATAGATAGATTTATTTCACTGATTGGTGCCAAGATTGAGTCCCAAAGGTCATTTTTGTCGAGCCCACTTGCGGTGAGCGAGACATAGAGCAATGGAAGGTATTATCGACAGGTAGTTATCGACACCCCCCTTGTGAACTTTTCCATTTCTTGACATCTTTCTGTAAATAAGGCATTATAGTGTTGCAATTTCATTTAGCTTTATGTATTAGTGCAAAAAATGCTAGAAAGTTATGGGTTTGGAGAAAAAATAGACATTTGTTGGTGTGCTAATGAAATAATGTGCCTTTTATGCATGGCTATAAGGGGAGGTCACTTAGACATATTGTTATTTTCACTCACATAAAGTGCTTTCATGTAGTTTTATTCCATAAACTAGATCACCATGGAGAATATTAAGAGCAGACATGGTTACTCTCTTCAAAACCATAAATGGTTCTGTGACCTCCAGGGTGTCGATAACTACTTCCCTAAATGCAGCATGGCAGTAATTATCAACACCCCAAAATTAAATGTCTCAAAAATGCACAGTTTCTAAAAAATAGATCAGAAAAATAGTTTATTTTCGAGTAAAATTATCTCAAAAAGCAAACAAAACATCACCAAATCTACAATGTTTAATTTTACCTTTGTAAGATTTTTTTATATTTTAAGGGTAAAAACTGGAAAAAATCCACAATTTTTACAGCTACTTTTTCATATTTTTGCATATTTTCAGTCTGAGAGTGTAAAAATCAGATATATTGGGATTTTATGTTTGAATTTAGAGCAAATCTTTCAATCATTATGTACACTAAATGGTCATAGCATAATTTTAAGAGAAATTGTATCAAATCATCATTATTTTTTCCATTATCATTTAGGGGTAAATGGGGTGTTGATAACTGCATACGGGTGTTGATAACTGCTACCCTCCGGTACATGGCATGAGGCAAACGTTATTTTTGAAATATAAACAATAATCTAAAGAGTTCCTTCTCATCATCTTGGTAGATAATTGTGTTAATAAAAAACAGGTCAATCCAATATGAATCTTACAAAGGTATCTGTTAAAAACCAAATAGTAGCTTAAGGTGTCGATAATACCTTCCGTTGCTCTACTAGTTGTTACAACTTCAGTTTTGTGTTACTCTCTTGTTCACACACTCCAGCAAGTGGTTTTTCGAAGTTTATACTTATAGGACAAAGAAACAGCAAATTCCACTTACATGGTTCAGTTTACTACCATTTCTCATAGTCAGATTTGTCCAGTAGAGTTTTTGAAATTCATTGGCATGCTCTCAAGCTTGGAAAGTTCTTTCTTGCAATGTATTTTTTCAGTTTCAAAATGGTGGCCTCAAGATAACCAGCCCCCATTATTGCTGTAGGGGTGGCATGTATTCTAGAAAATTACCATTTCATATAAAATTAACACGAAATCAGTTCAGACGAATTTATTCTTATATCTTATAGCAGTTATTTTCATAAGTAATATCTTTTTGGAAAACAAAGGATGCATAAGTGTAGCTACACTGCAAGCAACCCTTTGCTGAAATGATCATATTCCAAAACAGATCAGGTGATTAGTGATGACATCATTTCTGTTGTGATGTCATAATGGGTGATTCCCAGCTTAATTAAATGAACCTCATCAAAGGCTGGAAACCAGAAGGAATATTTTTACTATTGGAAAACCCACCTCCAAACAAAAAATGATAAAAATAGACAAAAGAGGTCATGCAATATGCTGCAAGTCAACTATTTAGCTATGAGAAATGGTTTTGGGTATGTTAAACCTAAAATTTTGATATTTAAGCATCTTTAAAGAAAAAGGTTCCGTTAAAAACCACTTGCTGTCCTCGGAGTGCCTCAACAAGAGAGTAGTGCGTGCGTTAGTGTGTCCGTCCGGATTGGATTTGTCCGGGCCATAACTTCTGCATTTGCAGATGGATTTCAAAATAATTTGGCACAATTGCTCTCCTTGATGAGTAGAAGTGCCATTTGAAACATTTACTCAGGTAGGTCCAAGGTCAAAGTCACACTTGAAGGTCAAATGATAAAATGGCCATAAATTGAGCTTGTCCGAGCCATTGCTTCTACATTTATGCATGTATTTCAAAATAATTTGGCACAATTGTTCTCCTTGATGAGTAGAAGTGCCATTTGAAACATTTATTTGGATAAGTCCAAGGTCAAGGTCACACTTGAAGGTCAAATGATAAAATGGCCATAAATTGAGCTTGTCCGAGCCATTACTTCTACATTTATGCATGGATTTCAAAATAATTTGGCACAATTGTTCTCCTTGATGAGTTGAAGTGCCATTTGAAACATTGGTTCAGGTAGGTCCAAGGTCAAGGTCACTCTTGAAGGTCAAATGATAAACTGGTCATAAATTGAGCTAGTCTGAGCCATTACTTTATGCATGGATTTCAGAATAGTTTTGAACAATTGTTCTCCTTGATGAGTAGAAGTGCCATTTGAAACATTTGTTCAAGAAGGTCAAGGTTGCACTTGAAGGTCAAATGATAAAATCGTCATAAGTTGAGCTTGTCTCAGCCATTATTCTACATTTACGCATGGATTTCAAAATAATTTTGTACAATTGTTGTTCTTGATAAGTGGAAGTGTCAAGTGAAGTATTTGTTATGCTATGTCCAAGGTCAAGGTCACACTTGAAGGTCAGATAAATAGAGCTTGTGTAGGTCATCACTTCTACCTATTTTCCTTTGTGAAAATGTAAAAAAAAGAAAAGAAATATGCTGTCTAAACATTATGTTGTTTGGCTTCTTTCTAGAGTCTGAGTGAAATAGTAACTTAGTTTTGACATAATTATAGGTCACTATCGCAAACAGCGGGCTCGACAAGTTGTCCCTGGACAACCTTCTAGTTAAATTTCCTAGTGAGATTGTTTGGGGTCAAGCAGAAACGTAAGTTATGGCCCCTAATTAGAAATATTATGGCATATTTGGATTCGGAGGATAAACATAACCTTTTGTCAGACAGACAGCATGTGTTTCAGAAAGAAACATAGTTGCAAAACAGTTGATCATGGTTATAAATGACTGGGCTAAAATTTTAGACCTTAAGTGCCCTTTTTGTGAAGATTCACCTATCAAAGTGCCCTTTTCAGAGAAATTTTTCCATGCCCTTTTTCATTTCTGGGATAAACACTGAATATAGATTTACCGATAGGCAATAGATTAATGGGTGTAGAAAGTAAATGAAATGCTTAGGGCTAAACAGTAATGTTTATCTCTCTCTTTTTTATAATTTTTGTCTGATTTAGCAAGAAAAATTCTCACTCTTAACACTACTCGGATGCCTGGGCATCCACCAAGTCTGATCAGACACTTTGCTAAGCGCTTAAAGTGTAGCTAAGCGTCTAAGCTACCTCCATGCGGACAGGGAAGACTCTGATCAGACTGGGCGGATGCCCAGGCTGATCTTAGTTTGTGCTGGGAGCACAACCACTTTTGTTGGTTTTGTTGTGTAGCGGCTCACTTTATTTTTCAGGAACTGCAGTATGGCTGGTTATTGTGGCTTGCCTTTGGGGAGGCACCAATCCATTTATAAAGCGAGGTAGTCAGGGCATAGAAAAAGTTAAATCATCTACAGCAGTTGGACAGTTCTTTGCAGAGTTATGGTTCTTGGCTACTAATTGGAAGGTATAAAGTGTCTGATGTATTCATTTTGGCCCGATTAACTGATTAGATTTTAGGGAGATAGGTGACAGGGTGCAATTATCCCAACCTTGGGGGACCCGGCAAGGGTCCCTAACGGGTAACAGTGTCAATCCCCACTTAGGTTTAAGGTCAAATTAAGGGACCTCAACCCTGTTCCCAATTAAGAGGTAACAGGGAGAGGATTACATTTAAGGGCGAGCAACAAAGGGACCCTATACGGGTCCTTAGTAATCTTAAGGGCTATAGTGGCCTTTGGCCACTTGACCTGAGATTTGTGCAGCGCTGCCTCTGGGAGCGGCCTCGGGCCTGGTGGTTCCCTGGGTGTTGCCGCAGGGGTTGGCTTTCATGGCGCCCCCCTCCATTTCCTGGACTCTGCTAATGTATTCCTTTTCCACTCATGCAGCAGCCGTAGGGCCTCAATGAGCAGGACTGAGGGACGAATCTGACTAACGATTGACAATCATGGACGGACAATTGGCGCCCCGTTACTGCGGCTATGGATTCGTTCCGCTGAGGTGCGGGGGCAACGTCGATGTGAGAATTGAAATACTACTACTGTTTGATGTATTTAGATCTTTATGTGGGGTTTCATAGTTTCTTTTGTTCTTCATAAACCATATGCAGAAGCTGACTTTACAGAATTTAGCAGCAGAGTGAGGCTAATTATGCCAATGCTTTTGGCAGGATTGTCATTTTGGCCACACTCAGTCAGAGTGAAGAAATCAGAGCATACTGGTAATTGCTTGTTCTTATAACAAGAGTTGGATTTGGTTGGTTGGTTGTTTTGGATTTAACGGCTCTTTGAGACAGTATTTCAGTCTATGTCGAGCGACCTCCCAAGAGAGAGGAAGAAAGAAAAGAGATATGATAGGTGAGAGAAAAAACATTCAAAATCAAGATCAAGCAAGAGAATGCAACTTTTTCCTACATGTATACCGCCGAAATTGACCTTGAACACATGCTTCGCCGTACTAAACGAATATCTGGAAAAATGCTATACCATGTGCCTAATCTTTTAATGTGCGGAAGAAGCAATCTGTATGTGACAAAATAGCATTCTTATAATTTACAAAGATAGTTTTCAGAGAAAAAAAATAACCCAGACTTCGAGCCAATGTCAGCTTTGTTTACGGTATATTACCTTTTTGACTTCCATTCTGCAAAACCTAAACTCCTCACATGGGTTGGCATTCTGAACCGTGGTTTCACCTGCAAGCCATTGGTAGCTGTGTTTAATAGTTACCATATTTCTATGGTTATAATATGGCTTTCCCTTTGAAAACAATCCCAGAAATCCAAAGCCACCATATAAGATGGATCTAGATGTTAGGGATTGTTATTGAAGAGGAAAACCCACCTTAACCCATTACTGCCTAGTGGACTCTTCTGTCTGTATATATTGGACAAGTCCATTTGTCATTTAAGGGGTGTCAGGTTTAGTTTATATTTCGATTTTTTGTTTTATTTTGAGGAAAAATACCCATTTGTTGTATGCAAAAAGTGTAGACCCAGCTCAGACGCCGCGTTTGCGGCATCTGAGCTGGGTCTGCACTGTTTGCCTATATCCCAATTTTGGGGCGCTAGGCATTAATGGGTTAAAACGGAACTTCATGAGACCGATATAGACATTTTGGGGTCATTCGAGAGATAGTCAAACACGGTTTTACAACTAAAAAAATTTACATGTATTGTTTTCCTGTTGTTTTGCAGTATTTGTTGCCATTCCTTATCAACCAGAGTGGATCAGTGGTCTATTACATAACCCTAGCATCAGCAGGTATATTTCAGAGCTCTAGATAAGAGGGAGTATTTGTTGATAATTAGGGATAATTTTTGCTAATTCTGCGTACAAACATAATAAATTATGTTGTGACCCCTCATCTGAACTGTCTCGTCGATATATGGTTTCAATGAGAATAAAAAAATTATCCCTCAATTATCATCAAATACCCCTCTTATCTAGAGCTCTGATATTTTCCAAGCTTTGAATTAGGACACCTGTAATAATTACTGCAAGTTCCAGTATAAATAAAAATCCAACCTGTTCAATTTTCAAGACAGTTGGCAACTGTCTTGAAAATTGAACAGGTTGGAATTTTTTTCAGTGCAGTTATTGGTCTAAAATATGCAGATGGAATTGCAAACTATGTAGTCCCTGATCAAACTCCTCCTTCAAGGTATCTGCACTGTTTCATTAGCCCTATCTGTCCCAAGATAAAGAATTATATGTTCTATATAAAGTAATCTTTTAAAAAATTAATACGATTATACTGCTTAGAAGGAGCAGTCAGATTGGCCTCTACTTTGTTGGTCCAGATATTTTTGACTGACTACTGGTCATAGGGCTTCGACTGTTATCAAACATTAAAATACACACCCAAAGAGTATAGTGTAGCTCAGTAGGTTAAGCTCTGGCTTGCCGACCTAGCGGTCCCATGTTCGAGATCAGCTTGAGGTGGAAATCTTTCCAATCATTAACAGGGTTCCACTGCACACACCCTTTCATTTTCACCCTCCCATTTTCCTGATATGACTGAAATACTGTTAAAAAGGATGTAAAATTGAAAGTCATTCATGGATGCATCCATCTTTCTGATAAGGAATGTAGTTAAGGGTAATTTAAGATATGATATGTGAAAGCAAATCATATTTTATGCCTCTGGTAGGGAAGTCCAAGAGCTCATAGGGTGGGGTAAAGATGATATAATTTTTCAAAACCAAATGGTTAGAACATTTAAAATGGCTCTACATATTTTATGCATAAATTGTTTTTGTTTCAAACATGTATTTTGAATAATTGCATTCAACTAAGATATACTGACTTAGCATTTCTGGAGAAAATGTTAGTTTAATTTAATAGACTTTTGTTGTAAAAGTATGCCATAAAAACATACAATGACAGCTTTTTTTGGTAAACTTTTGCTCTTCTGTGGTAGCCAGTATGTTGATTAAATCTTAGTGTCAAATAAACAGATGATGAAATTTACTTGCAAAATTTACATCTGCAAAATTTTGTCTTCAAAATTTCAAAACTGTTTCATTTTCATCCATGAAAAATTCAAAGACTAGAGGGCAGATCCAGATGCAGTGGCTCAATATGAGCCGCCTCATCTGGATCCACACTGTTAGCATATTCAGCTATTTTCATTTTTGGCACTCTAAGTGTTGATGATGGCGGTAGAATATGTCTGTTGATTTCATTTCAGATTTGTCACTAGCAGTCCCTATCACCAACTCACTCACATTTATATTCACGTCAATATCAGGGAGATTATTAGGAGAGCAGGCTCCGTCAAGAAGTAAGTTGTGAGGAACCTTTGGTGGGAGAGTTCCGAGATAATCTTTTCAGTTTGACTTCAAGTGAATAGATACACTTTCAAGGGAAGCAGCTCAGACAAAACTCTAGATAAGAGGGAGTATCTGGTGATAATTAGGGATAACTTTTATTAATTCTGCCTAAAAACATATGTTGTGACCCCTCATCTGAACCGTCTCGATGAGACGGTTCAGATGAGGGGTCACAACATATGGTTTCAATGAGAAATAAAAATAATTATCCCTCAATTATCATCAAGTAGCCCTCTTATCTAGAGCTCTGGAGACTCAGCCATTTTCACTTTTGCTACCCTTCTCGGGTGTGTCAGGTCTTAACAGAAAAAATTTGCTCCGGGAAGAGCAGAATAGTTTCTTTAAGAGTAGACCCCATTTTGGAAGGACTGCATTCTCCAGGGAAGCAAACAGGAAGGTCACAAAAGTTGTCCCCCATTGTAAAAATGGAGGAAGAGTATGGATGTGTGCCCATACACCTTAATCAAAAGTTTCATAATAAACTGGTTTCACTGACTTATTTGAAAATATGCAATATGTAAACTTTAATAGGAAATGATGGCAATACCTTTATGATGGTCATTTATTCATTTTCAAGGGAAAAGAGGTAAAGGCTATATCATGAAAGCCTACTAAAACCTACTTCCGCTGATTCAAGAAGGGCAGTTGTCAGTTACTGGCGAAAGCATGTGCACTTAGTACTGGTTAACTGCTTAGGAGGTCCAAGCCTGCCCTGGAATAGTGTGGTTAGGTTAACTGACCGTCCCGACATGACCATAGTTGTTTACCGTGGACGTTAAGCATCAAATCAATCAAAAACCTACTAAAACCAGTCATTGAAAACCGTTACTCATCAAGAAAGTCATAATGTTAGGTTCACACACCATTCCTGGTTCAGTCTAGCTTTAGTTCTATCCATTGTTTCATGTTTCCAATTTATGCAAGGACACAGTATGGGATTTTACCCAGGCACAAGTTTCTGTGATTGGGCATTTTAGTTCTTCTAGCAGACAATGATATCTCAGTGCAAAATTTTTACAGACTCGTCTGTTCTTAATGCCTAAATTTTCAACAAAAGACTTTTTGTAGCTAAAGACTTTTTGTAGCTAGATACCGTACAATGGGAAATTTTCGCGTCGCCTAATTTTCACGGAATTTCGCGGTCGGTAGCGACCCGCGAAAATTAAACTCCGCGAAATATTTTCCAAGTTTGTACAAAGTAGTAATAAATTTGAATCGTCCAAACATATGGTTTGTGGTATTCAAAGCGCGCCACAAAACCTTAAGAGTCGGTAGCTATAGAGCTATTTTTTTCAGCGCAATTATATCAGCTGCTAATTAGCAGATAATTAAACATTAAACAGGCTAACCGACTCTTGTACCTGATTATGCAAGTACAATTGAATTACTTTCAATTAGCTGTGAGTTCTGTTTACTTTTATCCTGAACAATAGCCATATTATCAGTTGCTCCCATATTTCAGTTCACTGTTTCTGTGTACTAAACATTGATTTGTACAAATGTCAATCTTACGTTTTTTGTGAAAAAAAAAGATGGGTATCCTCCCAAACCCAAAAGGAGCCGATGCTATCTAAACAAATGTGTTCATAACAAAGTGATTATAGTTTCATTACGTTTCTCTCTCCTTGTACTTCTTGATTTTTCAGTTAAACCAATATTTTACAGTTTTTAACACTATTTTTATTTTTGTGGATATTCACATCTGCGAAAATTAAAAACCATGAAAATTAATCTTCATGTTTTGGGGGCAAATCCGCAAAAATTTGGTGACGCGAAAATTTTCCATTATACAGTATGTTTGAAATATTTTCTAAGATAAATAATTGTAATGACAGTTGTTTTGTTCCCAATACCCGTAAAAACTCTATATATTGGGACAGTTAGGTCTGACAAAATAGTGCAAACCCAGATCAGACTGCTGCTCAAGGAACAGTCTGATCAGGGTTTACACTATTTTCCATCCCATTTGCATTTTTAGCTCACCTGTCAAGGTGAGCTTATAGTATAGACTTGGTCCGTCGTCGGCGGCGTCGGCGTCCACAATTTTAAACATCTTCTTCTCAGAAACCACTGGGTGGATTGAAGCCAAATTTCATATGGAGCCTTAACAGGATGGGGGAACGAAAGTTTATATATTTGGTCCAGGTCACATGACCAAGATGGCCGCCATGCCCATATATGGTGAAAACCCTTCAAAAAATCTTCTTCTCCAGAACCAAAAGGCCTATGACTTTGAAACTTGGTATGTAGCATCGGGCATGCAGGCCCATCATAAATTATATAAATCATGACCTTGTGATGACCTTGACCTAATTTATGACATGGTCAACTTTGGTATGTTAGGCTTTTATATGGGAAAACACTTAAACGGGGGATTTCTCAGAAACTATTTAAGTCTAAGGTACAATACTTGGTATACATGGTTGACTAAATGACCAGATGAAGATATTATGTCACTAAAGGTCAAGGTCATTCCGTCGGACCATCCGTCGTCAAGATTTTCAAACATCTTCTCCTCTGAAACCACTAGGCCGATTGAAGCCAAATTTCATATGGGGTCTCAGTGGGATGGGGGAACGAAAGTTTATATATTTGGTCCAGGTCACATGACCAAGATAGCTGCCACGCCCATATATGGTAAAAACCCTTCAAAAATCTTCTTCTCCAGAACCAAAAGGCCTATGACCTTGAAACTTGGTATGTAGCATCGGGCATGCGGGCCAATCATACTCTATACAAATCATGATCTTGCGTTGACCTTGACCTAATTTACGGGATGGTCAACTTCGGTACGTTAGGCTTTTATATGGGAAAACGCTTAAACAGTGGATTTCTCAGAAACTATTTAAGTATTAGGTACAATACTTGGTATACATGGTCGACTAAATGACCAGATGAAGATATTATGTCACTAAAGGTCAAGGTCATTCCGTCGGAACATCTGTCGTCAAGATTTTCAAACATCTTCTCCTCTGAAACCACTGGGCCGATTGAAGCTAAATTTCATATGGAGTCTCAGTGGGATGGGGGAACGAAAGTCTATACCCGGGGTCTGGGTCACATGACCAAGATGGCCACCATGCCCATATATGGTAAAAACCCTTCGAAAATCTTCTTCTCTAGAACCAAAAGGCCTATGACCTTGAAACTTGGTATGTAGCATCGGGCATGCTGGCCCATCATAGTTTATACAAATGATGACCATGTGTTGACCTTGAATTTATTGACGACATGGTCAACTTTGGTATGTTAGGCTTTTTTATGGGAAAACGCTTATACAGTGGATTTCTCAGAAACTATTTAAGTCTAAGTACAATACATGGTATATATGGTCAACTAAATGACCAGATGAAGATGTTATGTCACTGAAAGGTCAAGGTCATCTTGTCGGTCTGTCTGTCGTCAAGATTTTCAAAACATCTACTCCTCTGAAACCACTGGTCTGATTGAAGCGAAATTTCATATGGAGTCTAAGTGTGATTAGGGACTAAAAGTTTGTTCTCAGGGTCTTGACCAAGATGGCCGCCATGCCCGTATATGGTAAAAACCCTTCAAAATCTTCTTCTCCAGAACCAAAAGGTGTATGACCTTGAAACTTGGTATGTAGCTTTGGGCACTCAAGTCCATCATAGTTTATACAAATGATCGTGCGTTGACCTTGACCTAATTTATGACACTGTCAACTTTGGTACATTATGTAGGCTTTTATATGGGAAAATGCTTAAACAGTGGATTTTTCAGAAACTATTTAAGTCCAAGGTGCAATATTTGGTATATATGGTTGACTAAATGACCAGATGAAGATATTGTGTCGTTAAAGGTCAAGGTCATTCTTTGACTTTTGTACAAGGTCATTGAGATTCTGTCACCGGTCAACATTTTCAAACATCTTCTCAGTGGCCACTAGGGTCAATTGAAGCCATATTTCATATGGAGCTTCACCGGCTTAAAGGAACCATAGTTTGTTCAGATGGTCTTGGTCACTTGACCAAGATGGCCACCATGCCCATATATGGTAAAAACTCTTCAAACGTCTTTTTCTCGAGAACCGAAAGGCCTATAACCTTGAAACTTGGTACCGGTATGTAGCATTGGGCACTCAGGCCCATCATAGTTTATACAAATGATTACTGTGTTTCATATATTATGGAGCTTTAATACTGGGTCAAAGGAATCAAAGTTTGTTCAGATGGTCATGGTCGTATGAACATGGTGGATATAGAATTGGGACTCAACATTAATCCCCAAGGGAGGGGGGTTATCTGCCCCTGCCCTGGTGCTATATACATGTATAAAAGCATTAAAATATATACCAGGACCAAGTGGCAGGTGAGCTACAGGACCATAAGTCCTCTTGTTTGGACATATTACTGCACTGTACAACCAAACTCTTCCAATTTTAGGACAATTATGGTAATTATTTTTGATGTCCCAATATTTAGAATTTTTACGGTAATTTGGTAGTCAAGTCTTGTTTGCTGCTATGCTACTATCCAGATGCTACATGGTTGTCTGCAATCTTGCGCAAAAACTTTTTCATGCATCAGTACACTGAAACCAAGATATTGAGGATCTTACATGAGTGCCATGTATTATTAAATTTATTAAACGAGTTGGGGAAAAAGATAAGATGCGAGGCTATGCCGAGCATCTTATCGGTTTTTGCCAACAAGTTTCATCAATTCAATAATACAGGAGCACGAATGCAAGATTCTATTTATCATATGACACTAAAATCGCACTTTATTAGCAAATTTTGCCCTAAAATGTCACGATTTCGCCATTAGACAACGCGACGTTTTATGGACGTCAACGCATAACGCTACAATGTAATTTGCGTACTTAATCCACTAGTGGATTATCGTTTTTAGCTCGCCTGAACGAAAGTTCAGGAAGAGCTATTGTTGTCACCACGGCGTCGGCGTCCGCGTCCGCTTCCACGTCCGCGTCGGCGTTCGGATTGGATGTTTTGGTTAAAGTTTTTTAAAGACCTATATCTCCTTAACCCATGGATGGATTGTTTTGATACTTGCACTGTAGTTAGATATTGGTCTAAGGTTCAACAGGGTACCACCCCCACCCCACTCCATGACCTTGATGTCAAGGTCATGGACTTAGAAAATTGTAGTTTTTTGAACTGGATGTTTTGGTTAAAGTTTTATAAAGCCCAATATCTCCTTAACTCATGGATGGATTCCTTTGATACTTGCACTAAAGTTAGATATTGGTCTAAAGTTTTCGAAGGTACTACCCCCACCCCCCTTTGTGACCTTGATGTCAAGGTCATGGACTTAGAATACTGTCTTTTTATTGATTGGATGTTTTGGTTAAAGTTTTTTAAAGACACATATCTCCTGAACCCATAAATGAATTCTTTTTATATTTGCACTGTAGTTAGATCTACAGAGTACTACCCCAACCCCGCTCAGTGATCTTGATGTCAAGGTCAGGGACTTAGGAAATTTTTGTCTTTTTTAAAGTTTTGTAATTGCATACTGATTCATAATGCTTTGTAGAGATTTAGTTTATACTTGAACTGATGTTAGACTCTTTTTTGAGTTTTCACAAAACACCTTATACTTACCCCACTGGATGACCTTGAAGTCAAGGTCATCGACTTAGAATTTTGTCTTAAAGATTTTGGTTAAAGTTTAATATTTATGAAGACATAATTTCACAGTGCCACGATGATGGACTCAGTTGATACTAATACTTGGACTGATGTTAGATAATGGTTCAGGGTTTTGATACATCCTAGCCCCCCCCCTACAAGTCAGTTTCTTTTTACCTCGAGCTCATGGACTTTGAAATTTCATTTCATTTTTTTTATTTTAATTTTATTTTAAGACTTATTTCTGAGATAGCTTTTGTTTATAAATGTATAAATGTGTTTTCATTATGGACATGCTTGCATGAAGTTTTATGCATAGCAGTCCACATAGCCCCCCCCCCCACCCACCCCCCGCCCCCCACACCCACCCCTCCCCCTCCCCCTACCCGTTAATTTTTTTTACCTCAAGCTCATAGACTTTGAAATTTCATTTCATTTTGATTTTATTTTAATTTTATTTTAAGACTTATATGTATTTCTGAGATAGCTTTTGTTTATAAATGTATAAATGTGTTTTCATTATGGACATGCTTGCATGAAGTTTTTAATTTTATTTTAAGACTTATTTCTTAGATACTAGATAGCTTTTGTTTATAAATGAGTTGTCATTATGGACATGCTTGCATGAAGTTTTATGCATAGCAGTCCACACCACCATAGCGGCTGTGTGATAGGCAAGCACCAATTCAGGCGAGCTATGCTGTCAGGCGACAGCTCTTGTTAATACACGGCTTTATTACACTCTCAGATGCTACGTCATATGATAAAACACTATCTTGTGATACTTTCTGAATTAGATTAAAAAACATGACAGCTTCCATTGAAACGATATGTGACCAAACTCTTTCTGAACATCAAAATAATGGGTAGGACAAAAACTGATACTGCTTAGTGAACACATGAAAACACACAGAAAACACACACTGTGTGTTTGCTGTAGAATAAAATTTTGACATTTTGAATCTTACCGGTACTTTCATCAAATTTTTGTCTTTTTTCAGCGACATTGGTTGGAATGGGTCTGGTGATATCCGGAGTTCTTCTGTGTGTGATGGATAAAGTGTAGCTACGTCGAGCTGCTCAGGGTTTACCTGAATGCTTGAACAATGAGAGCATGCATGCTCCAGATAAGAAGGAGTAATATGGATAATTCTTAAACAATTTTCTGTATCAAAAAAACATATGTTGTGACTCCTCATTAGGACTGTCTCAACAGGGCGGTTCTAATAAGGGGTTAAAATGTGTTTTTATGCAAAGATATGGAAAATTACCCATAAATTATACCTTTTACCTCTTTTTATCTGGAGCACGTGGGAAGGCCTTTTCTTGAAGAAATTGGACTTGAAAAGATTTCTTACAAAACGGTAAAATAGGACAGTGATTCTGAGCTGGGACATTATTTGCACACAGTTCTGGTGAGATAGCAGCATGGATGAATACAGGTTGTCAGCTTCATATATTATGAAGAGCATTTGAGACATAAAAGGCCCTGGCATCATAGCGCAGTCGGTAGCACGTCTGCCTCAAGAGTCGAAGGTTCGGGGTTGGATACCTGGTCTGGCCACATACTTTATTTTCTCCTTCGGCTGATTCAAGAAGGGCAGTTGTCAGTTACTGGTGAAAGTATTTGCACTTAGTACTGGTTAACCGCTTAGGAGGTCAAAAAATAAGCCTGCCCAGGAATAGTGTGGTTTGGCTAACTGACCATCCCTACAAGACCAGAGCTGTTACTGTGGACGTTAAGCAATAAAACAAACAAATTTGAGACATAAAAGCTTTATAATATGATAGGTGTGTGTTATCTAAGTACTCCTGCACAAACACATACCTGCCAACCATTATGCTTTTGGCATTATCGTTATGCTAAAATGGGCAAAGTTACACCTTACGCTGAGACCAGAATTTTTTATGTATTTTTCACAAAACAATGAAAAAACATATTTGGTCATTGTATATCCTACTGCCCTTGTAACGTGACCTACTTGGAAACTTTAGGTATATAAAACTTTCCATAATTTGAACCAAGCACAGTAAGCCAGCACTTCAGGTGTATTGGTACACTTTTAGGGCAAGCAACTTTGTCTTTTTAATTTTCCTTCCTTCATAATAGGGGTCAACTCTTAAAGGTAAGAGTTTGCTCCTCCTGGAGTAACTGCTTTTATCATATGATGTCGCATCTGAGAGTGTAATAAAACCATGCATTAAAAACGATAATCAACTAGTGGATTAAATATGCAAATTACGTTGTTACTTTATGCGTTGATGTCCATAAAAACGTTGTGTTTTCTAATGGCGAAGTTTTGATGTTTTAGTGCAAAATTTGCTAATAAAATGTGATTTAAGTGTCATGTGATAAATAGAATCTTACATTTGTGCTCCTGTATTATTGAATTTATCAAACTTGCTGGAGAAAACCGATAAGATGCTCGGCATAGCCTCACATCTTCACCTTTTTCCCCAACTTGTTTAATAGACTTGGCATAGCCTCACATCCTAACTTTTTCCCCAACTTGTTAAATAAATTCAATCATATATGAGCACTCATGTAAGATCCTCTATTTCTTTAAGAGTAGAATCTGTTAAGAAAGGGGTCATCATCCAGGAAATCAAACAGGAAGTCACAGAAGTTGTTCCCCTTTGTAAATATGGCAGACAAACAATACAGAATAAAATGACTTGAGAATAATTATTTGTTTGAGAAAATCTGAAGTTTCTATTGAAAGAAATTCAGTTTGTAATGTCACTGAAAAATTGGCAGATCATGGCAAGCATTGTATGCCATGCTCCTGTACGAATGATGTCATAAATCTGTTACCATAGCAACTAAGAGTTCATATTGTTGTGTAAGTGATGTCATGGAGAGGTCATTCTGCCAAGGTACCAAGCACAACAGTTGGTAATTCCATAGTTGCTAGTATGGTAGCATATCTATGGTGCTATCTCACTTATAATTCGAGAGGAGCATGGCAAACAATGTATGCCATGCTCCTCCCGAATTATAAGTGAGATACTACCCAAAATTCTGACAATGGAGAATAGTAACATATCTATGGTGTCGGTGACTGTATTTACCGAAACGTACCGAAATACCGAAACGAACTAGAAATACCGAAACGAACAATTAAATATATAGGGAAATGGCGTTTCAGTATTTGATTGTTTGTACAGGTACAGAATAGGTGTCAAAGAATGTTTTTACAGGTAATAGAAAGGTGTTAGGATGTTTTCACAAGTACAATATAAGGAGATTGAAGGAGCCTTATTAAAGGTGATCTTTTTGTCCTGAAGCTATTACTTTATAAAGGATAGATAGATAGATAGATAGATACTAAGTGTATTTTTGCTGAAATTATTTGATAAATAGCTTTTTTTCGATCACTATACACAAAAAGTTGGAACAAAATTGTATAATTATACTAACGTAAGGGTTCATTCATGGTGTGTTCGAATGACATAAACTCAGATGAGACTGCGCGAATGTTGTTCACACACGCATTCAGAACATTTTTTTGTGTATCCCAGCGACATCAGTTTCAGAGCCCTTAAGATCAAACTCAACTTCTTCAATGCATATGCAGCAAGGCTAGCCCCAAAACATATTTAAAGTCCCCTGTAATGTTTAGCCTACCATTTACTCTTGTCCTCGTGAAATATTGTATAGATTTAAAATCAGGAGTTTGTATTTGAGGAGACTACCTATTTTCACTTATCCTTCTAGCGCGGTATGTGTTTCAGAGCCCTTTATAAAATATTGAAATAAAATTTTATATGGCTTGGTGAGGAGAAAATACTGATTTCAGGAGTAAGCATATTCCTATTGACACCATTTAATAAAAGGTATCAATGATCAACCAATGTTTGTTGAGATGCTGGTAATAATTTCAGATAGCATGCCAACCTTGGAGCAATGACAGCCTTTTTTTTCAAACTTGCCAACCCCTATGCCTCAAATTGTAAATTTCTATAAAGTTCCACACTTCAATGTAAAAGATAGATATGCACATTGTGTTACAACTGGACCTGGTGACACAACTGCAAAAGAAAAACATAAGTTTGACCTTTACAACTCAGATGATAAACAAAAACAATACAACCTACCGTTACTTACTGGTACTGCTAAACACTTCTTTTGGATATAAGGACCCTCTTGTCAGAAACATTTTTGAAAAGTACTAACATATTTTCAGTGAACCTCAACTTTTGCATGACATTAAAGATATTAAGCACACCATTAACAGAAAGTAAGTTTCTCTTACAAAATTTTGCTAATTTAAAAAATTTAGGAGTCACAACAACCATAACAAAAGTGCATTAAGAAGAATGGCTATTTAAAGCATATCATATTTTGATTTTTAATTTCTTTTCTCCTAGATGATATTTTTGGCCATTCTTTATTATGGTAAGGAACAAGACCTTCTGCAGAATATAGATGTCAACAAATTTCCTCTGTGGAAATGCTCTACCATGTACAGTTTATGATTATAGTTAGGGCTCTGAAACACATACCGCGCGGAAACACATACCGGGACGATACAGCAATATTTTTATTTTTTGAAAACTATTCACAAAACGTTGGAACAACGTCTTATCATCATCATGACCGTAAGGGTCCATGCACAGTGTGTGTCTAAAAAAACAACTCAGCCTTGCCGAACATTTGCTGTTCGTATGTAGCACCTCAAAAATCTTCGGGATCATAATATATAGTGTTGGAACAACGTTGTGTCATTATCATGTCGCCGTATGGACGTTATTTTTGTCTTAGGGTGCAAATGTATGACGCGGTCTTATGACCCTTTTAACAGTATATCAGTCATATCTGGCCAATGGAAGGGTGATAATGAAAGGATGTGTTCAATGAAGCCCTGCTCACGGTTCGAAATAATTCCGGGTTCCAACTTGGGCCGATAGCATAGCAGATGAGTGATTTAACCCACTGAGCTACTGGGGCTCCACGTATCAACGTGATTTCAGTGTAATATACCCACTGTGTATCGCAAGATATATAGAGAACATTTACTGTTTGGTTTAAACAATATATATTTTAAGAAGTTATCACATACAAAATATACAGAATAAATAATCAGGAATTGGTCGGTAACTCCAAGCTTGTAAAGACCATCTCCCCAAAAGAATTTACTTTTTTGAGGTAAATACCAAATATATTGCATTGAATGCGTTGAAAATATCCACAATTTCACGAGTTCATAGCACGAGTAAAATTGCTGATATTTTCAATATATGAGGTGAAAAATTAAGTATTTACAACAAAAAAGAAAAGAAAACAATTTTCTTGTTTTTCTGTTTAGGAGAACGACGGCGGAAAACAAACTTCTTCAAAATAGCCTTTTCCTAGTCAATTCTCGTTAATTTTTCTTTTCTCAGCGCGTTAAGTGGGTGTAATAGCAGTTTGCACCTAAAAATTGTCCATAATGTCATATAAGTGAATTAATAAAAAGAAATTGGGAATTTAAGAAATCCGTTTGCAGCTGCTGTCGGATTGACTTCGCATGAAAATTAGCGTTACGCCACCTAAAAAGGTGGCGTCAAAGTGGGACGTCAGTTGCTTGATTTTGACGTGCTTTTTCAAGTTTCAAGCTAAGTTATTCTTTTTTAAGTTGTACAGATTATCATTTTAAATGTTAGTGGAATTGAAATCTTTATGGTTCAGAAATGTAGATGACATTGCAGCTGGAGGCAGAAAGGTCTCAAAACAATATTTCAGTTATCCAGATTTGATATTTTAAGCATATTCCCTGACTCTAGATAAAGTAATAGTCACTGGTATCATTGACGAGGCGGTTCTTTTCAGATGACTGCAATTTATAAGCATTTTTAATCCATCAGTAGTAGGTCATAGTTTTTAGGCTTAATCAGCAATACATGTATATCAGTTACCTCTCCATTTATACTTCTAGCATATACCACGCCCTTGGATAATGATTAGATATTAGGTAATGTGATAATTTTCTTATTTAAAATAAAACGTTCTTCATGATGAGGCGGTTCTTGTGAGATTCAAGACTTCATCAATAATGAAGAAATAGATTTTCCCCAGAATTATCACTTCATAATCATGCTCTCTCTCTTTCTCTCTCTCTCTCTCTCTGAGGCTCTGTCTCTGTCACTCACACACGGACACACACACACACACACACACACACACACACACAAGTTCTATATCAAACATTAACATAATGTTTTTTTGTTTTTTTTGATAATACAACACGTTAGACAAATGCCAGAATGAAAAATAGAAGCCGCTGACTGCATACATAGAAGTATATCTGCACTTATTGTATATATCTATATGCAATAGTATATGCACATAAATGCACATATATGGGTATGTTTTAAGCCCTTCAGATGAGTTATTAGAGAACTATTAGGATAAGTTCCAAATGATACATTTCAGGATGGCTTCATTTTACTTAAATATTTATAGATACTATGTAAGTGATATGCACACAATGATGAGACTTTCATAAAATGATAATTTCAGCACAAAAAGAGCTCCTTTAATCATTTTATCCTACCTATTGCATTTGTGAAAAACATCTTTAACACCTTTTCTATACCTATACAAACCGTCAAATACCAAAACGCTACTTCCCTATATATTTAATTGTTCGTTTCGGTATTTCTAGTTCGTTTCGGTATTTCGGTACGTTTCGGTAAATACAGTTACCCCAAGGGTGTTACCATATCTCATTTATGATGTGAGAGGAGCACGGCTTACAATGTATGCCATGCTCCTCTCAAATTACAAGTAAGATGCTACCTGAAATTCTTAAAATGGAGAAGTGTGATTTTTCGCAAACCTACAATTCATTCTCAGTTTATTTAGTTCTCTGTTAAACATGAAATTGTATCCATTCTCCTTAACCGACTGCAGTACAAAGGCTCCTTCCTGACTGAGAAGTTTATGTAAAAACTCTCTGAATGCTGGACAGTGACTATATACATCTATGTATTTATATAGGTCACTGTGCTGGATTGTGACAGCATTCTAAGGGTTTTTAAACAGGCAAAAATGGAAATCCCAGAGCTTTTTATTTTATTTCTCAAAGAAAACATTTGTTGTGACCCCTCATTAGGATCGTCTTGGTGAGACAGTTTGGCGAGTAGGTTCAGTGAGAAGGTTCTAATAAACTCAAAATCACAGAGGTCTAGTTAACCCTAAGGAGTTTTGGCTGTTCTGAGTGCAATAGGGTTAAGGTCGATTTTTGAGGAGAATTCTGAGACATTATTTCTGATTTATCATTGAAAAAATATGTTATGGCTCCTCATTAGAATGATCTTGATGTGACGGCTCTAATGAGGGGTCACAATATACATGTATTTTTTTTATTTTTTCTATGGAAAGTTATACCTAAATTATCCCTGTTACCCCATCTTATCTGGAGCACTGAATAATCCTAGGTATTTAATATGAATACTTATTTGGATAAAATATACATTTGCATGGACCTTGACAGCAGATACAAGTAATAACTATTTCTGGAAAGTTTTGTTTTTCACAAATTCTACAAAGTTTTCCGAGTAAGTTTAGTAAAATAAAGCTTTCAGAAGAACCGGATTTGTTCTGACCAAATGACCTGGAAGCATGACAATTCACAACTAAAAAAGGCATTTTAACCCTTAAAGCGCCAAAAAGCAGACAACAAAATTTACGTCTGCAGAATTTCAAAAAATGTTTTGTCCAAGGGATATCATATTGAGAATTCGAACTCTAGAGGGCAAACAGTGTAGACTCAGATGAGGTGGCTCATTATGAGCCACCTCGTCTGGATCTACACTGTTTGCCAATTCAACAATTTTAATTTTTGTCGCTCTAAGGGTTAAAAACAAGTTTAGGCAATAAAAGACAAAGTAGGATGGTCTAGAGCCAATTTTGTTCGAAGTTTGGCCACTTTTCTTTTGCACAGAAAAAAACAAGGGGAACATTTAGGGAGGGGTGTTTATTAGAAGAAATATAATATTAGCTAAGTTTTGTGAAATGAATCTTTCAAGAATATTTCTTGATATGCTGTATTAGATCTTGTGTCGAATCATGAAAATGATACCCTTATAATGGTATAGGCTCTGTGTGACTAAACCAAGGCCAGATTCTTTTGTGTCCAATCATCAAAATGATACCCTTATAATGGTATAGGCTCTTTGTGACTAAACCAAGGCCAGATTCTTTTGTTATAACCAAACAGTTCAAAGTCGCCTTTATATGCTTTTCCAATGGCATTAAAAACCTTTTGCTACACAGACCTGTATGCTTTATACAAATACACCTGTCTTTGGCTTTTCCAGAGTTCAGTATTAAACCAGCTGATCTCCGTAAAAGTACAATTCTTTTCAACAGAGATTTCTTTAGAACTGTCATAGTCTAGTGAAATAAAACTTTTGTGAATAGTTCATGATACATGTATTCTGTATTAGATCTTGTGTTCGAATCTTCAAAATGGTTATATATATATAATCCTTTAAATGCTCCAGATAAGAAGGGGTTGTAGGAATAATTAAAGAAAAAAAATCATATTTCTACATAAAAGCACAAGCTGTGACCTCTCATTAGAACCGTCTCAAGGAGACGGTTCTAATGAGAGGTCACAATATGTTTTCATTGAGAAAAAAGAAAAATTGTCTCGGCATTATTCTCAATATCCCACCTTATCTGGAGCTCTGGTTGTGTAAACCAGACCAATTTCTTCTCTTATAACCAAAAAGTTCTAAGTCACCTTTATATGCTTTTCCAACGGCATTAAAAACCTTTTTGGAAACAGACCTGTATGCTTTATACAAATACACCTGTCTTTGGCTTTTCCAGAGTTCAATATTAAAACCAGCTGATCTCCGTAAATGTACAATTCGTTTCAACAGAGATTTCTTTAGAACTGTCTCATCAGCCACATGTTCATAATCTTTGAAAGGAAAATCATCAATATCACTAATGTAGCCATGGAACTGAAAAGTCTTCCACAATCTTTTAGCTATTGTCAGTGGATTATAACAATCTATATTTGCACCCTTTTTCATCAGACTATCTAAAATATCAAAATTATACTTTATAAGCGTCTCCATTTCTTCTGTTGCAGTGTCTTTGACATATTTAGTTGATTTATAGCCCAATGATATATTGGCACTTCTCAGAACTAGGTCAGCGTCTTCTTGAAATGATTCTAATTTCCCGATCACATCAAATTTGATCTGACATGGGTTGCACTGTGTATACACAGGGGCAAAATGAGTGTTTCCACGCTCACCATGTAGTAGTTTACTAGTCGTATACAGTAATAATTCTTCAAAAGTAACATCATAACCACATTTCAGAGACCTTGCATCAGCATTTGGCCTTGTTTCATTGACTATTTTTGTACCCAGCCACCACCAGAAATCTGGCAAATACAACTTATCTAGGTAACCAGACCATAATCTTTCATATGGGTCTCGTGTAAACATGAACTTAAACTTATAATCTAGCTCTCCAGGATTAGAAAAGTTCCGTAAATGAATAACCTTTGTTTTTATGTAAGGCCCAAAATGTGTGTAAATTCTGGGAATGTTTTCTGGACTCTTGAACCTTCCTTTGTAATCTTTGCTAATAAATCGCATAATCCGTTTCCAGTAAGTACAGCCCACTTTTGGAACAAAGCAGTAAAACAGGCTGTTGTCTGGTGTTGCTAAGGCTGTTCCTGACATCCCCAGCTCCCTGAAAATAAAGAGAGGAACTCTATAAGCAGTCAGCATTTTCAATGTGTGAAGTTGGATAGATGGATGACGCGATTTTACATCCTTTTCAACAGTATTTCAGTCATAGCAGGATGATGCTAGGGTGATAATGAAAGGCTGTGTGCAATGGAACAAAATGGTAGGAAAGTTTCTCGCCTCAAGCAGGGCTCGAACCCGGTTCCGCTAGATCAGTATGCCAAAGCTTAACTTACTGAGCTACCGGGGCTCACAATGTGTGAAGTTACAACATACCATATATTTCCTATAAATACCATGAGGGCATTGCAATTCACAATCCCTTTAATCCTTTCTAGACTGGAAACCTGTTTTGGGGACATATGCAAATAGTGTAGACCAATTTCAGACACCGCAGAATGCGGTGTCTGAACAGGGTCTACACTGTTTGCTTACAGGAATTACTATGCAAAATATAACTAAAATGAAATCATCCACCTGAAACCCCTAAAACTATAAATGGACTCATCCAAATAATAGGGATTCATTGGTCAGTAAAGGGTTAAATGATATTCCAGAGACAGAATTATGCATTTTTGGACTGAAACCAATTTTGATGGAATTCAGCCACTATTTCCCAGAAAAAACATGAAACGGTGTTTCTTAGAAGAAATACAACATGTCTGTGTTGACTGAAAATAAAATATATGAGCCGCGACACAACAAAACCAACAATGTGGTTGTGCGCCCACCGCAGACTCAGATCAGCCTGGGCATCCGCCCAGTCTGATCAGACTCTTCGCTGTCCGCATGAAGCTAGCTTAGACCCTTAGCTACCCTTTGAGCACTTAACGAAGAGTCTGGTCAAAATGGCTGAATGCCCAGGCTGATCTGAGTCTGCACTGGGCGCACAACCACATTGTTGGTTTTGTCGTGTCGCGGCTCATATATGCTTTAGGTGAAGGGTACACTCAGGGGGAAGCAACTCGTGCCTTTTTGTTTTGCCTCCTTTCCAAAATGAGTACTCATACAGGAAAGTCTTTGCTCCTTGAGGAGCAAATTCTTTCCTTAAAGAATAGACTCATCTAGGAAATGCTTGTTCATTCAGGGAAATAAATGGGAAGTCACAATAGTTGTTTCCCTTTGTAAAATGAAAAAAAGCAGGATTGTACATCCATACACCATAAGGTATCAGAAACTTGTCCAAAAGAATTCTTTGTCTACCCTGACTGCAGGATACTCTCAGAGAAAAAAACGTAAGAGGATGAGAGAGTATAACAATCCATCATGAGTGTCCATGTAGGATAGGGAAATCTCACCCGAGGGACCGGAATTTCAACCAGGGACGAGGCTTTCCAAGTCCCTGGTTGAAATTCCGACAACGAGGATGAGATTTACTGACCTATCCTACATGGACTTGCTCATGATGGATTATTTTTCTCCCACTGTTAATGGGTTTTAAACCTAAAGTCGGATTAGGCTTCAGAACAGGATACTTTTTAACCAATGATCTGAAGTAAATTTTGAGCAGCCTAGTGTGTTTATCGGGTCCTAAAATGGGTGTAAACTCAGTTTGCACCTAAGACTTAGACGGAAAACACGATATGTGGACTACTTTACCTTTCAGAGGGCGAAAACAAAATGCAACTTAGCCTCTCACGTCACGCGCGTCAAGTTTGCTAGCGACGTTTTTAACCGGTTTTGGTGACGTCATTAAAATTGAGTGACGTCACAAACCCATGATCTGCTATCAAACGTCCTCCGCCAGGCTGTGTGCCCATTTAAAATTAAAATATTAGTCAAAAAATGAAAAAGTATGGTTGCCAATATAAGAAAGATGTTGCCAGGTATAAGGGACGAGTCATTTATTATCAGGTGGGGGGGGGGGGGGGGGGGGGGGGCCGGGTACATTTTCATATGGTTCACCAAAATTTTTCCGACCCCCCCCAGTCTCACCAGAATTATTTTTCCGACCCCCCCAGATAGGTGACAAAAATTTTTATGACCCCCCTATCCCCAGTGCCAGCTTCCCTTCATACACATACCATGTTACTTATTTTATGTCAGACTGACCTCAATCAAAACCTAGCTGTATGAAACACAAAGAACATTTCTTATTCTAACAGGTTAATTACATGTAATCATGGTCTGTTTAAACTTCGTCTGCATTTCTTGCATTTTTTCTTCTGCTAATGGCCATCCGGAAATCTTTTTGTTGAATGCTTAATAATTATAACTGTAAATAATATTAATTGGGACTCTGGGTGGTGGGGGTCTGTGTTTTGCTGATGAAAAGGCACCTGGAGAGCTAATATCACAAATGCAGGCATTAAATTTAATTGAGCACAAAATCATCTACTTGACATGATTTTATAGACACTTTCATACTGTTCTAGCAAAATAATGAAACGTTTTACTTTTTTTTTTTTGAGTCATTTACATAAAGGCTTTAAAGTTTTAAGTTGTGAGGTCGAAAGAAAAGAGGACTCTGAAATTTTATGAGTAATAGGGGGGTCTGGGGGCGAAGCCCCCCAGAAGCTGAGGCATTATTAAAAATACGGACTGATGGAAGAATTTTGACCCCCCCAATATGCCTAATAAAATATATGACCCCCCCCCCCTGCTCCAAGTTTTTTTTATTTCCGACCCCCCCCCCCAGTACATCACCAACAAAAATTCTGACCCCCCCTAAATGTACCCGCCCCCCCCCCCCCCACCCCAGCTGACAATAAATGACTCGTCCCTAAGATTATAACAAACCATCATGAGTGTCCATGTAGGATAGGGAAAATCACCCGGGGGTCGGAATTTCAACCAGGGACGAGGCTTGAGCCGAGTCCCTGGTTGAAATTCCGACCCCGAGGGTGAGATTTACCCATCCTACATGGACTGGCTCATGATGGATTATTTTTCTCCAACTGTTAGCGGATTTTAAACCTAAAGTCGGATTAGGCTTCAGAACTGGAAAATTCTAACTTTTTAACCAATGATCTGATGTAAATTTTGAGCAGCCCAGTTTGTTTATCGGGTCTTAAAATGGGTGTAAACACAATTTGCACCTCAAAATTAGACGGAAAACACGATATGTGGACTATTTCATCTTCCAGGGGGCGAAAACAAAATGCAACTTAGCCTCTCACATCACGCGCGTCAAGTTTGCTAGCGACGTTTTTAACCGGTTTTGGTGACGTCATTAAAATTGAGTGACGTCACAAACCCATGATCTGCTATCAAACGTCATCCGACATGCTTGCGTGTCCATTTTGTTCATTTAAAATTAAAATATTAGTCAAAAAATGAAATAGTATGGTTGCTAATATAAGAAAGATGTTGCCAGGTATATGATACTTATAACTTGACGCGCGTGACGTGAGAGACTAAGTTGCATTTTGTTTTCGCCCTCTGGAAGATAAAGTAGTCCACATATCGTGTTTTCCGTCTAATTTTGAGGTGCAAACTGTGTTTACACCCATTTTAGGACCCGATAAACACACTGGGCTGCTCAAAATTTACTTCAGATCATTGGTTAAAAAGTTCAAATTTTCCTGTTCTGAAGCCTAATCCGACTAAAGGTTAAGAATCCGCTTAGAGTGGGAGAAAAATAATCCATCATGAGCCAGTCCATGTAGGATAGGTAAATCTCACCCTCGGGGTCGGAATTTCCCTTTCCTACATGGACACTCATGATGGATTGTTATATTCTTATATGAGCTGAGAGTCTATCTTATATAGGCAAAGGTGGGAGAAAGAATTATCCTTTAAAAGTAGCCGTCATTGGGAAGCAAGATACGTTTCTATTGTGAAAATGGCAGCTAAATCCTAGTTGCTTCCCTGGTTAAGGTAGCCCTTCCTAAAAAGAGTCTACCTTTAAAGAACTGACATTAAGAAGAGCATTCTGATCCCAAAAGAGAAGGGATCTGATTTCGAAAGAGAAGGGCTGCACCAATGGAAATGATAGTTGCTTCCCCGGAAAGTGTACCAATTCACATTAACAGCCAATTCATACCTGAATGTGACGTCTTTATTATATTTTTCACATATTTTGCTGATATTTTCAAGTCTTTCTTGATTGGTTCTCCAAGCTTGACGTTGTAGACTGGCAGCTCTGTCTGCTTTTACTGAGGCTGGCTGGAATTGGTCATCTGTAAATAAAGGGTCGCGACACTCATTTGTCGTCTGTTTCTTTTTATTTGGCACTTTAGGGGTTTAAAGCAGTGCCTTTTTGGCACTTTAGGAGTTTAAAACGACACTGTTTTAAACCCCTAAAGAGGCACTTTAGGAGTTTAAAACGACACTGTTTTAAACCCCTAAAGTGCCAAAAAACACAGTGACTGTTTCAACCCCCTAAAGTGCCAAACACGACAACAAAAAAAAAAAAAAAAAAAGAAAAAAAAAAAAGGAGACAACAAAATTTACATTTGCAAATGTCAAAATCTTTCGCCATATGTTATATCATATGGAGATTTCAAAGACTAGGGGCAAACAGTGCAGATTTAGATGAGCGGCTCATTATGAGCCAGTCATCATGATTTACGCTGTTTCCTAATTCAAGTTTTTTGTTTTCAGAGCTTTAAGGGTTAATCAGCCTCGGATTTTATAAACTGAGCCAGACCTGGGTTACTATGAAAAACAATTAAATAGAGGATATTTACTTTTTTTTTAGGTGAATACCATTTATATTTCATCGATGTGGTGAAAATATAAGCAATTTGACGAGTGTGTACGCATGAGATGAAATATTTTTGGTATTTACAGAAAAAAAGCAAATTTTCTTTTTATTTTTATATCTGTTTAGGAGAATAACGGAAACAGATTTCTTCAAAACTAACCGTTTTTACTTGTCATTTCTCATTAATTTTGCTTGTCTCAACGCGTTTAGTGGGTTTAATATAAATTTATAGAAAACATCCAACTAATCTTTGTAAAGCTTTTATTTTCGTACTCTGTTATTATCCATAGTGGAGTATAAGACCACCGATAACTGGTAAATCGTGCATGTAATATGTAGGCTTCCAGATAATAAGGAGTATCTGATGGCAGTTTCTGATAATTTATCCATGAGGTTAAATTAAATGTATGTTACATCTCATTAGAATCGCCTCGACAAGGCGATTCTAATAAGGTAACACAACATATATTTCATGGCAAAAAGATATAAACTTCTCATCATACTGATCCTTAATTATGTCATATATTTTCAAGTCCCCGCCCCCTCCCCCACCCTCCTCCACCCACCCTCCACTCCACACAAATAATCTCGGCACCTCCCAGCCCCACCAGTTATCCAGAGCCCCACCAGTGCGGGCTGGTCTGGGTCCGGGCCTGATCATATTATATTGAATTTTATTTTATTGTCTTGTACTTGGTAGCTATATGACTCTTTTTCGTTTCGTAACAGCTCTTTTTCGTGTCTATAATGCTACATAAAATACCTTTAACCTACCTGTGTCATGTTCAAAGACAGGAATGCCATACCGAATGATGAGGAAGAGGTTGATGAGAATCAGCAAAGGTGGAATAAAAATCGGTCTCCTGACAAAGACTCTAAAACAGGTTGGTACACCTTCTAGCATTTCTGATCTATACATAAAATAGAAAATTGATCATAGCTAATGGATATATAGAAAGTGAGCTAGCCAGTGCTGATATAACTGTAAACTGATATTTAAAAAAATAAAGAAAAAAAACAACAACAAAAAACGAAAAATAATATTAGATAAAGAATAATAATAAAAAAGCAAAATGGGAAATTTATGCAAGAGCACATAATTCAGACAGTATGCCAGCAGGAGTAGCCGTTCCTGTACACGATAGGTTGCTATACATCAATATACACATTACTTTTTTAATATTACGTGTATTTTAATTCAATTTCAATAATGGACGGACGCTTTGCGCCAGTAGTGTGCAACAATTGTTACGTACCGTTGAGCCACTTGGGGAACTTCGTTACTAGAACTGAAATAGAAGGACATACCAATCAATTTCTGTTCTCTGGCTTAAAAGTTAGAAAAAAATAAAACTATCCGGCAAAGTATCAACATTTTTGCCGGCGAAACGGCAAACAGTGTAGACTCAGAGGAGGAGCAGTCTGATCTGAGTCTACACTGTTTGCCATTTTCTACACTATAAGAGGAGGAGCAGTCTGATCTGAGTCTACACTGTTTGCCATTTTCTACACTATAATAGAAGGATCAGTCTGATCTGAGTCTACACTGTTTGCCATTTTCTACACTATAAGAGGAGGAGCAGTCTGATCTGAGTCTACACTGTTTGCCATTTTCTACACTATACTGTTTACTCAGGCATTTCTGTCTCAAACATTTGGACTGTGACGATATCTTTCAAATACCACAATAACCCAGTAGGTATTAACTTCCTTGTCAATAAACTTTTTACTTATCTTAATTCTAATTGTTCAATTTAGTTTCCTTAATATTAAATTAAGGAAGTTTAATACCTGGAGAGCCTACGAAATCTATTGTTTTTCAAATGATCAACTGCTGTAGGTTTAAGAAGGTAAGATTTTACTCCTATTATTATATGTTCATTTTTCAGTTTTGTTTGTTCAGTTTATTCATTGCAGCCTTCAAAATATCTTATGACATATAAAGTGGTATTAAATAGCATATTGATTATAGGTTACATGCGATAAAGCTCGCAATGAAATAAGGTTTTCAAAAATCAATATTTTTCAATTTAATATATCTACCTGAGCAATTCATGACTCGATTTTCTACTGAAGGGATGCTGTGAAAAGTTTCTCGGGATTAGAGTTTTTGCATTTCCCAAGGGCTAGATACCTATCAGATTTCATTTCCATTGAAATAATTTTCCCACAAGCAGCTGTAACTGGCAGTAAGATGCTAAAGTTACTTCACTCTTGCTTTGCGGTCGCCAAACAATATCACGTATCTTGTTTACAACCCCATCTGTAAATCTAGATGTTCATGGCAAAGAACGAGTTTTCCTAATTGAATTGTGCTACAGGTAAAGCACCTCATTAATATCGTTCGGACTAGATTACATGCGATTTCTCGCCCAAAGCTTTTTCTACGGGTAAAAGACAAGCAGGATTTTCTTGTCCCGCACATATTAACCTCTTGATTCGCACTCCAAGGCCTATTTCCGTAAATCCTAAATATTTCCATTATAGTTTGTAGACACAAAACTGCAACAGCATCATTTTTTAACATCATCATATTTCAATTCTCATATCGACGTTACCCCCGCACCTTAAGTATTACCGACTTCAATATCAGGTGTATGATCACGTGGTTTTTCACGTCACAGGAAATACAAAAAAACATGAGAAATGCAGTAACACTTAGAGAACTTCCGGGCTTTCCCCGTTCAAAATGACGCAAATACACGTGATCATCCACCATGATTATGACAGTGCACTGATGTGACGTCATGAACAACACGACATTACCAAAGTCAGTAGGCCCTCACCTGCTCACGCAGAAATCATTGCTATAAAACAAAGAAGCCTTTCAAGCTTAAGTTTTCATCCTTAAACACCTGATAATTATGATAAACAGAACAAAAAGTAAATAATAGTAATAAATAAATAAATATATGAATGAAACCTAAAAAAAATATTAAAAATAAAAATTAAAAACAATCCATAAAAACTTAAATTTCGGAGCTCAGCAGAATGTAATTAACTTTAATAAGTATTTAATCCCCGACGTATGTCGAGGGGGTTATAGTTTTCGTCCTTCCGTCCGTTCGCCTTTCATCCATCCATCCGTCAGTCCGTCCATCCGTTAATATTTACATTCTTGGTGTATTTACTGAAAAGCCCTACAGTAAACCATTGGAACGTAATGTTGTTTACATTCCAATAATTACATTGAGACACGCGACGTCAATGACGTCAAAATAAACAATGGCTTTCTACAACCTGATTGGACGTCAGCAACGTCATGACGTCATACATGCCGTTCTGCTGTTAGCAATAAAAAGTGCGTGTACATGTTTTACTGCTTCAATTTTACCGCTTATATAAGGTTTTTCATGAAAGATTTCATTAAAACGAATGTAAATATAAGCAATGAACTTAATTTTTCTGATGTTTATCGAAGTGTAAACTACATTGGGTCACTAGCAAAGTTTACATGAACCCCTTCGTGTAAACTGCATTGGGTCACTAGCAAAGTTTACATGAACCCCTTCGGGGTTCATTCACTTTGCACGTGATCCAATGTAGTTTACACTTCGATAAACCTCAGAAAAATGAAATTCATTCCTTAAACATTTGCGTTAAAGTTTTCCTTGAAGTTTATTTTCTTGCGTTTATTTCCAATACCCTTTGATGGAACCTTATTGTATGGTAAGGTATACTTCTAGATTCAAGGAGATTAGTTGACATCATGCAGACGCTGCTGCTGATCTAAGGTCAAAGTCACACAAACTTTAAACATGCACGTAAAGTGATATTTCTCCTTTGATTGACTCTTTTGATATATGATAGGATAATTCATTGTAGCTGACGCCATCTAGATGCTGCTTAGCTAAGTGCAAGGTCACAAACTTTATAACTGCCCTAAAAATCACGTTTGTGTTAAATTTACGAGACGAGTGGCGTTCAGAAAGCTCTGAGTGTCGCCACATAACTTTTTTTAGCGCCATGCTGGGGACAAATGCTATGCGTGTATTTAAAGAACTACATTTTGCCTTGACATGAAACCAAACACTATACAAAGATATTTTTTCTCATTGGGTTACAGCGCATTTTAGTAGGCCCCAGTGATACCACTAGGCTAATTTCATATGCGAACTATTTTTCAATGTGTCATTCAAGTCAAAGGTCATTGTTAATACTAAATACAATTTTGTCAGCTGTCCTTCAATAAACATTCAAAAGTGAGAATGGTGGTATCTGTAATTGAGTCATTACTTGCAAAGCAAAGCGCAGTTCCCATGCAGCTATTGAAATGACGTCAACGCCATTTTTGAAGATTATAGCAGCTATTTTTGCATTAGTTTTTAGACAGGTTCAGACTGGCCCATGAAAAGGCTCTTGCTGACAATATATTGAATATTAGATCACTTCGTTACCAATCATTATAACTTAAATAAAAAAGGAGAATTTGCTACTAATTAAAATGCCGATAATCCAAATTCACGGATAGTAAGGAGCCTAGATTAAATATAATTTCCGCTATATCCACAGGACACTGTTGCCTGGGGAAGTGTTTAAGTAGCAATGATAAAAAAGTCAAAGACTGCTCATATTTGAATTATGGCCTTCTAAGGTAAAAATCTGTAGTGCATTGAAGATATACCTCTTTCAAAGAACTTAAAAATGAGCCGCGATACGAGAAAACCAACAATGTGGTTGTGCGCCCAGCGCAGACTCAGATCAGCCTGGACATCCACCAAGTCTAATCAGACTCTTCGCTAAGTGCTGAAAGGATAGCTAAGAGTCTAAGCTACCTTATTGCGGACAGGGAAGACTCTGATCAGACTGGGCGGATGCCCAGGCTGATCTGAGTCTGCGCTGGGCGCACAACCACATTGCTGGTTTTTCTCACGTCGCAGCTCAAATGTATCCTTTAGGAAATATGCACTGCGTTTGCAGAGTTGTCTAAACATATCAAAACTTTATATATTTTTGCTATGAAAGTTCTGGCTTTATGATGATTATCAAATTATTCTCGTGCAAAACTCTGAATTTCCTATACTCTTTGCTAAAATTTCAAATAGCCTTTCATGGAACCTATTCAGTTATGTGATTAGGGTTCATGCATATTTGTTGACATTAAATGGATGCTGCTGCTGACCTTAGGACAAGGTCACAAACATTTGTGTTAAGTTTTGTTGTAAAGACCTGGATTTTTGTCATTAGTAATTTATGTAATCCTTATCTAATCCTATAAACAGTCTTCTCTGGCTAACCTGTCTTCTCTAGACCAGTGTCCAAGCAGTCTCCTTGGGAGGCCCAAAATGGGGGAAATCAATAACAGAGATACCTTGATTTAATTACTGGCATTAGTATTCATCAAAGTTTGATGTAGAAAAACATTTTAGATACTTATATTCTGGTAATGTTTACAAAATCTTTAGTTCACATCTATCCCTTTTCACAATCAAAATTCATTATTAGAGAAGCCAAAATAAAATAATATACTCTGTGGAAACAAAATATTGATAATGATGAATCCATAATTGACAAATCGCAGTCTAAAACCACCAAAACTACAGTGTCAGCTCTTGTAAAAACAGATGAACTTTGACAAATTCACCGTTTTCAAAAGGTGTCAAAAACATGTTTAATCTCACCAAACTGCTCAAAGCACTGGTTTCGCAATCTAATTAAATTTGAAGTCTTTTGGGTCTCTGCAGTGATCTTTAGATAAAAAAATCATCTTCAAATCTTGCATATTTTTATCTTCTTGAGATTTTTATATTGGCTAATGTAATTACAGAGCATTTGACTTACTTAACAAAAAGAGTAAATGAATAGAAATAAAATAAGTAAATAAAATTTAAGAAAGTAAAATTAAAAGAACATATTGAAAAAAAAAAAAATATATATATATATATATAAAAAATTATAGTAGTTAGTGATAATACAAGAAAATATTTGTAAAATATATTCAATTTTCCATTATTTTTTTCCTTCCTTCAGATCTTTTTCCTTTTTTTCTTTGCATTTTAGCATTTTTACTCTTTTTCTTTTCTGTCTTTTTTTAATTAATATTTGAGTATTCTTTGACTGCTAATCAGCGAATAATAGTTAACAAATTATAGAATATATTCTGATCTCTTACATTTTGACCAATGTATGAATATATCCCACTGGGGCCCCACAGGCAGGCGGTGGTTTTAGCACTGAATTGTTTTATGACCCTAATAATGAGGTGATTAGGAGGTTCCTTTGATTGTCTTATTGGAGGGGATTAGATGGTGGGCGGGGGGGGGGGGATCAAAATGATAGAACAAAATCTAGGCCTTTAAGTTAATATTCTGAACTTACATTTCCAATACCTCTTTGATGTGACCTTTTGAGTTGTGACTATGTTTACTTTTAGGTTCATACATTAGTTGAAATCATCTGTATTTGGCTGCTGCTGACCAAGGTCAAGGTCACAGACTTTAACATTTTGCATTAAAATATTGTGTTAAGCTTGTACTCTGCGGATATGTGTTATACATTTTGATGAAACCTTTAGATACACGACAAGGTTAACTTATTTTCATACCATCTTTTATGATTGGTGCAATTACATAGTGATTTCATTAGGCGCTGGCACTGGTTGAGGTATACGTGAGCCCCTATTCACTTGCTCTAGTTTTATGCTTTTTATTACGACAGAATGATGCGGCCACTTTTGTACATGTGTCTCCAGATGTGCTTTTGGGGGTGTTCTGAAGAGCAAAATGTCCAAGCTAGACTTGACGACTTGCCTACGCTTACAAAAGAATTCGCTATGGAAAAGGACTTTGCTAAAGTGGAAAACTTGAATGGTGATACAAAGAGACCAAATCTAGCTGATACAGAATCAAAAGATTTATGCAATATCACGGTCGATACAGAAAGTGCACAGTACTTCAAGTATCAAGTTCAAACTTGGAGCCCTAATTTTGCAAATCTGGTCCTGACGTTCAAAGGTGACAACTTCACGTACAGACGGACAGAAGACATAATTCTACCACTAAGATGGTTCTGGACGTTCTATTCTCCAGATGGATATTTTCCTTACCTAAAATGGCCAGTGGATTTTTCTATATTATCTTTTGGACTTCTTGGTGCAAAAACCCTACCATATAATGTTACAATTGACCTAAATGTTAACACACCAAACTGTTCCATTGTTATGGGCGAGAGAAGAACAACTGAAGCAATTGCTGAAGCATTTAGAGAAATGACCGAAGCTTATCTTGTCAGTATAAGCGAGCGATCATACAGCTATTCCTACTGGTGTCATTTGGCCGAAAGGCCTGGGGAAAGAGACAGCTGGGACTATTTTATTGGCGTATATATAGGATATCCAAGTGACTTTGAAGGTTATAACTGCTGCAGAACCGACGTGGAGAAAACAAAGAAAAGCAATAACTTAAGAATTACCTGCCTCGATCATCAGATTAAAAAGATGTATCAATGCACATTAATACCATTTATAATCAGTGTCATTGTTTTCGCATATTTTCCTGTCTTTCTGACCAAGATAAGCAGTCAGTGGGTGAAGCTTGATAGGGGCCTAGATAACAATATCCAGGATGAAGACTGGGTCTATCTCTCTGGCACATCTCCTCTAACATTTACATCAGTCGCGTGCGGACTCTGCGGTCTGTCAAAAAGACATCCGAATAGTGTCTCACGATTCCGAAGGTTCTTGTTCATGCTGACAGCGCCATGTGTTATCTACATTCAAGTTCTTGTCTATTACCATCATGAGCTAATCAATGCCTTCATTCGTCATGGAAATCCAATGGCGTACCTTTCAATGCTAGGTGGTTTTGAGAAAAGCCGACAACTTTTTATACCGTTTTTAGGAGGCCCTTACATTCTTTTGGCGGCATTTTACCTCGGTTCCTTCGTTTTTGTTGTTCTTCCCAAAAGCCTTGATGATATAATGGAAAACGGGGCTAGCGTTATACGACAAAACCCTGGCGCCCCTGAGCTGTATTTGCTGAACTTAAGTGATACGGCTGTTGAACAAATTTCCGATATTCCTGTTTGCAAACATCACGGATATGCCAGGTTGGCCAATAGATGTAAAGCTGGATTCTTTATGATACTGAACACTGGGTTTTGGAATTATGCGTTTGCAACGCAAGTGGAAAGGTTTGTCATAATGCGTAGATTTATTCAAATTCGGAGTGGTAGGAAGCGCTGCTTGGTTGCTTATACTGTTGTTCCCGTGCTATTGGTGCTGTACGTCGTATGTTGTATAGTAGAGTCAATATTCTGTATTTTCTTATATGGGTTTCCATTGATATCGTTCATCAAGTATGTTATAAGGAGCTACATGAAATCTATTCTGAATATCATATACAGTGGAAATGAAGCTGTTTCAAGAGGTTCACAGCAATCAAGATTGTATAGATTAACGAGAACAATGATAACAATTTTTGTCGCTCTATTTTTTGTTTATTACATAATCAGTTTTTGTACAATATTTTGTGCAAGTTTGTCCTTCCTGGCACTAATGGCGGTATTCAGTTTCCTTGCTGTTATTGTTTATCCTGCCTACTCATTCGGTTACCTATTTTTCGGTCTTGCTTTCTTTTACTATTTCTTTAAGCTTCTCCAAAGTTTCGGCGAAGTATACTTCGAACTGTTGCATGATGCGGTAGAAATAAGTGGCCATCTTGAAACCGGTGCAATAAATCCTCACATGATAAACGGATCAGTTGTTGTTGAAACTAATCAACCTGAAGATATTGACAAATTACAGGTAAATGATAAAGTTATCTACCTAACAGACAACCAGAAAGAGAAGCTTATAAAAGATTCAAAAGATACTGCACTGTCCAGTTCCCAAAAGATTCGGTACAGAAACCACAAAATAGGTATACCGCGTGATTTGTTTGACGTGCTTGTACGTAAATATAGGCCGGTCCACATTCAAGTAGTGAAGGCCTTAATGCGACTAGTCTTGATTCTTTCGCTGATCGTTATAACCATTACAATTGTTCTACAAGGATCATACCAACAAAAAGCAGCCATTTCAGAGGTGATACACGTGATTTTTATTGTAGCCATAGGGGCTTTACCAAGAATACTTGAACTGGCAGTGTCGACAATGACTGAATCTGTGAAGAAAGATATTGAGACCAGAAGGATGACAGCAACGATTGAACAGTACTGGCGCGACAGGGAATTTGTTGTTGTAAACTGAGCAAACCTATGACAAAAACTGTTTAAAATGACAAGCTGCGCGTGACTAGTTTTGATAGGATTTGCATAATTTGTCTAAACAGTAACTGAACTCAGAGATTAGCCGAATAACTAAATTAATACGAGTGTCTACGTATGTTTTTCTCTTTCTCTTTTCTGTGTGCAAGTTATGTACTTCAGAATACATAAAATACGAATGACAGATGTGAAAATGTGTTTAGAATCAATGCAAAAAATGCAGTCCGATTTTTATGTGTTTCAATCGTAACATGTTCAATTTGCAACATCGTTAAAATTAATCATGTACAAAACTTGTTATATTTACCTTTTATTTTGAAAATTTCCTCTGTCACCATTTTCGTCTCTTTTTTTTCATTCTTCAACGGGGAAAAGAGAGAATGGATTCATCCGAAACGCGTAACAGAATAAAACGTGTTTAGCAGACTTTGTCCGGGAACATAATAGAAAAGGCGTACATGTTTAGCTATATGCCATATTCCTAAACAGGTTTACAACTAAACATATAACCACTTGTGTTTTATAGCTAAGCGCGATTTTTACAGTGTACTGTATAAGCTAAAGCATTTTTTATCATACGACGTCGCATCTGAGAGTGTAAAAAAGCCATGCATTTAAAACGATAATCAAAGTTCTAGTGGATTAAATATGCAACTTATGTCGTACGTTATGCGTTGACGTCCATAAACGTCTGCCGGTTAAATCGTGACGTTTTAGTGCAAAATATGCTAATAAAAATGCGATTTTAGTGTCAAATGATAAATAGAATCTTGCATTCGTGCTCTTGTATGACTGAATTTATTAAACTCGTTGGGGAAAACCGATAAGATGCTCGGCGCCGCCTCGCGACTTCTCTTTTTCCCCAAATCGTTTAATAAATTCAATAATACATGAGCACTCATGTAAGATCCTCTAAATTTTGTTCTTTTTCAAAATGCTCATTATACTGCTGCGTGTAGATGTACACTCAAGAGAAATGAGTCGCGACACGACAAAAGCAACAATGTGGTTGTGCGCCCAGCGCAGACTCAGATCAGCCTGGGCATCCGCCCAGTCTGATCAGAGTCTTTGCTGTCCGCATGGCGGTAGCTTAGACCCTTTGCTACCCTTTGAGCACTTAACGAAGAGTCTGGTCAAACTGGGTGGCTTTCCAGGCTGATCTGAGTCTGCACTGGGCGCACAACCACATTGTTGGTTTTCTCGTGTCGCGGCTCAAATAGAAATGCTACACTATACACTATTTCGGTGGAAAGTACATGGGATACTGTTTGAACCATTAGATAGAGACGTTTGTGTATTTCAATTCTCGTAACGACGTTACCCCCGCATCTCAGCGGAAATAATTCATAGCCGCACGAACGAGGCGCCGTTCGTCCGTCCATATTTTTATTAGATAGAGAACAAACAATAGCTTATTTGGCCATATACAAACTAGAAGACCGAGTGTCTCTTTCTTATTAGATAGAGACACTCGGTCTTATAATGGCCAAACAAGCTATTGTTTGTAATGGTAACAAATTAAAAAGAAGCACGTGCTTATGAGGATTACATCAGTAAACGTTTCAGGCGTCTAATAACATAATATTTAATTGTATAGTTTGGTTCATGACAAAAAGTATCTGCGAAATTACTGATTACATCCCGTTTTCCTCAGATGAAGTTTTAGTCGTAAGTGCATACCCCTTTAGAGGAAAAATTCTATAAAATCATATGCACTGACCTATTTAAGGCTATTGGTATTTTGCGGAACGGAACGAAACAAAAATGTTTTACGGAATAAATCGCATTGTTAATTTATACGATTTACAAGGGAGGTAATCAGTGCGTATAATATGCAAATTTACCACCCGTATTTATTTACTAATTTAAGAAACCAGGAGGGTGGGTGCCAATGGGGAGGTGAACGCTAGTAGCCATTCCGGTCCGTTCCGCAAAATACCAATAGCTCGATTTAAGACTGACGCCCTGGTATTATCACAAAATGTTAAAATGGTAAATTTCGGTGTAGCGTTTTATATTCTCTACCATATAGAACACAATCTCAGCCTTTATTGATTTTATGACCCTGTTATGTCATTACCTATGTGAGAAAGGGAATTTTCCTTTGATGAAATAGGAGTGTCACTGGACTGTTGCATAATAAGATTATGACATCCAATAAACAAGAATATTTATCTTCTAGTGTATTTCTTTGTTTTATTTCGTAGTCATATGTTTGCATTATCTTGATAAATGATATGAGCAGATTCTAAAAAGTCACTGATTCACTATCCTCTCAGATTACTGCATGCTCGCTCGATAATCGTTTGTATGTACGTTTGTATATAACATGTCAGCACGTTTGAATAAAATACAGCTTACTCTAAGAAGGCAATTAATTAACTTTCTTTATATATGCCAGCATTTCAAAAATTTCAATATTACTCATATCAGTATTTCACTTAATTTTCATTATGTCTAAAAAAACTTACTCTACCTCATGGTATATTTTTAAGAGAGGTGCTCTGGTCGAGTGGTAAGAGCGCTTGGCTATGACGAAGAAGGCCAACCGAGCCAACGATTGAAAAAAAATCCGTGTCAACCCAGCAGTGATTCGGTACCTCTTTCACATCAGGGAAGGACAAGACAGCAAAAAAATGAGGGATGGGCTCTCTCCGTCTTTCATAATGCTGAGCCTAAGATACGGTGGTCTCTAACACCCACTGTCCTTACGGCCACAAGGATATGAGTAAAACTAGTCTTACCAAAGCGGAAGTTAACATATAATGTTCATCTTAATAGCCTGCTTATTGATATGTATACATGACTGAAAATACATGAACCAGATTTAAATAGTAGTTTTAATTTGTTTGATATCAAATCTTGAAAAGCACTAAAGCATTCACTTTTCAATAAATGAGGTGAAAGGTAAGAAAAAAATCAAGATTTACAGCGAGGGTGGTATGCGCATGATAATGCTGTATTGGTCGTTACCCAGCGGACACATGACGTCGAAATTGCGTGGTAATGACGTTGATGCGACGTCATGTGCTTGGAAACATCTTTAAAATTGTTGAAACTGGTGAATGAATTATTTGTGGACTTTGACACCCCTGAAACCTCCAGGTGTCGGAATACATTGTCTCTGTCGAGTCCTTAACTTTGAGCCATCATAAGTTTTATCCGTGATTTTTTGTTGCCTCTGATGCTTCTTTGATTGGTTAGAAAACCCGCATGCAGATCAAACAGCTAACTAAATCTTTCGAACCTCTGCGGAAGCTAAGGACGTGGGTTTGGGTCCTGTAAAACCTGTTTGAATCCCTAAGCCCCCACACAGTAATCTATTAGGCGGTACTTCTGTTATGTTTCCTTGCTGTTATCTGTTAAATTATGTCCGCTTGTTTGTGGTCTTCTAGCAATATAGTCACCTGTATAGGTGCCCACTTTTACTTTCTGTTTTGTTTTGTATTTTAAAGTAGAAGATAGGGAAATGTTACTGTTGTTATCTGTTGGGGTAGCCGAATGCCGGCTACCTGTCTGGGAAAAAGCTGTTTATTCGGTTTGCAGCGCATGTCTTCCGTGGACTGTTGTCAATTTATACTTCCTTCCCTTTTGTTTTTTGGAGGACGGGATATATGGGATCTGATTGTATTAGTTCATGATCATTGCTTTTTTTTACTCTGGAACTTTCAACATTATTTCAGTCGTATCGGGCAAATTAGAAAATTAGCCATAATGTCGCGTAAATGAATGTAAGCAGTGTAACCGGATTTTGATGTATGGATGAAACTAACTATAAAAGATAAAGAATACAACCCTGACCCAATTATCAGGGACTAGACTAGAGCAAATGAGCTCGCGTATAGCCCCGGTCAGCGCCACCGCCTACTGAAAATAAACTTTATATAAAATATTAATACGTCTAAACAAACAGACAGACAGACAACCAACATTAGTATACATAACACAAGGTATCATTATGTTCAAAACTGTGGTGTAAATGCATATGCTAGCTTATAGACCAATAGTTAGAGACAGGTGACAATTTGATTGTATGCATCAGAGCCATATCTAAATACCCCACCCAACGTATTGATATGCATAGTTACTGATAAATTACGGATTAATTCGCAACTTTAGGTCTGACTAGAAAAGCTACATATAAAGAAATAAGTTAATCGTCCTTTTAGAAAAAAAAATCCTTACAAACAATTCATGATATACAAATATATACATATAAAGGAAGAAAAAACACTACTTACGATTTCCGCCCAGAGCATCCCCACTGCTTACATGGAAAGAAAGTGGCCTTAAATATATGAACACGTCAAACGAAATTTTCTGCCACTGACTTTGGATAATTAGGGGATATTTGTATGAAAAATATGGACACACAGCGGTACAGGCTGCTCTTGAAACTTCCGATCTGGCTCTTCTTTGTTTGATTAGGGTTCACACTGTAGACGCATATTAAGTTTTATTTTTACTTGATTGTCCGACCTTAAGCCATTTCCGCACTGCAAATACTAAAATCAGCCTGCACATTTGTGCAATATTATCAGAGACTTTATTTTTCTGTATTTACGTTTCTCAGGGCTCACAGATTATGAATGCGAAGACGGAAGACTCTGATCAGACTGCGCGGATGCGCAGACTGATCTGAGCCTTTCCTCTTACCACGAGAGTAAGAAGGTACATTTTCGTGCGACGCAAAATAAATTTATTTTAAAGTGAGCGGATCAACCTAGAAAAGGGAGGGGCTAAGATTTTCATCAGCCTGCGCACCCACGTAATCCATTTTTCCTTTGCACCTTTTCTCTGCAGAGATCTCTAGGAGTCTACACAAGAAATATTGCAGATGCGCAGGCTAATCAAAGTACTCGCCGTTTTCACAAGCTATAAGGGAAAATTTCCTTTGGTGTGTCTGTGCATATTTTGATCCACCCATTTTAAAATACTTTATATTCAGTCATAAAACCACCCAATTTAATTCAATTTATATTCGGTATACTGTGTACTGCTTTGGAAATGCTGTGCGATTGTACTTGTGATGAAAGCATGACCATTCATTTTCGCAATCCTGAAAAATTACCGGAGCCCAGGTAGGTCGGTAGGTTGCGCTGGCCTGCTGATCTAGCGGTCCCGGGTTCGAACCCCACTGGAGGCGGGAATCTTTTCAGTCGTAAACGGGTTCCATTGCACACAGCCTTTCATTATCGCCCATATATCCATATCCTGATATGACTTAACACTGTTTAACAAGGACGTAAAAAAGCAAGTCAGCCATCCATCCAGCTAAAAAATACCTATCTCAGAAATTTCGGTTGGCTTTATATAAATACTCAGGGACAAAATAAAGTATTTTTTACGTGTTGTTCGTGGCACAGGTTGTCCTTGTGGATGTACGAAGTAGTCATAGAGACACAATAAGCGCACAGGGCTATTAGTATACTCAACCGAATTAAAAACGCAACACCTAATTTTTCCAATATTTCATAGTTCCTGTCATATGCATATCATTTTCAGTTTAATTTCTTAACTCAACAGAGATTAACGTTTACTGTCCCACAAATTCAGTTCTGTTGATAAAACAGTTCATGCTTGAGAGAGCATTACCGATAGCTACCCGATTTTCAAAAGTCTCAATTAGGGATATGTCTGCCAAGGTGCTTGGAATGTTGCATGCTTATGTAAGCCTGCGGTTGGAAGCCAACCATTTCCATTACCACCCATCAATGATTTTCAGAATTGTAGAAAGAGTTCGACGCACTTTGGAGACCATAGATTATCTTAGACCCGGCGTTCGATGCAACGTTTACATCCTGTCTCGCGTTAGTTCTGCATCATTTTGAGACTTCTGAAAATTGGATAGCTGTCGGTAGTGCTCTCTCAAGCGTAAAACATTTCATCAACATAACTGAATTTCTGGGACAGTAAACATCAGTCCCTGTGAACTGTAGAAATTAACTGAAAATAATGTGCATATGACACGAGCTATGGAATATTGGATAAATAAAGTGTTGCGTTTTTTAATTCGGTTGAGTATATTTTGCGGAACGGAACGGAATGGAACAGAGACATTTTACGGAATAAATCACATTGTCAATGTGTAAGATTGACAAGGGAGGTAATCAGTGCGTTTATTTCCATAAAATAAGAAGCAAATTTAGCAACCAAAATTACCATAAAACCGATAATTATCACTTTAAAAAATCTGGGGTCGAGGGGGGGGGGGGGGGGGGGGAGAGGGTGCCGACGGGGGTGTAGGGCGGTTGAATAGGTAAGAGGTAGATGGTTAGTAACCGTGTTCCGTTCCACAAAATACCAAAAGCTGCGCACATAGAATTTGCAGTTTTGCCTCGTGCACCATACTTGATAGATGCGATTTAGCTGTTAATAATTATTTGGCTATTGTTTTTAGTCACCTCCTGACCCCGTACCTATCCACCCTCCTGGCTTATGAAATTAGTAATTATTATTATAATAAATTTGGTTGCTAATTTTGCATTGATAACCTTCCTCGTCAGTCTTATACTTTAACAATGCGATTTATTCCATAAAATGTCTCTTGTTCCGTCCCGTTCCGCAAAATACAAATAGCCTAATTACCAGCATTTGAGTTCTTCGTTTATTGTCGAGACGCTTACACCACAAACTACCCTTTCATCTTATCTAAATAAACCCTTTTTCATCATTCTGAAACTTTTTTTCTTTACTAAACTGCGGAAAATAATAGAAGGCGGTGTCTTCTACATCTTGCTGACACGTATTTTCAGCGTTTTTCTGAGTTCGAGATTTTTTTCAACACCATCTTGGATGTTCGTATAAAATCATGGACTTGTTTTGGTTTCTGTTCTTTGGAGTAAAAGAATAACAAGGAAATCAGTATGAGAAGTTGAAGGATGTTTAATAAATAAAAAAAAAAGAATAAAACAAAAAGAATAAAACTGACTATTTGACAAAAGAATATTTGAAAACACATTTTTAAGTATACATGTATTAATGGTGTACCTCCAGGTTTTTCTGCCACTTTTACAAAAGGAAACGATATTAAAATTAAATTTGAGCCACGATACGACAAAACCAACAATGTAGTTGTGCGCCCAGCGCAGACTCAGATCAGCCTGGGCATCCGCCCAGTCTGATCAGAGTCTTCGCTGTCCGCATGAACGTTGCTTAGACCCTTAGCTACCATTTGAGCTCTTAACAAAGAGTCTAATCAAACTGGGTGGATGCCCAGGCTGATCTGAGTCTGCGCTGGACGCACAAGCACATTGTTTGGTTTTGTCGTGTCGCGGCTTAATCATTTTTTATTTCTTGTTTGCTTCCCTGGACAATGCACGCTTCCAAACGGAGGTCTTTTCTTAAAGTAAGGGATGAGGAGCAAATTCTCATATTCATTCAGTTTTTTTCTTTCTATCCATGCTTTGAAGAATGAAATTTTAGAAAGAAAGCTAATAACAATTCTTCATGGTAGACTGTTCATACTTGGTATACCGGTTGACAACAGCTAATAGGCTCGTGGGATTGAAAAACAACCTTTTACCACATATTCTTCCTAATATTTGAGCCGCGACACGACACAACCAATAAAGTGGCAAATGCGCCCGCAAAGATTCAGATCAGCCTAGGCATCCGCCAGGTCTGATCAGTCGTTGCTATGCTCTAAAAGGGTAGCTGAGGCTCCAGGCTAGCTGCATACGGACAGCGAAGACTCTGATCAGACTGGGCGGATGCCCAGGCTGATCTGAGTCTTCGCTGGGCGCACATTCCAGTTTGTTTGTTTTGTCGTGTCGCGGCTCAATTTGTATAAGTATTCTTTCTCTACATGCTTTGAACAACGATTTTATTCCTAAACACAGGAGCTCCGGTAGCTCAGTGGGTTAAGCGCTGGCCTACTGTTGATCTAGCGGACCGGGTTCGAGTCCCGCTTGAGGCGAGACTCTTTCCTACCATAAACGGGGTTTCAATGCACACAACTTTTCATTATCCCCCCCTCCCATCGTCCAGATATGACTAAAATTCTGTTGAACAGGACGTAAAAGCGCAAGTTATCCATACATCTATTCCTAAACAGGTTTCTTAGCAACCCTGCAAAGTAGATGGTTGATATTTATTAGTGTGAATTGACATTCAGCCTGACTTGTTATATCTTGGGACTGAGAACGTGGAATGGAGTACGGGTCTTCTGTTTAATCTTCTTAGTACGTGTTTACTTTTCTTTCTATCCGTGCATTTATGATAAAAAAAATTTCATAGCTGATTTCTTAGGAACTGTAGAAAGTTTATATTTGGTATACAGGGTTAACCATGACAAGTTTTATGTATCGTGGGATTAAGAACTGACTTTTCCCTGTATATCTCTCCAGTATTCCACCACCTTTCTTTCTTTCCATGTTTTCAATGCTGTAATATATGGTAACATAATTCTCTGCAAATAAAGATAAAAGGTTCATATTTGGAATATGAGCTGACACTGACTTGTTGCAGCATGGGGTTAGTTTAAACAGTATAATTTTATTCATCATATAAACATACACAATCAATTCATACGGTTATCATATGAAATGATTCGATAACAAGCTAAGTAGCTTATAAACATCATTATGGGGTTGAGAAAGAGTCTCCTCCCACTTATTCTTCCCTTTCTTTCTATGCATTTATAAGCAACAGCAACCGATCAAGATAGAAAGTTCATATTAATTTTGGTGTATGAGTTGGTAATGACCTGATGTATCGTGCCATTGAATGATCCTATGTAGTGGATTTGTTTATTTCATGCTTGTTTCCTTCTTTCGATGCATTTATAACGATTATTTTGCAACAAATTTCACAGCAACTGATCAAGATAGAAATGTCGGACCTGGTGTTTCGTGCTATTGAATGCTCATACGTAGTGGATTTGCTAATAGGCCTTTTCCGTAAATCTCCAGCTGGCTCTCGTTATTGGTTCCCGGCTTGCGGTTGGTACAGTAGCTGATAATTTTAACATTAGACTCTATGGAGATTCATTACCCTGCATCAATAAGTGAGGCAATTAGAAAGCTATTACGCATTAATTTGAACTTTTGACTTTATGCCAGTGCCCAGGTATGATTATTCCTTCTTATCAAAGAAAAAATCATGTTACTTTCTTTCTGATAACTTCAGTAATATCATGTAAACAAATCTATGTTAACATTTGCAAGCTATTGCAAGCTATTAATTCTATCTATTTTGTCTCCTAGAATTTCACTTTGTTACAATTCTTAAACATAACTTAGGGGGAAATGTGGGGAAATGTTTTTAGTGGAACAGATATATCACAAAGTTTTTTTTTTAACTCTGAAGTGAAAAACAGACGTCTGGTGAAGTTAAGCTTTTTAAATGTGCTTATTTATTTAAGCCCATTCTTTCCAAAAAAACAAAAAACAAAAAAAACTCCAGATTCAAGATAATGAATGAAAAAACTTGTGAAGATCAACTTTCATTGATATCAGATACATTTTTTTTTCAAATCGTATCATTTAATCAATTTCATGCCCATAAATGATATTACTCCACCTCTGAAAGGCCTAATAATTGATCACTGATTGTCATAATAAAATATATAAATACCTATTCGATTATATATTCAGTGCACATGCTGGTCAGTGCAGACATTTGCACTCAACAGGAGCATACCAGCTCATTTGGCTTGGCTTATAGTCTAATATACATGTTTCATCCTCTAGTATTGTTGTTAGATATTTCTGTTTACTATCATATTCATAATATAGACAAATTCCCATGTCCTTCATAAAGTTATGTGATTATTTAACTGAGATGAATTAAAATTTGGAAGCTTTATAACTTAATTTTGATTAAAACAAAGAAGACAAAACAAATTAAAACCATTCACTTCCATAGAAATTCTTATCTTTCACTTCTGCTGCTGTACCAACCAGCTAGTTATGCTTACACTCTACAGGTAATGTTTACCAGCTGTTGCCTAGCAATACAGATTCTATTTCATGCTGGTTTCCTTCATAACGGCTATATCGTTACGCTGCAAAGGCGGGTATCGGCAGATTGTCTGACACTTCTAGTTGAGATGAGCCGCCTCGTGAGAATTCCAACAGTGGCATGTGCGACCAGCGAAGGCTCAGATCAGCCTGCGCATATGCGCAGTCTGATCTGAGCCTTTGCTGGTCACATGAATCTTCTATACCTTAGATAGTTTTTAAACTGAAATCAGCAGCCATTACCGTAAAAGTTAAAAAAAATGACACCTAGAATATTTACCATAAATGTCCTAAAAATTTAAGGGATGCAGTAATGCGTCTAAAGATGAATGCAGATGGAACTGGAAACAGAGTAGACCCTGATCAGACTGCTCCTGACTGTTTTCTATGATAAACGCTTTTGTTTTGTTGCTTTACGTCCACGGTAAACAGCTATGGTCATGTCGGGACGGTCAGTTAACCTAACCACACTATTCCTGGGCAGGCTTAGACCTCCTAAGCGCTTACATTGTAACACATACGTTCGCCGGTAACTGACAACTGGCCTTCTTGAATCAGCGGAAGGAGAGACAAAAGTAAGTGGCCGGACCGGGTATCATACACGAGACCTCTTACTCTTGAGTCATACGCTCTACTATCTGTCCCATTAGTTAGAATTTTGAGGGTATATTTAATTTGTAAGTGTCGTGACACTCTCTTACAGTTATTAGGCTTTATCAACTTACATCCAATTTCAACAGTTATTTTGCCTATGAATTAGTCATAAACACTTTAAAAGTACGTCTTTCCATCCGACGATCAGTCAAAAATATTTCCTGGCGTCTATCTTCAAACGATCCATCCTTTATTGTAGATGGAGTAGTGTAAGTGGTTTTAGTGACATGCACTACGCCATCTACAATAAGACGTTTAAGTGATTTAGAAAAATGAAACAAAGAAGTTGCTAGAAAAAGATATGAATCAACTTTAACAAATAAATTAATAATTCTGTTCTGTTTCAGTTCTCGTAACGACGTTCCCCAAGTGGCTCAGCGGTACGTAACCATAGTTGCACACACCTGGCGCCGAGTGTCCGTCCTTAAAATAAATAAATAATAAAAAAAATCTGATATCTTTATACAGGAGATGATTTACGTGTAAAATATCAAGAAATTAAGTAACAATTCTTAAGATAAGCGTTTAAAGGAAACTGACGCTTCTGCTTCTGCATGGCATAGTCATCGCATGATAACATACATGGCAGGACTTCTAAAAACGCAAAAAAAATAAATACATAAATGAATAGAAATATATATATAAAAAAACAACAACATACCACTATGCAATAATAAAATTAAACGCGTTATCAGTAATAAGAAAATAAAGCCAAATGCCTCCTCGTTTAGGGATCAAAGTCATATAACTTTGGTGCCGCATGTCTTTTTAACCCATTTATCCAAGTTAAGAAATCTGATGAGAAGAGATGATCAAGACCCACTTCTCAAGGCTTATTTTGTTCTGTTTGTCGAGGCTATGACGATTTTCAAGACGCGACCATAGTCGGCGATATCTCTGGTAAATTCTATCTCCTCTTCTCCTTCCTTCGGGGTGGATCTAAGTGCCACGCCCTTCAGTGCCTAAAATGTCAGAAAAAGAACGCATTCAATTAAAGATCTAAACATTGGGACTCTTTAATCATATCCATATTTTTTTTAATGTGGAACTGTTTGGTATTCCGTTCTGCAAAATACATGTACCAATAGTGGCTGTTCCATCCATAGTCCATTTCGCAACAAGAACTTACTTCACCCATCACAAGCATTAAACAGAAAATGAAGCAGTAAATTCTAAAGTCTAAATGCTGATCGACATTGCTTCAGTGAAAAAAAGCATTTATTTTCAGCATGAGATAGGGCTTGTTTACATGTGATAACATATTACACGTGTAATAAACGATCGATGTTACGTCAATTTAAGATACAGTAGAACTTCAATGGCTCGAAACCTGATGGCTCGTTCACCCTGCCTGGCTAGAACTCTTTTCATGGTCCCTAGAGGTCACTTTATATGGAAACTAACCCTGGATGTCTAGAATTACCCTTGGCTGGAACTAATTTTCATGGTCCCAAGCCTGTTCAAGCCAATGAAGCTCTCTGTAATTAAACACATTGATGCCAGCGTCTCAGCGAAGGAACAGACATGTATGACGTGAGAAAAATTTAATTGAATAGCCATAATTAAGTCAAACACACTTTATATTTGAAATGCACCTGAGAGGAGTGTGTGGTAGAAGGAGTCACTAAGCATTATGAAAGTTGGACACCGTTCTATCTTTACCTTCAATGCGCTGCCCAACCCACGCCCACCCCATCCCCAAAAAGTATATAAATACTATAATTTAGAAATAAAAATTGTCTAAGTTTTATCATATTGAAAATCAAAGACTAAAGGACAAACAGTGTAGATCCAGATTATGCGGCTCATTGTGAGCCGCATGATCTGGATCTACGCTGTTTGCACATTCCTTTTTATTGTTTTGGCATAATCTGGACCTACGCTGTTTGCTGTTTTAACAATCTTAAATTTTGGCACATTAAAAAGTTCGAGTACCTGCCCTTTTTCTACAACGATGATCTGGTCTTCCGTGAGGGAACCATGCACCAATTTCGACAAGTGTAATTTTCTCAAGCCTTTAGCTGCCCGGATTGCAACGATAGCCGCCTCCTGCACCGTTAGGGCCCTCTTTTCCAAGACTTTACGGAGTGTTATGGTTTTTACTTTTCTCTTTGCAAACACAAACAGGCCTGATTCAAAGACCTCACGTATCGACGAAGATGCAGCTTCTGAAATTTAAATATGGTTCGAGGAAAATTAACACCAGCAAAGCAGAAATTTTAGGAAAATAAAAAAAATGCTACACGGAAATTAAAAAAAAAAAAAAAAAAGGTTTTCATCAGCAAGTCAGTTAAAATGCCTCTGTTTTGCGTAGTATAAATTTACTAAACAGCTTTATCATAATTTGCCGTAAAAATCTAAAAGCTGGTACGGAAAGGTCTGAGCAAACAGTGCAGACTTGGATCAGTCTACTCTGTTTGCCTTTCTCGTTGCATCTTTTGGGCGCTATACCCCATTGTAAAACCAAACTGTTCCATTTTCAGGATAATTACTATAATTATTTTAGGTGTCCCAAATTTCAGAATTTTTAAGTTACCACCGTTATGTTTGAGAACATAACTTCTTGTTGGTTTCTAGTTGACCATCTTCCTATATAAATACACTAGATGGTCAAGTACTCTTAGTCAAGACCAGAACTGGTGAAAAGCTTAGTTTCCATTGTGCAGTGCAAACGTCAAAGTCTGCTCCGTTTCTGTTTCAGATCTTGATCCACATTAAATAATTATTGCTCCCCATAACCCCTATTTTCCCGATCAGATCCGAATCTATTGCATATTGTGCTATTGCCCCCTCCCACCTCCATTTTCCCTGATCCAGATCTATAGGACATTGCATATTTTGTTATCTTCTCTACTTCAAGTCCTCATATACTATGCAACACCCTATTGATCTAAATCTTATAATGAAGAATGCAGAGACCTTGAAATAATAAAACGAAACGATACAATGACTGAAACATCCCATGATTATAAGTGACTGACACAATGGAAAGGTATTCATTAAGGTATCATATATAGAGGATCTTATACGAGTGGTCATTTATATGAAGTTTCTGAAACGAGCCTTCGGCGAGTTTCATAAATATCATATCAGTTGACCACGAGTGTAAGATCCTGATTATCATATGACCCTTTAAAATGGGATTTTAACGCCTTCAAACTGAACATTATATCAATGTCAACGGTGTCAATGACGTTACGTGTACGCGCCAAAGTGTTATTACACGTGTAGTCATACGATTTTTATGACATGACATTATCCACTGAATTACAGCGACGTCATATGATAATCTGAATTCATTACCTTTCTGCTGACCCATTAATTGAGAAAGCTTCTTCCTCACGGTCGACTGAAAAATACATAGATGTACATAGTACAATAAATTCTGAAGATCCAATACAGTAACCAAACATTACATTAACAATACAATAATCAATTCTGAAGATCCAACACATTAACAATACATTACATTAACAATACATTAATCAATTTTGAAGATTCAGTACATTTATGAAAGGAAACTAGCAAACATGGTCCAAATGAAACTGTAATATTGCAACACTAGCCTCGCCCCCGCACCCCTGGGCATCCGCTTAGTGGAGCTTTATTTTCAAATTGACAAACTTCCAATGAGCCCAATGGTCCAAAAGACCGGAGCGTATATAATCTGTACTATGATTATGTACGGGAACGTTTAACGGCCGGCATAACACAAAATGCAGTGAGGACAAATTAATGTAGTCCCCTAGAACCTTTTTTTCAAACTGACAAAATTTCAATGCGCCCAATGATACTAAGGAACCAGAAAATATAGAGTCTGCAATATAATGATGTGCGGAAAGGCTTCTTATCCCATATCCAGAGAAAGCTTATTCCTGTCAATAAATAGTTATCATAAGAAAGTAATTTTCGGTAAGAGTAACTTCTTTTTTTCAGTAAATAATTGTTCCATACATACAAAAACTCCGATTTGTTACATAACGGAAATCTCACGCCATGTAACAAAATGCGGAAATTTCCTTTATGGAGGTAAAATATGCTGCAGAAATGCTCGTTATCTGCTTTTTATGCCTATCTAGTTACATGCTATAACAGTGCATGAACGAAAACGTCCCAAACGGTAATCAACTTCGACTTGGAAATATTTACTCCCCTCTCATATAGCTTTATTTTCAATGGAAACAAATTTCATTTTTTGTAGAGACCAAATTCTTTCTTTTATGAGTAGTCTCATTGTTTATTACCATGCAGTTCACTTAAAAAACAAACAAGAAACAAGAAGCAAGAAGAAAATGAAAAAAAAAATGAAAATAAACAACACCATTGCATGCTGTGCAAAATTAAACTACATTGTAACTGAAAAAGAAAAAAAAAATAGAATACAGGTACCTGTCTGTTGAAAGTTGATCCTAACGTGTACAAGAAAGGATTCAAGGCACAGTTGATTGGTAACACGAACACAGCTATCCATGCGTACACGCCTCCAGATATAACATATCCATTTAGGGCAAGCATACCTAGGTAAGATAAATGAAATGCTTCATGTCTCGAGTGCGGCAAGTCCCATTTTTGCAGAAGACAAGCAGACAGAAGGAAGTATGTCATTTAAAAAAAAGCAACTTAAATGAAAACCAAACTACATACTGACAAGAATAGTATATTCATAATTAATGTCTTACATCATTATCAAAGCTAGCCTTTCCCCTGACGGTGATTTTAAACTCATCATTGTTGAAGGAATTCAAAGAAAGAATAAACCGGAAGCATCTGACTGTGTAAAAAAGAATAACTATGCTCAAACATGTTTTGTTTCTTTAAAGTACGTTTTATAGCATCATCCTCAACAACAACGAAAAATGAATTAATTAAATGAAAATGTAAATATAAAACCCAGAAGAGCGGAACAGCACTGCGTGTATTTAAAGAAAAATACTTTAAACTGAAATACCATTGTATGATTTTAAAGATACATGTACTGAAAGTGATTGGCCCAACTATTATTAGACAATGGCCAAACAAATCATTAATGGAAACGTTTAGATGTTTCAATCCTAAAGAAAGACCCGGGATCTTGTTTTATGATTTTTCTTATTTGTCAAAGGAAAGTCTATCGATATATACAGAATATAGGTCAAGCAGCATTTTGATGAATTCTGACAAAATAAATAAAATCTTTTCAATACATGTAAATGATTTGAATACATTTTCTCAAAATGATAGACGGAGCCTTTAAACAATAATTCAAAAACAGTTCGGAAGAATTGTATTTTTATGGTAAACAAAACTAAGTATCTGAGAAAAAGTTTTGATTGAACCATAAATTATTGTGTTTTGAGCATGTCGAACTGACATGTACTTGAGTCTGACCTTAACAGAATGTGTACAGCTTCCAAGCTCAATTTATATTCGCATTTCGGTACTAACACTTACCCATTAGCCCAACTGGGAACCAGCATAAGAAATCTGTAATCACCACAAGAAAAAGATTCCTGGCAACGACAATATCCTGTTTGCGCTTGGTAGATGTTATCTTGGCCGATTTTGTAAATATCTCATGGTAAATGACACCCTGTGCCGTAGCGACAAGTAGAAAAGCGATGAAGTTAAAGACAATGTACACTGCAAAGGCGTACTCCCAACCAGATGGTCTGTCTCGAGTCAAAGGAAGTGCGAGGCATACAGCAGATCTCGAATAAAACTCGTCATTGAAATATTGGATTGGAAATACCGGCAGCAGAGCAATCAGAAAAAGAATTAACCAGCTCACGACACATGCAATTATAGCACTTTTTCGTGAAAGCTTTATATTTCCGAAAGGAAACTTGACGACTAACAGCCTATCAATTGTAATAAAACACAAGAAAACAACGGACCCTTCAGTAGCTAAGGTGGCCAAAACACCTGCCAACTTACAGAAAACCCCATTGCGCCACTGATAATCCTTCCACACATATTCTCCTCTAAATGTAACATCAGCGAGTGCAAGAATAATCAGATAAATACCCATCAAGAAATCAGCAATGCCAAGATTTGTCACAAAGATACCATACGTTCTCATTAGTGAGGATCGCTGGAAATAAAGTCGCAAAATAAGTACTGCAGTGTTGCCGAGGAAGGCAAGGAAACCAATAATCCACAAGAAAGCTCTAAGCACTTCTTCTCTCATTAGGTCATCACAAGAAGAGAATTCGTCTCTTGGTGGATAGCAGTTATAATCAGTAACCGAAGTTGGACGTAAACAGCAAAATGTAAAGGAATCAGTGTACAGAAGTTCCAATGAATCTAATCCTGTAAATATTTTCTCATCGAAACTAAGAATCTGATTTTCACGAACATCTAACTGTCGAAGGCCAGCGAGATTCCGAAAACTGTTACCATCCACTCTATTGATTTGATTAAGACTGAGATTAAGCGTAATTAGATTTTCTAAGCCGTTAAAGACTCCAGGTTCTACAAAAGTTAGTCTTGCTCCTGATAAATCGAGAACATCAACCTTTATAAGATCTTTAAAAGCTCCAACCTCGATTTGGGCAATCGGATTTCCTATCAATGAAACACTTTCGAGGTTATCCAAACCACTGAACGTACCAGAGACGAGTTTCTGAATATGGTTGAAACTAATGTCGAGGATTTTCAAATTGCTCAGAGAGAAGAACTGCTGGTTCATAAGATTACTGATAGAACAATGTGCCATATGAAGTTCAACTAAGTAGTTAAAGAGATCAAAAGAATTTTGTTGGAGCTTCAGCTGATTGTAGGACAAATCTAGTTTACGAATCTTTGACATGATCTTCGTGCTATTATCTACTGCTAGCGGAGAAAAGGTATTTGAACAAGTAACTGAGAGACCATTACAATCACAGGCTGGCGGACATATGAAGTCACAGAGGTGTTCATCGTCACCATGCAGACAGTCCAACTGTGTGTCACATACCCGGTCAAACGATATACACACATATGAATCGTGACACCGAAACTGTTCAGAACATGGACGCTTGTTATCTGCAAAAAGTATAACACATCATATAAAATATAGGGTAGTGTCGGGTAGCTTCGGACAGTGGGTAATTTTGGACATATCATCGCAAACAGTGAAAATCCTGAAGAGACGGCTCATAATGAGCCGTCTCATCAGGATTTTCACTGTTTGCCCAGTTAATTTTGTTTTAATTCCAAACAACTGACATCTAAAGGAAACAATGTTACTGTCCAAATTTATCCACTGTCCGAATTTACCAGACTTTACCCTAGTGTTCGTTCTGACGATACAGATATCCTTTCAATCAGATTACTTTTATTTTTCAAAACTTATATCACCATACTTTTACATTCAAATATTTTATTTTCTTCGATGAAATCTCAGCATTTAAGGCAAAGAATGCTTAACCCTCTAGAGCCCGGTGTATCATATCTGCTACATGACTCTGTTTTGGTGCCGTGACCAGGATATTGACGTGTATGTTATGTTAGACTGCTAGAATATCAGTTAAGATATCAGGAAATAAGATTAAACCATTCCTTTGGTAATAATATGTCTAAAGTGCATTTATCAACCGCCAAAAGTCGCCAAGGTTCGAAAATACAAAATGTATCATATATGATACATCGGGCAATAAAAACAAAAATTGTGATATTGACTTTACTTTTTCAGATATCCCTGATACATATATGCCAATAAATTGTTTTTCATACATCCTTTTTTCATCCAAAAAGGTGTCCCGTAATTATTGTTAACACTTGAGTTATTCACCCTGAAAAAAACTACTTTTTAAAAATTAATGCCCAATGTAGCATATATGCTACATGTATATCTCAGCAACCTTGAACCTCAACACAAATTCAGACCCTGTTTTCAATTTGACTTCCCAAAGCTAGTGGCTGGATGGAATATAAACGTTTTCTTATAGTGCATTCTATGTTTGGGCACTAGAGGGTTAAAACCTGTAAAGTGTCGAAAAAGTTGGGGGAAATCATTTATTGAATCCCTGATGTATTAAAAAGGTAACGTATTACAAATTCATTGGAAACATAGGTATATACAGCACAAGTGCATATCAATGTAAAGAAAAGTGGGTTTGGAAAACAAATTACCAGTTTATTCGAAGAAATGTAAACGATTTACTTAAACTGCAGCTCAATCAAAAGAACAACTGCAGACAACATTTTCACACTATCCTCTTTTCAGTAATTAAAATATTAAAACAACTTTTAAACGAATATAATCGGTAAGCCGAACGACAATAGACAAGTTTAGTCGTGGCGTCTGATTAAGGTCTACGCTGTTTGCATTTAATGCATTTTGATCATGGAATGTTTGAAGACCAATACAATGAAACTCTTATCACCTCATAATCTGGAAAAAATGTCAGAACTGTAGAGCTGAAGAGCATTAGTATGTAGCTTACCACAATAAAGTTCGTCCTCTGAATGCAGACAATGCGGAATTCCATCACAAACTAGACGAGATGGTATGCAGTAACTATCTGGACACTTGCTGTATGATGGTGGACATTCATGCTCCGCTGTTGAAAAAGATACAATTCAGAATATAAGAAGATTCCAAAATGCCTTACAAAACGAGAGTTTCTTTTATTATTTGAGCCGCGACACGACAAAACCAACAATGTGGTTGTGCGCCCAGCGCAGACTCAGATCAGCCTGGGCATCCGCCCACTCTGATCAGAGTCTTCGCAGTTAGCATGGAGGTAGCTAAGACCCATAGCTACCCTATAAGCGCTTAGCGAAGAGTCTGTGCAGACTTGGCGGAATCCCGAGCTGGTCTGAGTCTGCGTTGGGCGCACAACCACATTGTTGGTTTTCTCGTGTCGCGGCTCATTTGTTTTCTCGAATAACACTTTAACGACCGAGAAATAGAAATTAAACTAGCTTGCACACAACATTGAAACTGCAATGTATCGGTGTGGTGTTCTTTCGGTATTCACGGCTGTGGTACACGTATACCAAACAGCAGACGCGAATATTGATAGACCCTCGGTTCTCTAAATTTTGTTTTCTGCTACCTCGATTACACATAAAGCTCGACATTTTTTGCAAGTGTGTTTCCAAAGATGCGAGCCCAGGCAGCTCAGTAGATACAGTGCTGGCCTGCTGAAGCTGAGTTCCTCGGTTCGCTTTCCGCTGGAATCGGAAATCCGCCCAGTGTGAACGGAGCCATTACACAACCTTACATTTTCACCCTCGCATTGTCTTGATATTACTGAAATACTGTTAAAAAGGACTTAAAATCACGAGCAATCCACCATCACCTATGAATACTGGCGAACTGTGGTCGTACTGGAGAAAACCGGAGAAAATCTTGGAAGGACGACAGATACTTATAAGTGAGATCATACATTTCTAGGTTTTAAATTCCACACTTTTAGTTTTTGGAGATGTTAGATCCACCATATATTCTACCCAGTTTGTCAAACTATTTCGGAGTAATGAGTCCTTATACATGTTCGACTTTTCAGCTTTGCATTTATGACGGACTCGTAAAATGATATGCACGTTTGGATGTGATTCAGAATGAAAGCCTATTTTATACATTAAACATAGGCTCTGTCACAGGTAAGCCAACGTTATACATACTGTGCATCACAAGTCTGAAAGCGGATGTGCCATCAACAACGATCTACGATTCTGAGTGTTAGTGTGTAACTTACTGCAGTTTTGTAAATGGGTCATGTCTCTGCAACCGACTAACTCCCCATAGCTGTCGAGCTCAAACAAACACTTTAATTCCCCAGACATTGTCTGTTGGTTTGAACATGGGATGGTACTGGAAGCTATCCTCTCTTCAATTACTACAATAAAGCACAATGACATATTATGAAGAACAAGAGCTCCGCAAAGCGGCGCAAAATTCGCCCATGACACTGTTACAGCGGTAGCAAATTTAAGAAGCAAAGACTTTGGGCTAGCGAAAATTTGGGGAGAAAAAAGTTGGGGATAAAAAAATGGGGGGGGGGGGAATTTTGAGGAGCAAAAATTATTGGAGAAAACGTATTTGGGAGAAAAATTGGGGAGCAAAAATTGGGGAGTAAAATTTGGGAGGCAAAATGTGGGGAGCAAAATTTTGGGGAGGCAAAAAATAGGGGAGCAAAAACTGAATTCGGGAGGCAAAATTTGGGGAGCAAAAATTTTTCGGGACAAAAATTTTGGCTTGCAAAAATTATTTTTTGGGGCAAAATTTTTTCGGGAGGAAAAAATAAGTGGGGGGGGGATTGGGGAGCAAAAGAATTTGGGGATGAAGAATTTGGGATTAAAAAAATTTTGGGGATCAAAAAGTTTGGGGAACAAAAATTTGGAGAGAATATTTTTGGAGGAAGAATTGGTGAGTGAAAAATTTTGAGGGCAAAATGCGGGGAGCAAAATTTTGGGGAGGTAAAACATTTTTGAGAGGCAAAAACTTGGGGAGCAAATAAATTTTCCGGGATATTTCCTGTTTTAATGTGTTAGCTGATATAACTCTTTTATCGTGTTGCTTAGATTATGCGAACACTTACCTTCCTCGCATTCTAATGGCCCAAGTCTCACACGAATTTTTTCCAGAAATACTGTGCCTAGATCATCAGATCTCCACGTCTGAATTGGAAGATAGTCATGGTCTGTTATGAAGCCAAAGTCCGTTCTCCAGTTATAGTCATCCTCTCCAAACCATTCATTGATGGTATTGTAGCACCCACACCTACAGAATATTGAGGTTTTTATCACAGGCATACGAAATGGGTTTCAAGAAAGAGAGAAACAATAAACATAAATGTACAATTGAGCCGCGACACGACAAAACCAACAATGTGGTTGTGCGCCCAGCGCAGACTCAGATCAGTCTGGGCATCCGCCCAGTCTGATCAGAGTCTTCGCTGTCCGCATGGAGGTAGCTTAGACCCTTAGCTACCCTTTCAGCACTTAACAATGAGTCTGACCAAACTGTGCAGATGCCCAGGCTGATCTGAGTCTGCGCTGGGCGCACAACCACATTGTTGGTTTTCTCGTGTCGCGGCTCAATTATGTATTTCAACCTTGCCAACTGTTTGCATTTATAAATCCACTTATGGTTGTACTACTGATGAGAGTTAGATTATTCTTTTTTGCTTCAGTATTTCCAGAGACTGCTTTCAAAAGAGCCTACAAAATGTCGATTTGTCAATCAAAACTATCCTGCTTTAGATTGCATTTTCGTGGCTTGAGAGGACAACATAAAGTGTATAGAACTGGTCTGAATTAACCCTCAAAAGAAAAACAGACCTACATACAATGTAAAGCGCATTTGAAAAGATACTCATCAGTTATACAAATTATCAAAAGTTCTGCACCGTTTGCAGATATGTGCTTCGTTTGATGCTGCAAACATAACAAAAACAACGGAAAAAACGATCCTAAAATTGATCGTTTAGATATCTGGAGGGATTAGTTAGCTTGACATCAAAACGTCAAAGTCCTGTCTGAAGCTGGATGGACCACATTTTTAGACATATCGATATTTTGTTAACACACATTTATAGGCTGTACATTGTACTAATGCAAAACTGTCGGGCGGACTTTATATATTGGACAAAAAAGTTAGGAATCAAAATTAAAATGTGCAAATTTTTAGACACTGGTAATAAGTATCGAAATTAAACCTTTCTAACTTTCAGGATATTCTTTTCTCTTGGTTTCTGTATTTAAATGCTGAAAACATCGCTTTCAGTTGGGCCAAGACAAGACTAGTAGTCAGACTATCCTCCCTCAAGATTAAATCGGGTGTGAAATCCCCATAGGAAATGACAGTGCTCTCAATTACGGATCTTTGTCAGGAAAGAGATTCTTTTTTTTCTGCCACGTAATTTTCAGAATGATTAAATTTTAAGTCTATGATGAAAATTATGCGTAATTTTAAAACACTGAAGAAGTAGAATTGTTTTCTGACGCGACTAACAATGGAAATTTTAAAATTTCCATTGTTAGTCGCGTCAGAAAACAATTCTGATTTTAGGAATAGTGTCATTCGAAAGACAAGCGTGATTCAATAATCAAACTCACAATTTTGAGTTTGGTGATCACAAAAAGCACAACAAAATTGCCTACTCACCATGTCAATTAAAATCATTTGCATGCTACAGAGACACAAAACTATCATATCATAATTCCGATCCCTATTTTTTCTGCCCAGTATATCTATATCATGTTCGATCTAATTTGGATGCGTCAGGCTCACTTAAACATGGAGTTTTTTTAACAAAGCTGATAATTCAAAATTACAGTGAATTTGAATAGACAAAGATTTAACTTTTAACGGCTTGCATACTTTTGTATAACCGTGTATTACCGTTTTTTCTTACATTAAATACCTTCTCTCTAATACACAAATTTCTACTGCTAATTTAGCACAATATGATTGGTCAAGAACGTATAGAAATTCGATAAATCCCTTGAACCGGAAATCGGTAATTACTTGGACTATTTTCTTTGCGGCAGTTGCTAAAATACTCGGTATAGCTGACATTTTTAAGATAAAACTGACCGAGTTGGAATTATAAGAAATGAATTTTATTTTTGTGGATTTTATGGATGTGTAAACGCCCGCGAATCACTCACAATCTGAATAAAGCCCAAATAAAATCCACAAAAATAAAATTCATTTCTATCATATTTCACTTTTTATATGAAAGAGTGGCCTAATTCCACCAAAACTGACTTTTTACCACCCAGACTTGAAAATTGTAATGCCCATCCTCACCCTCCCCTGACGTATATAAGAAAAACGATTTTATGCTCACTTGTCATTGCATTTGTTCACATATGGACAGCTACAATTCACCCATTCATCTACGGTTGAAACTTTATCTCCGTTTCTTCCTGTCCATGCAAAATGGTTTGTATAAAACGAGCAATAGCTCATGATTTGTTGCCTACACACACTTCGCGCAAGCAGGTTCTCAATCTGAGCTGTAGTCGCCAGATAGGTGGGTGTTAGTACGAAGTGAGCTTCTGTAGGATTAACGAAGTACTCTTGGTCGTGATGTATGATTGTTTGTACCGTGAGAAATCCATCATGTTCTTCGTAATAATGGCACTCAGCTTCAAATACATCTGTAAAAGAAATACTCTTATTAAGCTGTTTGGATACACCTCTATGTGTTCTGCCATTTTACAAAGCCTATTCAAACACAGTGCGTCTATAGAAGCAAAGGAAAATTTAGAGGTTTTTAATAAAACTTAAAACAATCTAAGCTATATGTTTAATAAAACTATTGACATGCCAGAATAGTGACAACGTTATGTAAGTAACAGAGTAAAGACATAACGGCTAACGTTAGTTGTTACTCTGCTATACTTTCCCCTACTTTTAGAAAGATGATAATTGCTAGTCTTGGGAAAACATGCCAATGGCTAATAACAGTTTCAAGGTTACATGAGGTATTTGAACTACCGAATTATTTATAAAAATCTCTATTGTATATTTCAGTATTCAATTTCTAATAAAAGCAATAGTTTTAAAGTTCCATTCTAAATTTAACACATCATTATAATTTCATTCCCTTCCGTTTTCTCTTATTACTTAGCTGTCCATTTATGTTCTTATTTCCCTCCACCTGCTTTTGCTGTACCAAAGTGTCAAGTATTTCTGCACCGTCATTATCTTGATTCGAGAGCTTCAGTATGGTAATTCCAGAACCTGTCTCTATGTCCCTTTTCCACTCCTGGGGCCGTATTTATAAAACGACTTAAGTCGTTGCTATGCTGTTGCTAAGGCTGAATTTCTAGGAAGGAGTTAATTTTTCAGACTGTTCCTCCAGAGCAAATTTCATAGTAGTAGGGAATCTCCTTCAAAGACATTTAGCCTTAGCAACAACATAGCAACCACTTAAGTCGTTTTATAAATACGGCCCCTGGTATTTTAGATCCGTCTCTAATGAGGTCGTGTCCTCATCTGATTTATCCAAATGTTCTGTCCCGTCCGGAAAGCTGTGACTCACTGCTTCTTTCTTGAGGTATGAGTCATACTGGTACCTTTGTTACTGCATATCCGACGTTCAGTTTAACTGTTTTGCTGATGAAAATTCTTTATCAATAATTTTACTCTTTCTTGTAACAGCTCTATGTCTCAAGATGAAACCTCATTTACGCTAGTCGATATCTTAGTTGTCTTCTCTCTCGTATGGGCTATAGATTGTTCTAAAAATTCATCGTCTGAACTGACATCAGTCACATCACTGCTATAATATGCCGCTTCATCTTCCTTTATTCTAACTTTTTTCTTCTTCTTCTTCAGTTGATCATGTGGTAGCTTTGTCTGAAGTTCTTGAACCAAAATCTCTCTGAGAATGTTTGCTCTACTTACCGAGAAGAAGGGATTAAACTTCTTACAGATTTGCATTGTACCCATATGTAGGAGAGTTTCTTTTGGATGTGCCTTCAGTAAACCGCAATACGAGCAATGTTCTGGTATCTGGCCACTCCCATTAATAGCTGAATGTTTCATTGTCCAATATCTCCTTCCTGTTTCTACTCTAGCTATCTCCATGTCCCTTGTGTCCGCTTTCTTGTCATGGACTTGCACTGAGACGTCTTCGATTTATCCAGCTTCTGATAAAAACTGCTGTAAGCTCTATCCTTTAAATATGCACTTTTGTATAAGATTTTGATCTTTCAATGGTTTGAATCAGATGTTCAAATATCCTGTCATCTCTGGTATTACCAAAATCACAGTCAATTGCTTCTTCCCTCGGTCTCGTGGCATAGGCTACCGTTGTTTCTCCTGCTTCTGGTTTAGTTTTGAGAAACATGTATCTGGCATAGTGCTTATTAAAATGTTTTATCTAGTCTTGCCTGTTTTTCGTAAATGTCCTGCTTCACTCTCTATTCCTCGCCGCGAATGTACTAACTTCGGAAATATAGTGACAACGTAATGTAATAACATAGCAACAGACATAACGTCTAACGTAAGTTGGTACCCTGCTATACTCTGAATACTACAGGATTTAATTCTGCAATAATTCATTTTTAAAGGGCACATAAGGCTTAGTGCTATATAATGTCGTCGCCAAAACTGAACGTAAAAATCCAAATACTGACACAAATAGTTCTGAGTAAATTACACAAACCCAGATCAGATTACTCCTGGTAGTGTGATCAGGATCTTAAAGGAGTAGTCTGATTTTGGTTTTCACTGTTGCCAGTGCATTTGCATCTTTTTGATGCATTACTGCATTTTTAAAACGATCTCTATTGCAGGACAGTTACAGTAATTATCATAGACGTCCCAATGTTTAGAATTATTATGATACACGACAAATTTGAATTAAACAGCCTACCAGGTTGTCCTAGATGGATGTAATATATGCCGTCTTCGCCCTTATTTTCGGAAAACCATTCTACACAGGACTCATGGACATTAACTGAGCAGTTTCTGTCCTCATCTTCGTGAAATTTGCCGTAACAGTCGAAGTAGGAGTCGCAAACACGTGACTTAGGGATACATCGTTGATCATAACACTGGAAAGCTGTACTTGCACATGTTACTGTGTAAAAAGACATATTAACGTTAGCAGAACACAACTAGTCCGTTACCATAACCCCAATGCTTCACTCATAAAAGTTAAGTCTTTGCAGTGAAAGACAGCAATGTGGTCAGTTATTGTAAATATATATGGACACTGCATTAAAATAGAGCCCCAACAGAAGTATTTATAATGCATTACGGAATCGCTGAAGGGACATTTCCTTTCCGATACTTATCAGAATAGAAATAGAAACAAGAACGGAATTCAAAACAACAAATATCTCGTTAAAACGACTTATTATATCGTTTACACGACATATTATGTGGTTTGAACGATATAAAATAGAATGGAAATTAAAACAAGAAAACCAGAGTGGAAATTATTGGCAAGAAAAACAGAAAAGAAATTGAAACAAAAAATATATCGTTTAAACGACTTATTATCTTCTTTCCATTCCGATGTTTATAAGAATAGAAAGTAAAACAAGAAAATTAGAATGGAAAGAAAAACAACAGCTATCTTGTTTAAACGACTTACTTTATCTTTTAAACGACATATCAAAATAGAACGGAAATAAAAACAACAAATAACTCGTTTGAACAATTTCTTATATCGTTTGAACGATATATTTAGTCGTTTAAATGAGATACTTGTTGTAATTTCCGTTCTAATTTTCTTGTGTCGATTTCTTTACTCGTATTTATCGGAATGGAATTAGATAATAAGTCGTTTAAACGACATATTTTTGTTTCGATTTCTTTTCTGTTTTTCTTGAGTTCATTTCATTTCTGGTTTTCTTTTTTTATTTTCCATTCTATTTCATATCGTTTAAGCGATATGATAAGTCGTTTAAACGAGATATTTGTTGTTTCGATTTCCCTATTTTTTTTTGTTGTTTCAATTTCTTTTCTGATAAATATTGGAAAGGAAATGTCCCTTCAGGGGTTCCGTATGCATCTGCTGCAAAATTATACCTAATAAACAGGGGTATGGTAACACAATGTGATATAATGTCACTGTAGAACTGCGCTTGCGCGAATGTTATCAGGTGATACCTAAAGAAGCGATCTCTGAAGACGATTGGCTGTATAATAACGTTGGTCGTTATAACGGCTTTCGATTGGTTGAATGACGTCACCCACCGACTTACGTTATAACGCATTCGTGACGTCAACAAGTTCGAACAAAACTGCGTTTGCTTTTCATTTGTTTGAGTCTCTTTTAACCTTTAAACCTTCTAATGGTGCATGATAAATAGACAACCATGTAAGTGTCTCGACCAGAAACACGTCGGAGTGGCCCGGCAAGCCTCGCCATTCCTACGCTGTTTCTGGTCTCGCCTGATAAACTTGATATCAAAAGACACTAACATGGTATTCTTTATTTACGAGTATTTCTCTGTAAACCACAACATTAAGTGAAAATGACATTTCTCAGGTTTTCATGAAACAGAACTCTGGTGGGTTTTAAATAAATAAAAATGGGGAATAAAAATAGATATTTTCATTAATCAATCTATCCGTTTCAATGGCACCCAAATTTTTTGTTTTAGCCTAATCTGAGGACTGTTTCTATGCAAATTGTTAAATCTGATGCTATAATTTTAAATGCATTTCTTAATATGTTTGAAAAATCGGTAAAGGTCCCACCAGAGTGCTGTCTATTGATAGACAAAATTTTCTTCATACTTTATGGTCAAACATTCAATGTCCTTGATGTCTACCTAGTAAAGCATCTTTTCTTTAACATCAAACACTGGCCATTTATAAATTGATTTGCCAGAAAACAAACTGCGTCTATACATTTTGTTTCCATTCACGTGGTATAGGGAGTATAGAACCTATACATATGTTAATAAATCCAATCCAAAATCTGGTGATTGTATTTTTCAGACTAAAATTGATTTTTTCTGAACATGTCAAAATCACAAATATCTGAAGAACCGTCATAACATAAGATCAAAAATAAAGATAATATGAGCGCAACACGAGAAAACCAACAATGTGGTTGCGCGCCCGGTGTACACTCAGATGAGCCTGGGCATCCGCCTACTCTGATCAGACTCTTCGCTAAGCGCTTAAATTGTAGCTAAGGGTCTAAGCTACCTCCATGCGGACAGCGAAGACTCTGATCAGACTGGGGTGATCTGAGTCTGCGCTGGGCGCACATCCACATTGTTGGTTTTCTCGTGTCGCGGCTCATATTTATGAAAATACTGAAGACACTTGAGCAGAGATACGAATAAATGCATCCGTCACAATTCTAGTGAAATGCGAACAAATAAAATAAAAATGAGGGAATTAAATTGTTAAAAAAGTAGTATAGCGACAACAAACCACAGTCCTCATTGTCTGAATTATCCAGACAGTCAGCTTTTACGTCACATCGCTGGCTGTTAGAAATGCACTGCCCACTTTTACAACGCCATTCATCAGAGTTGCAAGGTGGGTGAACTGGAAAAGAAATAACCATATGAGCTGCGACAAGCCAAACTTCTGTGAGCAGATAGGTCTGAGCAAACAGTGGAAACTCAAATCAGACTGCTCTGAGCAGGGTCTACAGTGATTTCAATCCCATCTGCATCTTTGGACGCATTAACCCATTAATGCCTAGTGGACTCTTCTATCTGTATATATTGGACGAGTCCATTTGTCATTTTAGGGGTGTCAGGTTTAGTTTATTTTTAGATTTTTTGTTATATTTTGAGGAAAAATACCCATATGACATATGCAAAAAGTGTAGACCCTGATCAGACGCCGCGTTTGCGGCGTCTGATCTGGGTCTGTACTGTTTGCCTACATCCCATTTTTGTGGCGCTAGGCATCAATGGGTTAAGCCATTCTGAACCATACTGTTCAATTGTAGGACAATTATAGGATTCATTTCAAGCGTCCCAATTTTAGAATTTTTACGGCAATTCTAAGGGCATTTGTGAATAATAAAGACTCAAATAACATAGGTGTTTTGCGCTCACCATATATGGACCATGTGGAATACCCATGCAGAGAAAGGAGGCTCTTGTTGCATGCAGACTAAATGGACTCACAGCGCATTCGAGACTGCTCTGTTCACAGATACAGTCAATTCTCGATATCTCAAAGTCGAAGTTAGTCCCAATTGCTGATATCTCAGTAAATTTTTTGGTCCAAGAAACTTTACTTTGCGATATCATCAGTTTGAGATATCCAGTGTTAGAATGTAAATACTGAAAAAAGGTCCAGTCTATATTCATTCATACAATAGAGTTCATTATCAGCCTTTCATGGTTTAAATACTGTTTAAAAGGCCGTAAAATCAAGTCAATTATCCATCTGTATCATGCGGTACATTGTGCTATCTTGCAATACCATTTGCAGTTCTGCGGTATTTCATATGACCACATCCATGCAAACATCGCCCACGTCATGTGTGCGGATCAGTATAGAGGTCAAGCTGCATTGTGGGTAACTTATGGCTGTTCTTCCGTGTCGGAGTCAAAGACTAGACTGTCTACAATAAATCCCTTTTGATGTCCAGTTTAAACAGAAAACTGAAGCAAAGCTGCGTAGACAATAATATTTTTATATTTCAAATTTACAGCAATTGAAATTTAAATTAGGGGAGAGTCGGGTAACTTCGGACATCGGGTAAATTCGGACAGTGACATTGTTTCCTTTATATGTCAGTTGTTTGGAACTAAACAAATAACAACTGACAAAACAGTCAAAATTCTGATGAGACGGCTCATTATGAGAGGAAGTGGTTAAAGTACATAATTCATAAGTCCAAACTAGCAAACCAAAGAAAGAAAGATAATTCAGCCGCGACACGAGAAAACCAACAAATTGGCAAATGCGCCCAGCGAAGACTCAGATAAGCCTGGGCATCCGCCAAGTCTGTTCAGAGTCTTCACTGTCCGCATGGAACTATCTTAGACCCTTAGCTACCCTTTAAGGGCAAGTGAAGACTCTGGCCACAATAGGCGGATACCCAGGCAAAGCGCACATGCCACTTTGTTGGTTTAGTCGTTATACAGATACACATTTATCCCAAATCAGAAGTGTGAACAGATGCTGGCGAGTAGTAAGCCTCTCTTGCCTATTATAATACACCCGCCATAACTATGTATCTGAGGGATATGCCAGTGAAAATGAAAGTCCGGAAGCTGAAAGCAATACTGTATTTCGTCTGATCACCGAAGATAAATAATGTGCATACACAAAGCCGTGATTTCGAATGTTAAGAATAGTTTTCTCGCACTTTCGCTTATTCAAGTCATGATTTTTTTTTATATATTTCATTAGCAATTTTTTTTTCAATTACACCAGAAAACATTTATTTTACTAAAATAGTATTTTAATTAAAATAAATGGACATGCAGGCAATTACAGCATTTGAACCACGCTGTATTTCAGTGATGTCGATTCTGTAATATGGCGGCGTAAGCAATTTGAATCTCGCGACGTAACCTACATGTAGGGCCGTATTCATAAAACGACTTAAGTGGTTGCTATGCTGTTGCTAAGGCTAACTTTTAAGAAGGAGATTCCCTCCAACTATGAAATTTGCTCTGGAAGAACAGTCTTACAAAAACTGTTCCTCCAGAGCAACTTTCATAGTTGTAGGGAATCTCCTTTTTAGAACTTTAGCCTTAGCAACAGCATAGCAACCACTTAAGTCGTTTTATGAATACGCCTCTGCATTTTATTTTGTCTTCTGTTAGGATCGTGTTTTAGCTGTGTTTGCAACTTAACTGGATAAACATGCATGGCTGCTCAAAATTCACGTCAGACAACCGGTTAAAAAAGTTTCACTTTTCCTGTCTCGAAATTTAATCTGATATGCGGTTGTAATTTCGCTAAAAATGGGAGAAAAATAATCCCCCATTAGCAGTTCATGTAGAACAGGTGCATCTCCCTATTGAAGTAGGAATTTCAATCAAGGACTGGGTATATTTTAAATTCCGACTTCTCGGATGAGATTTAAGAAATAATTTTTCCTTACCCGTGAATGATCGCAGATTAACACATGTTGTTGGAGGGCAGATCACGAAATATTAATTCACGACGGCCGCAAGCCGGACTGGGTTAATATTCGTATCTGCCCGGCAACACAAGTGTTAATCTGCGATAAATTACCGGTAAGGAAAAATTATTTCGATTCTAACATTATACACGATCAAATTGTATGGATATTGCGAGGTTTACTAATGGACTCTTTTGAGGCGGATGTCGCCAGCAGCATGGCCAACTTTCCAATAACTGAGTCTCACCAATACCTGGGCGACACGATACACAAAAATGCATTGATTTAGATAGGAGGTGACTTTTTAACAACCGATTTTAAAAAAATTATAAAAGATAGAAACTCTGTGCTGGCGGCATAGAAAACTACATTATTTCCCGATTACGCTGATATGTTTTTCATAATTTTAGAGTAAGAACATTTTGGTCTATTTTCGGGTTATTTGTTATGACTAGTAAAATGATTAAATATATAGCAAAATCATCATAAATTGGACAGATTGATACATTTTAAATTAAGATAAGTCCACGATTTGAGACCTAATTGACTCTGTGCTGGCGGCTCCAGTTCCCTTAATATTAGGCCTTTATACTGATATAAAATTTATTTAACTAAGCGTTAGACTTTTTAGTCTATTTTGCGATTTTAATTAGAAACCCTATTTTCAAATTTAGTTAGAATCACATTCCGGAGGTGTACGGTTAATGCCGACGGTTTACGAACGGTTGAGAAACTTAAGAATAACTTGAGTACTGGATCATTGCATGCTATAGGTGCGTATATTAACTGTATTTATTTATATATTGCCGTAAAATCCAATTCATACGATACGTTTTGCAATGATCAAATCTGCAATTTAAGACAAATAAGTTGATTCCTATTCTTTCTTTCTGTTCTTTCTTTTCATCACATTATTATTATTATTATTATTATTAATTATTATTATCATTATTATTATTATTTGCTTAAAATGAGAAGACAGTATTGTGATCTTCGGTATTTCAATCTCAGTAACGCTTAAAACCAATTATGACTTAGATCCTTTTTGCTAATTATGGCTTCAATATTTGCTGCACCGGTAAAGACTTTGATGGTATTGTAGACGACAGTTTGAAACGGAGAGAACTAATGTTGATAGTAAAGGTGTTAATGCCAATTAATGGCAATTATTGTTCGTTTACTCAGCTTTCACTCAAACTAGGTAAGTTAGTGCGCAAGCATCGATTAAAGTCTCATCAGAATGTTAACTACAAAGCACTGAATGATGGGGAGGTATTTTTATGATCTGTTAGATTAAACTAGACAGTGAAAGACTGCGCAGTCTGATCGGGTATTCAGAGAGTGTGTTGCAGAAAAAGCAGAAATAATAATAATAAATAATAAAATGCAAAAATATGCAGGCTGATCTGAGATGCACTATTTTCATTGATATGTATTGGTGTTCTGAGGGACAAATGAGCTGCGACACGAGAAAACCAACAACGTGGTTCTGATTCCAGCGCACCCTCAGATCAGCCTTCCTCCTCCCAGTCTGAGCAGAGTCTACGCTAAGCGCTAACAGGGTAGCAAAGGGTTTCCAGGCTGAACTGAGTCTGCGCCGGGCGCACAACCACTTTGTTGTTTTTCTCATGTTGCGGTTCAAATAGTTTACAGCTTGTCTCCCGACAGTTGCCCTGAGATCGCCCGCAAACATAGAACAGATTTCCCAATTAGTGTGCGCACATGCACAGGCTGATTTGGGCACACGCATAAAAACGTTTTAAAAAAAATCTGTTTTTTTTTTTTTTTTTTTTTTTTTTTTTTTTTTGCAAACAACACACACATACTTAATTATTCTGCAAAATTAATTACCTTTATTTTATTATTATCTATCTATTTTATTCATTTTTCCCCGATTTATCGTTTATTTTTAGTTAGTTTATTTATTTCACGAATAATTAAGGGTAGCTTTGTCCAGGTAATCTCTGATTTTATGATCGATAATCGATATATTCACGTGCAATAAACACGCTTGACATTTACCCTTCGCTATCAACAGATGATTCAACACTGACAACTTCAGCAAACGAATTTACCATATTGCCATTAAAACTCCGATTTATTTAATTTTCGAAAATAATTTTGGTTTTATATTTGAATATGCAATATGGGAACAGAAAAAAATAAAATAAATAAAAACAATCAGTATGCACATTTGAAACCTGATCATTTGCGCATTTGCTTTAGTTGAATGTTCAACCGTTTTATAAGCTATTCAGATTAGCCTGCGCAAACTGATCAAGACGGGACCAGGGTTTCTGGTTAGTTTGCGCATTTGCGCGGTCTTATTTTAAGTAACTACATTGGAATCAGAATTGTTTACGAGTGATACCCCAAAGGAACATCAATCGCCAGAACCCGTGACCATTCATTAGTCTGCACTGATGCGCAGCCTGATCAGTCGCATATAAACTAAGCAAAGAATCAGAAAAGGGCGTTTAACTTTTATGACACTTCCCACAGTCAAATAATCGATACTGTACCTGTTTTAATCACTACCTGTTGCCAAGTAGAGGCTACGCTAGGTAACTCAAGAGACCTGCGGGTATTATCGATAAATCGGCGATACCTGTATTTTTCACTCGATAGCGATTATGAAAATAGTTGCGTATGTTTTCGTTACCTTTGTCGCATTTCATGAAAAAAATCGCCGACATCAGGGACTTTGATGAAACTTGTTCTGATCGTTGTCTAACATGTCTAGTGTTTTTAACTGTATTCATTTGTCATGTAATTTATTTTATTTCACCATGAAGCGCCACCTAGCGGCAGTATGTCATTTTAGAGAAAATCCGCCTTTATAGGGTTACAATTTTGTAACACTTAGGCCAGCTCCTTCGCAAATCTGCTCTTTTAACACCTGTTTATTGCTTGTTGAATTACTTCAATTTTTATTTTGGTAAAGAACCAAACGGAGCTAAAAATAAAACCTTTACCATAGTAACCAACATTATTTTGACGTTAGGAAAGTGCTACCCTTCACAAATTAATGCGAGTTTATCTCAGAAAAACGCCCGGTAAGGCCATATAAAAATGTCACTAAAATGCTCTTCACAGAGTTACAAAACAGGTTTTGAAATAAAAAGAGGCGGTCATCGCGCAAAGAATTGGTGAAAAATCGGACTTTAGCGAAAAATTGCAAGAAAAAAATAAAGCTGCGCGTGCGACGTCACTATGAGATATGTGTGACGTTCTTATAAAATTTCTGATTTTGTTGAAACATATTAAGACAAAATTAAACTAATACACCTCCAAATTGTCTGCATTATTATACAAAGGGAAGTTTAGTGACTTACTGCGTGCTTTCTTGGATGAAGTAGTCCTTCAAAGATGGGGTCTACTCGAAAATCAAAGAATAAAATAAAAGAATCGCAAACGACTGCGTGATACCCCGCCACTGCAAACCTTTTTAACACACCAAATTATTCCAGATTTATGCATGTATATAGCCCGGGGGAGGGGGAAATAACTCCCCTGGGGTAAATTTGAGCATCACTGGAGGCTTTCATCACTCTGATCATTTGCTGAAAGTTTCAAGAAAATTGCTTCAAACTCTGATCTTATATGGAATTTTTCATGATTTTATACATGTATATAGTCCATGGGCAGGAGCAGATAACCCCCGATGATAAAATTTCTGTGCTCATTAAAAGCTTTTGTTACTTCGATCATGTTTGTGAAGTTTCATCATGATACTCCAAGTAGTAAAGGAACTAGAGGCCAGAAACCATTTTTTGTACATTGACAAGTGCCATAACTCTGTCAGAAATTAACGAAATTTGCCCATTTACAATCCCAAGCGAGACATTCTTAGTTCAAATGCATATGCAAAATTTGAAGGAAATCCGTTGAAAACTACTTCAGTTATCGAACGGAAACGAAGTGCGGACGGACAGACGGACGTACGTACTACGGACGGACAGACACACGGACGGCCAACGTGAAAACATAATACCCCGCCACTAACGTGTGGCGGGGTATAATGACGCTGAATCAACGTTAATTCAACATTGATTCAACGCAGTTTGCCCGCTGACTAACCGCTTATGAATCGGCCGAGAAGCATAACACCGATGATGAAGAAATTTTAATTATTGAAAGTAAAAACTCTATAGTTTCAATTAAAAATAAAAACGTTACGTACAATACAAATGAGAACAATCTATAAAAGTTACAACAAATTAATCATGCCCCGCACATACGAGAGACATCGCGAGCAGTAAGTTAATTCGGTCTGTGAATCAATGCAGACGGACAAGTGTTGACATTTTCAGCTGTATATATTTTCATGGGTCCATATGTTATTTATATTATCAGAAAACAATGTGCAGACGCACAGGTTGATCTGAATCTCCCCTGTCGTAAGGTGCCGTTTCACACGACGCCACACATACAAAACAACATAACCTAAATATAAGTGAAAATAAAATATTTATATAAAATAAAATATTTTCTGCAAAATCAATTACCGTATGAATCATAACAAACGCCCCGGTTCTAATAAACGCCCCCTGACTATTTTCTAAAAAAATGTTATATTAACTTGCATGAAAGCCTGGTTGCTTCTCTGATTGCGGTTGCTCTTTGAAACAGGGTCTACTGTTAAAGGAAAGAATTTGCTCCTAGAGTTGCAAATTCTTTGCTTTAAGAGTTGACCCTTACTGAGAAGAAAGGCAAAAAAAAATAGTGGAGTTCGTTCCTCTGAAAGTATTTCCATTCACAGTTACGCTTATTGAAGGTATTTTGGCAGTGGCTGATTTACTACTCTTTAGACCCTAACGCCCCCTTTCCTAAAATGCGACGCCCCGGGGCATTAAATAGGAAAAATACGGTAGTTTGGGGTCCGAGGGTACTGCAGATAATGTGAATATTTGGGTGAATAGGTATTTTTCCAGGGTTTAGAAATCTGCGTAATTTATTTCGCCACGTATCTCAATTCGAGTTAACTCTTAAAGAAAAGAATTTTCTCTTCTAGGAAAATGGCGGAAATGTTGAACAGGTCGTACCCACTCAGCTTACGTCGTTGTTGTTGTTTTGTGTTTTACGGCCCTCTGAGACAGTATTTCAGTCTACATCGGGCCTTCTCCCAGCTGAGAGAGGGAGACAGAAAACAGAAAGGACGTGAGAAAAATATCCAAACACCCCCATCCGCACCTACTGCGAGGCCATTGTCCAACTTTTAGTCTAATTAGTAGGGCGCCACTGCAATGAAAGTTACCGAGCACCATTGCCCGACCCGACCACTCCATCAGCTTTCGTAAACCCCGAAGTACAGAGAAACGCGTTTTATCAAACAGTGTTCTTGTAGACATTGGCGCGATGAGAGTTAAACGTGAATGTCCATATTCTCCAACCATTTTTACAATGGGAAACAACTTTTGTGACTTCATGTTTGCTTCGCTGGACAAAACTCGGATCTACCCTTAAAGGAAAGAATTGCTTCAAGAGGAGCAGATGCTTTCCTTGATGATTTGATCCCCATTTTGATGGGACATAAAATGAAAATGAAAAAGTTGCTTCTGCTTCCCCAGAAAGTGTTCCGATTCATATAAAATTGAGCCGTGACAAGACAAAACCAACAAAGTGGCATGTGCGCCCAGCGAAGACTCAGATCAGCCTGGACATCCGCCCAGTCTGATCAGTCTTCACTATGCGCTCAAGGGGTAGCTAAGGGTCTAAGCTACTTCCATGCTGACAGCGGAGACTCTGATCAGACTGCGTGGATGCCCAGGCTGATCTGAGTCTTCGCTGGGCGCACATGCCACTTTGTTGCTTTTGTCGTTTCGCGGCTCATTAATACTTTTTGCTACTTTTTACCCTATTAACTATACAACACCTGGAGAAAAATAAAGTATTGCATTACAAAACAAGACTTGTCAGCGTACAGGAAGGCTCGCCTGACATACTGTCTTGAACATCACCATGGTAAAGTGGGACCGGGAGTGGGACGCCAAGGCCGACGCCGTTGTGATGGCAATAGCTCTTCCATACTTACGTACAGCAGAGCTCATTAATAAAAGATTCATGCCAGTTTAAGGCAGTTATGAAAACGTTAGAGCAAAATAAGTTCAAAAAGGGATTATCTCATGTTTATCTTTTATATAGGTCTACGGCAATTTACTTCAGAACCATCAGAGGTCCAAAGTTTATTATAAAACACTGACCGTAACTCTAATTTGCCCGAGGGTTTCTTTTTTACAGTATCGAGTCATAAAAAGCGAGTTTCGAGTTATAAAAAGCAAGTTTCGGGTCATAAAAAGCGAATATCGATTTAGGAAAAGCGAGTTTCAAGTTATAATAAAGACCCACACCTGAGCATTCGATTAAGGTGAATGGGTACACTTCTATAATTGAGCCGCGACACGACAAAACCGACAAAGTGGCATGTGCGTCCTGCAAAGACACATCAGTCTGGGCATCCACACAGTCTGATCAGGGTCTTCGCTGTCCGCACTGAGATAGCGTAGCCCCTTCTCTAACCTAAAAGCGCACAGCGAAGGCTCTTATCAGAATGGGCGAATAACCAGGCTGATCATGCTGTCTTGGCTGGGCGCACATGCCACTTTGTTGGTTTTGTCGTGTCACGGCTCATATGTATTTATCTGTCAGTGATTTATTTACAATTTTGCTGCCAAAGACTCTTGGGACTCCGCTTGGGACTCAGTAGGTTTATAAGTTCAGTGCGTCCTACAATAAAACCATGATTCCATAGCACTGAATTTTAGTGAGTCTTGGGACTCTCAACAATATAAATTGTGAGGGGAACATTTAAAAACCGTATGTTTTCGTTTATAAGATGGAGATTTTTTCCCTTCTAACACGATCCCAAAAAATCTAGACGGATCCATATTTTTGGGATATTTTTGGAAAGGCAAACCCCATCTTATAGCAGAATTTCTTAATATTTGATTTAGAGATATTTGGGGTCATTCTAGAGATGCAAACCCCCTGTTTTATAGCCGAATAAACGTTATATGAAACGGCGGGACTCACAGGTACATGTAACAAAATCACTGATCTGCTGATACCTCTAATACTGTTCGAATATCACCAATGCCTCGACCTGACAAAATCAACAAAGTGGCATGTGCGCAAAGCGACTCAGATCAGCTTGGGCACCCGTTCGTCCGGTGTTGCTAGTTAGTGTGGCTGTGACCCTGCGAGTCTTGCACGTTATACAGCTGTAGTACGTTGAAAATCGAACAGATTTATGTGCATACAATACCATGTTTTTTATGCCGTATTAGGTTATTTCTATCCTCCTGGAGTGCCCATTGTAAAATTCAGTATTAAGAAAAAAGAACAGTATTATAGACATTTCCACGTTAAAATAATAGAAACATCTATTTCGAGTATACAGTAGAGAATTGATCAGACTACGCAACGTCTCAAAAAATGACGAAGAGTTTATAACGTTACGTGTCGCTGACGTTCGTCTCTTAATATATATTTTTTCTTTCAGATGAATTTTTCATTAATACTTTACGCGATCACCCTATATTTTTATTTGCATTTCTTATTCTACGAAATCCGCTCTATATTTTCGTCGTAATTTTGTATAGTGTCGCCAGGCTCGTTTTGGAGAAATGTCTGCTTCAACAGTTGAAGGGTTCGAACTTTTATAGCGTCAAAAGAGATACAGGTGCCAGGATTTAACGTTTGTAAGTCATAAATGCTGTTCTCCGCCATCAAAATGTATATACCAAATAACAGAGAGATTAAAACACTGTTGATTGAGTGTTCTGAAAACAAAATCCGACAGGAAATACGCAAGTTTTGGTACAAAACGTTAATTTTTTTATAAGAAACATCGTATTACGTTAGATGGCGCATTAATATTAAACGAATATAGATTCCTCAAAACAAATAATACCATCAAAAGTGCAACATGTCAGAGTATATTTCAGGCAAGTTTCATCAAAATCCAAGGTATTTCGATTTTTTACCCATGACGTCGCCAAAGGTATCGAACTACGTTAGATGCTTACGTCCGACGTCATCAAGGCGCGAATGTACTCGCCGAGCGTTAACAATGTAATTTATCACACATTTTCACATGGCGCTGCTTCATATAGGCTCAATGGGGAAAACGTGTACGCCATGTTAGAATTTCCTTTCCTGAATGGACGCTCATCATGGTTTTTTATAATCCATTAATCAGTAACGCAGCTGTAAAACGGTCCCTGATTGAAATTCTGACCTCTTTTATGAAATTGTCCTATCCTTTATGACACACATGAGATTCTTTCAATCTTATTATTTAGTGTTTTCAGCCACATTATCGGAAAAGGCAAGCGCAAAGATTTATACATTAAGCTGGACCTAATATTAATGAAGATGCAATAAAATGGGCCACGACACGACAAAACCAACAAAATGGTTGTGCGACCAGCGCAGAGTCAGATCAGCCTGAGCATCCGCCCAGTCTGATCGGAGTCTTAGCTGTCCGCATGGAGGTAGCTTAGTCCCTTAGCTATCCTTTAAGCGCTTCGGGAAGAGTCTGATCAGACTGGAGGGATGCCAAAGCTGATCTGAGTCTGCGCTGGGCGCACATCCACTTTGTTGGTTTTCTCGTGTCGCGGCTCAAATAACTTTACCACAGAAGTTTTCATCAGAGCCATCTGGGCAGTCTTCCTGGAAGTCGCAGACGAGACTCACAGAAATACATGTTCCATCTGTACAGATGAAACTGTCTGGACCGCAGGCTTTTCCTGAAAATCAAGGTATCATCGGTATTAACCCATTGCATTCTGGGTATTTTTGTCGTCTGCTGAAATTGTCGTCTGCACAAAAAAAAATCAAGAATATTTTGACAATATTGGTCTAACTAACTCTTGTAGAAATGATGTCTAGGCAGCAAACAGTTTGGATCTCAGATCAGGCCCCACGTTTGTGGGGCCTGATCTTGATCCAAACTGTTTGCCCAGATACCCCTGAAGGGATATCCCGAATGGAATGGGATAAAGAGAAAAACAGAAAAAAATCCACCCAGCAGGCACACAATGTTGAATCAACGTTAAATAAACTTTTATTGACGTTGAATCAATGTTATTTCAATGTTGATTCAACACTGTGTGCTCAGTGGTCACTTTCGTATTGTACTAGGCCTTCATTTCTGCTGTAAACCTCATCAGAAAAGCTCTTTTATTATATTAAGATGACATGTAAGCTCAATAGTACTTTGACCTCTTTCAAAATTTATGGTTTGCAAAGTAAATGCAATCTAAAGATGTTGAGAATATAAGTATGTAATGTTCGTACATGGCCTAAAATTTCTTTCGTCCTAATGCGACTCATTTAAAGAATCATTGTTTGTTGCAGCCAGCTGCCATACAAAGTGTGCTCATATCGGCCTAGATATCTGATAAATCTGATTTGCCATCTCTGTCGCTGGCCCCTCACCAATATTTTATTCAGTCATCAGCAAAAGTAGTTAATTTATACTGTCAGTAAAACTTTAATCAAAACGAGTACATTACACTTATGAAGACAGCAATAATAAAAGGACAATTAGTTAAAAAGCATGACTATTAGTCCCAAAGTGGTGCTATGTACACAAGTTATTAATTGTTTTGTGTTTGTAAAGGCGAAGTCATGAACAAAGCATAAAAACCAGACCTTATTATTGTTATGTAAATTACCTTACAAATGAATATTTTCAAGTGCATGTCAGCCTGATTGCAAAGCTGATCGTGGATTAAAATGACAAATCCTTGGATTTACACTCTCACATACTAGAATAAACAATGCAAGGTTAGCGAAACTTATATTAAGGCGCTTTTCAATATTCGAAAAAGGCGTCTCTCTTGGAAATTATGAGCACCCAAAATTTGAATACCGCAGATACTCTTGACTGAATCTATTCATCACGGAAACTCCTTTAAGTCATCTCAGCGCATTGAGCTTGTAGAAAATCTACACGGGATAAAAAGACGTACACAAGATAATCGGAGTCATGGTTTTATTGAGACTCTTCGTATGCCTGTAATGCCGTTTTAAAACTTTATACCCCTCCCAACCCCATCCACCCCCAACCCCGCCCTCACACACGCCCCTAGCGCCGGCTTCAGTGGTCAGTTATCAAAAGCTACTTTTTACGCATTTGATGAAAATGTATTGCTTAAAATTTTGTTTTTCAAGCTTGATGATGGTATTTTACTTATATCCTCTAACAATGATGTTCTTTTTTACTTTTGTGCTTAAAAACTATCTAGGGGCGACTGAAGTGCAATCCAGGGGTCGCAAGATCGACCCCCGCTTCTCCGGTCTTGCGGATGAGACTTTAAACCGAGGTCCCGTCTTAGTTGGTAGGACGTTAAACCCGAATTCACTTACTCACTCACTCACTCAAAAACTATCTGGGGCACTGTATATTAACGTTATACTAGTATTGAAAAGTCCTGACTATAGTACATCCTTAACTCAATGTTGTCCAATGTATGTAATACATGTATGACTCCCACATGTTGCTAGAATAAAATAAACATTTATTTAATTATTTTGCGCAAAAGGACAGAGAAAGGTTTCCGTTATTTCGGTCACTGCCTGATGGACAAGCAAAGCTATCTATCATCGATATTTCCTCATACAGAAACTAACTTCTATGCATCGAAATTGTGAAAATAAGCATGCTATGTTCCATCTGTCCTTACCTGATGCATGCTCTGTTTTACACTGAAAGCACAATACCCGATATAAAACCCATAACATGTATATCTTTTCGATGGTCGGAGGTTTCAAGCAAATCGCTGGAAAAGTGGGAGGTGTCAATTATTTGACCCTAAAATTTTACTTACCTACTTGATGAGTGAAATCGAAAGTGCAATCGACAGGATATATAATTAGCTATTCAACATATGACACCTAATTTTCTCATTATGCCAGAAGTCACCGCGCAGGAGTCACGCTACCCATAAGTATGCACGTGTTTTTGTTTGTCTCTTTACTTTTTTTCTCTCCTTTTCTCTCTCTTCTTATTTTGCCTTTATATTGAGGATTTATCCTATATTTTGTTTTGGCCCTGCTTGCTCGTTAAGTTCAGTGAGGAGTGAGGCATTTGAAGAAAGACAAGATCAAAGTAGATCATTTTTCTTCTTTTTTTCGGGAGTGTCCTACCAATATGTGTTTTAGGACTGATACTAAGAGCATGCAAGGCCATGGTACTGGCATATACAAAGAAAAAAGACATGGATAGAATCCTTGAAAATGCGATATTGTGAGGGTCAATCAAAAGTCATTGTCAGCAATTGCGCAAAAATACGCCACAGCAGTGGAAAGGATATAAAACCATATTGTTACCAGATACACTTCAGGTAATGTTAAAATAGCTTTACCTTAAAAATCGAATTATTGGGACACACGCGTTTTAGCAAACTGCAGACCACTCTGATAAGTATTTACACTGTTTGCCATTGCAGCTGCATCTTTCACACATTATTGCATTGAAAATATAATATGAGCCGCGACACGAGAAAACCAACAATGTTGTTGTGCGCCCAGCGCAGACTCAAATCAGCCTGGGCATCCGCCCAGTCTGATCAGAGTCTCCACTGTCCGCATGAAGCTAGCTTAGACCCAAAGCTACCCTTTTAGCGCTTAGCGCAATCACTGATCAGACTGGGCGAGTGCCCAGGCTGATCTGAGTCTGCGCTGGGCGCACAAACACATTGTTGGTTTTCTCGTGTCGCGGCTCATTATCTGTTCCAATGGTAAGAATATAGATCTTATACGAGTGGTCATTTCATATGACATTTATGAAACGAGCCTTCGGAGACCCTTTAAAATGGGGTTTTATCGCCTTCAAACTGAACGCTATTTGAATAAGAAATAAACATTGTTGACATGGACGTTGTCAAAGACATTATGTGCACGCGCCAAACTGTTATTACACGAGTGGTCATACGATTTTTATGACACGACGTTATCCACTGTATAACAGCGACGTCATACGATAAATACTGATACTGAATTCTATATCTTACCACAATTTTCGTCACTAGCGTCTCGACAATCGACACTGTCGTCACAAACATAAATTGACAGTACTGTCTCGCCGCTGCCACACTTGAAGACATCATTTAGTGGTAACGGTATCGACTCGAATTTCGGGGTCTCAAGTGGTTGAAGAGTGCCTGAAGTACCATGAAATAAGTTAATATTCATGTCGTGTTTCCTCTCTAAGCCTGTAGTCATACGTTTCATGTAATAATACAATACAACAATTAACAGGTTTTCGTGAGAGACGGTGTATCGCCTGTCAACGCTTTGTCATAAAAAAGAGCTGAAAAAGAACACGCAACAAATTCTATGCCGCAGCCGCAGACTCCGGAAATGTTATACTGTAAAACACTTATTTTTGGCGGTTACTGAATTTTAGCGATATAGGCGGTTAAGGCAAAGAGCGCTAAAATATAAGTCCGCCAATATTACATAGATTTTTTACATTTACATATGCACAGCATAACAGAGATCTAGACGAAAAGGAGCATTTGATGAGTATTTTAGAATTTTTTATATCTTTTCATCAAGTTAAACTATACATTGTGGCATCCAGTTAGAATCGCCTCGATGAGGCGATTCTAATAGATGCCAGAATGTATAGTTTAAAGAATAATAAGAAAATTGTCAAAAATTTACACCAACTTTATTTCATTATTTGAAGTTATGGTACATCAAGGCCGCCAAAATTAACATGCGCCAATAGGTCATTTTCTTTTAACCGCGAAATTTTGATACCGCAGATATTAAGTGTTTTACAGCACATGTCTCACGTTGCGCTAGTGGCAAGCGAGACAAACACTTTTCTTTGTGACTAAATTTTTACTGACTTAAATGCATTACAGAATGACATGAAATTCTGGAAAAAAGGGAATCCTTCTATGGGAAAAAGAGGCATCCAGATAGTTTCAGTATCTGGCATTGCTCCAGTGTTTATACATCGACAGAAAAAAGACCTGCTCCAAAAAACAACCAACTTCGATACATGGATTTTGAAGTTTAAGATCTACACAAAATCAAGAAAGGCTGGAAATTTGATAGGTTTACGAGATATACATGTAGTGGCTCGAAACTGTATTAAACATATACAGAATCACGAAGTTTGTACCAAGGTGCTAAAAAATGCGATACTGCAACAAAATTTCCTATAGTCATTTCCTTTTAATCTTCTCTGTGTTAAAAACACTACTTTCTACATTCAATTATCTACAAATTATGCTTTCATTAAAAGTGGACAAACAAAATTTCACTAACTCAGTAAGGACCCATTTTCATAAGGCAAACAGTCTCATTCATTAACAATGCAATAAAACCGCATTCTAATGCACTCACGTATGTAACGCGACGTCTGATTGGATAACGTCAAAATTTGCGACAGTATTTCCTGCGATATACTGTCGCAAACCCGACGTCATTGTAAAAGGTCACTTCTCATTGGCTGACGTTTGGTTTTACATTGCTGAAATCGCTTTCTTTGGATGCACATTAGTACACTTTGAGAGGGGAAATATGTAAAAGTGCATTAGAATGGGGATAACTGTATTGAAAATTGTCATTTGGGGAGGTAAATCGTCGGTTTTATGGTCGCTAATTGCGTTTTACGGCTCCGCTGGCGCGTCGCCGTAAAACAAAATTTCCAACCATAAAACCGCCGATTAACCTCCCCAAATGACAATTTTGAGTACAGTTATCCCCAAATTAGAGTCATGCACACTACAACAGTAAGTCGCCAACCAACCATTAGCCGATCCATAAGCCGGAACTTCACAGATGTATCTGTAGACCTTGTTGTAGGAGCACGCTAGATCATGCCAGTTTAGTGTGGAGTGAATACTGTAGAGTCTTAAGAATGTACACCGTTCATTGTTTGACCCATCTGGCTGCCTTTCCTCGGGATCTGCGTTAAACCTGGCGTCAAAAATAAGAAGTACATGATTTTAAAAGATTGACGCTAAGACTTGATGATATTATTAAACCGTATGGTACAATATAAGTTCTGCTCCCTACATCTATGGCCTTGAAACACAATTGATGACTGCCCGAAAACTCCATATATCCTGGAACACAGACTGTATGTGCGAGGAGATCTCAGTATATGGAGGACGCATATGCCACACATTCAGGGTTGGATCCAGAAATTTCGGAAAGGGGGTTCAAATTAGCTGAGGGGGTTCGATTTGTGCAGTTTGACCAATATTTCCTGAAATTCCCCATGAAAATGAAATAATTATGGCTGAAGCGGGGGTTCGTTTGAACCCCTCGAAGCCCCTCTGGATCCGCCAAAGGTGACATGTCATTAAACGTGCACCGGGCGCGGTTAATTCCGTTAAAATGCACCTTGTTCATGGTTTTGCCTAATTATGTGTGCCTTTTTGGCAGTTTTTACAAAGGTTAATTCATGTTGCAAATGCTGTAATATACACTCAAGAATAAAGGAGAGCTTAGCTCAGGGTCTTCACTGTTGGCCATCCCATCTGCATGCTGTGGACGCATTACTGCGTTGTCACACCACATGCAATCGGAGCACGCTCGGCCAATTCCGTGGATTCACGGAATTGGCCGCGCGGTGCTCCGATTGACCAAACTGTTCCAATTATTTCGGCAACTATTTTAGCTGTCCCATTTTTTTTCAGAATTTTTACGGTCTTATGAATCTCTTGCATCACAACATTCTTTTTTCCATTCTATGATATCTTAAAAGTTGATAAAAGAAAAGGTACTAACCACGAGGTAAAGGTTACCGGTGTGCCATCGGACCAAATCTTGTCATCATATCTGCCAGAGGTACCGAGAAATTTCAGTCCTGAAATGACATGAAAAGCAAAAAAATAAAAATTCATCCAGTACGTCAACATTTATTGAATGTCCTCATATTTTCAAATTCTTTACGCGCTAAATTCTCAATTCGTGTCAGAAACCGGCATGGACCATCAACATATATCATTTGCCCATATGAATGATATTTTGTATGTTTATTTCAGACAAGTAAACAAAGTACAAACACGGGTATTCCAACGACAAGTCTTCAAACTCCAAATGAAATTGAGAATTAAAATATGAACAGCAATTCAGCAGCTGATTACGAGGAATGGAAAAGAAAGAATATGAGTGGCAGTTTAAATTTTGTTTCAAACACGAAGAGAGAAAGTCTATTTAAGGTTAGAAATCACTTTACTCCAAGAAAGCGAAATAAAGTGATTACAGTCTTCATATATTCATCTTATTTTCATTAATCCAGTATTCGCAAGTCTCTTGTCTATAACAAAATCAGTTTCCTGACAAGCTTTATACAGGACCAAAAGAAACGGCCAAGAACAATTTGCGAAAGAACAGAACTGCTTTTATTTTGCTCTTTCAGATTGAAGTGTCCATGAGATTTTCAGGACAAGAATGGATAAAACACTTTTAAAATACCTCTAAAACTAACTATTAGAAAGAACGAACACGTTTCGAAAGGTGTAAAATGACAAGTTACCAAAAGATAAGCACTGCTTAAGAGGTTCAATTCTGAAATGCAGAACTTTGCGAATCATGATTTGCATCCAATTGTGTATTACTTTATCAGGAGAAAATAATGTTACAGTTATAAAGTTTGTTATTGGGACCTTAGTCTTTATTTCTTGCACAATGCATTCAACGCCAATGTCAATAAACATGGAATGTCATTAGCTGACATTCACGCAAAGTTTTTCTTTTCCCCGCTTTGACTCCCCCTTAAAGACAAATACTCTTGTTTATTGGGCGCCATAATCCGATTATGCAACAGTTTAGTGAAACTGTTGTTTCATCAAAGGAAATATCCGGTGTCACATGGGTAATGACATAACAGGGACATAAAACAACACAATGTGCTTTTCATAGTAGAGAGAGAGCAAATTTCTTCAAAGACAGTTCTTAACATGTTTTATTCATCTAACATTAAACCGCGGTAGAAATTTGTCATTATCTAGGGCGACAACAGTAAAAATGTAGATACGTACCAATATACACGTCTCGCAGCGCTTCATTACCATGAAGAAGAGTTTGACTGAGTAAATTATGAATGAACATCATTTCAGTTCTTGTGTCCAGACTAGCAAGATGCCCGTCCATCGCAAGGCATGCGTCCTCAGCCTGTAGCCATGTCAAACCAGATTCATGGGAGAATAGTTTATAACACTTATCTTCATAGAAGTACCAGCCATCTTTACATCCTGCAGAATAAAAAAATTGAGCGGCGACACGAGAAAACCAACAATGTGGTTGTGCGCCCAGCGCAGACTCAGATCAGCCTGGGCATCCGCCCAGTCTGATCAGAGTCTTCGCTGTCCGCATTTAGGTAGCTTAGACCCATAGCTACCCTTTAAGCACTTTGTGAAGAGTCTAATCAGACTTGGCGGATTCCCGGGCTGATCTGAGTCTGCACTGGGCGAACAACCACTTTGTTGGTTTTCTCGTGTCGCGGCTGAAATAATGTCAACATGCACTCATACATCCACCTGGTGCTCAACACATAAAAATTGATTTCTTTTTGGCGTCCCTGCAGGAAGACGATGACAATTTATCAGTGATGTTACATTTCAGCCTAGTGCTGTCATTTCTTTATTTTGTAAACTATGCGTGTCTCGAATATCGCGAAAAAGAACACTTTTGTTATCATATAATGCTGACCGCGTTTGCACCAAAAAGGGGCGTAGGTTTTATTTTTATTTCCTTGGGAGCAAAGTACCGTCGAAAAAGTACCGTGTTTTATACAAGAAGATACGTTTTACCCGCGAGATACTGCAGCCATTATAGGGCTACGATTACAACGATTACAACGCATTTAGTTTGAAAAGTAAGCACCGCTTAAACCAGTGATACGGGGCGTATGCAGCCTTCTTAGGCTGCATACGCCCCGTATCACTGGTTTAAGCAGGATTGTTGTCATACGAAGACTCTCAGTAAAACCGAGACTCAGAATTCCTTCCTCTGGTTGATCTATGTTTCCGAGGGCAACCCTCATAAGAGTTTATATTTGCTTCTAGCGCAATTCAAGATATTATTACAACAGCTTTCATAACAAAGCACTTACCTTCTGAAGTTTCAACAAATGCACCTCCAATGTATTCAATTAAATCGTATTGTGCTTGAAAGCCAGAACCAAGATGATCCTGCACCACAATGTAATCAAGTTCCAAGAACTGCCAATTGGACTTGATTATTCGCCTAGGATTTTTCGATGAGCAATATCGTCCTATTTCTGTCCGCTGGCGCGTCAGTGATACGTCAGAAATTGTAATATAATTTTCTTCACAACCCGAGGCTGAGTCTGGATTCCAAATATCCATCACCAGAAATTCAAGTTGTACGTATTGCCCCAGTGTGCCTTCTATAACCCAGTGACAAGAAGATGGGACCATCCTTGCCGGGAAACCAATGCTTACTATGAATGCTGAACTTGCAGTGCATGTGACGTCACATGCTTCCTGTAGTGGTGCTGGGCATCCCGGTCTGTCTAGAAAAATAAAGATAAAACATAAATAAACGTTTTGAATAATAATTCAACTGTTTCAAAGGGACGCTAATTATATACGGTCTTAAGTTATGCCATATTTTTTTCATGAAATATCAACCTCATGACTTTTATATACTGTGAGAAGTGCTTCGGTGTTTCTCTTTATATCTTGTTTTATCGTATGACGTCGCTGTTATTCAGTGGATAGCGTCGTGTCATAAAAACAGTATGGTCACACGTGTTATTACACTTTGTTGCGTATATGAAACGTCAATGACAACGTACATGACATTAATACAGTTTCTTATTGGAGTTATGTTCATTTTGAAGGCGATAAAATTCCATTTTAATGGATAATATGATACGCAGAATCTTACACTCGTGGTCATTTCATATGAAAGTAGGCTCGTTTGATAATTAAAATGAAATGACCAGTTGTGTAAGATCCTCTATATATTTCAAAAAGGAAATAACGTCCAAACCACTTGATCTTCAGCGACTGCTGTCAATGAGCATACTATCTGACTACCTCAGCGGTCATTCAAGCAATAAACGAATAATCAGAAAACGAACTGACTAACTAATCAGTGTTCGTTTATGTAATTTCAAATGAATGTACGGGTATGTGCCGCATGCGTGCGTTCATTCATTTACATATGTACACCATGTACATGCTTCATATTCAGTTGTACATATAGCTTAAACTTGATATTCTCTCACCTTTGCCTATATAAGATAGGCTCTCAGCTCATATAAGAAATTTCTATCTTATACCTGGAAACATCTTTCTTATATTAGCAACCAGACTTTTTCATTTTTTGACTAATATTTTAATTTTAAATGAACAAAATGGACACGCAAACATGTCGGATAACGTTTGATAGCAGATCATGGGTTTGTGACGTCATTCAATTTTATTGACGTCACTAAAACCGGTTAAAACGTCGCTAGCAAACTTGACGCGCGTGTCGTGAGAGGCTAAGTTGCATTTTGTTTTCGCCCTCTGGAAGATAAAATAGTCCACATATCGTGTTTTCCGTCTAATTTTGAGGTGCAAACTATGTTTACACCCATTTTAGGACCCGATAAACACACTGGGCAGCTCAAAATTTACTTCAGATCATTGGTTAAAAAGTTCGAATTTTCCTGTTCTGAAGCCTAATCCGACTTAAGGTTTAAAATCCGCTAACAGTGGGAGAAAAATAATCCATCATGAGCCAGTCCATGTAGGACAGGTAAATCTCACCCTCGGGGTCGGAATTTCAACCAGGGACTCGGCAAGCCTCGTCCCTGGTTGAAATTCCGACCCCTCGGGTGAGATTTCCCTATCCTACATGGACACTCATAATGGATTGTTATATTCTATACGTTTTGAAAATGCTGTTTGCAAGCGGGCCTGATGGAATGTTGGCTAAGCCAATTGAGTTACCCTCGTAAAACAAAACCATTTTATTTCTTATATATTGGAAAATGTAGTCTTACCTGCATAGGAGATATCCATCAGGAAACCTTTCGCCTGGTTGCGAGAGTATCGGACACAGGTGGCTAAACTTATTTCCATCTCTGACTGCGTTGAAAATATTACAGCACCACGGAGGTAGTCATGATAGGTGAAGTCGATCTCAGTTCCGTCAACCGTCAGAATATCTGTGCAGGTTCCAGGTTTAGTAGTCGTAACACCGGTCTAAAGATATAATAATGAGCCATGACACCAGAAAACCAACAAAGTGATTGTGCACCCAGCGCAGACTCAGAGCAACCTGGGCATCCGCCCAATCTGACCAGGGTCTTCGCTGTCCGCATGGAGGAAGCTTAGAACCTTAGCTACCCTTTAAGCGCTTAGCAAAGAGTCTGATCAGACTGGGCAGCTGCCAAGGCTGATCTGAGTCTTTGTTAGTTTCACATCCACATTCTTGATTTTGTCGTATCGCGGCTCATATTATGCGTAAAGAATAACATCAGTCCAGACAGGCTGACAATTTATCACTCGAATTTATCACCATTTTCCTAAGTAGCCTTAAACGTATTTATTAGCCATAACCAATGATATAAAATGGCCATATGTACGTTTATACTTTACTTGTAGCTAACATTACACAGATAATACGGCCATAATATCTAATTCATCCGAAAAATCTCTACAAAGCGTTAAATGACTTTGGTATATATTGTACAGTTATGGGTTTCACTGCCCTTTCAATAATATGTGACTTATGTTGAGCCAATTGTTAAGCAGATGTGGGTGAAAACTAGAACTGCCGGACCTTCCGTACGCAGAACTTTTTTATGTCACACTGGCTCGCACCAAATGTTATAGACACAGCACTCTTAACCACTAGCCGACTGGGGCCCTAAAATAGGTCGCGTGAGAATAAATTGGTAAACTTTCGGGTAAGATTGGGAATTTGTAATTCTTTATTGCGCGCTTGCTGGGAACGATGTAAAATGTAAACTACACCAAAATGTTGCGAAGTTCGGAGAGATATCTTTCCGGTCTTCCCCAATTGTAACAAGAGGACCAATGGTCCTGTAGCTCACCTGAGCTCCTACTGTCAACAGACACATTTTGTTACTTCACTCATTTGTTACAAACCTTAAACCAATGGTTTAAGAAGAGTGCAGATTTTGACGTCAAACAAATCTAATACAGCTGTGAAGTTATACTGGTTAAAAAACTGGTTAATAAAGGAGGTCACTAGAGCACCTTGTCATAAATTACATAGAAATAAACATTCTGAACAAAGATTGGATCAAAACTGTGCCCTCTAGAGAGTACTCAAGGTTTTTTTTTGACATTTGTGTGAAGTTTAATCAAAATCGGTCCATAAATGAAGTCGCCAGAGCGATGACAAAGGTTTTCTAAAAATAGCAACTGTGACCTTGACCACAGAACGCTGAAACGCAAACTTGTTCAAGATATTGTCATACTAAACATTTGTGTAGTCGGTCCATAAATGAAGTTGCCAGAGCGATGACAAAGTTTTTCTAAAAATAGCAACTGTAACCTTGACCTTAGAATGCTGAAACGCAAACTTATTCATGATACTGTCATACTTAACATTTGTGTGAAGTTAAACATCAAAATCTGTTCGTAAATGAAGGCGCTAGAGCGACGACAATTTTTTTTCCAAAAATAGCCACTGTGACCTTGACCTTGACCCAGAACGATGAAATGCAAACTTGCCCAAGGTATTGCCATACTTATCACGTGTGTGAAGTTAAATCGAAATTGGTCCATAAATGAAGGCACCAGAGCGATGACAATTTTTTTCTAAAAATAGCCACTGTGACCTTGACATTGACCTTAGGACACTGAAACCCGAGCTTGTTCAAGATATTGTCATACTAAACATTTGTGTGAAGTTTTTATCAAAATCAGTCCATTAATGAAGGCGCTAAAGGGGTGAAAATGTTTTCAAAAAATAGCCACTGTGACCTTGACCTTGATTCCAGAACGCTGAAAAGCGAACTTGTCCAAGACATTGCCATACTAATCACTTGTGTGAAATTAAATTGAGTTCGGTCCACAAATGAAGGTGCTTGAGCGATGACAAAGTTTTTCTAAAAATAGCCACTGTGATCTTGACCTAAGGATGCTGAATTGCAAACTTATTCAAGATATTGTCATACTAAACATTTGTGTGAAGTTTTAATCAAAATCAGTCCATAAATGACGGTGCTAGAGCGATGACAAAGTTTTCTAAAAATAGCCTCTGTGACATTGACCTTTACCCAAGAATGCTGAAACGCGAACTTGTCCAAGATATTGTCATACTAATCACTTGTGTGAAATAAAATCGAATTTGGTCCACAAATCAAGGCACTAGAGCAATGACAAAGTCTATGGGAAAATATTTTATCGCTCAAGGGCAAGTAACTCTGAAAAGAATGATCCAACCTGGCACAATTTCAAACTGGTCCAAGATGTTTTGGCTGTAACAATAAGAAAGCGTTTTTCACTTCTACTGACCGTAAAATATATAGAGGATATAGTCTTTGGTCATGTCAGAATGTATGTGACGCCTTATCATATCTCTTAGATAATATTTACATCAGATTTGGTAATAAGTTATACAGACAAATTGTTGGTATTCCGATGGGTACAAATTGTGCTCCTCTTGTGGCCGATTTGTTTTTATTTTGTTATGAAAGAGATTTCATGACTTCTCTTTCTGTTGATAATCAAGCTGATATTATTGAGGCATTTAACTCAACCTCTAGATATTTAGACGATCTTCTGAATATTGATAATCCTTATTTTGAAAGCATGGTTAACCAAATTTACCCACCTGAACTTAAATTGAATAAAGCTAATACTTCAGATACCGAGGCCCCCTTTTTGGATTTACATCTATCTATTTCTAACGGTTTTGTATCTTCTAAAATTTATGATAAACGTGATGACTTTGACTTTGATATAGTTAATTTTCCATTTTTGGACGGTGACGTTCCACGTCGTCCCTCTTATGGAGTGTATATTTCTCAACTTATAAGATTTGCTAGAGTGTGTAGTCATGTAGATGACTTTAATGCTCGTAATAAATGTTTAACTGCTAAACTTCTTCAAAAGGGCTATCGGTATCATAAGCTTAGAAAGGCTTTTTCTAAATTCTATCGCAGACACCATGAATTGGTTTCAAAATTTGATGTCGGATTAAAATTTCTTTTACACCAAGGCCTATCGGAACCAGAATTTTATGGTGACTTAGTATACAAATTCAAAAAGATTAAGGGTAGGACTGATTTTTCTGATCAATTCCGAAAAATAATAATACGTCACAAACGTATTGGCTATAATTTAAATGTTATGCGACAGTCTGCATGCTTAGTGATTAACCCAATCACGGTTGATAACTTTGCTGCACTCTTTAATTGCACACCGGGGGATCGGTCGTCAGACTCTATGATGGCCCCGACCTAAAGCTATATATTGTAGTTGGTTGGGACCGGAGCCTTTTTGTCTGTTGCTTGGTCCACCGGGGCTCAACTGGTGACCTTCTTTTGCTTCAGATTTCCAGTGGGGTTGTTTGGCAGGATAGGGATCTCCACCTGTCAGACGGCCCGTTGTATCTGTTGAGTCCTCGTCTTTGTTTCTTCATGGTGTTGAAATTTGATTTATGTGTTTACCGTGATGATTCATTGACGAGTTAGAGGGTTATCATGCGAACCGAACAACCAACTAAATGTTTTGTACCACTTCAGAAACTGAGGGTGAGGTTGGGCCTGTAAAATCGATTTAAGCCCCCCAGTAATTCATTACTGACCGTTCCAAGGCGGTAGTTCTGTTGTGGTTCTCTGTTGCCTGTTTTTGGTGTCAGAGTTTCTGTGATGTTTTACCTTATGTATGTTCTTATTATTTTTGGTTCGGTTTGGGTTGCTGAGTGGCCACCTTTTGGGAACAAGCTGCTCACTCGGTTGGCCATATGTTCTCTGTATCTTGATTATTTGTAATCTTAGTTGTTTCCAACTATGGTTTGAGGGCTGGATTTGGATTTTGATTGTTTCAGTTCCTGGTCTTTGTATACTTTTTACTCAATATCTGCAACTTACAAGAAGTTGCGATCAAAAATGAAGAAGCTAGAGTCCGGACAACATTTTCCCCATTATAAGTCTATGGGAAAATATTTTATCGCTCAAGGGCAAGTAACTCTGAACAGAATGATCCAACCTGGCCCATATTCGATCTGGTCCAAGATGTTTTGACTGACCTGGATACCTGCAAGTTACAAGAAGTTGCGATCAAAAATGAAAAAGCTAGGGCCCAGACAACATTTTCCCCATTATATATACTCAGCGTCAATGAAAACGCACCAGTTTGGAACTTATGGCATATTCTGTTCGTTTAATGTTTGGTTTTATGTAATAGACAATTTGGTAAATCTTTATTTTCTTGTATTGAGATAGAATGTTCGCAAATTAAATTTCGTTCATCAGTGGGTGCTATCAAGCGTGACGTCAATACTGACGTATTTGAAAACTGTCGATATCAAAGGACACATTTAAAGGGTAATAAATCCATATTTCGTGCTCTGCCAGACACTTGATTGCAAATGAATCGTTTATTGGAAGGTCTCTTGACATAAACTCACTTTTTTTTTCATTGAATTATGACGCGGTTCGGCAAATAAGGGTGACGTTATCTATGTAACGTCATGCTCTGGCTGAAATATGGTTGACGTTTTCCCAACAGAACTTCTGAAATTCTGTTTCTACTACTTTTCTCAGCATATTGGGTTGCAAAAAAGTATTAAATTTACCTTTAGTTACTTTTATCTGCCCTTGTTTGTTGTACATGACAATAAAGTGACGTTCGAATCCAAGTCACTTTGTTGCATTCGCTGATGTGAATTTCTTTACTATGGCGATTTTATAGGGTATCTATACTCTAGCAAAACCCATCATTGAGGAATTTCTGCCATGTGAAATTTTGGTAGAATTCCGTTTTCCTTGATTTCAGAGCTTATGCTACGTCACACACTCAAAGCGTACCTTCAGGCAGAATGACATCATGGGCGTAATAAGATGGTCCGTTATGAAAACTATACCCTGTTGATATAGTATGATCATTGAATTTAAGCAAAAATTGACATTTAAAGACTGGTGCGTTTACATTGACGCTGAGTATATTTCATCGCTAAAGGGCAAGTAACTCTAAAAAGAATGATCCAACTTGACTCAAATTCGAACTGGTCCGAGATGTTTTAGCTGTCCTGATTACCTGCCAGTTACATGAACTTGCGATCAAAAATGATGAAGCTAGGGCCCGGACAACATTTTCACCATTATAAGTCTATGGGAAAATATTTTATCGCTCAAGGGCAAGTAACTCTATAAAGAATGACCCAACCTGGCCCAAATTCGAACTGGTCCGAGATGTTTTGGCTGTTCTGGATACCTGAAAGTTACAAGAAGTTGGGATCAAAAATGAAGAAGCTAGGGCCCGGACAACATTTTCCCCATTATATATTTTATCGCTCAAGGGCAAGTTACTCTGAAAAGAATGATTCAACCTGGCTCAAATTCGAACTGGTCCGAGATGTTTTGGCTGTTCTGGATACCTGCAAGTTGCAAGAAGTTGCGATCAAAAATGATGAAGCTAGGGCCCGGACAACATTTTCCCCATTATAAGTCTATGGGAAAATATTTTATCGCTCAAGGGCAAGTAACTCTGTAAAGAATCGTCCAACCTGGCCCAAATTCGAACTGGTCCGAGATGTTTTGGCTGTCCTGGATATCTGCAAGTTACACGAAGTTGCGATAAAAAATGAAGAAGCTAGGGCCCGGACAACAGTTTCTCCATTATAAGTCTATGGGACCTTTTTGTTGCCATGGTAACCACAGTTTTTAACCAATCTGTACCAAAACTATATGCAATCAATCCCAACAATGCTACACATAAAATTTGATCAAGTTTGGCCAGCTACTTTAGCAGATATTAATGTTTAAAAGTGTGGACGTACGACGGACAACGGACGACGGACAACGGACGACGGACCAAGCCTATACTATAAGCTCACCTTGTGAGCCTTCGGCTCAGGTGACTGAACAGTCACCAGAAAATTTTTGCCAAACCAGTTTTTGGCAAACTCACCTTGTAATTTTTCTTGACTAAGAGACCTCATATGACCTGTGTTATATGAAATAGAGGTTTCTAAGTAAATCCTGTACCTTCTGGTCCAAAAATAATAAGAGGTCTAAAAATTATTTAGCAAAAAAGGTCAAAATCCCCATGGGGTTTTTGAAAACCCCGTGGGGAAAAAAAATCCCCATGGGGAATTATGACCCTCCCCATGGGGAATATTCCCCATATTTTTTCAAGGGGAAAAATTCCCCATGGGTAAATGTAATGAAGAAATATTTATTTAATATTCACACTTAGAATATCAACAAAGACAAATATTAAACCTGCTACCCAATATTAGCCACCCAACCAAACCTTGATATTTTCCCCATGGGGTTTTGTCCCCGCGGGAAAATTTTGGACAAAATTCCCCATGGGGTTTTTCAAGAAATTTAAATCCACAAATTTGTCAAATTTTAAATTTGACATGGATTTTTTATCTTAAATAATTCGTTATGGATTGATTTCTGATTATTTTGTTAAAATCTAAATTTTCCCGCAGGGAAATCTCCCCATGGGGAAAAAAAGTATGTTGAATATTTTCCCCATGGGGAAAAATTCAATGGTATTCTGAAAAAATATAAGTTTTACAGTTAATTAATAAATGAATGAAACAGTTCAGTTTGAATATATCTGTATTAAGTTTAAAAGTAAAAAAATAATAATCAAAACAAATTGACATTATCCCCATGGGGATTTTTGGGCATGGGTTTTTTTTTTCTCATGGGGAATTTTTTCCCATGTGTAAAATTTCCCATGGGTTCCTAAAGTTTTTGGTGAATATTCCTGTCTTTGCTCAAAAATGTTTGTCCTGAAAATTATGTGTGATGTTATTCTTATGTACATTTAGTTTTAAGTATTAAGTTTAAACGTAAAAAAATAACATAACAAAAATTGAGATTTTCCCCATGGGGATTTTAGGCCGTGGGGATTTTTTCTCATGGGGCATTTTTCCCGCGGGTAAATTTTCCCATTGGTTCCCCAAGTCCTAATAGTTTGTCCTGAAGATGTATGATTTTCTAAATTGTGTTGGTAGCGCTCATTGGAACTGACTCCATGAGTTCCCAGCATATATTTTTGAAGTAGAAATTATGTTGAAAAATAAACAATGTCTCTGCAACCCAATTTTTTCTTTTGTATAAAATTGGCTTTTGGGGATCTTCAGCATTCTATAGTTGGCTGTCCAAGCCTACCACCTAAGAGTGGAAGTCATCATCCCTGCTGTTCCTTGTGACTTTCCCTGTAGGTGTGGTGTAGTTACTAAATGTGACTACTGCATAATTATGTAATATTTGAGCCCCGCCACAAGAAACCTACTTTCAGAGTTCTGACTTGTGTAGAAGGTTTGGTAATTGGTTACTTACTTATGGCTTGTTTTATTGATTTAAAGTCAATTCAGAGCAATAACTCATGCACTACTGAGGCCAGTCTGATGAGACTTCACGTGCATCAGCAGGTTATAGTGATATATAATTATTTTAAGTTTCACGAAATTCTGTTTAGTGGTTAATTTGTTATGGCTCCGGACGACCATACGGACGGGAGGATGGAGGGAAGGACGGACGGACAGACAAACGGACATGGGGAAAGCTATATCCCTCCGCCTTCGGCGGGGGATAATGAACTAAATACCGTTTAGGCATACCATTCAACTTTTCCATCTGCAGCGTTTTTTGTGGTCAATGTGAATGGAACCAAATGTGAAAAATTAAACTAATTGTCGTTTCTTACCAAAGCCTTACAAATTCTGAAAATAAAATGATTTAATAAAAGCATTTGGGTTGGAGTATTTTATTATTTTTTTTTCTTGTATCGTGTTTTTTTTTTTTTTTTTTTTTTTTGAAACTTTCCGTCAGGATAATTTGAGACTAATGGACGCTGTATGGATCAATAAAGGCTAAAATAGCCAAAATAAATACCTTCCGTTCTAAATCTAAATCTTATTTTCGCAAAAGGAGCATTCCTTTGTTGAAAAAAAATGCAGAAAGAAGTTTCCTTTCGCACCGTAACAACCCGCAATGACGCTGAACTTACAGTTGCGGCTATACTCTGTTTGATAAGAGTTACAATTATTGTGCTTCAAATCTCTTTCCCGTTTCGATTCACAGGTAAAGCAAGTGGCCAAGTGCATTGGGTGCGTGTGTGTCAGCCCAGCGCTGACTCCGATCAGCCTGGGCATCTTTGCTGTTCGCATGAAGGTAGCTTAGACCGTTATCTACCCTTTAAGCGCTTAGGAAATACTCTGCTAAGACTATGCGGATGCCCAGGCTGATCTGAGTCTGCGCTGGGCGCACAACCACTTCGTTGATTTTCTCGTGTCGCGGCTTAGTCTTAATGTTTTGCAGCGCGGTGGCTCAGTGGTTAGTGAACTTGTCTGTGAAGCCATAGGGTCGTGGCTTCGATCCCCGCCCATGACAAAGTCTTCCTATGTCCGAGGAGTCCCGATAGCTCAGTTGGTTAAGCGCAGGTCTACTGATCTAGCAGATCGGGTTCGAGCCTCGCTTGAGGCGAGAACGTTCCCATCGTAAACGTGGTTCCATTTTGACACAGCCTTTCATTATCACCGTCGCATTGTCCTGATATAACTGAATTACTGTTGAAACGGATGTAAACTCGCAAGTCATAAGTATGCCGTCCTTCGGATCGGTACGTTAACTGGAGGCCCCCTATGCAGGTTAAACATCCCTACTACCATCATATTTCAATTCTCATATCGACGTTACCCCCGCACCTATGCCGTCCTTCGGATTGGTACGTTACCTGGAGGCCCCCTATGAAGGTTAAACATCCCAACTACCATCATATTTCAATTCTCATATCGACGTTACCCCCGCACATCCCTACTATATAGCTACATGGCTATATGTAGGCTTTTCTTCGTGCAACACTGGAGTGCACAAAAGTACACCTGCTCATAATGCTGTAGCAGTATATATAGGAAGGAAGAAAGTTTTTTCGTAATCTTATCTATCTTTATATATGACATTGACGAAATCGGTCAACCGGGAATTGGAGGTTACAGAGAATTCCCTTTAATAATCAGGGCATAGTTTAAAACATGGAGTAATTTGGAGTGGAATCTACAATTGCTCTATGAGCCTTAAATGGTGCTCTTACATAAAAGAATTTGCTTCCTCTGAGGGAGAAAATTGTTTCTTTTAAGACTAGCATTCCTATGGAGGAGAGTCTCTATGCGTGTCCATTTCACTGAATGGAGGAGTGAAATGGACAGGCAGGGAGACTCTCCTCCACTCTATTCCATTGATAGGGATGATAGTCTTATAAGAAACAATTTTCTCCCTCCGGGGAAGCAAATTCTTTTATGAAAGAGCACAATTCAGAGCTCAAAGAGCAAATTGTTGTAGACAACAGAATGTACATTATCTCATGCATTCTATTCCATTCCATTCTAATCCATTTCATTCTAAGGTTTAAACTATGCACACCTTAAAAACGTCCTACTTGCAACACTGATAAATGGAGATTATTACATGTTATTTATTTATATTTTTTTTTTTCGTTACCACCTGTTTCTCAGCCCGAGTTCCAGTATCGGGCCGAGGGCTTTCTCGAGGTCCGATATTGGCCGAGGGCTGGGAAATCGGATGATAACAAAAACATGCTATTATCTGTTTATCATCATATAGATTCTAGCTAGAAAAATAACATGTACAGAAACAACTATAAGCATGTTTGAAGTTGTGGAAACTTGCTACTGCTGAAGCCGGGCCGCGTAGCGCAGTCGGTAGCACGTCCGACTCAAGAGCCAGAGGTCCCAGGTTCGATACCCTGTCCAGCCATATGCTTTCGTTTCTCCTTCTGCTGATTCAAGGCAGTTGTCAGTTAATAGCGAAAGTATGTGCACGTAGTACTGGCAAGCCGCTAAGGGGGTCTAAGCCTGCCCAGGAATAGTGTGGTTAGGGTAACTGACCGTCCCGACTTGACCATAGCAGTTTACCGTGGACGTAGAGCAACAAAACGACATCAACAATGCTACTTCTGAAAGCCTAGGCCTCATAGGGAATCTAGAAAATACAACAGCAGCGGCATCCGAGTGTGATTGTAATATTGACTCATGAAAAGAGTCAACATCTGACGATAATTATCTAACGAAACGAGACAGGCTGATAAGTGTTAGACAGGCCCGGATACTAGTGGGGCTCTGGATGACTGATAACTGGCGGGGCTGAGAGGTGCCGAGAGCCGAGATATATTTGGGAAGTGGGAGGGAAAGGGTTCACTGATTCCATTGTAGAACTTTGAAAATATTTGAGGGTCACTGATGAGGCCTAATTGGCCGAAACTGGCTAGTCTGGCCCAGAAAACTTGTACACTCGACAGTTTTCAGTTCTTTTGTGTGATCCTTGCTTCCAAGGGATAACCCTTTCATAGAACATATTGTTTGGGCGGAGGTGAGGCTTGAAAATATATGACATAATAAGGGATCTATTTGATGAGAGTTTTTGGTGTCTTTTTGCGTGTTTTTGGTGTCTTTAGAATCGCCACACCGAGGCGATTCTAATGAGATCTCACAACATATATTTTAATCTTACCGGGTCCAGGTGGCGGGGCTGAAGCCCCAGAGCCCAACCCCTGGATCCGGGGCTGGTTAGCAAAATCATACAGCATTATTGCGCCAGCTGAAATGTTTTCCGGCCACCCAATCTTGTAGTGGTTGCCGTTTTGGTGTGAAACAAAACATTCAGCCATTTCATATTAATTTTGACACCAACGTGTTCCTTGTGATCTAGTTAAGACAAGAATTCCTCGGAATGCTATGTCGCACCTGCATTGCACTTCCACAGAAGCAGAGGTCATGGCCCACTGTTCTTCCATGCAATATTTCAACGGAATATACCAAGAGGTTCTGGAATAGAAGCTGACTTTGTTGTTTTTGCCATATTTAGTAATGGTGGTCATCTTGGATTCTCGACCTGGCTGAATTTACCATTCTGACGTGTTGCAGTCTGGACATACTCGGTATGAAATTGGAGAACTATGGGTGCAGTGGTTTTGGAAAAAATAAGTTAAACAGACTTTAACGCCAGGGTTAAAGTAAATGTGAACGTTTTAGTTGCAATGATGGCCATCTTAGATTCTCACCCTGGCTGAATTTTACCATTCTGAAGTGCTGCAGTCTGATTATGCTTCATATGAAACTTGAGAACCATGGCTGTCATGGTTTTGGAGAAATTAATTAAATAGACTTTAACGCCAGGGTTAACGTAAATGTGAACGGAAATTTGTTGCAATGGCGGACATCTTGGATTCTCGACCTGGCTAAATTTTATCGTCCTGAAGTGTTGCGGTCTGGTCATGTTTTATATAAAATTTGAGAACCATTGGTCAGTGGTTTTGGAGAAATTAGATTTTAACGCTAGGGTTAACGTAAATTTTAACGCCAGGGAACATAAATGTGAACGGAATGACTGGCGGACGGACGGAATGACGGACGGCGGAAACCCGGAAACCTATATCCCATCTTCCTAAAGCAGGTGCGACAAAATTCAGTGGTCAAACTTTATGTTTATGATGGATTTAAAATAGAGATATAATCTCTGAAAGGATGGAATTTTTTTCTGTTTTGTTCAGTTCAGTTCAGTTCAATTCTCTTATCGACGTTACCCAAGTGGCTCAACGGTACGTAACCATAGTCGCACACACTTGGCGCCGTGTGTCCGTCCACATCGCACTCAGCATTTTAACGTCGAAGTATCTCACGCGATGTCCTGGGTGTTTCTAACGGGTTGATAAAGTTATCAGACCAGAAAAAAACTTTATAGGACCACTGGGCAGGATAAAGACGCTGGAAGCTCAGGTTTCTCAAACATGCAGATTGCTTCTAAGGTAGTCTAAATTTTTGTATCTGTGTGATAAATCTGATTTTGAGACATGGCCACGTGAGACATTTTTAGCCTCTAAGTTCATTATCTATCTATCTATCTATCTATCTATCTATCTATCTATCTATCTATCTATCTATATGTCTGTCTGTCTGTCTGAAACGTTTTGTGCATTAAGATGCACTGAAAAGAAAACATTTTATCACCAAACCTGGATGTTGAAGCACTTTTGGTAATGATTTGCGTTGGGACGATTTTTCGACTGATTGAACTATGGGAACTTTAAAGTCTCAATTGTCCTATCAGTGGTAAAAACGCATAAACTCAAATCGAAGTAAAAAGCGGTTTGGTGATGAATAAGGGTTGATTGTTTGATTTGATGTTTAACGTCCTCGGTAAACAGCTATGGTAACGTCCCACCAACAACGAGGTCATATGGAGACGGGGAGAACTTGAATATTTACGATAATCAATTTGCCAGAATTGTAAGTTGATGAGTTTTTGGTTGGTTGGTTGGTTGATTTGATGCTTAATGTCCACGGTATACAGCTAAGGTCATGTCGGGATGGTCAGTTAACCTAGCCACACTATAATTCCTGGGCAGACTTAGACCTCCTAAGCCGTTAACCAGTACTAAGTGCACATACCTTCGCCAGTAACTGACAACTGCCCTTCTTGAATCAGCGGAAGGAGAAACAAAAGTATGTGGCCAGACCGGGTTTCGAACCCAGGACCTCTGACTTACGAGTCAGGTGCCCTACCGACTGCGCTACGCGGCCCGGCCTCAAAATAAGGGTTGATGTGCGTATATTGAGTCACATAACTGGCAAAAAGTAGAGAAACCAACTTTTTGAAAAATTACAAATTCCTGAACAAAAGACAATTTCCTGTTCTGGTTTCCCGTCTAGCAGTGCTACATAAACATAGACGGGATAGTGATACGGGCTCCATGCCTGTACATTGTATTTTTACCATTTTATTCAGCATAATGAAATTGACAGAGATCCAACTAAAATGACCCAAGTATGTTTTCAGACCTTTTACATGTGAAACTCAAGGATGTTTTATTTGTTTAAAGTGGCAAATCATGGTCATTTACAATGAAGAAACTATAGAAGCTTGCAGCGATACCTCATGCTAAACTATTTTCTACGATAGAGCAATGCGGCCTTTAATAGTAGCTACTATGACAAAGACGTGCCATCAACGAAAACGTAGACCAGCGTGTGCATGAAGACATTCGTTATCTGCTATATACTTTCTGGAAAGGACAAGAATTTGGCGGTCCAAGCCAAACAGATGCATAAACTGGCTAAGGTTTATTCGTGCCACGTCGTTGAAAGAATATGTGGAGAGTATATGCTCCGGAAAGCTTGAGCAATGCTTAGCCTAGTTAGGGCTCAGGCAATAACTCAATATTACAAGAGACTATAAGTAAACTGCGTTGCCCAGACGACATGTGCGCAGATTTGCTCATCATAAAATTCTGGATTCAGAGTCTACCAAGACCCTATTAACTTTAAAGATTGGGATGGAAGAGTGCTCGTCCAAAAAAAGTGTAAACCTAGATCAGACTGCTTCTAGAAGTCTCCGCTGAGTCCTGATAATTCTATTCTATGATGTTCAATAACCAAGCCAGGTCGTTGGGACGTCAGATATGACGTTGCAACGATCTATCTCTACCTGGTCCTGTTTTCAGCTTCCTTAGAGCTCTGCCCATCCTTTAATGTTGATTTCGTTTGTCTGCCTCTTCTTCTGCCATGCAGGATTGTCTATGCTTAGCCAGAAGACATAGAAATGTGGCCAACCCACCCCGGATTCCGTATTTTGACCATGGTCAGGAGCTCACCATGTTTTCCGATGGCGGCTTGGCACTTTCTGCGAACATCCTCAACTGTTATGTATTCTTTGTACGAGATGTTCGCGAACCTTTTGTACTTTAGCCTAGAAAAGAAGTTAAAAGACCAGAGCATTGAACTTTAATCTCCTTTTATGAGGTTTCACGACGTTGAAATAAATTTATACCATGAAATGTGGAACTTACCTTTTCACCATCCAATTTTCAGCCTGTATAGTCGGAGTCGGAGGCCGCCGTAACATTTCCTTATCAGAGCCCTTGGCTCCGTTTATGGAGTTTCTCATCCGTGCTACAACTAGTGCCTTTTTGATTGGGAAGTACAAAATTCAAACTTCACCATGGTGATAAAAATATTGAAATGAGTGTAACTATTAAAAGGAGAAAAATGGAAACCTATGTTTAACTGTCTCTCAGCCTCACTTAGGAACAGAGATAATATAAGGGACCCCCACCCGGTAGCCAAATCATAGGAGACGAGTTGGGGCACACTTTAAGACTTGCACATTGAAGGGTTCCCTGTAAAGAACCCATATAACCTTACTAGCGCCTGCGTGTTTCCTCGTTGGTGGTCCAGAGTTCGTTTTGGCGGGTTTGGCCTGTGGTCCCGTTCTGCTGGGGTCTCTTTTCTAGGACGCGCTTCGTCTTCCTGGACTCTGATCGGCATGTTGTCACAACCTAACCACACTATTTTTAGGCAGGTATAGAGCTCCTTAGCGGTTAACCAGTACTAAGTGCACATACTTTCGCCAGTAACTGACAACTGTCCTTCTTGATCCAGTGGAGAGAGAAACGAAAGTAAGTGGCCTGACTGGGTATCGAACCCGGGACCTCTGGCTCTAGAATCAGACGGGCTATCGGCTGCGCTACGCGGCCCGGCAAATTGTTGGTTGGGCAAGACTGACTAACTGGAAAGATGACAGACGATTAGACAAAGGACAGCCTTCGGTGCAAGTGCAACTATATATAGATTCGTTTCGTTGAACCCCACTGGAGCACAGAGAAGAAAAATAACAACAGCATAGTGGAGCAAGTTCTTTCCTTAAAGAGTTGACCCCACAGGGAAGTGCAAAAAATGCAAAATAGTTGCTTTCACTTTATAAAGTGCATCCATTCATATTCGGAGCCATCCTGCATAGCTAGGGGGCGGTCGGATCATCGAACTGACCTCTCGGTTATCAAAGATTCCCCATAAAAACAATCTGGCTCGGATCGCGACGTTACTAGCGAGAAGCGGATCTAATTGCATTCGAATATACGAAGTGGTAATGCAATAAAACTGATCAAATGAGCTGCGACACGAGAAAACCAACAAAGTGGTATGTGCGCTCAGCACAGACTCAGATCAGCCTTGGCATCCGCTGTGCGCTTACAGGGTAGCTACGGGTCTAAGCTAGCTCCATGCGGACAGCGAAGACCCTTGTGAGACTGGGCGGATGCCAAGGCTGATCTGAGTCGTCACTGGGCGCACATGCCACTTTGTTGGTTTTCTCGTGTCGCGGCTCAAATCATCCAACCTTTTAGATTTTAACTTGAAATCGGCTAGGTTACATAAAAGAATTACTAAGTAATTCCGTTCTCATGAAATCGGGCCGAAGACATCTGCGGTAAATCCATCAGGCGACTGTGTCAACGTGAATCGTTACTGAGATTTATCTATTAGAAACACATTTTTGGCTAAGCATTATCCCAGCAGGCGCATGACGTCAAATGACGCCGTGCAAACGTCAATATGACGTCATCGCGTCGCATTGACGTCATGTACGTCGTCATTTAGACGTCATGTGCCCGCTGGGATGTTTCATATGCAATATATATAATGAAAGTAGAATGAAAGCCAACTGCTTATCCTTTCGACAGCTGCTATGACATTTTGAGCGACCCTCACACCTCATTTATCTATGCACCTTATTGATGCTTATTTCTCTGTATATGCTAGAGACATGGCCTTGCACGCTCTAAGTACATACTGTGAGGATACTAGACGCTTTCAAAATACGAAAAAATCTTGAAAAATTCACTACTGAAATTCGGCTTAACACTAATCAGTCTTTGAATCGACTGCCCAATTAAAATTAAGAAACTACAGTATGCTTTTCTTCTGGTTTCGTACCAGATATTATCAGGGTCACTGACGAGGCTTTATTAGCCGAAACTACGTAGTCTGGCCCATGTTCCTTTTTCTGTATATATTCTCTGCTCTTGAAGGAATTTTTTAAGATTTTAATTTTCGGAGTGGCTATTGCCAGTCAACTGGCAGTAGCGATTTTACGGCTATTGCCAGTCGACTGGTAATAGCGATTTTACTTTGAAATCGCTATTGCCAGTCGACTGGCAATAGCGATTTCAACGTATAATCGCTATTGCCAGTCGACTGGCAGCAGCGATTTTAATGTAAAATCGCTATTGCTAGTTAGTTTAAGTTTTGGTCCAAAAAGGGTAAACGCTACTTATTAGCAAGCAATGCTTGTGAATGTTTCTACTTTGTATCTATTGTTGCACCCTCATTAATGCAGCAGCATGCATATGGCTCACCAACCATCTGCACTGCCGAATATAGGTTTAGACTTTTCTTAAGTCTAATTACTTAACTCGCTCCTACCATGCCTACTGTGTTGAAATCTGAAATCTACGAGTATACGGGAAAGGAAGTTTTTTTTATTGCATTATTCATTAAAATTGAAATTAGAATTGAATAAAATAAATCTTATTTGAATATGATGATGTTGCTGTTTCTGTTCATCTTTACACATGGGAGCAAATTCAAAAGTGTTTGAGGCTGCTGTTGGGTTTTACGAGCCTTTCAAAAATATCTCAGGCCCATTCTATGCAAAGAAGTTCCCTGAGCAGATCTGTTCTTCGAGAAAGGCTCGAACCCATAGCGGTAATAATGATCTGATCATCAACCCATTTAACCACTTGGCATGGAGGCTCGTTCTAATTTCGGTATGTTATGCCTCCCAATCACTTTAACAGTTATCTATTTCAACAGCGTTTCAGTCATAGAAGGATGGATGGATGACTTGCGACTTTACGTCTTTTCAAAAAGACGATGGGAGGGTGATAATGAAAGGCTGTGTACAGTGGAATCCCGTTTACATCTCAAGCGGGGCTCGAACCCGGGTCCGCTAGATCAGTAGGCTAGCGCTTAGCCCACTGAGTTACCGGGGCTCAGTCATATAAGGAAGATGGGAGGGTGATAGTGAAGTGACGCAATGGAACCTGTGTACGGTTGAAAAAATATTTCCATCTCCATCGGGAATCGAACCAGTGACCGCTAGTTCAGCATGATAGCGCTTAATCCACTGAGTTACCGAGACTCAGACTAATGTATCACTTGCAGTTTTACGCCTCCTTCAGCAATATTTGAGTCATAACGATCCGAAAACAGGTGCTAATAAAAAGCTGTCTTCTAAGGAACCTCTTTGGCGTTTGAAAGAATTTCCCCTCTATCGGGATTTAACCCAGACCGCTACCGTAGCAGGCCTGTGCTTAACATACTGAGCTACCGGAGCTCCTTAATAAGCATATTGCCACAATTCCTTACTAAGCAAAAATGAAATAAAATGAATAAATTGGTTATTTCGCAGAAGTAAAATATCTTTGAAGTAAGGAACACTCACTAAGCAGCTTTAAACTTCAAATGGGATGCAACTTCTTCAGCTTCAAATTTATTCTTAAGAAATGGGAAGCAAAACTAAAAAAAAAAAAAAATAACTGGCAATAGCGATTTCACGACAAAATCGCTATTGCCAGTCGACTGGTAATAGCCATTTTACATTAAAATCGCTATTACCAGTCGACTGGCAATAGCCATTTTACGTTAAAATCACTATTGCCAGTCGACTGGTAATAGCCATTTTGACGTGAAATGGCTATTGCCAGTCGACTGGCAATAGCGATTTTAACGTTAAATGGCTATTGCCAGTCGACTGGCACTAGACCTTTCCTTTAATTTTACCTCACTGCAGCTGGTGTTGTGCCGTGTGGAGGCCGTAGAACGTCTCCCCGTACATCATCCATAGTGCTGATTATATTTCATTTACATCGTTTGAGATCAGAGGATAAATTCAGAGAAATCTAAAATTTGAGATCGATTTAGACCATTATTCTAGATCATCATCTTTTATATTATTTGGATCCTTTTAACACTAATCAGTCTTTGAATCGACTGCCCAATTAAAATTAAGAAACTACAGTATGCTTTTCTTCTGGTTTCGTACCAGATATTGTCAGGGTCACTGGCGAGGCTTTATTAGCCGAAACTACGTAGTCTGGCCCATGTTCCTTTTTCTGTATGTATTCTCTGCTCTTGAAGGATTTTTTTAAGATATTAATTTTACCATAACTTTTTGTTACCGCCCTACTGATCTTACTGATCTTATAAGAAGAGAAAAAGAGAAAAAAAAAGAGGGAAAGATCTGTAGCAAAATCAAAAAAAAAAAAAAAAGAGAAAAAATGTGTCTGTAAGACACGAATGATGTCCCCGTGTAGCGCCTGTCATAGGGCAGTGCACATCACTGAATTGCCCATTATCAACAAATATTGTTTCAACGCACTTTACCTCTAGCCTGGCTGTCATTTGGGGGGGGGGGGGGGGGGGGGGGGGGGCAATGTTATAATGCTAAATTTTGAACAAAATATTACCGCTGGAAAAAATTCTTACCTGCACAAACGCCATACCTTACAATACAAAAAAGTGAATAAAATGACTAAGCTGAGACGGCCATTTTCTGTCAAAATTATTTCTAGCTCCAGCAAAAACCCACATGCACATCTTCAATATATCAGCATTATATGTAAGCAAAGTTTAAAAAAGATCCATTGAAAACTGTGAAAGGAGTTGATTACACAAACTCTATACCATCAAATGCAAAATATCGCCTAAAATGACTAAGTTCGAAAAGCCATAAAAGTGTCAAATTTTACTGTGGAAGGAGTTGAATACACAAACTCTATACCCCACTATGCAAAAATTGCCTGAAATGACTAATTTAAAAGGCCGTACTTCTGTCAAAATTTATTCCAGCTCTGTTAAAACCCACATATACATCTTCAGTTTGTCCATAATACATATATATACGCAAAGTTTGAAAAAGATCCTTTACAAACTGTGAGAGGAGTTGATTACACAAACTCTATGTATATCGTAGAGTGGGCCAAAGGGACGGACAGACAGACGGAACGGACAGACGGTCAGGAGCAACTCCTAATTCCCCCTGACTGTCGTCCCGGGGCATGAAAGGAACAAGTCCATGCGCACTTTTCTTGGTAGGGTCATCCCTGCGCCGTGACCTCGTACGTCATGAGAAAAATAAATGTCATATATTGTGAAGCTAAATATGTCTCCTATCGATTATACTTTCTATTTTTCTGATCTTGTAAGCAAGTCAAAATTTAGAGTCAAATATTTCACCCCCCCCCCCCCCCCCCCCCCCTTTACAGCGATTTTCTTGAAACCGTCGAAAGGTTATAGAATTCCTTTTCCTCAGTCGTATCAGTTGCTTGAAGCATCCAACGGAAACATAACAGCTTTTTCATAAGACAGATTTTTGTAATGGAAAAAAATAATTAATAATAATAATAGTAATTATAATCAGGGGCGCAGCTTGAAGGAGGCCTGGAGTCACAGGCTTCAACATACTTATATCTTGCGTAAGGTGAATTGGGTACACTTTTAAGAGATATCACCTCTCTGCCGCCATTCTCAATGAAGGTAAACTCTTAAAGGAAAGAATTCGCTCCTCCAGGAGCAAATACTTCGTTTAAGAGCAGCTGTTAAAAGAATTTGCTCCTCTAGGTATCTACTCCAGGAGCAAATGCTATCGTTTAAGAGCAGGCCCTTTTAATAAAGGATTCCAGTGAAATCTTGAAGGAGTCACAGAAGTTGTTCCCCTTTGTAAAAATGGCGGAAGGGGCAAATTCAATGTAAGAGGGGTCTCTCATGGAGGTGCATGCATTCAGATTGAATATGCTTCCTTCGATAAAGTCTGGGGCCGCGCTAAGCTAGTTATAAATTATCATTACAAGAACTTGAATTGAGTGAGTGAGTGAACTCAGGTTTAACGTCCCACCAACAACGAGGTCATATGGAGACGGGGAGAACTTGAATATTTACGATAATCAATTTGCCAGAATTGTAAGTTGATGAGTTTTTGGTTGGTTGGTTGGTTGATTTGATGTTTAATGTCCACGGTAAACAGCTAAGGTCATGTCGGGATGGTCAATTAACCTAACCACACTATTCCTGGGCAGGCTTAGACCTTCTAAGCGGTTAACCAGTACTAAGTGCAGATACTTTCGCCAGTAACTGCCAACTGCCTTTCTTGAATCAGCGGAAGAAGAAACGAAAGTATGTGGCCAGACCGGGTTTCGAACCCAGGGCCTCTGACTTATGAGTCAGGTGTCCTGCCGACTGCGCTACGCGGCCCGGCGACGAGTTTTTCTAGTTCACTTTAGCGTTTTTTTAAATGTAGCCGTTGCCATCTAATTTGAGCGAATCCTTGCTTGAGAAACGAGCCAAAACGCTTCTGCAAACACCCGAGCACATTGTTAAAGCTACTTTTTGTTTCATTCTGCATGTTTACATCAATTGTCTATATGTTGATGTTGTTTTTTCAATTAGTCGTCACGGATGGTCCACCAGGGCTAACAGCCACGAGAGCATCATATCCACCCTGGGGTATCCGAGACCGTTCGTCGGGTCTTCAGTACGTGGGTTCCATCGTCGGTCGGGTCTTTGTGGAAGCGTTGTCGTTGTAGTTGTGGAGTCTTGTCGTTGTTGTTATCTTTTGGTGTCGTCGGTTGATGCGTTGTTTGAGTTGTCGATGTCGATCTGTTGTGTTTGTCGGCGTCGGTGGTGGTGAGGTTGTCATTGGTTGCAGCGGTTGTGTTGTAGAAGTAAAGAAGTGATACTTTAGCATTGTTTATCGTCGATATTAAAAAGATCAGGACCATTAATAACTTGGTTTAAGAGAGTTTTTTCTTTGTCGGTTGTCGGTAGTAGTTGATTTGTCGTTTCGTCATCTTCGTTGTTCGATTGTCCGTGTACATGCCATGCTTGTCCTACATATGCGTCTACCTATTTTTTTTGGTATATACACATATATGCATGTATGTGTCTATATATACATACACACACACACGCACATGGACATACCCGTATATATTTTTTTTTATTTATTTTATTTTTCTGCGTATTTGGAGTTTTTTTCTCACACGCATATGCGTATCCGCACTTGTGCACATACGCATATGCGTATGTCATTTGTTTTTATTATGCTATTCCTACTTCTACCTACATGTTTGTGTTTGTGCTTTGCTTTGAGGACACGGTTGGCCCTGCGGGCGCCCTGATTTCCCTTGATTAATGTATTTAGTATCCCTCCCCGTTGTTATAGGGAGGGTTGTGTTTTTGTTCACGTGCTAATTCCTTTCTTAATAATCACTTTTCTACTATTCGTGCGGCTGTTTTTCCTAAAGTCTTGCCAAAACCGAAAATCGAAAAGTTATGTCCAAGCAGTTTAGGATTTTGGATGTTGTTACGTATTGTTTATGTTGCCGTACGAATCCTTACTTGTTTCAGACCGGCTCGTGCATGTTGAGTGTCAGGACGCGTACAGGGCTTGTAACCTCAGTGGCCCTCAGGGGGTCATGCGCGCGTCATAGTCCTGTCTATCCCCCTGAGTATCTTTGGTGTTTACCAGAATATGTGTACATTCAGAGAGTTTTTTGATCGTAGCTTAAAGACCCAGCGGGGGACATCCATTGAAGTGCTAACGCCCAGTGCGCTGCAACCAGATACTGCCCTCTTTCGCTCGCTGGGTCATTGTCTTATTCTTCCTGTTTAAACCATTTATTTTACTTCGATTGGTGGGACCCGTAGCTTCGGTGCGGCACCCACAGAAGTGCTAACGACCAGTTCGTTGCAACCAGACAGTGCCGCCCTCCACCAGCAGGTCCCTGTCTACATCATTGTCTTATGAATCTGCGTTAGCTAATGGTGGTAAGGATATAATAGTGATACAACTCTGTGTTGGTTATCGGTTTTTGGGCCTGTAGTTTCGGCTCGGCACCCACAGAAGTGCTAACGACCATTTCGTTGCAACCAGACAGTGCCGTCCTCCGCTAGCAGGCCCATTTCCCTGCGTATATTTAGTATTAATCAGGCCTCATACCGACAAAGCTTTTCCAAGCCTGAAATGCCTGCTTTCGCAGCCTAAAATAGCCCTTTTTAAGCAGAAAAACACTGAAAACTTAAAAATCAAAGCCTGAAATCAAGTAAAATTCAAGATATGAAAGCCTGAAATCCTGCAGAAGCCTGAAAAGTATGAGGCCTTAATTACTTATTAATAAAGTAATTATGATAATAACGGATATGTAAATGAGAGAGAGGGGAGGGAAATGAGAGAGAGAAGAAAAGTGAGAAAGGAAGATAAAAAAAATGGGGGCGAGAAGGAGCCGCTTGGGCGGCGGGTTATCAGTTGCCGTGAGCTACTGTCGACGCCCAGAAGTGCTAATGCCATGGCATTGCAACCAGACAGTGTCGGCCAGTGTGGGCGGTTTCCTGTTCCCCGCCCCTCGGGGCTGAGTTGGGTGGGGAGCGCTTGGGCTAAAAAAAAAAACAAAAAAAAAACTAAGTATGGGTGGGTGGGGTATTTCGGGCAAGTAGGTAGATCGTACAGAGGTTTATCTTATTTAGTTTAGCGTCCCTTCACACCCTCCTTCCGTCCTATCCGCCCTATTTCAAATATCGCTGTTTTTGTGTTATGTATTTTGGTCCAAATAAGCTCCCGGGGTATTGGCCGGGGTAATGAAAAATGGTGATTTTTTTTTTTCTTTTTTTTCTAGATTTTTCTCGTGAGTTGGTATGTTTGGGTGTCAAAAAGAGGTTTTGTGATATTTTTCCCGTGGTTGAATATATGTTTAGCTGGCTATGGGCCGTTTTTCTCAGGCCGCGCCCCGTTTTGAGCGCATTTCGCATGTTTTTGAGTCAAATTTTCGGTATGTTTCGGCAGAGATGACGGAAAGTGGCGGGAGGTAACGCATATAGGGGTGGGTGGTTATAGTATACAATATAAAAAATTATGATAACGATGACGATAATTATAATAATAATGATAAGAACAAGTTAAATAGAGGCTTGGCCTGCAAGGATCGTTTTTGTCCGAATGCCAACACTATTTCGCTGGTAAACTGAATCTCTGTTTCTCTTATTTACTTCTTTGTTTCCTGTTAACCTTTAATCCATAGATTTTGTTTCCAAAGGTTTTTATTTTATATTATTTTTGTGTAGCCCGTGTCCTCAATATATTGGAAGACGACATTTAGTATCTCCTGATCTTGGGCAGTTAACAAAGCTTTAGTGGCCAAGCTCCCGGTGTATGGGGTGTTCTGGAGAGCAGTTATTAAGTTGTTTCTTGTCGCAGTATGAGTCGGGCAATGTAGAAAATAGTGGTCAGTGACCTCTATGCCCCCGCAGTGGGAGCAGAGTGGGTCTGCTTCGCTGTGCCTAATGTTGTTGGCGTTTAAGCCATTTACTCATAGTCCTTTAACCTTGTAAATAATTGTCTATATGTACCTGGGGAAATCCTTTTATATAGGCTCACCGTGTGCAAAAAAAATGCAAACCGTATGTCTTGTGCGAAAATTGACTCATAGAAGCCTTTTTGTCCGTGCAATATGAGCAGAGTCTACTTTGTTCGTATAAACAGTGTATCAGCGACAATTCACTTGCATATGTCTATATTCGTAGAAAATATAGGCTGTAAGGCACCGTTTTGCTTGAAACCGCTAACACAAGGAATCTTGTTTATTCGCTAATCCTAATCCCCTCAAAGGAAATATGTCGAGACATATCAGGGCCATAAAATACTTGTCATCACGCTGAAGCGGTAGGATATATTTAACCGTACCATAAAAAGTAGCATAATCACATACGCTAACTGTACAGGCAATGGTCAGCATGCGCATCCAGCCTTAATTCGATAATAACATATGAGCTGCGACACGACAAAACCAACAATGTGGTTGTACGCCCAGCGCAGACTCAGATCAGCCTGGGCACCTGCCCAGTTTGACCAGACTCTTCGTTAAGAGCTCAAAGGGTCGCTAAGGGTCTAGGCTACCTCCATGCGGTCAGCGAAGACTCTGATCAGACTGGGCGGATGCCCAGGCTGATCTGAGTCTGCGCTGGGCGCACAACCACATTGTTGGTTTTCTCGTGACGCGGCTCATATTTGCAACTAGAAAATTGTGTTTGTAAGACACAGATTATGCCCCCGTGTCTATTCATTCTTTATATTCTTAAGGCCGCGTTTACACGAGCGAAGTTTCTGTGTCACAGAAATTTTAACAAAGAAAGTATGACAAACATTTTGCGTTTACACGGAGCAAATTATTTGTTTAAGAAAATATGCCATAGAATCTTTGTCACAGAAATGTTGGCAATGAAATATTTGCTGCAGTGTTCACACGACCAAACATTATTAAATTTTGTCAAAATCTCCTGCAGCGATGAAACAAAATCTTTGTCACATTTTCCACGCTTGTAGCAATGTTCTTTGTTACATAATCTTTAGCAAAGTTCTCCATTTACACGGACAAATTTAATTTATCGAAGCACTGTACCATATATATTTGTCAAAGAAACATTGTCATATTTTGGCATTTACACGAGCAATTTTTTCTGTGACAAACCTACTTTGTCATAGAAACTTTGGTCGTGTAAACGCGACCTTATTGCTAGCAAACTGTGAAAGGAGTGCGGGATTATACAATCTTATCATTCTGTATTAGCCAAAACCGAAACAAAATCTACGTTTGAAAAGGCCGAAATGTTATAAAAATTGATTATCCCCTCTCCAAAAAGCACATACATATCTTCAATATCTCTAGAATATCTGTGCACAGTTTCAAATTGATAGCCTAAAAACTGTGGACGGAGTTTATTATACAACCTTAACATTCTGCAATAGCCACAACCGTTTGAAAAGGCCATGATTTTGTCTTCATTTGTTAGCAGTGCTGTGCCACTTAGAAGTGTGCCCCCAAAAACCTATTATCAAGTGTTCTGTAAAGCTGTATTAACTATCTTATATCATTAAAAGAAACCCTTTTAAACACAGCTTTTCTAAAATTATTGAAACAACACAGGTATATCTGAAATCATGTTATTCTGGGGATTCACGAAGAAGAAACATATTATTTCTGTATGAACCTGTTCCCAGCGGGCACATGACGTCAGAATGACGTCGCACTAACGTTGGCACGACGTCATTTCGTCGCATCGACGTTAGTACGACGTCCTTTCTATGTAATGTGCCTGCTGGGTTCACTCAGATGGTGAGCACAACAGGAACCATGTAATTTTAAGTACAATTGAATGGAGGCCTCAAAAGTCGCCCTACTCATACTAGGTTCCTTTTTCTGTTTTTCAAAAGGCAGGTGCACATCTTCAATATGTCCGCAACATTTATGCCAAATTTCAGATTGATTGCTTAAAAACTCTAGGAGGAGTTGATTATACAAACGTTGTTTTAGGCGTGACAGACGGACGGATTTCCCAGTAATGATAAGCAGACTTTATGACAATTGCTGTAGATTATTGGACCAAAATAAAAGAGTCCATATAAAAACTACATTGTTCGCAGATTTCAAACAAAAGAGCCCTCAGGCAGCATCTACGTTTTCGTATATATAATATGAAAGGCTGCGGCGAGAGAAAAATCTTGTCTATAGACATACACTATCTACGGGTGAACACACCGGCCTGCATCTTGCATGCATGCGCTTTATCCTCTGACAATAAATTCGAGCATACATTTTGATTACTGCTTTTCAGTTTCAGAAATTAGTTTTGAGAGTAAATACTTGTTCAGTAACTGATGCACTTTCGGCTTAAAATCATCATGGATTTATTTTTTTCAGTCCAATTAACATAATGCTGTTCCCCAGTCCCCATAACATACACCTTCGGGTGTATGTCCAGTGTCCGTCCTCTCCTCGACCAAGAACCGTTCATATCACAGACACGGCCGTGTATTGTCGCACTGATCCTAAATATTCAGACATCGCGAAAATTTGGACAACCACATTGGAGCCCAAATGTTCGCGCACAGGCCTGCTGCCAGTAACATTTTCGGACACAAAAGACGCTAACGAAATTTACCGTTTAAAACTACCTCGCGTTAAAACGGTAACTAAAGAAATCAATAATTCCCAGGTCCATACTTCATAGCCAGCGGTCATAAAGATCAAACACCTAATATTTAAGGTTATGACACTTGCCATAAGTAATACACAAAAATATAACACGCTACAAAATAGTATTTTTACAGACAGAAGGAGACAGGTCAGCCCGCGTGTCCGCGCAGCCTAATCAAAGTATTCTGTATTCCGGGTAAATTTGATGCTGAAATTTTAAATGTTTAAACTGAAACCATTTTTATGTGTTTGTGTATATGCCCTCGCAGGTTGATTCGAGTATTTGTTTTATGTACATGGCCTGAGAAACCTTTTCTAACGACACCAATCCAAAACATTTTGGAGCCCCGGTGGCTCAGTAAAGCTGATCTAGCTGTCCCGCGTGGGACTTCCGCTTGAAGCGAGAACCTTTTTAAACGTAAACGGGGTTCAATTGCACAAAGCCATGCGTTATCAGCCTCCCATCATCCATAAATGACTAAAATACTGTTGAAAAGGACGTAAACCCGCAAGTCATCCATCCAACGATAAGGCTTCTGTGTATATTTAGCGCAAGATCGGCGATGACATGAGCAACGTGCAAATACGCATGCGCTTCTAAGAATGTACATAACGCTCCAACTGACCTGCGCATTTAGCACCGATAGAATGTATAATTCACAAAACAAAATTACTGATCAGACTGCGTTGACATTATCCGGAATCAAGCATACAGACACCAGATGGAACAACGAACTGCGCATTTCCTGATCAGGCCTCGCAAAAAAAATTCCGGAATCAAGGTCTAAAATTTTCTCTTCCATGAAAAGGCGGCTTACGGGCAAAGAATTTCCATATGCCGTCGTCAGACTAGCACACGTTTTAAGGCATCAAGGCATTCACTTAGTGAACAGATCGGTTTCAGGCAAATGGACCGCCAGATTGAGCGGACGTTTTCCGACGTTAGTATATCTACTTGTCTGCCCTCGACCTGACAATAATTAAGAGAAAGTCTGCATGTTAACGTTTATTGACTTATTTACACTGTAAAACAATTCCGTAGATTTTACGGTAGAATAACTGGCAACCAACTGCCAGTCTTTTTCCCGTTATGTAACGGGTACACGTAAAAGTTGCAGGAATCATCAAGCCGTGGAGGACAGAATAGAACAGGCGTCGTTTTTTTGTCTGATAGCCCTTCAACAATATAAGGTTATTTTCGAGTGCGGCCAGTTAACATAACACTTCCATTTCGTGATTTCCAACAATGTCTTACACTCAGGCAAACGCTCGTAAATATAACGGGAAAGAGATTGGCAGCTAGTTGCCAGTTATTCTACCGTAAAATCTACGGATTTTTTTACAGTGTACGATGTTTTTATTATTGGATGTTTCATTTATTTTTATATTCGATGAATGTCAGAGTATCTGATCTGCTCAGAAATTTCTGTTTAGATACAAACAGTGACGGCCCTGATCAGATACCGCATCCTGTGGTGTCTGACCTGGATTTACGCTGTATATAAAGATATCTTTTTAAGACACACTTGGTACTGTTGCCGACACAACGGCTAATCGCCGCCCGCAGCTATGACATGTTTATTGTCAGTGTGCAGTCTGTTTTATAGATAAGGCGCCATAATTACCGCATGAAAAACATATTTTTGGACATATACAAAATAGCGCATGCCTAGAACAGCCTGCGCTTATGCACCGAACTGTAAATTGCGTACGTTTTGAAGCTGATGGAAAGACTGCATAGTTTGCATATGTCCAAATATAACAGGGGCGTCTCTAACGGATCCCACAGTATTACTTTTTTTGGATAATTTACCGTCATTTTCGCAGACATCTTCAAATGCTTTTTTATCAACAGTTCAAAAACAATTTGAAAGATTTTTTATACACCTTGATAAATACATAGGATATTTTTTCGCCCATTGCATTTGAGAAAATTGCGTATGCCTTTTGACCAGACTGTACAAATACACAGCTTGGTGGTGATACACGTAGGGGCCTCGGAAACTCAGATGGGTAAAAACTGAGGCTGCTAATTAGCGGTTCGAGTTCGATACCTAATGCAGGCGGAAATTTTTCTTACTGTAAACGGAGTACCCTTCCATCGTCCTGATATAGCTTGTAATACTGTTGAAAAGGACTTAAAATGGCGTCATCCATCCATCAAACCAGAAATGGGTCACTGGCATACAAAATTCACAGAACATGGTATTATATTCCAGAAAGCAGACGTTTGTGTCTTGTCTGACTGCACATTTCCAAAACATCTAATGTATGGTGAAAGGACCGTTAAAGTCAGACTCTCTCTCTCTCACACACACACACACACACACACACACACACACACACACACACACACACACAAGGCCTTAATCATGTTAATCGAGTGTCACTTTGTTATTTAACCTAATATTGACCTCATCCGTAGAAAGTACCTTTGCATAAACAAACTGTGTCAGGCTACAAACATGCACACTATCAGGGATCGCAAAGAAAATGGCTAGGCTGTGCACTGGTTTGAAAGAGAACTGCCCATGTCTGATCAGACTGCGCATTACATGTTGAGTCTAGTTTTTGACGCGAATATTCCGCGACGTGGGTCAAAATGTATATGACAGTTACATGCGCATCGAATGTACAGTCCGATCGTCACAGATCAGCCTGCGCGTATGTGCAGTCTGGAAATGTCAGGTTTTGCTTGGATGCTGGATGAATTGAGCTTGCATAGTTCATACATTTCATACATGCGTGTGTGAATCCCGCGTCTCATTTTTTCTTAAATAACTGTTAGCTGTTTGCAATACAGAGGAGATCCTGACCAGACCGCTCCCTTCAACACCAGTTCTTAGCTTTGAATACTGATGTACGGGTTATGTTCTGAAACACATTTCTGATGCACGTGGGCCAGTAAGCGCAGCTTCCACAATGTCTTCCACGGCGCAAAACGTTGAAAAAAAGGTATCAGTATTATGATACGCATTGTTACTCAACTATGGATTCCTCCTCGCGGAACGTTGGGGCGCGGCGGAGGGGGGAATGAGTGCTAAAATTTGTACTTGAATAGTGCATGCCCCCGAGATGAAAATTATTTAGTTTAATCTAAACAGTTGTTCAAATTTGTTAACTTGTAAAAGCAGTTAATGTGAAAAGTGGACCCATTCTTGTGGAAGGGTCGGAACAGAGTCTTTTGCTGTTCGCAAAAGATGAACTAACTTATTCGGCTATAAGACGGGTTTTCCCTCCAAAGAAAAAGTCTCGGTCAAGATCTCGATTTAGTCTTTACCCTGTTCGCATAAACCGTCTAACAAATCGACAATTGAGCCGCGACACGACAAAACAAGCAAAGTGGCATGTCGGCAACGCGAAGACACTTCTTCCTGGACACCCGCGTAGTCTGATCAGAGGCTTCGCTGTGCGCTTAAAGGGTAGCTAAGGGTCTAAACTACCTCCATGCGGACAATGAAGATCTGGTCAGACTGGGCGGATGCCCATACTGATCTGAGTCTGCGCTGGACTCACATGCCACTTTGTTTCTTTTGTGTTCAGTTATTTAGATGCATAGGCCAAGCATATGCTGTAAGGTTCGGTTTTGCTTGACACTGTTGGCACGATAGTTCTTGTTTATTGACAGCCGAAACCCTAATCCTCTAATCCTTTCAAAGAATTACCCAGTCTCATACATATAAAAGGGTCATAAAATGATAGAATACCTGGTCATCAAACTGCGCTCTGGATTGAGCCGTTTCACAAGAAAAGTGGCAATAAGTTGTGCAATAAGAAGTTCAAAAGCTTCTCACATTTTTTTCAACAAAAATATTAGGGTATTTGAGATTGGACCGCTTCGTACATTTGCTTCAAATTTTGTATACTTATGTAATTTAACATTGCCCAGCCACTGGTATGCAGAACTTCTTATTGCACAACCCGCAGGTTTGCACTATAATCACTGCGTGAGCCCGTCCGTCCGTCCGTTATCAGTTAGCGAAAACCGTAATCAGTTAGCGAAAACGCTTATAACTCTTGAACCGCATGGGATATTTTGATAAAATTTTGCATACTTATACATGTCAACATTGTCTAACGACTCGCCCGCACAACAATCTTATTCGATGGACGAGGCTTTGCCGAGCACAAGTTGAAAATTTACGGCCAACTACTGAAAATGCTCATAACTCTTAAACACCGTGGTAAATATGGTTCAAATTTTGTATGCTTATATATTTTAACTTAGTCCAGCCACTGGCATGCAAAACAGTGACGAGGCTTCACCGAGCACTGCAAAAGCTTCTCACATTTTTTCAACAAAAATATTAGGGTATTTGAGCTTTCAACATCAGAAATTTTAACGAAACGTTAACTAACGATGACATTAGTTTTCTGATATTTTTTTGTGCAAAAGCTTCTCACATTTTTTCAACAAAAATATTAGGGTATTACAGATTTCAACATCAGAAATTTTAACGAAACGTTAACTAACGATGACATTAGTTTTCTGGTATTTTTGTTGAAAAATATGAGAAATGCAAAAGCTTCTCACATTTTTTTTTTCAACAAAAATATTAGGGTATTTGAGATTTCAACATCAGAAATTTTAACGAAACGTTAACTAACGATTACATTAGTTTTTCTGATATTTTTTGTTGAAAAATATGAGAAGCTTTTGCAGTGCAAAAGCTTCTCACATTTTTTCAACAAAATATTAGGGTATTTGAGATTGGACCGCTTCGTACATTTGCTTCAAATTTTGTATACTTATGTAATTTAACATTGCCCAGCCACTGGTATGCAGAACTTCTTATTGCACAACCCGCAGGTTTGCACTATAATCACTGTGTGAGTCCGTCCGTCCGTCCGTTTTCAGTTAGCGAAATCCGTAATCAGTTAGCGAAAACGCTTATAACTCTTGAACCGCATGGGATATTTAAATAAAATTTTGCATACTTATACATGTCAACATTGTCTAACGACTCGCCTGCATAACAGCCTTATTCTATGGACGAGGCTTTGTCGAGCACAAGTTGAAAATTTACGGCCAAATACTGAAAATGCTCATAACTCTTGAACACCGTGGTAAATATAGTTCAAATTTTGTATGCTTATATATTTTAACTTAGTCCAGCCACTGGCATGCAAAACAGTGACGAGGCTTCACCGAGCACTGCAAAAGCTTCTCACATTTTTTCGACAAAAAATATTAGGGTATTTGAGCTTTCAACATCAGAAATTTTAACGAAACGTTAACTAACGATGACATTAGTTTTCTGATATTTTTTGTGCAAAAGCTTCTCACGTTTTTTTTCAACAAAAATATTAGGGTATTACAGATTTCAACATCAGAAATTTTAACGAAACGTTAACTAACGATGACATTAGTTTTCTGGTATTTTTTGTTGAAAAATATGAGAAGCGCAAAAGCTTCTCACATTTTTTTCAACAAAAATATTAGGGTATTACAGATTTCAACATCAGAAATTTTCACGAAACGTTAACTAACGATGACATTAGTTTTCTGGTATTTTTTGTTGAAAAATATGAGAAATGCAAAAGCTTCTCACATTTTTTTTTTCAACAAAAATATTAGGGTATTTGAGATTTCAACATCAGAAATTTTAACGAAACGTTAACTAACGATTACATAAGTTTTCTGATATTTTTTGTTGAAAAATATGAGAAGCTTTTACAGTGCAAAAGCTTCTCACATTTTTTTCAACAAAATATTAGGGTATTTGAGATTGGACCGCTTCGTACATTTGCTTCAAATTTTGTATACTTATGTAATTTAACATTGCCCAGCCACTGGTATGCAGAACTTCTTATTGCACAACCCGCAGGTTTGCACTATAATCACTGTGTGAGTCCGTCCGTCCGTCCGTTTTCAGTTAGCGAAATCCGTAATCAGTTAGCGAAAACGCTTATAACTCTTGAACCGCATGGGATATTTAAATAAAATTTTGCATACTTATACATGTCAACATTGTCTAACGACTCGCCTGCATAACAGCCTTATTCTATGGACGAGGCTTTGCCGAGCACAAGTTGAAAATTTACGGCCAAATACTGAAAATGCTCATAACTCTTGACCACCGTGGTAAATATAGTTCAAATTTTGTATGCTTATATATTTTAACTTAGTCCAGCCACTGGCATGCAAAACAGTGACGAGGCTTCACCGAGCACTGCAAAAGCTTCTCACATTTTTTCGACAAAAATATTAGGGTATTTGAGCTTTCAACATCAGAAATTTTAACGAAACGTTAACTAACGATGACATTAGTTTTCTGATATTTTTTGTGGAAAAGCTTCTCTTGTTTTTTTTTCAACAAAAATATTAGGGTATTACAGATTTCAACATCAGAAATTTTAACGAAACGTTAACTAACGATGACATTAGTTTTCTGGTATGTTTTGTTGAAAAATATGAGAAGTGCAAAAGCTTCTCACATTTTTTTCAACAAAAATATTAGGGTATTACAGATTTCAACATCAGAAATTTTCACGAAACGTTAACTAACAATTACATTAGTTTTCTGATATTTTTTGTTGAAAAAAAATGAGAAATGCAAAAGCTTCTCACATTTTTTTTTTTCAACAAAAATATTAGGGTATTTGAGATTTCAACATCAGAAATTTTAACGAAACGTTAACTAACGATTACATTAGTTTTCTGATGCAGTGCAAAAGCTTCTCACATTTTTTCAACAAAAATATTAGGGTATTTGAGATTGGACCGCTTGGTACATTTGCTTCAAATTTTGTATACTTATGTAATTTAACATTGCCCAGCAACAGTTGTTCAGTTTTTGTGTTCAGTTATTTAGATGCATAGGCCAAGCATATGCTGTAAGGTTCGGTTTTGCTTGACACTGTTGGCACGATAGTTCTTGTTTATTGACAGCCGAAACCCTAATCCTCTAATCCTTTCAAAGAATTACCCAGTCTCATACATATAACAGGGTCATAAAATGATAGAATACCTTGTCATCAAACTGCGCTCTGGATTGAGCCGTTTCACAAGAAAAGTGGCAATAAGTTGTGCAATAAGAAGTTCAAAAGCTTCTCACATTTTTTTGAACAAAAATATTAGGGTATTTGAGATTGGACCGCTTCGTACATTTGCTTCAAATTTTGTATACTTATGTAATTTAACATTGCCCAGCCACTGGTATGCAGAACTTCTTATTGCACAACCCGCAGGTTTGCACTATAATCACTGTGTGAGTCCGTCCATCCGTCTGTCCGTTATCAGTTAGCGAAAACCGTAATCAGTTAGCGAAAACGCTTATAACTCTTGAACCGCATGGGATATTTTGATAAAATTTTGCATACTTATACATGTCAACATTGTCTAACGACTCGCCCGCATAACAACTTTATTCGATGGACGATGCTTTGCCGAGCACAAGTTGAAAATTTACGGCCAACTACTGAAAATGCTCATAACTCTTAAACACCGTGGTAAATATGGTTCAAATTTTGTATGCTTATATATTTTAACTTAGTCCAGCCACTGGCATGCAAAACAGTGACGAGGCTTCACCGAGCACTGCAAAAGCTTCTCACATTTTTTCAAAAAAAATATTAGGGTATTTGAGCTTTCAACATCAGAAATTTTAACGAAACGTTAACTAACGATGACATTAGTTTTCTGATATTTTTTTGTGGAAAAGCTTCTCACATTTTTTCAACAAAAATATTAGGGTATTACAGATTTCAACATCAGAAATTTTAACGAAACGTTAAATAACGATGACATTAGTTTTCTGGTATTTTTTGTTGAAAAATATGAGAAATGCAAAAGCTTCTCACATTTTTTTTTTCAACAAAAATATTAGGGTATTTGAGATTTCAACATCAGAAATTTTAACGAAACGTTAACTAACGATTACATTAGTTTTCTGATATTTTTTGTTGAAAAATATGAGAAGCTTTTGCAGTGCAAAAGCTTCTCACATTTTTTTCAACAAAATATTAGGGTATTTGAGATTGGACCGCTTCGTACATTTGCTTCAAATTTTGTATACTTATGTAATTTAACATTGCCCAGCCACTGGTATGCAGAATTTCTTATTGCACAACCCGCAGGTTTGCACTATAATCACTGTGTGAGTCCGTCCGTCCGTCCGTTTTCAGTTAGCGAAATCCGTAATCTGTTAGCGAAAACGCTTATAACTCTTGAACCGCATGGGATATTTAAATAAAATTTTGCATACTTATACATGTCAACATTGTCTAACGACTCGCCTGCATAACAGCCTTATTCTATGGACTAGGCTTTGCCGAGCACAAGTTGAAAATTTACGGCCAAATAATGAAAATGCTCATAACTCTTGAACACCATGGTAAATATAGTTCAAATTTTGTATGCTTATATATTTTAACTTAGTCCAGCCACTGGCATGCAAAACAGTGACGAGGCTTCACCGAGCACTGCAAAAGCTTCTCACATTTTTTCGACAAAAATATTAGGGTATTTGAGCTTTCAACATCAGAAATTTTAACGAAACGTTAACTAACGATGACATTAGTTTTCTGATATTTTTTGTGCAAAAGCTTCTCACGTTTTTTTTTTCAACAAAAATATTAGGGTATTACAGATTTCAACATCAGAAATTTTAACGAAACGTTAACTAACGATGACATTAGTTTTCTGATATTTTTTGTTGAAAAATATGAGAAGCGCAAAAGCTTCTCACATTTTTTTCATCAAAAATATTAGGGTATTACAGATTTCAACATCAGAAATTTTCACGAAACGTTAACTAACGATGACATTAGTTTTCTGGTATTTTTTGTTGAAAAATATGAGAAATGCAAAAGCTTCTCACATTTTTTTTTCAACAAAAATATTAGGGTATTTGAGATTTCAACATCAGAAATTTTAACGAAACGTTAACTAACGATTACATTAGTTTTCTGATATTTTTTGTTGAAAAATATGAGAAGCTTTTGCAGTGCAAAAGCTTCTCACATTTTTTTCAACAAAATATTAGGGTATTTGAGATTGGACCGCTTCGTACATTTGCTTCAAATTTTGTATACTTATGTAATTTAACATTGCCCAGCCACTGGTATGCAGAACTTCTTATTGCACAACCCGCAGGTTTGCACTATAATCACTGTGTGAGTCCGTCCGTCCGTCCGTTTTCAGTTAGCGAAATCCGTAATCAGTTAGCGAAAAAAGCTTATAACTCTTGAACCGCATGGGATATTTAAATAAAATTTTGCATACTTATACATGTCAACATTGTCTAACGACTCGCCTGCATAACAGCCTTATTCTATGGACGAGGCTTTGCCGAGCACAAGTTGAAAATTTACGGCCAAATACTGAAAATGCTCATAACTCTTGAACACCGTGGTAAATATAGTTCAAATTTTGTATGCTTATATATTTTAACTTAGTCCAGCCACTGGCATGCAAAACAGTGACGAGGCTTCACCGAGCACTGCAAAAGCTTCTCACATTTTTTCGACAAAAATATTAGGGTATTTGAGCTTTCAACATCAGAAATTTTAACGAAACGTTAACTAACGATGACATTAGTTTTCTGATATTTTTTGTGCAAAAGCTTCTCACGTTTTTTTTTCAACAAAAATATAAGGGTATTACAGATTTCAACATCAGAAATTTTAACGAAACGTTAACTAACGATGACATTAGTTTTCTGGTATTTTTTGTTGAAAAATATGAGAAGTGCAAAAGCTTCTCACATTTTTTTCAACAAAAATATTAGGGTATTACAGATTTCAACGTCAGAAATTTTCACGAAACGTTAACTAACAATTACATTAGTTTTCTGATATTTTTTGTTGAAAAAAAATGAGAAATGCAAAAGCTTCTCACATTTTTTTTTCAACAAAAATATTAGGGTATTTGAGATTTCAACATCAGAAATTTTAACGAAACGTTAACTAACGATTACATTAGTTTTCTGATGCAGTGCAAAAGCTTCTCACATTTTTTTCAACAAAAATATTAGGGTATTTGAGATTGGACCGCTTGGTACATTTGCTTCAAATTTTGTATACTTATGTAATTTAACATTGCCCAGCAACAGTTGTTCAAATTTGTTAACTTGTAAAAGCAGTTAATGTGAAAAGTGGACCCATTCTTGTGGAAGGGTCGGAACAGAGTCTTTTGCTGTTCGCAAAAGATGAACTAACTTATTCGGCTATAAGACGGGTTTTCCCTCCAAAGAAAAAGTCTCGGTCAAGATCTCGATTTAGTCTTTACCCTGTTCGCATAAACCGTCTAACAAATCGACAATTGAGCCGCGACACGACAAAACAAGCAAAGTGGCATGTCGGCAACGCGAAGACACTTCTTCCTGGACACCCGCGTAGTCTGATCAGAGGCTTCGCTGTGCGCTTAAAGGGTAGCTAAGGGTCTAAACTACCTCCATGCGGACAATGAAGATCTGGTCAGACTGGGCGGATGCCCATACTGATCTGAGTTTGCGCTGGACTCACATGCCACTTTGTTTGTTTTGAGTTCAGTTATTTAGATGCATAGGCCAAGCATATGCTGTAAGGTTCGGTTTTGCTTGACACTGTTGGCACGATAGTTCTTGTTTATTGACAGCCGAAACCCTAATCCTCTAATCCTTTCAAAGAATTACCCAGTCTCATACATATAACAGGGTCATAAAATGATAGAATACCTTGTCATCAAACTGCGCTCTGGATTGAGCCGTGTCACAAGAAAAGTGGCAATAAGTTGTGCAATAAGAAGTTCAAAAGCTTCTCACCTTTTTCTGGAACAAAAATATTAGGGTATTTGAGATTGGACCGCTTCGTACATTTGCTTCAAATTTTGTATACTTATGTAATTTAACATTGCCCAGCCACTGGTATGCAGAACTTCTTATTGCACAACCCGCAGGTTTGCACTATAATCACTGTGTGAGTCCGTCCGTCCGTCCGTCCGTTATCAGTTAGCGAAAACCGTAATCAGTTAGCGAAAACGCTTATAACTCTTGAACCGCATGGGATATTTTGATAAAATTTTGCATACTTATACATGTCAACATTGTCTAACGACTCGCCCGCATAACAACCTTATTCGATGGACGAGACTTTGCCGAGCACAAGTTGAAAATTTACGGCCAACTACTGAAAATGCTCATAACTCTTGAACACCGTGGTAAATATGGTTCAAATTTTGTATGCTTATATATTTTAAATTAGTCCAGCCACTGGCATGCAAAACAGTGACGAGGCTTCACCGAGCACTGCAAAAGCTTCTCACATTTTTTCAACAAAAATATTAGGGTATTTGAGCTTTCAACATCAGAAATTTTAACGAAACGTTAACTAATGATGACATTAGTTTTCTGATATTTTTTGTGCAAAAGCTTCTCACATTTTTTTTTCAACAAAAATATTAGGGTATTTGAGATTTCAACATCAGAAATTTTAACGAAACGTTAACTAACGATTACATTAGTTTTCTGATATTTTTTGTTGAAAAATATGAGAAGCTTTTGCAGTGCAAAAGCTTCTCACATTTTTTTCAACAAAAATATTAGGGTATTTGAGATTGGACCGCTTGGTACATTTGCTTCAAATTTTGTATACTTATGTAATTTAACATTGCCCAGCCACTGGTATGCAGAACTTCTTATTGCACAACCCGCAGGTTTGCACTATAATCACTGTGTGAGTCCGTCCGTCCGTCCGTTTTCAGTAAGCGAAATCCGTAATCAGTTAGCGAAAACGCTTATAACTCTTGAACCGCATGGGATATTTAAATAAAACTTTGCATACTTCTACATGTCAACATTGTCTAACGACTCGCCTGCATAGCAACCTTATTCTATGGACGAGGCTTTGCCGAGCACAAGTTGAAAATTTACGGCCAAATAATGAAAATGCTCATAACTCTTGAACACCGTGGTAAATATAGTTCAAATTTTGTATGCTTATATATTTTAACTTAGTCCAGCCACTGGCATGCAAAACAGTGACGAGGCTTCACCGAGCACTGCAAAAGCTTCTCACATTTTTTCAACAAAAATATTAGGGTATTTGAGCTTTCAACATCAGAAATTTTAACGAAACGTTAACTAACGATGACATTAGTTTTCTGATATTTTTTGTGCAAAAGCTTCTCACATTTTTTTCAACAAAAATATTAGGGTATTACAGATTTCAACATCAGAAATTTTAACGAAACGTTAACTAACGATGACATTAGTTTTCTGGTATTTTTTTGTTGAAAAATATGAGAAGCACAAAAGCTTCTCACATTTTAATTTCAACAAAATATTAGGGTATTACAGATTTCAACATCAGAAATTTTAACGAAACGTTAACTATCGATTACATTAGTTTTCTGATATTTTTTGTTGAAAAAATATGAGAAAAGCAAAAGCTTCTCACATTTTTTTTCAACAAAAATATTAGGGTATTTGTGATTTCAACATCAGAAATTTTAACGAAACGTTAACTAACGATTACATTAGTTTTCTGATATTTTTTATTGAAAAATATGAGAAGCTTTTGCAGTGCAAGTGCAAAAGCTTCTCACATTTTTTTTCAACAAAAATATTAGGGTATTTGAGATTGGAACGCTTGGTACATTTGCTTCAAATTTTGTATACTTATGTAATTTAACATTGCCCAGCCACTGGTATGCAGAACTTCTTATTGCACAACCCGCAGGTTTGCACTATAATCACTGTGTTAGTCCGTCCGTCCATCCGTTATCAGTTAGCGAAAACCGTAATCAGTTAGCGAAAACGCTTATAACTCTTGAACCGCATGGGATATTTTGATAAAATTTTGCATACTTATACATGTCAACATTGTCTAATGACTCGCCTGCATAACAACCTTATTCTATGGACGAGGCTTTGCCGAGCACAAGTTGTAAATTTACCGCCAAATACTGAAAATGCTCATAACTCTTGAACACCGTGGTAAATATGGTTCAAATTTTGTATGCTTATATATTTTAACTTAGTCCAGCCACTGGCATGCAAAACAGTGACGAGGCTTCACCGAGCCCTGCAAAAGCTTCTCACATTTTTTCAACAAAAATATTAGGGTATTTGAGCTTTCAACATCAGAAATTTTAACGAAACGTTAACTAACGATGACATTAGTTTTCTGATATTTTTGTGCAAAAGCTTCTCACATTTTTTTCAACAAAACTATTAGGGTATTACAGATTTCAACATCAGAAATTTTAACGAAACGTTAACTAACGATGACATTAGTTTTCTGGTATTTTTTGTTGAAAAATATGAGAAGCGCAAAAGCTTCTCACATTTTTTTCAACAAAAATATTAGGGTATTAGAGATTTCAACATCAGAAATTTTAACGAAACGTTAACTAACGATTACATTAGTTTTCTGATATTTTTTGTTGAAAAAATATGAGAAATGCAAAAGCTTCTCACATTTTTTTTCAACAAAAATATTAGGGTATTTGAGATTTCAACATCAGAAATTTTAACGAAACGTTAACTAACGATTACATTAGTTTTCTGATATTTTTTGTTGAAAAATATGAGAAGCTTTTGCAGTGCAAAAGCTTCTCACATTTTTTTCAACAAAAATATTAGGGTATTTGAGATTGGACCGCTTGGTACATTTGCTTCAAATTTTGTATACTTATGTAATTTAACATTGCCCAGCCACTGGTATGCCGAACTTCTTATTGCACAACCCGCAGGTTTGCACTATAATCACTGTGTGAGTCCGTCCGTCCATCCGTTATCAGTTAGCGAAAACCGTAATCAGTTAGCGAAAACGCTTATAACTCTTGAACCGCATGGGATATTTTGATAAAATTTTGCATACTTATACATGTCAACATTGTCTAATGACTCGCCTGCATAACAACCTTATTCTATGGACGAGGCTTTGCCGAGCACAAGTTGTAAATTTACCGCCAAATACTGAAAATGCTCATAACTCTTGAACACCGTGGTAAATATGGTTAAAATTTTGTATGCTTATATATTTTAACTTAGTCCAGCCACTGGCATGCAAAACAGTGACGAGGCTTCACCGAGCACTGCAAAAGCTTCTCACATTTTTTCAACAAAAATATTAGAGTATTTGAGCTTTCAACATCAGAAATTTTAACGAAACGTTAACTAACGATGACATTAGTTTTCTGATATTTTTGTGCAAAAGCTTCTCACATTTTTTTCAACAAAACAATTAGGGTATTACAGATTTCAACATCAGAAATTTTAACGAAACGTTAACTAACGATGACATTAGTTTTCTGGTATTTTTTGTTGAAAAATATGAGAAGCGCAAAAGCTTCTCACATTTTTTTCAACAAAAATATTAGGGTATTACAGATTTCAACATCAGAAATTTTAACGAAACGTTAACTAACGATTACATTAGTTTTCTGATATTTTTTGTTGAAAAAATATGAGAAATGCAAAAGCTTCTCACATTTTTTTTCAACAAAAATATTAGGGTATTTGAGATTTCAACATCAGAAATTTTAACGAAACGTTAACTAACGATTACATTAGTTTTCTGATATTTTTTGTTGAAAAATATGAGAAGCTTTTGCAGTGCAAAAGCTTCTCACATTTTTTTCAACAAAATATTAGGGTATTTGAGATTGGACCGCTTGGTACATTTGCTTCAAATTTTGTATACTTATGTAATTTAACATTGCCCAGCCACTGGTATGCCGAACTTCTTATTGCACAACCCGCAGGTTTGCACTATAATCACTGTGTGAGTCCGTCTCTCCATCCGTTATCAGTTAGCGAAAACCGTAATCAGTTAGCGAAAACGCTTATAACTCTTGAACCGCATGGGATATTTTGATAAAATTTTGCATACTTATACATGTCAACATTGTCTAATGACTCGCCCGCATAACAACCTTATTCTATGGACGAGGCTTTGCCGAGCACAAGTTGAAAATTTACGGCCAAATACTGAAAATGCTCATAACTCTTGAACACCGTGGTAAATATGGTTCAAATTTTGTATGCTTATATATTTTAACTTAGTCCAGCCACTGGCATGCAAAACAGTGACGAGGCTTCACCGAGCACTGCAAAAGCTTCTCATATTTTTTCAACAAAAATATTAGGGTATTTGAGCTTTCAATATCAGAGATTTTAACGAAACGTTAACTAACGATGACATTAGTTTTCTGATATTTTTGTGCAAAAGCTTCTCACATTTTTTTCAACAAAAATATTAGGGTATTACAGATTTCAACATCAGAAATTTTAACGAAACGTTAACTAACGATGACATTAGTTTTCTGGTATTTTTTGTTGAAAAATATGAGAAGCGCAAAAGCTTCTCACATGTTTTTTTCAACAAAAATATTAGGGTATTACAGATTTCAACATCAGAAATTTTAACGAAACGTTAACTAACGATTACATTAGTTTTCTGATATTTTTTGTAGAAAAACTATGAGAAATGCAAAAGCTTCTCACATTTTTTTTTCAACAAAAATATTAGGGTATTTGAGATTTCAACATCAGAAATTTTAACGAAACGTTAACTAACGATTACATTAGTTTTCTGATATTTTTTGTTGAAATATATGAGAAGCTTTTGCAGTGCAAAAGCTTCTCACATTTTTTTCAACAAAAATATTAGGGTATTTGAGATTAGACCGCTTGGTACTTTTGCTTCAAATTTTGTATACTTATGTAATTAAACATTGCCCAGCCACTGGTATGCAGAACTTCTTATTGCACAACCCGCAGGTTTGCACTATAATCACTGTGTGAGTCCGTCCGTCCGTCCCTCCGTTATCACATAGCAAACCGTAATCAGTTAGCGAAAACGCTTATAAATCTTGAACCGCATGGGATATTTTGATAAAATTTTGCATACTTATACATGTCAACATTGTCTAATGACTCGCCCGCATAACAACCTTATTCTATGGACGAGGCTTTGCCGAGCACAAGTTGAAAATTTATGGCCAGATACTGAAAATGCTCATAACTCTTGAACACCGTGGTAAATATTGTTCAAATTTTGTATGCTTATATATTTTAACTTAGTCCAGCCACTGGCATGCAAAACAGTGACCAGGCTTCACCGAGCACTGCAAAAGCTTCTCACATTTTGTCGACAAAAATATTAGGGTATTTGAGCTTTCAACATCAGAAATTTGAACGAAACGTTAACTAACGATGACATTAGTTTTCTGATATTTTTTGTGCAAAAGCTTCTCACATTTTTTTCAACAAAAATATAAGGGTATTACAGATTTCAACATCAGAAATTTTAACGAAACGTTAACTAACGATGACATTAGTTTTCTGGTATTTTTTGTTGAAAAATATGAGAAGCGCAAAAGCTTCTCACATGTTTTTTTCAACAAAAATATTAGGGTATTACAGATTTCAACATCAGAAATTTTAACGAAACGTTAACTAACGATTACATTAGTTTTCTGATATATTTTGTTGAAAAAATATGAGAAATGCAAAAGCTTCTCACATTTTTTTTCAACAAAAATATAAGGGTATTTGAGATTTCAACATCAGAAATTTTAACGAAACGTTAACTAACAATTACATTAGTTTTCTGATATTTTTTGTTGAAAAATATGAGAAGCTTTTGCAGTGCAAAAGCTTCTCACATTTGTTTTCAACAAAAATATTAGGGTATTTGAGATTGGACCGCTTGGTACATTTGCTTCAAATTTTGTATACTTATGTAATTTAACATTGCCCAGCCACTAGTATGCAGAACTTCTTACTGCACAACCCGCAGGTTTGCACTATAATCACTGTGTGAGTCCGTCCGTCCGTCCATCCGTTATCAGTTAGCGAAAACCGTAATCAGTTAGCGAAAACGCTTATAACTCTTGAACCGCATGGGATATTTTGATAAAATTTTGCATACTTATACATGTCAACATTGTCTAACGACTCGCCCGCATAACAACCTTATTCGATGGACGAGGCTTTGCCGAACACAAGTTGAAAATTTACGGCCAACTACTGAAAATGCTCATAACTCTTGAACACGGTGGTAAATATGGTTCAAATTTTGTATGCTTATATATTTTAACTTAGTCCAGCCACTGGCATGCAAAACAGTGACGAGGCTTCACCGAGCACTGCAAAAGCTTCTCACATTTTTTCAACAAAATATTAGGGTATTTGAGCTTTCAATATCAGAAATTTGAACGAAACGTTAACTAACGATGACATTAGTTTTCTGATATTTTTTGTGCAAAAGCTTCTCATATTTTTTTTCAACAAAAATATTAGGGTTTTACAGATTTCAACATCAGAAATTTTAACGACGATGACATTAGTTTTCTGGTATTTTTTGTTGAAAAATATGAGAAGCGCAAAAGCTTCTCACATGTTTTTTTCAACAAAAATATTAGGGTATTACAGATTTCAACATCAGAAATTTTAACGAAACGCTCTTAAGATAAGCGAACTGTGCATATCAGCTTTCGCAGTCTGCTCAGTAAGTGTACGGAGTCAGGGTATCAAAACACGCAACATCTTATTAATTTCAGTACGTAATATAATTTTTCCGACTAGAATCCGCATTTACGCAGACTAGTCTAAGCAGTGCCGGTTCTCTCCTAAAAGGTTCGGAACGAAAGATTTTCACACCTATAAAACAGCTCATAATTTTTAAAGATTTGCTTTATGTACACACAGATAATCAGCAAGGTTATGCTACATGATTTTACAACGCATCTATAATTAGAAACTGAAAGTACAAACGGTTTGAAGAATTAAGTGCGTATTTTAAAACATCATTTATTAAGAAAATAAAATCGGTTCTAAGCCTGAAAAAGCCGAAAGATGCACTTAGTTTGTTACTCCCCTTTCAATTTTATTTAGAACAAAAAAGGAAGGGACCCAATTTGGAGAAACGAAAATTCCACAGCTTTTTATTCGTTAATACCCCTCACCTGCCTTGAAAGGCCATTTCCCGCCCTCCCCCTCCTTCCACACACACCCACAAACGTCAATTATGCACTTGTTTCATGGTGTGCCACCATGGGCAACATTTTTCCTCAGCCCCGTATAATCTACCTGTAAACGACGATATCGCGCGAGCTTGAAATAGCATTAAAATACATAGGGCATTGATTTTTGTCTTCCTTGAATAAAAAATGAAAAATGTTGTGTTAGGTCAATATAGTGCACTTTTTTAGCTGCACATAGATTTTTATTTTCAAACTTTTAAGTTTACATTTAATGCGGTCATTTTGCTCTGATTAATACGGCCATCATTTCCTAATAGTAGATAAAGAAAAAAGAGAAAATGAGCAAAAGGTTACTCAGTTTTCTACGTTTTTCTTAAAGCACGGACCTAAAGTCAAAAATGTTGTGTTATCCTAGTATTCTAAAATATCTGACAAATCTTTTGATATATTTTGTAGGAAAATCAAAGAAATATTAGTGCGGTCATTTTTTACAAACTTAATACTACCCTATATCCAAAAACTGAATTTACAGTACCGTGCGTGACTATATCGAGGTGAGGACAATTGTTGGGGACGGCTGTGCAAGTTCATCAGTTTGTTTGTCCTTCCGCTGTAGTCAGTGAGTGAAATTGCTCATAACTCTTAACCACATGGTGTAGTTTGATAAAAATATGCATCATTCTACAAGAAATGACCAATTTCATTTCCATACATTCCTTCTGGCACCAGAAACTGATTATTCTACATTCACCACGGGTTGTGCACATTACCATCAGTTGATTCTTTACAATAATTGAGCCGTGACACACAAAACCAACAAAGTGGTTGTGCGCCCAGCGGAGACTCAGGTCAGCCTGGGAATCCATCCGGTCTGTTCAGACTCTTGACCAAGCGCTTAAGGGGTAGCTAAGGGTCTGAGCTACCTCCATGCGGACAGCGAAGACTGTAATCAGACCGGGCGGATGCCCAGGCTAATCTGAGTCTGCGCTGGGTGCTCAATCACTTTGTTGGTTTTCTCGTGTCCCGGCTCATATAATCCTTGCTTCAAAAGGATCTGTTCAGAGCTTGTTGATTTTCAGATAGAAGAGGAGATAAAATGGAAAGAGCATAATTGCTTCCCTTGACAGTCTAGAAAGCAGCAAAGGAAAGGAAATTTTCTTACTGATCTGCTGGGTTAAAGCAGGCTGATATATGGTTTTCTATAAGAACCTGATATTACTTACCATCTGTGGGTTAAGTACTTGCAAATCTACACACACACACACACACACACAGAAAAACACGGGCACTTCATTGGTTGATCCACGACACGCAAAAAGGGTGCTTCCTTCACGTATATGCGAGCAGCAAAGGCTCAGGTCAACCTGCGCAACCGAACTGTCAGATTTGAATCTTTGCTGTTCGCGCACACCTTTAATGGACCCTGAGGGGAATCTGCATGCACAAAACGATTTTTGGTTGGTTGGTTGATTTGATGCTTAACGTCCACGGTAAACAACTAAGGTCATGTCGGGACGGTCAGTTAACCTAACCACACTATTCCTGGGCAGGCTTAGACCTCCTAAGCGGTTAACCAGTACTAAGTGCACATACTTTCGCCAGTAACTGACAACTGCCCTTCTTGAATCAGCGGAAGGAGAAACGAAAGTATGTGGCCAGACTGCACAAAACAAAAGCTACATCGCACGAATTCGCTAATGCACAGACCCCGATCAAAGTGTCTCTTTAGGGCAGACTTATCTGGGTCTGCTTGTTTTGCTTAACAAGACTGTCTGCGCAGTGTGGAAGGTAGATGTTGCTGACGCTTAACAGCCCCGGATCCAGGGGCGAGCTTTGGGGCTTCAGCCCCGCCACTTGGGTATGGGTAGATTAAAATTTATGTTGTAACATCTCATTAGAATCGCCTCGGCGAGGCGATTCTTATGTGATATCACAACATATATTTCAAGGCAAAAAAAGACTTTATCAAAAAATCTCATCACATTTATCCTTTATTATGTCATTTTCAACCCCTCTCCCCCCACCCCTCCCTTCCCAAATACATATCAACACCCCAGCCCCACCAGTATGTGATGGTCTGGATCCGGGCCTGCCGCTAATCAGCAGACTTATTAAAGAATAAAAATGGAGTCTCACCTTTGAGGGTTTAATTTCATGCAGTCTAATTCACAAAAATACAGTCAGATAGACGGATGGATGGTCGGACAGACGGACGGACGGCTAGATAAATAGATAGATAGATAGATTAATAGATCGATAAAGCAAATCTACCATATGCATTAGAGAATAAGAATAAAAAGAAAAATCTTTAAAAAAGATAATCGGCGCAGATTAAATGGAAGTGTGTTTTGTTATATGTCTCTATATAGTTGAAGATTTGAAATAACTTTCATGAATAAGTAAGCTATGTCGATAGGCACCCAAAACACTGGGTAGCGACAAGGACCTATCTCAACATAGAGCTGTCCAATTTGGAATTCCAAAATGGACCGCAGTCAATCTGGAATTCAACCTGATTTCAAAAGTTGTCAATATGTTGCACTGTTTGTTTGTTTGTGCGTATTAAACCGAAAGTAGAAATCGAAAGTAGATCTACGACGCCAAACAGAAAAGAAAGTTTGGAATATCTGAGTATTTCGATAACATTTCTATTGTAAAATTACAAACAAGAGAAACATTTTGAATTAGTAAAAGACAGAGTGCTAGTATTCACAGTGCAGTGCGAGGGGAAAAACTAAGATTAAATATTCATTGACCTTTGATATTATTGGCTAAATTTTGACATACGCGTTATTTGACCAATGGAATCTTGTGAAATGTGGATTATACGAGGCTGCACTGTGATTATACGAGGTTGCACTGTGAATACTGACTAGCACTCTGTCTTTAATTAATTCAAAATGTTTCTTTTGTTTGTAATTTTACAATAGAAATGTTTTCGAAAACAGACGTAGAATTTTAAAACTTTTTTTTGTCGTCGATCTACATTCGGTTTCTACTTTCAAAAAAACAGTGCAACATGTTGATAACTTTTTTAAAATCAGGTCAATTTCAAGATTGACCGTGTCCATTTTTGAATTCCAAATTGAACAGCTCAATTTTGAGATAGGTCGTTGTCGCCACCCAGTGTCAAAATTGCGGTTGTGGGTGCCTACCGACATAGCTTACTTATTCATGAAAGTTATTGTCAAATCTTCAACAAGAGACATATAACAAAATACACTTCCATTTAATCTGCGCCAATTATCTTTTTATAAAGATTTTTCTTGTTTAATTTTTGGACAGAAACGGTAATTGTTGAAATGTCCCAGTACTTAGGATAATGACTTTAAATAAACATTTTGTATCTTTCGTCTTATCTGGTATATCTCATCAGACAAACGACATTTAATCAACATTGAACCGAAGTTGCTTGAGTGTCATTACGTTTGATCAACGTTGATTCAGCGTTGATTCAGTGTTATGTGCCCGATATGGTGTGAGCTCGTCATGGTGAGACCAGCATGCGTGCATGGACATTGTAGAAGAGTGACTGGTTCATTGTTTTTATATCCTGTCCAGCCAACAACGTGCGCAGGCTGGTTCACGGGGGTATTTACCAATTTGGCTACCCGTGCTTTCGACCGAGTCTGTACTATACCAAGTGGCTTTCGACCGAGACTACGATCGTAAGCATTATCAATAACGGTAAATGGTACTATTGTTAATGGCAGTCGACCGAGCTGATACTGCTGTTGATTGTCTCGGTCGACAGCCACTTTTGCATGTATGGTAATTGACTGACTCGGTCGAAAGTACAGGTAGGCACATTGGTATTACCCGCGTGTGGTTGGTTGTTTTGAGTTTATTTATTGATTGATTGATTGATTAATTTGGGTTTAACGGCCCTTTGAGACGGTATTTCAGTCTATACCGGACCGTCTTCCAGAGAGAGGGAGAGAGAAGAGAGAATAGATAGACCAGAGAAAAATGTCCAAACTGCCACTCGCACCTACTGCAAGCACAGCAGGCCCTTGCCCTACCATTATCCGAATCAGTAGGGCGCCCCGGCACTGGCAGTACCATCGCACCACCCCCTGTTTTGAGCTCAACGGCCCTTTGAGAAATTATTTTAGTCTGTATCCAGCCGTCTCCCAGAGAGCGGGAGCCAAAAAAAAAAATCAAAGGCGACAGAGAAAAATGTCCAAACAAGCCCCACCTGCAAACACCACAAGTACAGCAAACCCTTGCACTGCTGCTAGCCAAATTAGTATGATGTGTGCTCTATAAGTTGAACACCTTTTGAAATATTTTCATGATACTTCACAGATATGTAGAACAGGTCATGACGATGTGTCGTGAACAAGAATGACAACTATTGCTTTCTTTTTGAGTTATTTCCCTTTGATGATTTTAGGTATCCGCTCCATAACTTGAATACATTTTAAAATATTTTCATGATACTTCACAGATATGCAGAACAGGTCATGACGATTTGTCTCATACATGAATGACAACTCTTGCAATAATACTTTGTGAGTTATTTCCCTTTGGTAGTTTGAGCTGCTGTTTGAGTCTCTGCTCCATATCTGTATAACCCTGGCCTGCTCCACAATTTTAATAACCTTATACCTTTTAGAATATTGATGATCATACTGTGATATCTTATCAGTCAGTGCTCCTAACTCTCTCTGACCCCGCCCTCCTCCCCATCACACACACAACAAATATTTTTTTTTTCAAGATTTGGATTCTTTGTCCAAATTCACTTACTAGAGAGCTCAAAATTAGATTTGTAGGGTTTGTCCTTTAGAAGTTATTCGCACATTTTGGAAGTTGAGTGTATCATATGCTAAACATTTGTGTACATGGTGGCTGTTTGAGATATTACCTCTTTTCCTCTTTTTAGCAATCTGGCATACTGTTTTAGATAATCATGCATCTGTTAAACAGATAATGCCAATCAGAAGCATTAAAGAATGACAATATATTACTTATATGTGTTTTGAAGTGCACCCTTTTTACCAAGGCCCATGGGGGCTTCTGTCGGGGGATTTACATTCTCCTCTGATAGTTATTTTTATGTACATTTAAAGGGACCCGATTTTCTTTTTCATGATCACCCAGAAATCGAGGCGCGTTCATGAATTTCGTTTTCGGTAAAGGCAGGCTACAGGACTGGGCTTCCATATTTAAATTCCGTTATACCATAACATTCTAGGTATTGGTGCAGATAGGTATGGGCGGACAGTACAGACTCGGATTAGGCTGTTCCTAGATGAGCAGTCTGATCAGGGTGTACACTGTTTGTTATTCCATCTGCATCTTTTGGTTACCGCATTGTAAAACCAGACTGTTCCATGTTTGAGACAACTACGGTGATTATTTTGGGTGCCGCAATATTTAAAATCTTATGGTAGTACTGATTGCTACTAATGTCTTTTCTTTTCTTGAGAGAGGGAGTGATGGTGATCAGGCCTGTTGTATTTTTTCTATTTGATTTATGTTTCTGACTTGTATATGTTTTGTTAAGTGGGCCTTAAGGAAGAGTAGTGTGTAGCTGATTGTGTCACCCACTGAAAAAAAAGTCTTTATTATTAATAATAGGCCTGTATTAATGACCTAACTTTTGAATTTCGGTTGTTTGATTTACGAATGAGAAAACTGAATAACCGTCAAAATGGCGAGTTGGAGGATCTAAGAGGTCGGGGCGAGGGAAGGCATGGTTACCCCTCTGGGGCTATGTACTGTATGCCAAGGTAAGAGGTTTTAATATGCAAATACGCAGCGCCGGGTAATGCCACTAAAGGTTCACATTTGAGAACATTTCTCCACGGGCCAGCTACGGAAACAAGATGCCTGGCCATAATGTTGAACTTCTGGATCTGCAGCAGACCCATTACTACAATATTTGCCAAGTCTTAAATCAATTAAACAACCCAAAAAAATTATTTCGCGAAAGGATAGCAACAAGACACAGTCACATAGTCCAACTATATAAGATGGATAACTCTTACAATGATAACTATAGTTGCAGCTGTAACGTTCCCAGTAGTGACTAAACGTGCAAACCTGTGAATGTTCCCAGTCGCGATCTGTTGCGTGTTGCAATTATACACTTACGGATTGAACACCTCTTTCCGAAACAGGTGGTCACTCTGCTACCCTAACTTTAAACAGCAGCAACATTTATCATGTTCAATTACAAAACAAAACAGAAAGCAAAATGTGCAGCTATTCAGGTGACCATGTTGCTAGATGACCATAGACAAGCGGACATAACGGCATATAAAATTGAGGAACCACAACAGAAGTACCGCCATGGAAGGGTTAGTAAAAGATTACTGGGGGTGAGGGGTCGGGGACCTACTGTTCTTTTCTGGATCCAAACCCTTGCCCTCTGTTGTAATTGGGAAAGGATTCAAATTCAATAAAAGCACCGTATTTTTCATGAACTAGTCGCCCTTTCAAAACCAATGTGTTCATTCACATTGAATATCACTCTGAAAAAAGCGTTTCGACTCTTCTGCTCTCGAACATATACAGCTTGAACTTTTGCTTTCACTTAGAACGGGCTTAGAACTTTAGCAGAAACAATTTTGATAAATCATAGATTCGCCGTAAATAACTCCGACAAAGCTATAGCTACACTCCACCGTAGATAACTCCGGCAAAGCTGTAGCTACACTCCACCCTAGATACTCTGACAAAGCTATAGCTACAGCTGCAAACTGGCTGCGACATTGTGAGCCTCTGTAGCGAATCAGTGGAGCTTGAAACATTTGTCCTCATCGTTTCTTATTTCTGACAGTTAAAGGCAGTGCTTTTGTTTTCGTTTGTCGATGTTTTTTTTTGTCCGCTTATTTGTAGCCACAAGGCGTGGCCGCGTACCGCAGTCGGTAGAGATCCTGGGTTCGATACCCGGTCTGGCCACATACTTTTGTTTCTCCTTCTGCTGATTCAAAAAGGGCAGTTGTCAGTTCCTGGCGAAAGTATGTACACTTGGTACTGGCTAACCGCTTAGGAAGTCTAAGCCTGCCCAGGAATAGTGTGGTTAGGTTACCTGACCGTCCCGACATGACCATAGCGACCATAGCTGTTTACCGTGGACGTGAAGCAACACATCAATCAATTAGTTTTAGTCACAAAGCTGTGCACATTCGGGTTATTTTGTATGTTTGTGTAAAAGCTAATGGTCGCCAGCTTTTTTAAAAAGCTAATACTTTTTTGGATTGGGGTTATGCACGGGCGTCTCTAAGATGTGTGACTCTTGAGAAAACGTTTTCGAATTATATCTGCAGCTGCAAAATCATGTCGGAAAAGCCTGGCTTGGCTAAAAAGAAGACCAATTTATGTACATGTATGTTTGTTTTTCCATGTGTGCGATTATCTTTATGTTTACGCATCTTCTTGCAAGCTTGCATGCGTATATATGTTGGTGAAAGTATAAATAGCGAATCTCAAAAAAACGGTTTATTTTCTAAGACCCAAGCATATTTTCGTGTTTCTGTCGGTACGTATCCGTCTTTCTAGGAAGAAATATGAATGAAGAAATAATCAAATGTCTTTGCTGGTTATTTTTGCATTATCAGCCACTTCCAAGCTAAAGGAAATGATGAGCTGTCATTGTCTCCACACCAAGTATTGCGCGATAAACGCATTTACATCATAGAAACAGCAAAATTGCAGTTGCAGATATACTATACATCGAGTAAATTCGAGTGACGCATTTAATCCGGGTTCCTGGACGAGAACCCGAAAAAATAGTCCGCACAAATGTTTGATGCAGATCCACACTATTTAGGATATCCTTAACCATAATCTAAATGATGCCACGTTGGCATCCTTGGGGAAATTCTAAATATGCATATTCTGAGAACTTACTGGAATTGCTCATTGAGTCAGTTCCAAGGTGTACTTGCAACATAAGAATAACATCACGCATAATTTTCAGGACAAACATTTTTGAGCAAAGACAGGAATAGTCACCAAAATCTTTAGGAACCCATGGGAAATTTTACTCATGGGAAAAAATTCCCCATGAGAAAAAAACCCATGCCCAAAAATCCCCATGGGGATAATGTCAATTTGCTTTGATTATTATTTTTTTACTTTTAAACTTAATACAGATATATTCAAACTGAACTGGTTATTTTTAATAATTGTAAAACTTATATTTTTTCAGAATACTGTTGAAATTTTCCCCATGGGAAAAATATTCAACATACTTTTTTTCCCCATGGGGAAATTTCCCTGCGGGAAAATTTTGATTCTAACAAAATAATCAGAAATCAATCCATAACAAATTATTTAAGATAAAAAATCCATGTTCAATTTAAAAATTTGACAAATTTGTGGATTTAAATTTCTTGAAAAACCCCATGGGGAATTTTGTCCAAAATTTTCCCGCGGGGACAAAACCCCATGGGGAAAATATCAAGGTTTGGTTGGGTGGCTAATATTGGGTAGCAGGTTTAATATTTGTCTTTGCTGATACTCTAAGTGTGAATATTAAATAAATATTTCTTCATTACATTTACCCATGGGGAATTTTTCCCCTTGAAAAAATATGGGGAATATTCCCCGTGGGGAGAGTCATAATTCCCCATGGGGATTTCTTTTCCCCGCGGGGTTTTCAAAAACCCCATGGGGATTTTGACCTTTTTTGCTAAATTTTATTTAGATCTTTTATTATTTTTGGACCAGAAGGTACAGGATTTACTTAGAAACCTCTATTTCATATAACACAAGTCATATGAGGTCTCTTAGTCAAGTAAAATTACAAGGTGAGTTTGCCAAAAACTGGTTTGGCAAAAATTTTCTGGTGACTGTTTGAGCTAAAAATGGATAGAAGTTATCGAGAAAAAAACTATGATAAAATCTAAAAAAGGTTCTTCAAGAGCAGAGAACAGATACAGAAGTGGGAACATGGGCCAGACTACGTAGTTTCGGCTAATAAAGCCTCGTCAGTGACCCTGACAATATCTAGTGACGAAACCAGAAAAAAGCATACTGTAATTTCTTTTTAATTGGGCAGTCGATTCAAAGACTGATTAGTTTCAAAAGGATCCAAATAATATAAAAGACGATGATCTAGAATGAAGGTCTAAATCGATCTCAAATTTTAGATTTCTCAGAATCTATCCTCTGATCTCAAAGGATGTAAATCAAATATAATCTGCACTATGGATGATGACTCACACTGATCAAATCTGCTTCTGTGTCGGCCACAGCTAGGAACATATCTAGTATCTCGACCCTTGCATATTTGTTCTGAGGAAACGTTATATTCACTCTGCATGTGCTCCACTGACCATACTGGAAGGGAAATCCAGGGGACCTAACAGTCGCTGGCTCTTCAATAATAATATTGCAATCTTCCATCTTGGTTATGCCTGAGGAAGAAGAAACGAGATTGTATTTTTTTTTCTCGAGGTTCGAAATTAAAAGTAGCAATTAGCAAATTTGCCACCTAAATATTTCATTTGCAACCTGAAGAAAAAGTGGGTAGCAAAAAGTTGCTGCCTAGGACTTCTTTAGTAAAAGTTAACTTCTTGGAAGTACTAGCCGATTTTCATTAAATACAGCTTCTATGTGTAAGACTAAACATAACATGATTTCATAAGGTCAAAGGCATTATCAATGCATTTGACATTATGGAATTTTGTTTGGTCATAAATCTGACAACTGTTGAGTGACAAGAGGACTGTTTTAGGCCTCCTGATTTTGCTACCAGGTATGCAAGTTTCGCTACTAGCTTTTATACCAGGTGCAAAAATAAGTTAATGTCTAACACTGTGACAGTGTAGGATAAAAGAAAAATATTTTACTGACCAAAGCTGTATTGTCACTTCTTTAGTGTTCATGAGTGATGTAACGTCAAGATCCTTTTTTAATTTATCTTTTTCTTGAATGTTCGCGCAGTCTGATAAGAGTTTTTCCTATGGAATATACCGAGCAGGCTTGTGACGTCGTAATGACGTCATTTGCCCGCTGGAAACCGTCTGTTTGTCCCGGCAAATCTATGAAATAAAGACTTAGGTCAGTTAGTGCAACTGCACAGAACTGAGTCATGAACACGTCAGAATCTGTATGTGCAAACATATATACGTCCACACGTCAGACTCGGCCTAATTGCTAGTCGGTGGGCAACATGTGACACGTCATGATAATTAAAAACGACAAAAAACACAAAACAAACTAAACACGCTTAGGAAATCAGTTCCAATTCATATGTTTGTAGGAATTGGTCTTAAAACAGACACTATGATACATGCAAACTATCTAAATGCTATTACTAGAACTGTCAGAAAATGTGACTATACCCCCGCTTTAGTACATCCATTGCATGCAGCCTGTATGCAAAAAGCAAACCATCCCACAAACAGCAAGTCACTGTCAACTTATATACCAAATATGAACCTTCTACCTTTAAATATTGCTGAGAAATCTGTTAAGAGCTATCTATCTTAAACATTTGTGGTGATAAATTTGAACAAAATAGTTTGGATAGAAAGAAAAAAATGAAGGAAAAGGGAAGAATATGAGGAGAGGGCCCATTCTCAATCCCACGATACAAAAAGTCAATGTCAACTTATAAACCAAATATTAACCTTCTACCTTGAATAGTTATTGAGAAATCTTTGACGAAAAATTACAGTACTGAATGTATGGAGAGAAAGAAAAGTGAACAAATACAGGGAAGAACAAAGCCGGTTCTCAATGCCATGATAAAACTTGTCACTGTCAACCTGCATACCAAATATGAATTTTCTATCGTATATGGTTGTGGAGATATCTTTGACGAAAAATGTAGAGAGAAAGAAAAAAGAACAAATACAGGGAAAACAAATAACAGAAGGTCAGTTCTCAATCCCACGGTAAAACTTGACATTGTCAACCTGTATACCAAATATGAACTTCCTATCTTAAAAGATTGTGGAGATATCTTTGACGAAAAATTACAGTACATAATATACTTACTGAATGTATGGAGAGAAAGAAAAGTGGACAAATACAGGGAAAAACAAATAGTAGAAAGCCGGTTCTGAATCCCACGATACAACCTGTCACTGTCAACCTGCATACCAAATACAAACTTTCTATCTTACATTGTATATGGTTGCGGATGTATCTTTGACGAAAAATGTAGAGAGAACAACAACAACAAAAAAAGAACAAATACAGAAAAAAAAAAAAAAACAGGAGAAGGCTGGTTCTCAAGCCCATGATACAACACACCATCATCAACCTGTATGCCAAATATGACTATTCTAGCTTGAATGGTTGTGGAGAAATCTTTGACGAAAAATTTCATTATTCAAAGTATGGAAATAATGAAAAATGGACAAATAAAGGGAAGAATAAGAGGAGAAAGGCTAGTTCTCAATCCAACGATACAACACATCGTCATCAAGCTGTATGCCAAATATGAACATTCTAGCTTATACCATTGTTGAGAAATCTTTTACAAAATTTTTTACAGAAAGAAAGAAAAATGGATAAATACGCGGAAGAATAAGCAGGAGAGAGCTGAATCTCAATCCCACAATACAACAAGTCAGTGTCAAGCAGTATACCAAATATGAACATTCTAGCTTATACCACTGTGGAGAAATCGTTTACGAAAATTTTTGCTAAAAAGTGTTACGGAATTACGGACGGACGGAATGACGGACAGATGCAAACCAGTATACCCCCACTTTTTCAAAGCGGGGGTATAATGACTTAGGTGAAGTTGCAGTTAGATAACTGAGCCGCGACAAGACAAAACCAAGAAAGTGGCATGTGTGCCCAACGAAGACTCAGTTCAGCCTGGGCATCCGCCCAGTCTGATCAGAGTCTTCGCTGTGCGCTTAAAGAGAAGCTAAGGGTCTAAGCTACCACCATGCCGACAGCGACGACTCTGATAAGACTCGGCGAATGACCAGACTGAACTGAGTCTTCGCTTGGCGCACATGCGCTTATTATTGTTTTGTCGTGTCACCGCTCAACTATATACAGATTCAACTTACCGCTGATACAAAGTCTTGTTATGGTAACACTGTGGTCTCCGCTCAGGTTATCAATAAACCAGTGTTCATAGTGGAAGCTGTAACGTGTAGAGCGCATAAGCTTGCATTCACCCCGATTATATGTAGCCTGAATGCACTGCACTCTGTTACAGGTTTCAAGGCATTCGTCCATTGTGTCATACATGTAGATAGGAATCGATTCTCCGGTCATCCAAAACGAGGAGCGAACCACTACGTCAAAGCCGAAGTCCATGCTAGATGGCGAACATGTCAAGTCTCTCCAAACTAAAAATAATTCAGTTTGAACAGTATAAGAATAGAACTATCAGACCTAAGTCTTCATAGGTGTTGCAGGCCCGGATCCAGATCACCACGTACTGGTGGGGCTCTGGATAACTGGTGGGGCTGGGAAGTGCCGAGATGTATGTGTGTATGCGGGTGGGTGGGGTGGGGGGAGGGGGCTTGAAAATATATGACATAATTAGGGATCAGTTTGATGAGAATTTTTAATAACGCCATTTTTTACTTGAAATATATGTTGTGATATCTCATTAGAATCGCCTCGCCGAGGCGATTCTAATGAGATGTCACAACATATATTTTAATCTAACCACGCGGATAAATTACCTCAAACTATCATCAGCTACTTCTTATCTAGATGCCAACATATTATACATAACGGAGGCCAAGATGGCGGGGCTAAAGTCCCAAAGCCCACCCCCTGGATCCGGGGCCAACAGTTGGTAGGGAAGCTCTTTCCTGTCGTGTGCCTATTTGAAAGGTTCATATGTAAAAGCGTTTATAATGTTCGCTCTATACATTGCAACATCAGCTGTTTTCTTGTTCTTCAAGGGCAACTTTTACAGATTTCCATTGACGGCAAAAGACGATGAGCAAGAAAAAAAAAGCGCTAGCCTTTTGTCGTCTGTCTTTTATGTTACAGCGCTCATCGAGGATTTAAAGTTTGCCATAATCATCAACCAACGGAATCTAAGCTTATCGATCGACATATTGTGAATACTTATTACTATTTTGACATCTACTATTATTCTGATTACTATTTTGCTTTGACGGCAATGTGAGTTTAGTACGGGAAAAAAGAAGATTTCATTACCTCGTTTTGGGCAGCCTAACAGTTCCATTTTCAGGCACGGGCCTCCATCATATTGTAGAATATTCAGGCGCACATACCGAGCCACAATTTCTTGTTTAAGCATGAAGCGATGTATGTATCCTACCGCTTGTGAGGTGTCAGCAACGAATATCTGGAAAGAGTAACTAATACATTTAAAGTGGTGATAATCACTGATTTTAGGTGAATACATTAATCTGCATAAACTGCTGAAAATTCAGCAGATCTTCCAAAACCCTAGCAGATGCCTTCTTTATGCTGTTTTCCAAAACTCAGAATTCTAAAATGTATGACCTCAGAGCTCTAGATAAGAGGGGTTTTGATGATAATTGAGGGATATTCTTTTTATTTCTCGCTGAAACCATATGTTGTGACCCCTCATCTGAACCGTCACGTCGAGACGGTTCAGATGAGGGCTCACAACATATGTTTTGATGCAGAATTAACAAAAATTATCCCTAATTATCACTAAATACTCCCCGGCTCTTATCTAGGGCTCGGATGACCTGTTGATAAAAAGTGCCTTTTTTAGGAAAGATCACAGGATAATATTCGGCACAAAAAATTAAAAAAAAAAACACACAAAAAAAAACACATTGTTACTAAAATACATTTAGGTCTGAAGGTACTTCAATACATTTCGAGTAATGTTCTATCTGTTGTAATTGTATGGTTTTATTCAGACTTTTGTATTTACTACAAACCACTACCCTTAGCAGGTTAACAGCTACTACATCTGACCTGAACGATTTATGATATGATACTAAACAAAAGTAAAAACTGGTTGGGGGCGGGGGGGGGGGGGCTTGGGTCTTATTATAGAAAATGATAATTTTTTCCGATAAAAATGATTTTTAGGCCTGATTTTTCCCGACTTAGGTAGGATGAAAAATACTAGTGACTCTCAAGTTTCTATTTTGTTTAGTATATCTTCAATCCTCGGTAGCCTGCCTCTGCACTAAATCACGTTAGTCACGGACACTCGGCGCCAGGTGTGTGCAACTATGGTAACGTACCGCTGAGCCACTTGGGAAACGTCGTTACGAGAATTGACACATAACAGAACAGATACATCTACATTCGCTGAATGAAGTATTGACGTAAACAATCACACCCGGGACGCCGAGGCTGGCTATTTCCAAATATAAATAGGCGCATTACCTAAAAACAAGTCATACTGATGTCACTGCAGCATCAGGACGTTGCATTGAAGTTAACACGACGCCGTTGAGTCTCCGCTAGGATATTACAAGAGACACACAATATGAGCCGCGACATGAGAAAACCAACAAAGTGGTTGTCCGCCCAGCGCAGACTCAGATCAGCTTGGGCATCGGCCCAGTCTGATCAGAGTCTTCCGTGAGCGCTTAAAAGTTAGCTAAGGGTCTAAGATACCGTCTTGCGGATAACGAAGACTCTGATCAGACTGGGCGGATGCCCAGGCTGATCTGAGTTTGCGCAGGGCGCACAACCACATTGTTGTTTTTCTCGTGTCGCGGCTCAATTATTGTCAAGGCTGTGCCCTTGAAGGGAATATGCTTGAATTGACAATATTTCAAAGCAGTATGAATAAGTTCTGAAACATTAGATCCGTTTGAAAAAAAAGGGATACATCAAAGAAGCGAAATAGCAGAGTCTATTTGATTGAGTCTATTCATGTTAGTAATGAAATGTGCGACACTGATCACGACCTCCGGCATGGTTTAAGCAGAGCTCTACTTTGAAAATGACTCAAAATGCGTACACTGTGTATATGTATCTAGCTGGTATAAAAGCTAGTAGCAAAACTCAAAATCTACCTTGCTGTATTTTTCATCTTCTTTATAGGTCGAGAGATTCGATTCATCCACCCCATAAGCTATGCTAAAAGATCTGATACCCCTGACCTCACCGCCCTGACTCCAAGCCTGAACTTCAATACCCTGTACAACCATTGGTGCGATCAGATCTACCTGAAAAAATAAAAATAAAACGCGGTGATTAATCTGAATATTGGTATAATGGTGCTTAAATGAAACACTATACTATGGGTCCAGGATGACTTGAAGCCATCACTCTATATTATAAACAAGGCAGGGCAAGTATAAGGCTATTATCAGCCCACTAATCACATGTCATCTACAGGTTAGTAAAACTTATGATGGGACTGCTACTTAGGCGAGTTTATGTTTACTGCCTTTTTGTAAACAATTTCAAATTTGACTGGTTTTTTCTCAATGTTAGGATAATAACAGCTGGCGACTGAAATGTCTAAGCTTTAGGATAATTACGATACGAACTTCTCGAACTAAATACAAACAGTGATAATCAAACCCTGTGACATTAGAATCAAATTGATTCCAATTTCATAAAAAATCACATAAGCTAGTTCTGCACGGCTGCCTCCAAACCTTAAACTGTTAAATTTCATTTAGATTTGTCGAAAATCAAAGGATGTAATTTAAAGCTAATGATATGACATGTTCTATGATAATACGGGCATGGCCCGACGTTGTCGAAAATCAAAGGATGTAATTCAAAGCTAATGATATGACATGTTCTATGATAATACGGGCATGGCCCGACATTGTCGAAAATCAAAGGATGTAATTCAAAGCTAATGATATGACATGTTCTATGATAATACGGGCATGGCCCGACGTTGTCGAAAATCAAAGGATGTAATTCAAAGCTAATGATATGACATGTTCTATGATAATACGGGCATGGCCCGACGTTGTCGAAGCAACGTCGGCTAGCCCCGGACAGCCCACCGATAGGTAACACGTAGGAAAAACAACATAAAAAATCTAACCCTATGGCTTTTACCTTGCGTGTTCCTTTGTAGACATTGCAAATCTCGGATAAAACAACGTTCTTCGAGTTCCGGTCATTTTTTGCACAATAAAACAACAGCGATCTATTGGATTATGCTTCTTTCATACTTCTTCAAACATGACAGATAAACAAATGTGGATGAGATCAAATTAAAAATAAAAAAACCCGAAAAAATAAATATCTAAATAGAACTGTTCATCTCAATTTGCCGTCGAAACAAAGGACGCTCTAAGAAGATTTCGAACCCTGCAGTGCCGGTCGGTTCTTACCGAAAAGAAATATATAGAAAAATAAACAGGAAAACGCACTTTCTTCTTTTTACATTATCGAGATAAACTTGAATTCTAAATGTTTTGTTTTCAAATTATCAAATTTTCCACCGAGATTATATGTCGTCTGCTAGGACACGTTCGACCATAACCGTAGGTATAACCCCGTACCGCGCCGCGTAAACTGGAAATACGAAACACCGCACGTCTGTTAGACTGCTGCTGGAACAGATAATTATAAGGTGTGAAGATTGCTGAAAGCTAGACCTAAAATGCCATGCCCATTTCTAGACTGTGCCTAAATACATATAAAACTGTTCACAGTAAAGGAGAAAATACTTTTCTTGGAAATCGATCTACGCAATCACAACACATACGAAAAATTTGAACTCCTGTTGTTCAACTTAATATGCCTAGACTGACTTGAAGTTTCGAACGTAATACTCACATTGACTTGTTAACGTAAAATAGATTGATTTGAAGTTTCGAGCGTATACTAACATTAACCTGTTAAGTGAAATAGATTGATTTGAAGTTTCGAGCGTATACTAACATTAACCTGTTAACGTGAAACAGATTGATTTGAAGTTTCGAGCGTATACTAACATTAACCTGTTAACGTAAAATATATTGATTTGAAGTTTCGAGCGTATACTAATATTAACCTGTTAACGTAAAATAGATTGATTTGAAGTTTCGAGCGTATACTAACATTAGCCTGTTAACGTAAAAAATGGTTGAATGACATTGCCATTTCGGAATACGGATTAAGTCATTACTTTGTTAAAATGTTGCGGTTCAGCAAATCAGCCACTGTGTTAAGGTGTCTCAGCACCGACAATACTCACCAACGACAAGATCTTACAAGGTGTATGGCTACAGCTCCATGTTTTTTCGCTATTTTCACAAGAGGAATTTGACTTCCTATTTATTGTTTTCCTTGGACAAAGTAGCCCTTCCAAATTGGGGTCAACTTTTAAAGAAAAGAGGTTGCTCATAGTGAGCAAATTCTTTTCTTTAAATGTTGAACCCCATTGAGAAGGCAGCCTAAAAGAATATGACAGAGTTGCTTCCCCTGAATTGTATCTATTCATATACCTGGAAATACGGGTCTTTATCCTTGTTTGAAGCACACCATCCGTTCCCTGGAAGCAACAGTCGGCCCTGGTCGTATATATAATGTTCTTGGTCACTCGATCCAGATATCTGGAAATCCCGAATCTCCCCGGATACCATTCCCATACGTCTGCCGCACCCAGTTTCTATAATGAGCATGTTTAGTATAACTACTTGGGTTAACCCGAGCAGTACCTAGGTATTTCTTGGGCTACTCGGCGAAGATATGTAAACATGTGATAGGTATCTTCGAGTAGTCCAACAAATACCGTTGGCATATTAGGGTGTTGGGGTATACCACATCTTCAGACAGCTGAATATTACTGGTCTATGTAAACAAAATAATAGGTTCTCCAATCGGTTCGCATAAAACTGCATGTGAAAATTTTCAAAATGTTAACCATAGTAACGGCACTGTGATTTGTATGTTTGAAAAGCTGAAAACTGCTAGCTTCTAAACATACATCGTTTCTGAAAATCAGTCAATTATGAGAGTTGTTAACAAAAGCTTTACTTTATACTATTGACATAAGTCCTGTAAATTTATTGAAATTAGTTGAAATCTAAACTCGATCATCTTGATAACCACAATATGAAACAGTCATGGAAACCGAAGGATTCTAGATTTCGACAAAAAATAACCAAGATACATGTATTTATATAATCACAGTAAAAAGCAAATTTATGCATTTTTATGCGCATGATGTGATATTCTGACAGTCTGCCTTAACAAAAATATATAACCTGCTCTCTAAAACAATAAAACACCTTTAGGACCCTTTGCCTTCATTGCACACCAGTTTACTGAAAGTGTTTAAGACTTACTCTTTCCTACAACCTTGATCTCCGAAACTTCAAGGAAGAAATATTGACCCCAAGTATTGTCTGGGTTCGGATCGTCGAAATTTCGTATCGTGACATATTGTCCAGTTATAGGTCGATAACACGTGAAACGGAAAATAGTTTTCGCTCTTGGATATCGCCTCTCCTCGCACTGAGAGGCGCCATAATTGTAGAAATCCCACTGCTTTGTACTCACGTGGACGCCAACAAACCGGAAGTTGACTGGGAACCACGCTGAAATGAAAGTTCGAAACCGAATACCCAAATTTCATCGGAATTATCAAACAGTATATCTGATGATATCTGTAGCAGAAACAATATTACAGATACGTGGCAAATCGCTGTCTTTCAAGCATTTCAGAAAAAAAGAATCTGAACACGTAAGATTGTGTTTGCAATCTTGAAAAGAATGATTTGCACATGTAAATTAAATCACCCACATTTACAAGAGATAAATTAAATCCGTCAAGTTACTTTCTTTACTTTCTAAACTTACTTAGCTTACGGCAAATATTCTGAACGTTATTACAAAAGGTACCTAGCAGACACGCAACGGTGTGTATGTTGGGTCCTGAAGAAGTGCTAAAACTTCTTTCGGAGGACACGGATGACGATAATGCAATAAAACAAACATGTATACTCTCTATTCTTGCATTTTAGTACGATTCTACTGAAAAAAAATCATCAAATATGCCTGCGAAATCATAAAATTTGTCATTTATATGGCATTTAGTATCGTGACGTCATTGCAAACAGAATGACTTTGACGCCATTAAGGATGAAAACATATAGTTATAGCATAGCCAAGTTATTCAAAGCATCGTTAGCTTCACGAAGTCGACCATGTACATGAAATTTAGTCAACGATTCGTTTTAACTGGCTTTATCATATGACGTCTCTGTTAATTAGTGGATTACGTCGTGTCATTAAAATCGTATGATCACACGTGTAATAACACTTGGGCACGTACACGTAACGTCATTGACAACGTCCATGTCAACAATGCGTTTTCGTATTGAAAAATTGTCCAGTTTGAGGCCGTTAAAATTCCATTTCAATGGGTCGTATGATAAACAGAATTTTACACTCGTTGTCATCTCATATGAAATTTGGGAAACTAGCCGAAGGCTCGTTTCATAAATTTCATATGAACTGACCACTCGTGTAAGATCTTCTATAACGACGTCGTAAATTTTGAACAATTGGGATCATGGCTACAACGCAACGTCAGGTACTTCTATATAAACAAGTTACAGCCCAGAATGCGACTAAACACGCCTAAAATGATGTTCAAGCAACACAAGAGTTCTATGCTTTGATCATGACCTTTTCCCATTCGACCAGGGCCTCAAATAGCTGTGCGCATACCATATGAACTTATGCAAGAATATTTGCCCTGTGGGTAGTGCTCATATGTAAGAATCAAGCGCGCCATCAGCATTGGAACAAGTCGCATCAACGTCCCTGCAGCGTCATGATGCAGTGTCGACGTTCATATACAACACTGTTTTAACGGTGTGTGCCTACAAAATGCAAGGTGGCCCCGGTAGCTCAGTGGGTTAAGTGCTGGCCGGCTAAGCTAGCGGTTTGCGTTCGAATTCTGCTGAAGGTGGAACTATATACATGTATTTTCAACCGTAAACGGGAGTCCATTGCACATAGCTTTTCATGGTCACATTCTCATCGTCCTGACATGACTGAAATGCTGTTGAAAAAGACGTAAAATAGCAAGTCAGCCTTCCATTCTATCAGCCTACAAAAACCTGACTGCTAGGGGAGAGTCGGGTAACTTCGGACAGCGGGAAAATTCGGACACTGACATTGTTTCCTTTATATGTCAGTTGTTTGGAACTAAAATAAAAATAACTGGGCAAACAGTCAAAATCCTGATGAGACGGCTCATAATGAGCCGTCTCATCTGGATTTTCACTGTTTGCAATGGTTTGTCCGAATTTACCACCATGTTCAAAGTTACCCGACTCTCTCCCAATAACTTACTGAAGCGCCTATACACCAGTACAGCATACACGTCGATAAATTCTTCCAGATCAACTTGTATCCAAGGCTTCTGTCGAGGTCGGTTTGACTGAAAAGGGTCCGCGCCTAAAACAAGAGTTTGAATTCCAGCGTCATATAAATTGAATATGAGATGGATAAAATATTTGTAAAAGATACGGTTAAACCACAAATGCACACACACCTACAGACTGAAAATATGAAGGGTAGATAAATACTGTTGACTGATATCGTAATTTTAGGTGAAGCCTTTCTATCACATTTCAGAATGCTCGAATTGACTTTAGCAAGCTATTCTGCAAAATGCATTTTTCTGTAGTTGCGTTTCAAAACAATTCGAATGAAGGACACTTTTCAAAATTCAATTTGACCGAGAAATGTCAGAATGCGACAGCATAAAATATCTAATTTAAGGCATGTCATCTGCACAATAAGTGTTCAAACCTAGGTTTCAGCTACAAACCTAGGTTTCAGATTTTCAATCCTATTTTTTCAAACTTCTTCCAAAAAAATTAATTCCTTCAACCAAAGTTTAAACTATCAAACGTCAGTCTCAAATTAACCACTCCTTGAAATGATTAAATGATGGATTGGAAACTTTCAAATTTAGTTTAAAATTATTCTAATACAGTGAGCCTATAGAAGCAATAGCAAGTTCCCGTGTTTTACTCTGCAACAATTCACTTTCTCGTAGCGCGTGAGTCTAATTGCTTACGTCGTTTGCATTACTGATGTAATTGTGTGACGTTTTGAGACGTTAGACGGTGTAACGTCGCCATAAAACGTACTCTTACCTTAGATACAGTTAAGAATATTGGCGGAAGCATGAACGCGCTGGCAGGAAGGTTGGGAGAGTTTGAATGAAAGGAATACTTTTTCAGCGTTTTGCGGCGTAAGAATTGAAATAGTTCACCTCTAGCATTGAATCGTTGAGTAATAATTCACTGTGTGGAGGTCAGTTGTAAAGTAGATCATATCACGAGCGCTCCTCCGCGCTCGTGATATGATCTACTTTACAACTGGCCTCCAAACAGTGAATTATCACTCACCAATTCACTGCTAGAGCTGGTCTATTTCTTAAATAACAACTCCTTGAAATTGTCTTAAACCACGAATTGAATCATTGGCTTAAGACTTTCCTGGAGTGGTTACAGCCCCGGATCCAGGGGGTGGGCTTTGGGGCTTCAGCCCCGCCACCTAGGCCTGGTTAGAATAAAACATATGTTGTGTAACACAATTCGAATCAAGGACTGCTGATATGAACATTTTATTAAAGATTTCTTATATTGCATATTTAATTTAATAAGGAGGGAACGCCAGCAAACTTTAATATCACATATGATTTTACTGTTAATCAAAACTTTATGACAACAGCATTAAGTAGATAAGTATTCATTTCGTGACAGTATTTTAAATCTTCAAGGAGTCATTTGATTTAATGACGGAACTGCCCATCACAGTAAACTAATTAGTAGATTTGGTACCAGGAGCTTGAGAGGGGTTTAAGATATAGATACTTCATAAGTCACGAAATGGTGCTTAACGAATACTGAAAATAGCAATGTTTCGTAAGCCAAATTTATATAACAAGTTAATTGAATCTTAAGATGATAAGACGGATGTCTCTCCTAGTCACCAAAAAAGACGGGACTATTATAAAAGCTGGCTTTTCCCGATAAGCTTGAGATGATTCTCAACCACTATACGGTTCACGACTAAATAAAAGAGTAAAAACTCTTAAGTATTTTACTTCATTGTGTTACACTTAAATTTTGATGCCGTGACACAGAATCTGGGTACGCCTAGTAGCCTTGGGAAGCAGCGGACAAGCCAGTGACAAGCAGAGGACAGGCCAGTGACAAGGTAGGAAGTTTTGTTGATTTTTGATTTTTTGTAATGGAGGAACAGGGCGCAAATGCTTTTAATCCACATGAAGGCCAAGGGGCTCAAGGGGGTATGGCTGCTTTCCAAAGGGAGGTTACTACGGCGTTTCAACATTTAACGGATCAAATGGGGGCCCTTTCAACGGCAGTGGGCAATCAAGGTATCACTCAAATGATAACTCCATTTGATGGGAAAAGTAAGGATTTCTACCCTTGGGTCAAACAGGTTGAAAAATTTTGCAAATTAACAAATGTCCCGGATGTTAATATTAAAATGGTGGCTTATAACTCCAGTAGGGATTCAGTTAGTAATTTCATAGCACGGTATATTCAACAATTTCCAAATAATAATTGGAATGTATTAAAAGCAGAATTGTCTAACAGATTTGGGGAGATTGTGGATTGCTCCCATGCCCAGACCTTGTTAAGAAGGGTCAAACAAAAAGGGGATGAATCAATTCAATCTTATGCAGAACGCTTGATTAATCTTACAGAACAAGCCCTGGCGGGACAACCTTTGCAAGTTCAACATGCAGTTGAAACACAGCTTGTGGGATATTTCATTGACGGTCTGTTACATGACCACTTAAAAATGAAAGTCTTAAGGTTAAACCCTCCTACATTAGATGAGGCAGTAAATTGCGCCATTCAAGAACATAATTTAAGAAAAAAATTTAATCTAAGACTAGGTAGGGAGTATAAAGCAGATGACTCATATGCTGAACCAATTGAAGTGGGTCACTTAAGACCTCTTAGAAGATGTTATAAATGTGGACGTGCAAATCATATATCAAGAGATTGTAGAGGGGTTCAAAGGCGACAAATAAATGTAGTGGAGGAAACCGGGGATCAAAGAAATTCGCAAAACTTTCAAACGGGCAGGAATCAGACCCAAAATAAGGGTCAAAGTCAACAATACCAAGTTAATAATGGGGGTCAAATTCACCAAAGAAATACGCAAAATAATGGGGGCCAAATTCATTCAAGGAATACACAAAGCAATGGGGGCCGAGATAATTCAGGAATGCTTACATGTTGGATTTGCGGAAGCGACTCACATCTGAAGCGTTTTTGCCCTCAGAATAATTGGCAGTTTGGATCAAATAATGTTTTCAGCAGACGTAATCAGCAGACAAAAAACTAGAGTCCTCTCTCCATTGTGAGTCCGATGGAGAGAGAAATAATGCATCCACATACAAAATATCCTTAGCAGGTAATCCAAATTCATTAACTTTAAATATTGGAAAACAAAGATTTAGAGCTTTGGTAGACAGCGGAGCGGAAGTAAGCCTCATGAACAGCAAAGTATTTCAGTCTTTAAAAAATAAACCAAGCCTGTCCAAACACATAGTGAATTTACAGTCAGTAAATGGGGAACAGTTATCAGTACAAGGTAGAGTAAACATTGATTTTGAAATGAAGGGCACGAAATTAAATCACAATTTTTACGTAGTATCAAATATGAATAGAAATTTAATATTAGGACAAGACTGGTTAACACAAAACGGGGTGAGGGTATACTATGATATGGCTTGTTTACGTGTAAACAACCCTTACGTTCCCTTAGAAGACTAGAAACATGGTAACTATCAGGGCCCCGCCTTTATGAAACTATTGATGACATTCAAGTCGTATAAGCCTGACGAGAAATAAAAATACCAGCCTTCTATTATCATGTTGTTCCTTCATATTAATTATGTTGTTTGAAATTAAGCCTCTAGCAGTGTCATTAAGATATGGGCAAAATACACAATTATGATCAAAGCATGGGCAACAACTCTGTGAGGCAGGAAACTGATGTTACCATTCTTGCATTCTGCACACCTTCAGATCATCTAATGATGTTTTATATTTGTACCAAGTTTTATAAAAATATCTTCAAAGGCTTTAAAGTTATACAGCAGGCAAGATTTCCATACCTAAAATAACAAAGGAAAGGTGTAATTATGGTTCTTTTTCTCTGCACATTGTCTGATGATGTTTATATTTGTACCAAGTTTTGTGAAAATATCTTAAACAGTTTTAAAGTTAGAGAGCAAACACATTTTCTAGACTGTAAACTAGCAAGGGGAAAAATTCTGTAAAAAAGTGTAGATGGAGTTACAGTTCTTATTCTCTGCACATTGTCTGATGATGCTTTATATTACGTTCAAGTTTTATGAAAATATCATTGGTGATTTTAAAGCTATGGAGCAGACCTGATTTCAATATTTAAAATTACAAAGGAGCATGATTCAGTAAAAAATGTAGACAGAGTTAGGATGCTTGTTCTCTGCTCATTCCTTGATGATGCTTTACATTTGTACCAAGTCTTGAGAAAATATCTCTAACTGATTCAGTTATGAACCGGACACGATTTCTGTACTCAAATTACAAAGGGGCATAATTCAGTAAATAGTGTAGACAGAGTTATGGTTCTTGTTCTCTGCATATTGACTGATAATGCTTTACATTTGTACCAAGTCTCGTGAAAATATCTTTAAAGGTTTCAGAGTAAATTGAGTTATAGAGCGGACACGATGTCTGCACTCAAAATTCCAAAGGGGCATAATTCAGTAAATAATGTATGCAGAGTTATGGTTCATGTTCACTGCACATCATCTGATGATGCTTTACATTTGTACCAAGTCTCGTGAAAATATCTTTAATGATTTCAGAGTTACGGAGCGGACACGATTTCTGTACTCAAAATTTCAAAGGGGCATAATTCAGTAAAAAATGTAGGTAGAGTTATGGTTCTTGTTCTCTGCACATCCTCTGATGATGCTTTACATTTGTACCAAGTCTCGTGAAAATATCTTTATTGGTTTCAGAGATATGGAGTGGACACGATTTCTGTACTCAAAATTTCAAAGGGGCATAATTCAGTAAAAATTTTAGGCAGAGTTATGGTTCTTGTTTTCTGCACATCCTCTGATGATGCTTTACATTTGTACCAAGTCTTGTGAAACTATCTTTAACGGTTTCAGAGTTATGGAGCGAACACGATTTCTGTACTCAAAATTTCAAAGGGGCGTAATTCAGTAAAAATTGTAGGAAGAGTTATGGTTCCTGTTCTCTGCACATCTTCTGATGATGCTTTACATTTGTACCAAGTCTCGTGAAAATATCTTAAACCGTTTCAGAGTTATGGAGCGGACACAATTTCTGTACTCAAAATTTCAAAGGGGCATAATTCAGTAAAAATTTTAGGCAGAGTTATGGTTCTTGTTCTCTGCACATCGTCTGATGATGCTTTACATTTGTATCAAGTCTCGTGAAAATATATCTAACGGTTTTAGAGTTATTGAGCGGACACGAAATGATGACGGACGGACAGACGGACGGACAGACAGACAGACGGACGGACAAGGTGATTACTATAGGGCCTCCGCAGACTTCGTCTGGCGGGGCCCTAAAGATATACATATAGCCTCAATAATTCGCATGTGTTCTACTGTAATTCTAAAACCCCAAACAGCCTATATATGTGCAGGAAAGGTTAAAAATAATCCACAATTGCCCATTTCAGCAATATATCAGGTCTCTGCCCCAAATAAAGGCTTTATCAATGAAGAACCAGGGTTATCAATTACCGACTCTTTAGCTAAAATAAACAAGTTTAGGAAAATTCCGGTGCAAATTGTCAATAACACAGGTCGGACTTATAAATTGAGGAAAGGATGCATTATTGGAAAAATCGAAACAGTGGCCGAGGAAAATTTAATTACTTTAAGGTCAACAGATAAGGTAAATGGGAATCAATATACCTCTCAAGATATTGAAAATGAATTGAATTGTCCTGATGAGCACAAGTCACTGATAACACAGTTGCTGTATAATAATGTGGATTTATTAGCTAAAAATGACTCTGACCTCTCTCAAACAGACACAATCACCATGAAAATAGAAACAGGAGACCATCCACCAATAAAACTTAGACCATATAGGACCCCATTAAACACTAGGAAAATTATAGATAAGGCTGTTGACGAAATGCTAGCGGCAGATATAATTGAAAGGTCCCGTTCAAGTTGGTCATTTCCTGTAATAATAGTAGAGAAAAAGGATGGTAGCAATCGTTTTTGTGTAGACTACAGGAAGTTGAATAAAGTGACGAGGCCTATAGCACAGCCTCTTCCACTGATTGATGACATTGTTAATAGGTTATCAGGTGCAAAATTCTTCTCTAGTTTAGATTTGAAAAGTGGGTATTGGCAAGTTAAGATGGATGAGCAGTCCAGAGACAAGACTGCATTCACCTGCCACAGGGGGTTGTTCAGCTTTAAGAGGATGCCCTTCGGTTTGTCTCAAGCTCCTGCTTATTTCACTGAGCTTATGAATGAAGTGCTTACTGGCCTAGACGACTTTGCAACAAGTTATCTTGATGATGTGCGAATTTGGTCAAGCAGTTTGGAAGAACATTTAAACCATATACAACAAGTTCTTGACAGATTCAGACAGCATAACTTGAAACTTAAACTTAAGAAATGTAATTTTCTGCAGAAAGAGACTGTACACTTAGGATTTGTTATCAGTAAAGATGGCGTTAAGCCTGACATGCAGAAAGTAGCCTCTATCAGAGATATGCCACCCCCTTCAAATGTAAGGGAAGTAAGAGGTTTCATGGGTTCAGTTGGATACTATCGTAGGTTCATTCCAAACTTCTCGAAAATCGCTCAACCCTTGATCAATTTGACAAAGAAAAATGCTAGGTTTAAATGGTCAGATGAATGTCAAACTGCATTTGAGTTTCTAAAAGAGAGTCTAACTGTAGTTCCTTTATTAGCCTATCCTAACTGCCAGGAGCCGTATAAATTGTTTACTGATTCATCAGCAGATTGCATAGGGGCCGTACTCACCCAAGAATGTGAAGTAAATGGAGAAAAGATGGATAAACCAATATATTTTCTGTCTCATAAATTGAGTCCTACTCAGTGTAGATATTCTACAGTGGAAAGAGAGTGTTATGCTATCTATTATGCACTACAGAAATTACACACTTATTTACACAATGCAAACTTCGAAATTTACACTGATCACAAGCCCTTAAAATATCTTTTAGAATCACCTATGCAAAATAAGAGAATACAAATGTGGGCACTGAGTATTCAGGGTTATAATGCCGTCGTAAGGTACGTTGCCGGCCGAGATAACACAGTGGCAGATTTATTAAGTCGTATTCCAGGGTCAAAAACAAAGGTACCAGAAGGCGAGCCACTTGAGAATGTTGTCCCTGATGTATCTGATAAGTCATACCAAATAAACACAATAAACTCAAACGAATTTAATCCAAATAATTTCGCTTCTTGCAATTTTAAAGAAACAGACTCCCTAGAAAAGCCCAACACATTAGGTTATGACATGGTAACAGAACAATCTAAAGATCCAGAACTTTGCCTCATTAAAACGCAGTTAGAGACAGGTCAAGCAAATAAAGCTTTGCAGAGGAAACACATAGTGCTAGATAATATCCTGTATTATATGTCTAACCCAGACGATGACCCCATTATCAGGTTATATGTCCCAAAGCACTTGACAGAAGGCGTAGTCAAACAGTTTCACGATATTATCCACTTAGGGTTAGATAAGACCTTTGACGCTATCAGAGCCGAGTATTATTGGCCTAATCTGTACAAACACGTGTATGAATATGTATCAAAATGTGTTCCTTGTCAAACACGGAATTTGCAGAAAGTCAAAACACCTCTTGGGGAAGTGGACACGCCTCCATTTCCTTTTGCTAAAATCGCCCTTGATCTAATAGGTCCATTACCAAGAACGCTCTCATCTAACGTTTACATCCTGTCCGCCATTGACTGGTATTCAGGCTATGTTGAGGCATGGCCTTTGCCGGATAAAAAGGCGGATGGTATAGCACATATTATGCTTGATGAAGTGTTCCCTAGACATGGATGTCCCCTTCAGGTGCTCACAGATAGGGGTTCAGAACTATGTAATTCCACTATGGCCAAGGTTTTTGAGGGTTTAAACATTACTCACGTCAAAACGACGGCCTATAGTCCCTGGCAAAATGGAAAATGCGAAAGGAGTCATAGGGCATTAATGGACGTTTTATCAAAGAAAATTCAAGACAATCCACACACGTAGGATCTTTACTTAAACCAAGCTTTAGCAGCACTAAGATTTAGCGTTAATGAAAGCACTAAACTTAGTCCTCATTTCCTTTTGTATCAACGCGACCCAGTCTTACCAATTCAGAACCTCCTTAGACCAAGAAGACGTTACTACGGTGACGACATAATTGAAAAAGGACTGGAGCAAGCGCATAAGGCCTTTGTACTAGTACATAGAAGACAAAAGCAAGCAAGACGTAAACAGGCAAAATATTCTGACGCAAAAAGTAAAGACATTGAATACAAGGTCGGTCAACCAGTCTATTTCAAAAACCATAAAAGAGCAAATAAATTAGATCAGAGGTGGAAACCCTTTTACAGAATCAAAAAGATTAAAACCCCTGAGGGTAAATCTCCAAAAACTTTCATAATCAGGGACCAACTGACTGGGCAAACAGTGCAAGCTCATGCTGATCATCTACGGTTAGCTAATGTAGATGAATGGGAAATTCCAAAAGAACAGGCAGGGAGGAAATTTCGCAGAGCAAATTATGTAATACCACCTGAGGAGTCTGACACTGAGGATGGTGTATCATCCTCAGAATCTGAGGCAGAATCCCCAGAAAAGAGGCTAATTAACAAATATCGTAAAGTAAGGTCTGATTCCGAAAATGAGATGGATATGCCGTTGGCAGAATTATCCAGACAATTAAGAGAGAGAGAGGCTAGGATTAAGGAAGAGGAGGCTAGCAGCTCTATTCAAAGTTCAGGGGAGGAATCCGCCACTGAACTACCAGGCTCGGAAATAAACAATGAGAAACATGAGTTAAGTTCAGAACATAGCTCATGTGACATGGAAATTAACCTTGTCAGCCATAAGAAAAGACAAATAAGTAAAACAGAGGGTTCACCCAGATCAGACAAAATAAGGAATCTGCTGAAGGGTATTGTAGATGCATTATAAATGACTCACAAGACAAACATTTCGATTAGAAATGATATTTTATGATTGTCAATTATATATGTTTTGTTATTTACGGTTGATAAATATATGTGGCGTACAGGTTTCAGGGTGACATCTTTATAATATATTATAAATATGTTGTTTATTACAGCGAATCAAATCAACCAGAAAAAAAACCCCAGAAACCATGTCTTACGAACAAGACCTTCTTAAGATAGAGGAGTCCCCTTTGCCAGCCATAATTAAGGCTGAGCTGGCCAAGTTTATCACTTGGGGGGAATTTATAGTTGAGGAACAAGAAGAGGAGTACCTCTTCAGGGTCCTTGAGCGGTTCATTGTTTTCGGGGTAAAGAACGAGGTCAACAAGTTGGAACCTCACTGAAAACAGTCAGTTTGAAATTGAGGAGACCCTTAAAGACATAGAGGAGTATCTCCTAGAAATGAAATATGGGGCCTGGGAACTGGCTTACCCCAGCTCCCTCTATATGAGGGTCATTAAGAGCACTGTATATGGCTCGGGAGGGTTAGGTACAGAAGGTCAACATCATCGTGACCTGCCAAGATTGACACGTTTTCACGTGTCATATTATGAGGAATTGGCTTATCGCATAGAGATGCGATTATTTGAAGAACTCTTACAAATTGACACTGAATGACTTTTAAGTGTCATTCGGTAGGATATCGGTCAATGTGACCACATGATATCTAACTGATAACTTGGTATGTAAATATTGATCTGCAAAAAGGTATTGTAAATGAATTTTGGCTTACACACTGTTTCGCAATCACAAGGAAATTTTTATCAATGTTAAGGTTAAGGAATCAAGGATCAATTCAATGATCCATTAGGGATTTTAAGAAAAATTAATACTCCTTTAGTTCTCTTGACCAAATAAGATCCCAGTTATAATAAAAGGAGGAACAGGAATGTAGATGGATTTGTTTTGTTATCCTAGAAATGTTTTGAATAATAAAGCATGAAACTTAAAGGGCATAAAAATTAGGTTAAAATTGGCCGTATTGTTTTATTTTGTTTACAGAGTTTTATAAATTCAAACGAAGAGACAAGGGAGAATGGCCTTATACCAGCACGACAGAGTAGTTATTGAAGCATCCTCTTTACCCAAAACTGTAAAAACTGAATTAATTAATTTAATGATATGGGGGGAATTATTTCCTATAGATCAGCCCTTGCAACCGAAATACAAATTTGAAAGGTTAGAAAGGAATGCTATTTTTGGAATAATAGAGCAAATTAGGTCTTTAGAGCTATCGGATATTTCTAAAGGTGTCTTTGAGGGAGCTTATGAGCAGGTATTTGATGACCTTATAATTAATGATGAATTTGGATTTGTTCTTTTGCAAGATCCCCAAGAGTTTTATGAAAGTACAATGCGCAAATGCGCAGAAGATATGCAGGAGTCTATAAATTTGGAAGAGCTAGGGAAAAGGGTGTCTGCTATTATTGAATTTCATGACAGATACTTTGAGGTATTGTTTGCCTCATTAAAACATAAATACCTTCCAAATGTAAATCAGTAATTAACTAATTAAGGAAAAACTGAAGAGAATAATCGGTTATATATTTTAATATCATATGAAGGGCTCTTAAATAATGATGACCTATAACTATTCAAGTCCAATACTTTTATCAACATAAAAATATTACAGGTAACTTGACCACTTGAAAATTCCAATTCAATTAATTGTACCTTGTTACGTTTGCTATCTTTCATACACAGGTAACCAAACTGACCTGCTTAGGTCAATGGTCTAGCTAGCTAAGGTCACTTGTTGACAACAATTGAGATAAGAATGAAATCTTAATATAGGTGTTCAAAATATTTGAATAAGGACTAACTGGGGTCATTGACCTGTGGATAACAGATATGAAGAAAATCAATTTATTTTTCATATTATTTCAGAAAAGAGAGGAAGCATGGCTCTTGTCTTATTTTGTCTTGGCATTATAGGCTTTGTGTCGGGAAAAACTCTTTATGGGCATGAAGACACAATTTTACACGAGAATGTTTTATTCTATAAAGAAGGAGAAATGTCTCTATCAAGATCACGCTGGATCTTGACCTTTGTATTGGACATGAATGTATATGAAACTTTTATTTCGAATCTGAGAAATGATATAAGGAATACTTCTGAATTAGTAGAAACAGTGTCTAAACATTATGAGCAACCTAAATTGGCTGGATATCGCTCCACGTTTGAAACTATGCAGACAGAATTGAATGCTTTGGAATCCTTAAACTTGGAGATAACTAGTAACTTTCAGGATATAAGTTTCTTAAACAGGCGTACTAAGAGGGGTGTATTCAATTTCATTGGCAGCGCGTTCCGATTTCTGTTTGGCACTCTAAGTAGTGAGGATCTTTCTGGCATTAGAACTAGTATTGGCACTTTGGCTTCGAACCAACAAGAAATTTCTCATGTACTGGAAAAAAGTTTATCAATTCTTAACATGACTAGGGTCCAAGTAAGAGAGAATAGGCAGAGTATTAATGAAATTATCGATTCTGTTGGAGAAATTAATGATGAGTTAGCGGTAATAAGACGCCAACTTAGTCAAGTCATATATGAAATACAGCAATTTATTCATATAACTGCTGATCTAGACTCTGTCATTGAAAATCTTAAAATAACTTTACAAAAAACGACCTATTATTTCCTACATCTGCAAATACAACTCAATGCACTTACCCTGAATAAGCTTACTCCAAGCATAATAAGGCCTACAGAACTTAAGAGTGTATTGAAAGACATAGAAACTAAACTACCAAAATCCTATGGATTACCAGCTAATATAGAGACTGAACTTTGGGAATTCTATAAACGACTTACATGTCACACGGTAATAGAAAACAATAGGATAATAATTGTTGTTCCTATTCCTCTTATTGATTATTCCAAGAAAATGGAATTGAATAAGATCTATAATATGCCTGTACCTTTTGCGGCCGCATTCCCAACGGATAACATAAGTACATCAGAAATGCTTACCTATTATAAATTAGAATCTCCATATTTGGCTATTAATGCGCAAAGAACACAATATATGTTGCTACAACAATCAGACAGAGACACATGTCGCTTAAGTTTTCCTAACTTATGTGCACTACGCAAGCCCATTTATCAAGTCAACCTAGCCCGAATGTGTGTTATAGCTTTATTTATGAGAGACGTAATTAAGGTTAAACACTTATGCCCAACAATGGTAAAAATGGACAATAATCTTCCACGTGTTCAGTATATGAGTGATGATTTGTATATTTTGATTACACGTTCAAAATTGAGCATTAATTTAGCATGTGAAAATTCCATCCGCAATAAACTAAATATTGACCCACCATATGGATTTGTGAGGGTAAATAAGCAATGTACTGCCACGTCTGATAGGGTTACTCTTACGGGAGTATATGAACATGGGTCTTCTCATAAAATCAATGAGGATGCGCTATTGAAACTCAAAAACTATAACTTCTCTTCAATAAGAATTTGGGATCAGTTTAAACAACCTTTGTCCCTGATAAGTGGTCCAATTAAAGTGCCATCAAAACTCAAACCTTTGGAGGAAATCCCTGTTGACCAACTAATTGATAGGTTAGATCAATTGGGTCAAGTACAACTTGAGGTAAGAAAGAAATTCCCAATTTGGGTAGGGATTCTGATTGGTCTGGTAATTTTATTCTTTGTGGTCCTAGGGATAGTTTGGTATCGAAAGTGGGGGAGGCAATTTATAAGTTATTTGCGTTCCTCTTCTGTTGCGGGATCAGGTCAACAAACTTCTCTGTCTCGAGGTCACAAAGTTCGATATGGTCATGCTGGTCTTCAATCTACTATCTACGTCGAGGGAAACAACGCAGCTTCTTCTGATGAAACAGAACAACAAACGGCACTGGTAAACAATGCAGAAACAACGACACAGTTGAGCAGTGAGTTAGGTCGCTGCGCCGCTTCCAAGTTCTTACAGTTAAAACCTACAGTGAAGCATAACGATATCGATCAAAAACGGAATACAAATGGTGAATAAAGGCGGTTAGCCAGAACAGAGGAACAGCTGATTAGCTGTGGTTCACTTCAAGTCGATATGAGGACATTTATGTGAAAAAGAAACAATGCTATTATGTGTCTTTGAACTGTATATACTGTCAATAAAGGTACATAACACCAAGGCTACTAGTGATAAGAGACACTTAGATATTTACCCAGTATTATTAGTCACATAAATATACGGCATGAACTTGAGTGAGGTCATACAATTGATGTTCGAACTTACATAAGGACATCAAAGTTCAAAATGTCATTGATCATAATACAACCGAAGTTAGAACAAATTCGATTCTATGGTGATGACTCTGGTGAAGTCGATTCGGTGAAGTCGATTCTATGGTGATGACTTTGGTGAAGTCGATTCTATGGTGATGACTTTGGTGAAGTCGATTCTATGGTGGTGGCTTTGGGGAAGTCGCCATATATGTAGCTATGGGCAACCGATACGATATACTGGGACATGTTGAAGAATAGCTGACAGTGTAATCAGGAACTATGTATATAGAACATTTAAAGTGTTAAAGTTGTTCTTTAATAATTAAATTGAGTAATTGTTCTTAATCATATAGTTTGTATTGATAATGTGTTAATTTCAGAGATATATAATGAGTATAAGTAAACGAAAAACAAGACTGTTCACTACAAGATCAAATCAGAACTAGACTATATTGTGTTACATAGCTTTAAAGACTGGAGGTTGGTGTCTTAAGATTATACTTTGTATAATCTCAGAAAAGGATGGGACGAAATATGTAACACAATTCGAATCAAGGACTGCTGATATGAACATTTTATTAAAGATTTCTTATATTGCATATTTAATTTAATAAGGAGGGAACGCCAGCAAACTTTAATATCACATATGATTTTACTGTTAATCAAAACTTTATGACAACAGCATTAAGTAGATAAGTATTCATTTCGTGACAGTATTTTAAATCTTCAAGGAGTCATTTGATTTAATGACGGAACTGCCCATCACAGTAAACTAATTAGTAGATTTGGTACCAGGAGCTTGAGAGGGGTTTAAGATATAGATACTTCATAAGTCACGAAATGGTGCTTAACGAATACTGAAAATAGCAATGTTTCGTAAGCCAAATTTATATAACAAGTTAATTGAATCTTAAGATGATAAGACGGATGTCTCTCCTAGTCACCAAAAAAGACGGGACTATTATAAAAGCTGGCTTTTCCCGATAAGCTTGAGATGATTCTCAACCACTATACGGTTCACGACTAAATAAAAGAGTAAAAACTCTTAAGTGTTTTACTTCATTGTGTTACACTTAATTGTGACATCTCATTAGAATCGCCTCGACGAGGTGATTCTAATGAGATATCAAAACATATATTTCAAGGCAAAAAAAAAAATCAAAAAGTGACGTTAAATTGATCCCTAATTGTTATATATATTCATGCTCCACTCCCCCCCTCCCCAAACACATCTCGGTACCGCCCAGCCCCACCAGTTATCCAGAGCCCCACCAGTATGTGGTGGTCTGGAGCCGGGCCTGGGTTATTTTCAAAGTTAAAAGTTTAAAACGGTGGTTTAAGAATAAAGTTTCTGCAACTTGGTTTGAAAAGTTTAAACCTAGGACTGAAAATTTAAAACTCGGATCGAAGATTTAAGCAGAAGTATGTAGCTTAACTGGTTGGTTGGTTAGTTGGTTTGGGTCTAACGGCTCTTTGAGACAATATTTCAGTCTATATCGAGCCTTCTCCCAGAGAGAGAGTGAGAAAGAAAAGAGATACGATAGGGGCAGAAAAATGTCCAAACAACTTCCACCCGCACCTACTGCAAGCACAGCTGGTCCTCACCAAACTATTATCCAAATTAGTAGGATGCCCCGACACTAAAAGTTGCCCAGGGCCATCACCAGACCCACCACCTCCTTGAAGCTCAAACCTGGGTTTGAAGAATTACGGCTGCATTCTAAAGTCACTCCATCAACATTCATTAAGTTTATCCTGATTACTGCTTAAATTTCAGGGGTATTATCCTCTCACTGGCTTCCAAACTTAGTCACACACCAGTGGGGGGGGGGGGGGGGGGGGGTCAGGTCCAAGAATATGCCATTTATTGTTTATTTAGCTCGTCATAGTAATAGACTTACGTATATCATGATCAACGGTGTTTTCCGCCACAAACTCCAGGTAGTTTTCAACGGCATACACGGGTTTAAAAGCCCCGAACTCTGACAGGTCTGGTTCTTCCTCTGAGGAAAACATTTTAAAGATATAAATAGATGAGGCCGCGACAAGAATCGCAGTCTCGTTTTGAGATTATTCAGTCCTTTGTGAGTCTTGCAGAGCATTAAACTCCTGAGATTTCCTTGCCGACGTCTCAACGCCACCAGTGATTACTTGTTTTCCATTTTATATTTGATATAACAAAATAGGCAATGAAGTCATAATTGTTTTGTTCAGGCGATTACTTTACCCTTGCGACATAATTATACATGTACTTGATACAACAGAATATGTACGTGTACTGAACTCATAATGTTTTTTTCAGGCGATTACTATACTGATACTTCAAGCAAAATTTTCTATACATACGTAGTTCTGTCTTGTTTATTTCACCAAGTATACATGCAATTTACATAACTGGCAGCTAATCAGGAATCATCAGTCATCACGTTTTTTTCACAGCACTGATATTATAATCACTGACTTGTGGTGTATACAAAAATCAGTATCAAATGCTGAAAATATAACCGATTTTCCCAAAACTTAGCAGATGCTTTCTTTATGTTGTTTTACACAATTTCTTACCACAAAATGCATGACATGTTGACCAAAAAGATCTTGTATAAGAAAAGATCAAAGGATAATTTTGCCGCACAAAATCTAAAAACAATACAATCATTATTGAAAATGCATTTATGTCTGAAGCTACTTCAATAAACTGAGGGCATATGTCCGTCGAACTCTTTCACTTTAAACATGAAATGAGCCGCGACACGACAAAACCAACAATGTGGTTGTGCGCCTAGCACAGACTCAGATCAGCCTGGGCATCCGCCTAGTCTGATCAGAGTCTTCGCTGTCCGCATGGCGGTAGCTTAGACACTTAGCTACCCTTTGAGTACTCAACGGAGAGTCTGGTTCAACTGGACGGATGCCCAGGCTGATCTGAGTCTTCTCTGGGCGCACAACCACATTGTTTGTTTTCTCGTGTTGCGGCTCAAATTGCAAAGGTTGTTTCCTCTGAAGTGTAAACATTCATCATAAAATGAGCTGCGACACAAGAAAACCAACAATGTGGTTGTGTGCCAAGCGCAGAGTCAGATCCGCCTGGGCATCCACCCAGTCTGATCAGACATTCCGCTAGGCGTTCAAAGGGTAGCAAAGGGTCTAAGCTACCTCCATGCGGACAGCGAAGACTCTTATCAGACTGGGCGGATGCCCAGGCTGATCTGAGTCTGCGCTGGGCGCACAACCACTTTGTTGGTTTTCTCGTGTCGCGGCTCGAATACATACCACAGACTGGAACTGGGCATGCCTCCATATATAAGCCCTTCTCTGTCGTGTTGATCCAGCAGCTCGGCTGGTTGACATCCTCGTTCCAGGATAGATAATTTCGGCAGTGGTTCTCATCAAAATTTCCCACCCAGTGTTTGGTTTTCCTGTAGAGTTCATAATCGACATCGAGCCAGTATAGGCAGGGCTCACCGCCTATGGTTGTATTTTGCGTTCCGATGTAGGAAAACCCTTCGTCAGATGTGTAGTAACATTCTCTCCTAGCTAGAAGATTTCAAAATTTATTCAGTAAAAATGCTAAAATGCAAAGCAGAATAACTCTTTTACCAGCAAAGAGCTTCAAACAATTACATTGCATGTAATTAAACAAAGCGTAAAAACTCCTTACAGCAATAATTTCATGTGTGTACCTGTTATGAAATGAAACAAACCGGAACAACCAGTGCTCCAGATAAGAAGGGGTAACATGGATAATTTAGAGATAAATTTCCTTATTTTTCCATTTAAACATACACTGTGACCCCTCATTAGAACCGTCTTGCCGAGACGGTTCTAATGAGGGGTCACAATGTATGTTTTCGTTGAGAAATAAGAAAAATTATCTTTGAATTATCCCTGTTACCCCTTCTTATCTGGAGCCCTGACAACTCTGTTTTCAGCATATAGCTTCAAACATGCACATGTAATATAATAACAATAAGTGGCATATCTCTGTTTACAGCATATAGACCCAAACATGCACATGTAATATAATAAAACTAAGTGGCATATCTCTGTTTACAGCATATAGACCCAAACATGCACATGTAATATGATAAAACTAAGTGGCATATCTCTGTTTACAGCTTATAGACCCAAACATGCACCTGTTATATAATAAAACTAAGTGGCATATCTCTGTTTACAGCTTGTAGACCCAAACAAGCACCTGTTATATAATAAAACTAAATGGCATATCTCTTTTTACAGCATGTAGACCCAAACATGCACGTGTAATATAATAATACCAAGTGGCATATCTCTTTTTACAGCAGTAGCTTCTTACATGTATACGCAATGGAATGAAACAAAGCGAAATATATCTCTGTAAACAACATTTTACTTTCAATCTGCGCCTGTAGCGCCTGAAACAGTGACCTATAAATACGTCACTACCTGAAATAAAGGGAATTACTCCTAAAATTGACAACGTATAGCTACAAATCTATACCTGCCTGTAATGTAATGAAACAAAGAGGAATCACATTTTAGGGACCGACCATTTGCCATTTGATATTCTTTGCGGGGGGGGGGGGGGGGGGGGGGGCTGGTATATTTAAAAAAAATCCCTGTCTTTGGTTATGCAAGAAAAAAATAAACTGGCTCATAAAGGGATTTAAAAAAATAATCTGGCCTCAAGAGTAAGTGAAAAAAAAAAAAAATAAATAAATAACCTGGCTCCATCCAAAAAAAATAGTCTGCAGATAGTTCCATTGGAATTGAATTGAGTTTTTATAATGTCTCTGGCTTCTGAGGGGCGCAACCCCCAAGACCCCCATATTTATAGTAATATTTGAATATTATCTACAATTGTTTTACACCAGCGGGGGTGCATGTGCATACATTTACGAAAAACATCCTATACAACATTCGCATACATGTATTATTGATCTGCCGCATTACTTAGTAAATGTTTCCACTAAAACTGAATTGCAAAAGAGTCACTAGCTTATGGGAGACAAAGCCATTATGGCAAAATAAACACTCTAAAAGGCAAAATTTCTAAAAAAAAAAAAAAAAAAAAGCCCTTATTTTTTATCATCATCCCTAGTTTTTAATGTTTCCAGTCTTCAAATTGCCATTAAAATTGGGAAATTGCTTTGGCTTCTGGCCCCCAGACCCCCCTTTGTTTACTTCTTAGCACAGAACTTTTAGACATTTTATTGACTGGCATTCATGTATAATGTGACTCTATCAGTAAGTATTTATCAAACTTTCCAATGTGCGAATAAAGCATATTTGGCCATATGATTGATTGGGCTAGAAAAAAACCCTTAAATTCCTAATGTTAGCCCTAAAACTTCGCGAAAATAGCCCTAATTTTTGGCCAAAATATCCCTAATATAAAGCCTAATTTTTGCCAAGCTCATATACAGGGATGTTTGTATCTGTACCTTAGACGAAGAGAGTAACATGCTCCAGGCACTGGTTTGCAAAAGCAAGCTAAGCCATGCCCTTAGCTTGGTTACAGACAGCACCATGCTCTTTTTGTGAGAAAAAAAGGTGTAAAAATTACTGATGTGGGATGTTAATGTCAAATAAATAAGGATCTGATAGTTCAGCCTATAAATTAAAAAATAAAAAACCTGTTTGAGTTAGTTTGTAGAAAAAAAAATTAGTTCCCTCAAGGTGAAAAAAAAAAAGAAATTGTTCCCAGAGGCCAGTGAAATATACTGCTCACAAAAAGTAGGGGATGTTATGACATAGAAGCATGTACAAAAAATAATAATAATTGCTGGGTTAGTTTATTGTTGTATATTGACAGAACACTATTCAAGTAACAATATTCACCTAAAACAGAAACAGTCACAGCAGGTTATGTGACTTAGAGCAGCACATAAAGGACTATGAGGTCTACACCTCAATTTCACATCGGTGAAAAAAATTCATTTGGACCCTCAGATTCTGTTGATAATAAAATTCTCCATAATTTTCCAAAATGAAAACACCCACTTTGGTAGGCTTTATTGCATTATTTAAGGTGTAGGGCTGTTACAAATGTCACCATATCTGAGACAATTCACCTCCCAATGGCATCTTTTACGCCTATCATTTTCTCCTGTGATAAAACCGCATGAAAGAAGTATCTGTATCTTGTTAACTGAGGCATTAGGCATCTGTCTTAATAAAGTTTGCATAAGATTTATCAGTCAATGCTGTCCTGGATTCGTGTGAAATTTGGGTATCGACCCCTTGTCTACTTCCAATTTACTTTAGGTCACGTGATAAGCCTAATCGTTTCAGTATTCATACTGAGGGTCTCTATGAATATTTGTTTTATGAATTATAACAGTTCAATATTCATTTACCTATTTTCCTTACTTCTGCTGCCTTAAATGTCTTAATATCCCTTACTTATTTTGAGCAGTATAAAATGTCCTGTCTCCATCAAGAATACCCCCCCACCACCACCAGAATATCAAATGGTCGGTCCCTTACGGCATATAGCTTCAAACATGTATCTGTAAAGGCAATGAAACAACGCGGAATAATACCTGCAACTCTAATTACACCATATAGCTTCTAACATGTTTCTGTTGTGAAATAAAACAAAGCGGAATAACTCCATTATCAGCATATGGCTTCAAACACGTACCTGTGGTGGCATAATAACACAGTCCCAAGGAGAGATGGTGCTCGTCTACTCGGAAGAATATTGAATGCTCTCCTTGAATAAGCCAGTCTTCGTCTGAGAGAAAGTCAAATCTTTCCTCGGAGACGGTCATGTTGTAAACTTGCTGGCATGACTGACTCGGTACCTAGAAATTAATAAGGACGACTGGTTATGAGGAAATTCTCATAAAATGTTTATTTTTTTTTATTTACACAATATTTTAAGAGGGTGACATAATTAGCTGATAGCTATTCTACCTTATGGCCCTCTGTAACAAAATAAAATGTACATATATACATCATAAAATACAAGAGAAATAATGATTCAATGGCACAAAAATTAAGACATAAAAAGAGCGTATAAAACATAAAAGGTCATAGGATAAAAATCGATAAGACATGAGTTTAAAATCCAGTGACTTTTAAAATACATTGAGTACCACAAACGAGGTTGCGCTAAACCGCAGACCCTGCAACTGTGCGGTGCAAAGACGTGCAGAGGAGCATGATCAGTGGTGCATGCTCAGTGGTGCAGGTGGCATGTGGCGGAAACCAATGTCCAAACAACATTCCCACCTGCACCAACAGATGCAAAACCAGCAGCACTACACAGGGCGTGCACCGCACAGCGTTTACACAGGTCACTATAATATACAGTGTGTACAGGCAGGAACAATTTAAGACTGTAAAATAGCTCTAATGCTTTTCTTAAAAACGTTTAGCGAACCAGCATTTCTAACAGTCTGAGGAAGAGCATTCCAAAGTTTGGGCGCTGAGCAGGAAAAAGATCCATCATATAGGGCTGTTCTGGATTTTGGTATATATAAGGAACCATTATTCGACGATCTTAAGTTTAACGGGTGCATTAGTGACATCGGTTTCAACAGATTTGAAATATATTCTGGGGTCAAGTTGTTCAGTGCTCTGTAAGTAAGTACAGCTTTGTTGTATTTCAGTCTATTTGAGACTGAGAGCCAGCCAAGCTGGTGGAACATGTGAGCGGATGGCGTATTAAGTTCTGCGTGTAGAATTATGCGAGCTGCCCGCTTTTGCAGTTTTGACAAACGATCTATATGAGTACCTGCCGCTGATCCCCATGTTATAGATCCATAGTCTATAAACGGAAGAATGTATGCCTGGTAAAACATTTTCTGGACTTCAACGGGAACGTAATTTGATAACTGTCTGAGAAGAGATATTTTGGAGGAAAGGAGTGAGCAAAGGTGGTCTATATGTGATGACCAAGTCAAATTTGAATCAATAAAGACTCCGAGAAGTTTTTGTTCGGATACATTCTGTATGCAGGTGTTTTCAACTTGTATGTTTAATTTCCGGGACATATCTGTTCGCTGCCTTGTCCCAACCAGCATGCACATTGTTTTTCCAAAGTGAATTTGCATTTTATTGGGCTTGCTTCATGCAATAGCTTTACCCAAATCATTTACTATGCTTTCTTCAATACTCGTTATATTACTATCATGGTTGTGGATCGTCGCATCATCGGCATAAAGGTCACAAAGGCAACGATCAAAATGAAGCGGCAGATCGTTTATATAAATAAGGAATAGAGTAGGGCCTAATATAGACCCTTGTGGGACGCCAGAAAGTACATCAGAGAACTCTGTTAGTCCCTTTTCACTTTCAATGGCTTGCTGGCGATGGCTTAAGTACGATTTAAACCATTGAAGAGCCGGTGGACTAAATTTATACAAGGAGAGCTTTTGTATCAAAATGGAATGATCCACTAGATCAAACGCTTTACGGAAATCTAGGAAAAGAGTCCCGACCATATCTCCGTTATCAATGCATTCCATCCAGTTATCGATTAACTTAATAAGCGCAGTTTGGCAGCTATGCTTTTGGCGGAATCCCGATTGACTTTCGTGCAAAAGTTTATAATTGTTTAGAAATCCCATTAAATGCTTGTTAATATGTTTTTCGAAAATTTTTGACACCGTCGGTAAGATAGAAATGGGTCTGTAATTAGATGGGTCGGACTTCTCACCGCCTTTAAAGATTGGAAACACTTTAGCTTGTTTCAACTGAGTCGGAAAAACTCCTGTGTTTATACTTTTGTTGATTAACATAGCGATGGATGGGGCAGTGACAGAGGACGTTGCTTTGAGAAGCCTAGGTCCAAGGCCATCAAGACCTGTTGCTTTGGATGATTCAAGTTTATCAATATGTGAAATAACTTGTTCCGTTGTAATAAATGGGATAGAAAAGAAAGTATGATTTGGAACTTTATCATTGACGTAGTTAGTTATGCAATCAACGTCTAAATTGGGCGCATCGGTATAACTTTCACTGAAACTATCCGCTATTGAGGAGAAGTATATGTTCAGTTTCTGAGCAATTTCCTCAGACTTGGTGATGCGTTCGTTACCAATAAAGATTTCATCAGGCAAGTGTTTACTTGAAGCTTTTGAGCTACCATTTACTGTACTCAGATGAGCCCAAATATGTTTTGAGTCTTTAGTTTTAATGATGGATTCGGAAAAATATTTGCGTTTTGCAGCCCTTATCAACTGTCTGGTTTTATTACGGTATTTCTTATAGTCCGCCCATTGTTTTAAACGCTTGCAATTATCCCTTAATCTCTGCATTTCTGTGATTTCTGGGTTAAACCAGTCGGGCAGGCACTTTGTTTTAACACGCTTTGTTTTAATAGGGGCATGTCTATTTAGATGTATTAAGATTAAGGAGGACCATACCGCCAAATCATCTTCTACTGTTTCCTGATCGGTTTTAAAGGTGTTTAGATCCCTGGTGAGGCCAGCAAGGAAATTTGCCTCATCAAAATGTTTGTAGCTGCGATATGAGGTGGTTGTATGCTGTTGTTTGGAAATTTTACAATTAACTTTTCGTGAAAAGCAGACTGGAAAATGATCGCTGATCGAAAATTTAGGTACGAAACATTCCGAAATATTTTCAGGATTAGAGGTGTATATGTGATCAATTAATGTTGATGTAGTCTGTGTGACACGCGTAGGCTCAGAAACCAGTTGTGAAACATCAAACAGTTGCAGCAGGTGTAACCATTTAATATTCGTGCAGGAGGTCATATCGATATTGAAATCCCCCATCAATATAAATTCTAAACCAGTCGCTTGCGCTATGGAAAGCTCTTCTTCGAAAAGGCCTATCCAGTTGCTATGAGCACTTGGCGGACGGTAAACGGAACAAACTAGAAAAGGTTTTGCATTCGAAAATTCAAATTCTGCCCATATGGTTTCAATTTTTGAAACTTCAAGTTCAGGTCGACGTTTGCACTTCAAATTTTTTCTCAAATACAAAATGATACCGCCACCATTTTTGTTCTGGGTATCAGCTCTATCTTTTCGAATAAAATCATAGCCGTCAATCTCTACCTGGTTATCCATAGTGTTTGGGTTCAGAAATGTTTCGCAGAGACCGAGTATGTCGGGACATTTATCATTTGCCAAGATGAGTCGGAGCTCATCAACTTTAGGTAGGATGTGCTGAATATTAAGATTACAGAAATGCAAGCCTTTTAAAGTAAATAATAGTTCTGTATTTTTAAAGGCCGTGGTTGGGGTATATAAGCTGGTAGGATTGTCGGTTAAGATATTCGAGCTTCTATTTGATATGTTTGAGTAACAAGCACAGTCAATGGAAGGGACACTGACGTACCGAGATTCTTCTGGGTAAGTGTTAGCATTACTCGTTTGATTTGGATGCTGGGCGCTAGTCAATGATTCTGTTGAGCTATTTTTGTTTGATATGTGATTTATACGCCCTGAGACTTCCTACCGAGAAGAATGGTCCGGTACACCAGTGGTCCTTCCATTAAACCAACATTCTAGCGTACTATGGCCACGTCTAAAGCAGATATGACAGAATTTAGGGGCAGAGCGATGACTCCTGCCTGGTTGAGGGCCAGATCTGTAGCCAGAAGCATGGAAATTTCTTCTGGTAGGCGCTGTTTGATCATAAAAGCCTGGTTTGGTGACCTTAATGACCTTGTCTGTATTCGACAGCAGTTTCTTAGTTCCATTATAATTTAAATGAATTTTGTCCATTTTGAAATATGTCTTAGGCAGTTCGCCAGAGGCAAATAGAAAGCTGTCAAAGTTACTGATGTGCAGGGAGCGAGCACTCAGACCTGCCCTCGCATCTGTACAGTCTAATAAGAGTTTTCTATGTCGACAACAACAGTAAAAAAATAACTCCTTGATGATAAAAAAATAATAAAAAAATGTATAAAGTATTCTTTTGAGCATATTGACCCAAATAACTCCAAAATGTTTAGTTATGAATAGTTATGCGTTTGACAATTTGCTTGGCGAATAAATTCCGACCATTTTCTTTGATATCAAAATATATTCAGTAGAATTATCGACCGTGCACCTGCTTCGTTGTATACAAATGAAATAATATTTATTTGCTCTGACGTCTGGCACGAATAGAAAAATGTCAGTATAGGATTACATGCAATCAGTATTTTATTGGGCGATATGAGAAAAATATATTAGAGCCGCGACACGAGAAAACCAACAAAGTGGTTGTGCGCCTAGCGCACACCCAGATCAGCCTGGGCATCCGCCCAGTCTGATCAGGGTACTCGCTGTCCGCATGGAGGTAGCTTAGACCCTTAGCTACCTTTTAAGCGCTAAGCAAAGAGTCAGATCAGACTGGGCAGATACCCAGGCTGATTTGAATATGCACTGGGCGCACAACCACTTTGTTGGTTTGTTGGCATTTTAAACTGAAGATTCTTAAATCATATATAGACGTCTAAAAATCGAAGCATTTGCCCCAAAAAGACAGAGAGATAATTTTAAAAATCACAAGCCGCAAACATTATAAGAATTTGGACAGACAAATCTAAGCAAACAGTGAAAGCCAGGATCAAACTGCTCCCGTAGGACGGTCTTCAATGAATGTCATTTCATAAGCATCTTTTAATCGCTTTACTGCACTGAAAAAACAAACCGTTCAATTTTAGGACATACTTAAGCCGCGACACGAGAAAACCAACAAAGTGGTTGTGCGCCCAGCGCAGACTCAAATCAGCCTGGGCGTCTGCCAAGTCTGTTCAGAGTCTTCGTTTTGCGCTTAAAGGATAGCTAAGGTTCTAAGCTAGCTCATGCGGAAAGCGAAGACTCTGATCTGACTGGGCGATGGGCACACAACCACTTTGTTGGTTTTCTCGTGTCGCTGCTGAGATAGGGTTTTTTTTTTGCACTTTGGGAACCATGAAGCAACGAGGATGTTCATCTTTAATGCGTCTTGGGGAATCAAGATTTATATCTCTACGATGTGACATTAACCCTTACAAATAACACACTTTAAGATCCTAAAGATTTGGACACTTAATAGCTACCGGAATCGTCTTAAAAAGTGTCCAATGCAGGCATGAGTCCAAAAGATGAAGAAACAGTGTAGAGCCTGTTTAGGTGGAGTCCAATCTGGGTCTGCCCTATTTACTCAGACTTATCTGCCTCAATACTTAGAACTTATACAATATCTTTATTCCTCACCAATTAGACAAATATATGTTTGAATACGTCTTAAGCCTTTATTCAAATGACGCAGAAACAAGAATTTATAAGCTATAAATAATAAAATTTAGATTAATGGTTTTTGTACACTAGGTAAATGAGGTAAGTAAGTTCTTCTGAAATGCAAACACATAAATTAAAATACTACCAATTTACCGTTTTTCTTTGGTAATGACACGGGATTTTCCCTTCCAAAACTCTCCAAAGAAAACTTATATAACTTGCGATTTTACGTCCTTTTCGACAGTTTTTGTGTCAGGACGATGGGAGGGTATCAATGAAAAGCTGTGTGCAGTGGACCCCAGTTTACGACTGAAAAAAAATTCCGCTAACGGGAATCGAACCCAGGCCCGCCAAGTCAGAAGGCAATCGGTTAACCCCATCTGAGCTATTGGGTCTCCTATCTGTCTAACAAAACGGATCTAGATTTTTTTTTAGATTAATCCCATCTCGTAACTGAATCTCATGACTGATTTAGATTGTTTGTAAATCGTCGGAGCATTGGATGTCATAGGAATCTGTTCTCTGATAATGTGTGCACCAACAGCAATGACGTCAAAATAAACTTGAAATGACGCAATATGTGATGTCACATGCCAGAGAGAGAAGACGATGAGAAAAAGTATTTAAAAGAAGGTCATGTGATAAATCAAACATTATACATAAATAGTCAATTCAATGATTAAAGGTTTGAACTTTAAAGATTCTGTGTCAAGCTTTTAATTCTCTTGAGTGTACTTTTCCATTCTAGCAAAATGTTTTACGCTTTCCCCATTGAGTGTATTGTAAGTGGCGCCGAGTAGTTAGTTGGTTGTTTTGGGTTTAACGGCCCTTTGAGACAGTATTTCAGTCTCTATCAGGCCGTCTCCCAAAGGGAGGGAGAAAGAAGAGAGAAATTATAGACGAAAGAAAAAATGTCCAAACAACCCCCACCCGCACCTACTGCAAGCACAGTAAGCTCTACAAATAAGTAGGACGCCCTGGCACTGGAAGTTACACGCAGCACCTTTGCACCATCCAATCACCCCTCGGCTCAGAGTAAAAATTATTCTAATGCACGTACGGATATAACGCGAAATTTGACTGGATATTGATATCGTCAAATAATTATGACAGTATATTATATTCTGCGACATATTGTAACCCGACGTCATAAAACGTCGCTTCTAAATGGCTGATGTCTGCTTTGAAGTTGTAGAAAGCGCTTGATGTGCATGCAAGATGACAGACTTTGAAAAATAAAACATAAAAACAAAACAAAAAAAAAAAACAACAACAAAAAACACAAACAACATTAGAATGGAGATGACACTGTTAAACATTGACAATGGGGGAATAAATCTTCTATTTTAGGGCCCCACATTACGTTTTATGGCTCCGCTAGCTTGTCGCCGTGTTTTGGACATTAGTCTCTTTTCCCTCTCAGACGTTTTACAAAATGGCTTAGCTGAATGGTTAAAACAGTACAAACTCTGATCAGGAGTCAGATCTGAGTCAGTACTGCTTCATTGATCATATACTGAATGTAAGCCGGTTCGAAAATCAAGTTGCTAGCTTCGTAGCGCGCAAATTTCGAGCCTTGTTGACGTCGGATGAAAACATCCACTTATGTCGATGTCTGCCTCAAAATAGTCGCCTTTTTAGCTTCGTATGATGTAAGAATCGGAATAACTACATGTGTTTTCGATCTTCGCCGTCGTAAATCAATATTTCGCGATGCGATCTTCTCCCAAACATCATATCTTAATCACCGGTAATGAAAAAAGCATTTTTAAATAACAATGCTTTTCACGATTTGACGACTAGACATTCATCCTAAACCACCATTTTAGTATTTATTTACTTATTTCTTCATCTAGAGAGAGAGAGAGAGAGAGAGAGAGAGAGAGAGAGAGAGTATACCTTTATCAAAAGAAACGGATAACTGTCTGGAAGCAGTATAGGAACAGTTGTTTCGTCGTCATTTCTACAACAATAACGCAATGTAATCGACCCCGTCATATTGTCAATCACGTGGTAGGGCAGCCAACCACCTATATCTGACACCGCTGCGGTGTAGCCGTCTAACACAACACTTCCGTTTTGAAACCCTAAAAACAAAATTACCAGTCTCAGCAGGCACACAACCAGCGACAGAAAATTTGTCCGGCCCAGCTGGGATCGAATGCTGCAATCAGACTCTCAACACTGAACTACCTGGCCGGTTTGACATAGTGTTGCACGGAATTCTTGTTATTAAAACCAAGCGGGCACATGCCGCCGAAATTAGGTCGTGCTAACATCGATGCAACATCATGACGACATACAAAACATTACGCCGCCCTGACATCGAGGCGATGTAAGATGTCATTGCGACTTCATAACGACCCCATGCGCCTGCATTTCAAATTTCAAAATAAAATAGATATTTTCTTGCTAGTTCAATAACCTGCTATATACATGTAACAACATGGGCACCGTTGGTCATATACATCAATGGTTTCTCTTGCATCCCAACCCGCATAAAGCGGCGTCTAATTAGGATCTCCACTTTTTGCATAAGAAAAATGGTTACTTCTCTTTTAAAGAACATAGTAGGAGATAACGGGAATCCCCGCGTGATCACGTGGGTAGCTTGGTTGGCAAAAGATTAGCAGCTGACATTGTTTTTCTACTAGTAGGATAGTCTGAAGTGTAATCGCTAAAATGCGTAAAGGATAATTAAAATAAGTGCGAATAAATAGCTTCCGATTTAAAACAATTGGAAATAAGGTCTTAGTCACTCGTCATACGAAAAAAAAAAATTCATTTAATTAATTGAATTCATCTAGTAAAACGCGTATTTGTGTATACCTATCAACTTAACCGGACTGAAAAAATATTAACAGAAAAGAATGAAAATAATTTACATCAGTATCTTAATCTTTTCTACTTTAAAGTATATTTATTAGTATAAATAGGATAAGATGATAAAAAAAAGAAAAAGAGTAGATTATCATATCTAAGAGAACTTAAGCGGAATTACTGTAAAATGTCGATCGGATTTAGGGAAAAGAAAATTAAAAACAAAAATAATAGAAATAAGGATAACTATCGATGGTTGCGATTTCTTAAGATTTTATAAACAATAAAGAAAGAAAGAAAAAAAAAATAGAGGAAGCCATACGTTTGTACTAGCGGATAATTAGCCGCACTCGGCGCACAAACAGTTTATTTTAGATACTTGTTTATTTCAAATTTTCACCACAGGAAACTAGCGGCGTTTTTTGAACTATGATAAGTCCTTGATCAAAGGATCCACTGAAGACAGCGAAGATACTATTATCATGATTATATAACAGGAAACAAACATTTAAATTCAGAAAATTAACATAGGATACAGACTCAGATACTTTTTATTTGTGTATCTATGATAAAAAGTATATATTGTATTTTGTGAATGCGAGATCTAACAGGTTAAGAATAGTTTAATGCTAACAATAATTTAATGATAAAATTGAATTCCGCATTTCATCTCGTTTCGGTGTAAACTTTTAACTATATCATAGTGAAGAAACTGCGTACTAGCACTTCTACAGGTGTGAGCCAATTTGACATATACGAGTAATAAGGGAAAGTTTCATTATCACTTAATAACTTCTTTTTTTCTTAACATATTTTTACATCACAAACGGTATCAGAAAGTTAAATTCTTCATCTTAAATATTGTGTTTTAATTTTGATTCTAGCACAAGTACAAAATGGTCTTTTTTGGGGTGATTTTCTAGAGGTACATAATTAATTAAAACAAATAACAAAATCTCCGTAAAACCAGTAGGGCACATGAATTTAACGACTAATTTCGAATCTAATTAATATAAAATGTTATGCATCACAAATAGATCAGATTAGAAGAAAGAGTATATTTTCATCTGGTATAAATTTTATTTGTCTAGCTATATGATAAAATGGTCTTTTTTCAATATTTGTTAAAATTTTAGTTAATTATTTTTTTGCCGGGTTGTTTCCGTGCGTTTCCGTAAAATGCGACGCTAGGACGCGACTCCGGCTTTCAGGTAATAGCTCCAGGCGGAGATTACCACGATAAGATATGATAGAAAGTTGTTAAAGTGAATGAATTATTCAAAATGTAGATTTATCCTGTACTGTCTAAATTTTGCTTGAACTGAAAGATAAAAGTAAATTTATTAAGTTTTTATTTTACTTTTCTGGTCTAGAGCTGCACTAGAGAACGTTTTTGGTTTCTGGTGTTAGAATAGAAACGAAACCGTGCTAGTGAAATACTATTATAATTGATGCCGATATTCTTTGGTCTTATTAGCAATCATATGAAGAGCATAGGTCGGCTAACTTCTTTAATTGGCGAAATAATTGGTATCAATGGTGCCGAATCGAAAGACACGATATAAATTATCTTATGATTGTATAATGCCAATTTGTAAAGTCGGTATGTTTAGAAATTAAGCGTTTGCTCAATTGTTGCTCATTTATGTAATTATTAATGTGAGGCAAAAAGCCACACTATCTGCATAATCATTATGCAGTTGACTCTAAGACCCAAACAAAAAATAGATTACAAATTACTAAATGAGGGTGAATTCCGGACACTAAAGAAGAAAATTCTATCTGCCAAGGATGGAAGGACGATAATGACAGGTTGTGTAATGGAAACCGTTTACGTCTGAGAAGGTTTCCGCCTTCGGAAATCGAACTTGGGACCACCAGATCAGCGGGTCAGCGTTTAGCCTACTGAGCTACAGGGTCACCTCGTAGATAAAACTTTGGCGGTCTCTAGCGATTTAAAGGTAGGTTCCTGTACTTTGGTATGCATCATAATTTTGATGATCTTTCATCCAAGTTGTTGGAAAGCACTTATAAAAGGGTATGAATAAGTTTCACTAAAAAGTGTGAATCAAAAAAATATTAGAAAAGTTGTTTTGCAAGGGATTTCCTAACTCTGCTTCGCACACCAGTTAGCGCTATTTTTAGTTCGCGCCAAAAATAGATAACGCAGCTGACGTCATTCTGCATTGCATTTTGGGATAGTTTTAACCCATCCGCCATGCCAGGATCTCTAGGAGAGCTCACGGCAAGGGAAAATTGACCTTTGGAAAATGGCATCAGAACTCGCGCACCTATAGACATAACAAACATAGTTATTTTTAGAACTGGAATTCCAACGAAAGACAATAAACCAAAAGGGAAAACGACTATTTTCTTCAACATTTGACGAGTTTCTCAGTGGCAACAAATTCAGAAAAATAAGAGAATTCGATACTGCTCAGATAAAGACGAAATTATTTTGTGGGCATAATCGTTATCACTAGTCCAGGAACCTACCTTTAATATAATTTTGTTAGTAGGAAACAGAACACTTTATTTTTCTACAGCATTTAAGTTATGTTTATTTGTTGATTTTTTTATATCTTAAAGAAAGTAAATTACTTAATTTACAAAGAAGGTCTATATGCATGTTTTTTTTTATTCATTTGTGTCATTCTTCTATATAATGCATTATATAAATCCGTAATTCCAAGGAAAATGTTCTTATTGTATCAAGTTTGATCTCTCATGTTTATTATCATTTTAAAATTTATAATCTTATTTTGATCCAGTTTCATCAATTTCATTTTAATTCAATTCAAATATTACTCAGTGTCAATTTAATCAATGTGTGAATATACACTATTACTGACACACGGCACGCGTATAACTGTGTGGCAATATTTAATTGAGTCGCGACACGAAAAAAGTCAAGAAAGTGGCAAGTGCGCCTAGCAATGACTAAGATAAGCCTAGGCGTTCGCCAAGTCTGACCAAAGTCTTTGCTGGTGGCATGGAGATAGCTTAGCTACCATTAAAGTACACAGCGAAGACTCTGATCAGACTTGCCATATGCCCAGGCTGATCTGGGTCTTCACGTAGTACATATGACACTTTGTGGGTTTTGTCGTATCGCGGTTCGACTGGTTTAACCAAACGTAATATGCCGCGACTCGCCAAAACTAACAAGGTGGCATGTGCACTTCGCGTAGATTCAGCAGTCCGAGCAGAGTCTTCCCTTTTCGCGTAAAGGGAGCTGAGAGTCTAAGTCCTCTCCATGCTGACAGCGAAGACTAAGATCAGCCTGGACATCCGCCCTGGACATGCGCTTACAATACAGCATAGGTCTTAACTATCCCTTTGCGGACAGCGAAGACTGGTTAGATTTGGTGGATGCCGAGGCTGATCTGAGTCTTTACTGGGCGTACATTCGGCTGTGTTCGTTTTGTCGTGCCGTGGAAAAAATCTGTTGTCTTTAACGATAAAATAAATGCATAATGTTTACTCACTCATTAAATTCTAGGTTTTTATCATCATGAAATTTTACTTAAACTTATTTTCACAAGACTTTTTTTTATTATTATTATTTTTGAATCAAAATTTTGTGCAATCAATCATATTTTTGCTTGGCTGTTCTAACAAAACCCTCAGTTATACAATTGTGTGACATACAATTCATTTATTTATTTATTTATTGTTGTTGATTATGTTGAACTTAAATTCTATGTTTGTATCAAACATACATTGTGTCTTATATAATGTTTAAATGAGAGAGAGAGAGAGAGAATTTAGTCACGTAAAATTTTGATTATCATTGCATTATGAGACTAAATGACATGAACTGTTAGTAAATATAACCAATATAGCACCTCTTTTTCCCCCTTATTGGCTGCCAAAATCATTTTGGATTTCTGGAGCATGACAATTCCTTTTAAGAACCAAACATCTTTGAAAAATAATGATAATAATAATAATAATAATAATAATAATTATTATTATTATTATTATTATTATTATTATTATTATAAGATATCATTATCATGTGTTCTGACAGCATAATGCAAAGGAAATCCAAAAGGTTTAATTACATTACCATGATTATTTTATGCATGAGTCTGACTATTCTAAGAGACTCATGAAATGTATTCAAAGTCATAAAGATCGATATTTTATCATGATCGAGATAAGAATATTAGCCTGAGGAAATACCTTGACACCTGCGATTATCGCATACTGTCGTTAAAATTCGGAGATCAACCGAAAGATCTCTGGAGATCTACCTGTCCAAGATGAAACTCAATAACCTAGATGACGAAGTACGAGTATTCTGCCAGATGCCTAAAACAATTAAATTCCCCCTAAAATATTGAATTTAGAACAGTTTATAAAATTCAGTAAAAGAGCTAAGCCAACAGTACTTTTTAAAAGTTACATGAAGGTCAAAAGCTTGAACTAAGAAATATAAAAATAAAGATATGCATCTGAGTCATTCATCAACGATTCACTACCATTTATTCAGTCATTCATTCATTTTATGATTTGTTCCTTCGTTCATTCGTTGTATTTTCCTTTTCCCATTTAACACGCTACATGTACATCATCTAGACTTTTATTAATTTGCGCTATGAACATGTGTGGTAGAAAGAAAAAAATATATATCTTAAGAAAAAAAAATATTTTTAAAGCATATTAGCACGCCAATAAATCATGAAATTCAATTTCATTAAAGAAAATGTAAGCCTTACATATTTTCTGTCTAAAATATTAAAATTTTGCTGTTTTAAATTCATATTTATACAAACAGTCGAGCGCATTAAGTGTATACTATAAAACTATATCAATCTTTCTGCCAACCATACTCGGGGAATCCCCCAGTTGTCTTATCAGTGACGCTTTTATTTCCTATACATGTAAATGATAAAGTACATGTAAACTAAACCAGAAACTCCTCAAATAACAAGTCGATTTATCCAATATGCAATAATTTGGGTAAAGTCGGGTAAATTCGGACAGCGAGTAAATTTGGACAGTGACATTGTTTTATGTTAAGGTAGACGAATACTGAATAGAAATATTGGCGGGGCATTCAAACCATTATACCATCTAAATAACCCAAAGAGCTATAAAACATTTGGGTAAGAAAAAAACAATTTTCACCGTTTTGTTTTCCTAAAAAACAATATTTTGTATTTCTACATATTATTTTTAAACATTTTCCATTAAAATTCATATCTCTAGCACATGAATGCACTTTCATTTCAGCAAATCATATAATCTGTAATATATGATATTTTAAACAAACTGATAACAAAAAATTGCAGTTTTCTTGTTAATAAGTATATTTTTACATTCTTTGAAAAAATGCAAGAAAATTGAATTTTATGAAAAACGTCATGAAAAATATTATCAATCGATGGGGCATGCTTATGCGTATTATTTTAGTAAAACTTACGTCGTATGTTAAAGAATAAAATAAAAAAACAAACATTTCACCGTTTCGTTTCCTAGAAAAACAATGTTTAAGTTCAAAATATCCCCAAAACAGACTGCCCAAATTCTGCACCTGCTGCAAGCACAGCCGGTCCTTGCCCTATTATTTATTTTCCTGTTATTCGGTTCTACCATAGAGTAATGTCGACAAAAATGCGCAGATGGAATGGAAACTGTGAAGATCTTGATCTTTCTGGTTCCTAAGGAACATTGGTTGGTTGGTTGGTTGGTTGATCTGATGCTTAACGTCCACGGTAAACAACTAAGGTCATGTCGGGACGGTCAGTTAACCAAACCACACTATTCCTGGGCAGGCTTAGACCTACTAAGCGGTTAACCAGTACTAAGTGCACATACTTTCGCCAGTAACTGACAACTGCCCTTCTTGAATCAGCGGAAGGAGAAACGAAAGTATGTGGCCAGACCGGGATTCGAACCCAGGACCTCTGACTTATGAGTCAGGTGCCCTACCGATTGCGCTACCCGGCCCGGCTCCTAAGGAACAGTCTGATCTCAGTTTTCACTGTTTGTACAGACCTATGTGCCCGAAAACTTAGGATCTTTACGGTAGATATTGTAAGTGTATATTATAACTGTATTTACTCCACAGTTAGTCGATTTGATGATGAACAATAACTCTGTTTGTTTTTTAAACAAGCAAGAACAGAGTTCTTCCGGGATCGTCCACCTTAAAACGAAATTAACTTGGCAAACAGTGAAAATCCTGATGAGACGGCGCATTATGAGCCGTCTCATCAGGATGTTTCCTCTTTGCAATAGTATGTCCGAATTTACCTGCTGTCCGAAGTTACCCGACTTGACCCTATATAGAAGATTCCATTAGGCGTAAATGGGTTAAGAAGCTTACCATCAGGGCAAGAGTGACCTGCTTGCAGTAAGCAATAAGTCCCGGGCGGCCACATTTCTTCTTCATCTCCGTCATTGTTTCCGTCACTAACCTCAGCTGCATGTGACGTCATACTGGCGTCATCGAATTTCAAACTGTCGTTGTAATCACTACTCATTCTCGAGCAGAAATTGAGTTGTACTGTGTAATAGTGGTACGGTCCCATGATATGAGGATCAGGCGTGTTCTGTTCATCATGCGCGTGGGGAATTTTCCAAGTCTGTACTTGCCCTTGTACTGGTGTTGAAATATTCACGTACCCCACTCTCCAGCCATACCCGTCACCCTCGGGACAACCAAACACCGTCGAGATCAGGGAGTAGGATCCACTTGGCCATACACTTTCTTTGATTTCTAAAAACATATTCAGCATTTCTCAATTAATGCTTGGATTCTAGCAAACATACAAGTATCAGTATTTATTTCTAGCTTTTTGCTTTCTCAACTGGTTGCACAAAAGAAAAAAAAAACATACAAACAGGCAGGGCAAAAAAGAAGAACTAGTAATAATGATGATGGTGATGATGATAATAATAATAATAAGGACTTTAAACTCCTGCCGTTAAAAATTCCACCCACTGATTCAGATATCCAGGAGAAGGCCCCTATAAGCTCTAGCTTATGGCAAGCAATATGCACTCTAATCAGAAAAACCTGTTTTTTTTTTTTTTTTTTTTTTTTTTTCAGAGAAAAGCCTGGTTTTGGGAATTGATAAACTATGTGTTTCTCAGAACCAGGTTTTTCTCTGATAAACCAGGTTTTTCTTATGGTATCGTATGTTTTATTGTATTTGTTGTGTGAATGAAAATAAAATATTGTTTAAACTAAATCTTAAAGGTAGGTTCCTGGACTAGCGATAACAATTATGTTCACAAAATAATTTTGCCTTTTTCTGGGTAGTGTTGAATTATCTTATTTTTCTAAATCTGTTGCTACTGAGAAAATCGTCAGATGTTGAAGAAAATAGTCGTCTTCCCTTTTGGTTTATTTTCCTTCGTTGGAATTCCAGTTCTAAAAATAGATGTGTTATATGTCTACAAGTGCGCGATTTCTGATGCCATTCTCCAAAGGTAAATTTTCTCTTGCCATGAGCTGTCCTAGAAATCCTGGCATGGCAGATGGGTTAAAACTATCCCAAAATGCAATGCAGCATGACGTAAGCTAACGTTATCTATTTTGAGGGCGAACTAAAAATAGCACTAACTGGTGTGCGAAGCAGAGTTAGGAAATCCCTTGCAAAACAACTTTTCAAATAGTATTTTGATTTACTCTTTTAAGTGAAACTTATTCATTCCCTTTTTATAAGTGCTTTCAACAACATGGATGAAAGATGATCAAAATTATGATGCATTCCAAAGTACAGGAACCTACCTTTAGTAATCGTTTTGGCCTGTCCCAATGATATATCAATGCAAGTCTGATGAAAATTCGATCATTTTCTAAATACCATACTTGCTCAACTAGATATAGAAGTTTACAGAGGGACTTAAGGCATGTGGATACATTTTCAAGGGAAGCAACTCTGCCATTTCAATTTTGCCTCCCTTCTTAATGGGGTCAATTCTTAATGGAAAGAATTTACTCCTTTAGGAGCAAATTCATTCCTTTAAGAGTTGACCCCAGTTAGGAAGGGTTCGTCATCCAGGAAAGTGAACAGGAAGTAACAAAAGCTGTTTTCCTTCAAAACTAATGGAGGAAAAACTTGGAGTTGTGAAGGAGCCAATAAGTATCCCAGTGGTACATGACGTCAAATAACGTCATACTAACGTCAAAGGACGTAATGACAGTGTCAAATGACGTCATACTGATGACGTCGCATCGACGGCAGTATGGCGTCAGATGACGTCATGTGCCCGCTGGGATACATGACTGTACCTGTGTCACAGAATAGCCCTGTAAACTGAGATGGACAGTCACAGACACAAGCATCAGCCAAAAGGATGCCGCCATTGGCACACACTATGTCGACACAGCCTAGAATATAAAAAGACTTGAAATTAGGCAAAATAAATAAGACAGGTACGTCAAGAAAAATTCTAGGGTGTGAGAACGCATCGTCGATCCGAAACAATTATCAGAGTTTTTAATGTGTAATATGAAAAAGGTATTATCGATGTCGAGATAACGTCAAACATTATACATGTTTTTGTATGCTTTACCATCTGCATGGAGGTGTTGAAAATTCGAGCCTGAAAAGTAAACATAAACACAAACTTTTTTTTCATGCAAAAATACTAAAAAAGCTTCGGAAAGAATGCTTCCAACCTTTATCCATTACGCAGCGGAATGCGACGATAACTGTGTACGTTTTGTAACTGTCGCTCTGGTCGCATGATACTTAATTTTTGACGTCACAAAATAATGAGTTTCCATGCACGCTACTGTTGCTGACGGCAGAATTTGTGATTGCCACGGATTATCTATAAGCGAAATTGCATGGTATACATAACAGCAAGCAAATTGCCTTGCTAAAAGATGGATTTTCGCCCGTTAAAACGTGGCTGTTAGACAACTAATAACCTGTAGCACCACCTTTTTTGCATTAATATAGGGATGATAAATGCATTTTTATGCAATGCCATTTGTCAGATGTTGTCTGAACTCGAGGCGTCAGCCAAGTGTTCAAACTTCTTACCGAGGTACTCGGCATAGATTAAATACAACATGTTGAAAATTTTAAAGGGCCATAACTCAGCAAAAATGAACTTTTTTTTGTTAAAAAGTTTATCAGCCTATCTACTTATCACCTTCAATCAGCTGACAAAGTTTCAAGTCCCTAGTTTAGATACTGTTTGAGATATCTTGCTGACAAGTTTAAAAATAATTTCCAGTATTTAATACTAAAATGTTTAAAGGGTCATAACTCCAGAAAAAAGATTGATAGACTTCATTCAAATATTAATCGATTAATCTACTTGTCATGTCCAACCAGATGACTAAATGTTAAGTTTCTAGCTCAGATACTTTTAGAGATACCATGCTGGCAATTTTAAAATGCCAAACTTTTCAAACGGCCATACAAATGACGTCATTCGTAAAATAGTAAATCAAATCATTTACCCATAATCTCTAATCAGCAGACCCATTTTCGCGTCCCCACCTATTATTCCTGCAGGCAGACAACGTCAAATCAATATTGAATCCATATTGATTCCACGTAATGTCCTCAGTTTTAATGCTTTTGAGATACTTCGCTTACAAATTTAAAAAGTCGATTGTTTCAAAAAGACTTCACTTAAAAATGACGGAATGTTTTCAATAGTTTGTTTATCTGCTTACTTTTCCTAATTGGATATCGAAGATTCAAATCCAAACCTAAACTCCTTTTTGACATATCTTGCTGACAATATTTAATAATGTTTTTTTTTCTCATAGGACATAAGACCCTTATGGGAGATAACTCAACAAAAATAAACTATACGAGTCAGCTATTCTTTTTTTATATGATAAAATTCTTGTAAAATTCTAGCGTGCATGGTTCTTTAAATATGGTATGTATTAAAAAGCGTGACGAACAGACGCACTTACGCACGGGACAGACACACAACCAAGAAGAAAGTTGGGTTGATAAATACATATTAGAGTAAATGTGTAAACTTCAGGGATAACAGCTCTACAATTTTTATTTTCTGCAACTCTCCCCCGCCCCTCTCAATAGGGGTCTACTCTTACTGGAAGAATTTTGTTCCTTTGAGAGTAGACCCTCTTTAACAGAAAGTCACCAAGTTGTTCCCCTTTGTAAAAAATGACGAGAAAATGGAGGTGTACCAATTCACCTTAGTTTTGATTCGTCAAATAATTCACATTTGCAACAACGACCGAGCCCGGAGGTTATGAAACTTGAGTGCATTCTCAAACTCAAGAGCATGTGCTCGGAAGCAGCCAATCAGTGTGCTTTATTTTGAGTTTGAGATTATACTAAAGTTTTATAACCTCGGACCCGAGTTTACATTGTCACCTACTTGGTTCTTGTCCACTCTTCAGAATATAACATGATGACGTGGATACTATGACCAAGAAAGCCAAAACACTCACAAACTGCATTCTGTCTGAAATGAAAGAAATGGAAGCTATGAAGTTCTAGCGGTGGTGAACGTAGTTCGATGTCTAAAAAGTCTTATGCTGTAAGTTTATAATAAATAGTTGACTGGCAATTGCCATGTTCACCCTATGAAAACGGTGACAAGGGTACCTGGTGAAAATTCGGGGGTGAAATTGTATAATGTGTAAATTCGGACGTTACGCTAAAATCGCTAGTGCCAGTCAACTGGCAATAGCTATTTTAACGTAAAATAGTTTTTACATGTACCACATAACTGTCAATAACGATTTCAACGTAAAATGACTGTTACCAATTAAAACGTTTTGGCAATATTGAGCCAATCACTTGGAAAGGCTTTTCCACAATAATAATAATATCATAATAATCTTAACAACACTGGCTAGTCTAAAAAAAAATAAATAAACTAGAACTGTCGGAGGATCTCACTACAGCCCCGCTGCACGACTTTATCTATCTCTCGATACTGAGACGATAATTTTCTGATCATTACCTCAGGTAATGACTTAATTAATGCACTGCCATGTAAAAAGAGCAATAAATAAGTTGCAAAGAAAACTTACACAAATTTTCAACATTCTAAGTACGAAAAGAAAGAAAACTGGACAAATATAGAATGAATAAGAGCAGTAATCCTGTTGGTCGATCATACAATACAACAGCTCATTGTGTATCCGTATACCAAATATAAAGTGTCTAACTAACTAGTTCCTGAGAAAAACAGTGACACAAATTTGCCTTGAAAAGACAGAAAAATGGATAATTGAAAGGGAAGAATATAAGCAAAGAGCCCGATTCTTAATCACACAATATAACAATTCATCATCTGTCTGTATACCAAGTTCCATCATTATTGCTTTAATACTGCCTGAGAAAACCCTGACCGAAAATTTCAATGTTAAAATGCAAAATAGAGAAAGAAAGAAAAATGAATAAAAATAGAAAAATAAGAGAAATGGGCCTCAGTCTCAATCCGATGATACAATAACTCATTCTCCATATGTATACTTAGTTTAAGATTCTAGCTTGAATAGTTCCAGACACTACTGTTACAGAAATAAAGGGAAGAATAAGAGCAATAAGCCAATTCTCAATCCCTCAATGCCGTACAACAATTCATTGTCTGCATGTTTACAATTCTAGATTCAATAGTTCATGGGAAAACTCTGATACATAATTGAGCCGCGACACGACATAACCAACAAAATGGTCGTGCGCACTGCGCAGACTCAGGTCAGTCTTGGTTTCCGCCAAGTTTGATCAGACCCTTCGTTAAGTGCTCAAAGGGTAGCTAAGGGTCTAAGTTACCTTCATGCGGACAGCGAAGACTCTGATCAGACTGGGCGGATGCCCAGGCTGATCTGAGTCTGCGCTGGGCGCACAACCACATTGTTTGTTTTCTCGTGTCGCGGCTCAAAATTATTTCTAATATTAACATCGTATACAGATGTAAATGCATCATTAAATCTAGGACACTTCGCAGATTTCTCTTACCTCAGTAAATTGGATTATCTCTTTGTATTGAGTATGATTTTTTTTCATGTTAACTTTTTTTCCTTTTCTCTCTACACTTGCACTCCACGGGGAAAATGTTATTATTGCGGATAGTTCATTTAAATATCATTTTACTCAAATCTCTGAATGTCGTTATATCTGCAGTCTAAGACTTGCATCCTCTAGATATTTTCGTGCTTGTGATTTTATATCATAATGAATGTAGATAATGCGAATAGGCTTACATTACGTTGTCATCTGGAGGTTTAAGGTCTTAATCTTCTAACATGTTTTGAACTTCTTATTCTCTTTTTACTTTTTGTTCTACAATGTGGAGATATCGAAATTAATCCTGGTCCAATATCTCATAGCTCGCTGACCACTCCTGGGACGTCCTTTTCAACAAACTCCGATGAGGAAATTATTCGCAGTAAATTTTCAATGATTTATTATAACATACAAAGCTAGTCAAATAAAATAGATATTATCGAAACAGAATTGAAAGATTTTGACATAATCTGTCTGACAGAAGCCTGGTTAGATCGACGTATATCTGATACTGATATTGAAAAAAAAATGGGTTTAAGCTACCTTATCGCCGTGATCGTCCGAGCGATAATCATGGCGGAATCTGTGTTTATGTTATCTTTTCTAAGCGTAGACCTTGAAATGCCGGATATTGCATGTGTATGGATTGAAGTTTCAACTCGACATAAGAAACTTTTATTAGGCACCTTCTACAGACCACCTAACTCTTCTGCGGATGCTCTCATGTCTGATAAAAATTCTATAGGTCTCGCATAGGACAATAATATAAGTAATATAATTGTAACTGGTGATTTTAATTTGGATATGCTTCAGTCTGCATCAAAACGAAAAATTGAAACCTCTGTGTCAGCAATATAGCCTTCACAGTCTTATAACAGAACCCACCCATTTTACTGAAGCTTACTCATCATTGATAGATTTATTTCTAACTTCTAATACACAAAATATTCTCTTGAGTGGTGTAGGCGTGCCCTTCTTAGAGCAAAATATTCGTTACCATTGCCCTATCTACTTTGTTCTGAATTTTGATAAAATTCGTAAATGTAATTTGGTTGGTTGGTTGATTTGGGTTTAACGACCCTTTGAGACAGTATTTCAGTCTATATCGGGCCGTCTCCCAAAGAGAGGGAGAAAGAAAAGAGAAATGATAGACGAGAAAAAAATGTCCAAACAACCCCAACCCGCGCCTACTGCAAGCACGGTAGGCCCTTGCCCTACTATTATCCAAATCAGTAGGACGCCCCGGCATTGGAAGTTATACCCAGCACCATCGCACCACCCAACCTCCACTCACTAATATTGATAGAATGTGATAAATGGCAGTGCTTACAGACCCTGATCAAGCTCCCCAGCAGAGCAGTTCAACCAGAATCTACACTATTAGATCCAATATTAAAAATCCAGAATTTAAGATAGGTACGAAACAGGAAGTTTCACTTAAGGAAGTGCAATCTAACCCATACTACAGTACAGTCAGTCGACAAATGGTGCAGGCCCTGGTCATGTTGCTCCTTCGGAGAAGCATGGCCAAGATGTTCGGTTCCTGCTCAGCTATTAAGGTTGAAGATAAAAATATACAAGTATTATACAACAGGATCTAATAGGTCTATGGCATACATTGCAGACTTTAATCAGAGAAGTCAGATGAGAATTGCAAGAGGACCGATCGGATCGGAGTCTGCTGTGGTTGCTTATTTTATTTCACACAGAAATATGGTTAAAAGATGACTGCGTTGGCCGATGTTTGGACAATTGCGGTATAGAGTAAGGTAACCGTCTGTTCTTTTAAACTTGTTTCTTAGCCTGCCTGCAGTATTTCTTAATCCAAGCGATATATTTCCTGTTTCTATATGCGTCATTACTATTTTTCTTTTTACTTCACTGTCACGAGGCGTTATTCATATGTTTGTTTTAATGAAAACGCCACGTGTCAAGACTCGACTTTCACGGACTAGACATCGTCTAACCTTTTCATTCATTACAATGGAACGTTGAATGATGCCTCGTGCATGTGTAGGTAATGTATAGGTAACCGTTACAGTATTAAGGTGGTGATTTATGGTAAATGTAAAATCTGCATAAAACGTATCTCCCTGAAAGTTAGCAGACTTCTTATTTTTGTTGTTCTTTACAGTTTAGAATACAAATAGATGTACATGCTGCTTAAAAAAGTGTTTTTATAAGGAAAGATCAAAGGGTAAATCTGAAAAAAATAATAACGTTATTGAAAATTTACGTAGTGCTGAAGGTGCATTATTGCATAATGAAGAGCGTCCTAGCAATTACTTTCTCAAATTGTAATGTAGACCAGATGAAAACGGTAGCTTTTTCTCAAATGTTCAACCATGTACAAAGTAAATGTACACTGGACGCATTTATTAAATATAGGGTAGGCAAGCATACCTATGTTAACACCTACAATATAAATAATACATAACTGACATGATCAGTGGTCTTGTTAAAATAGTATCACCTGTCTCACCTGTGTGTTTTGACAAAAACATTTGGACACAGACTGCATCTTTATTCATCTGCTCAGCCTGATAATATGTCAAAGCGTTTGAAAGAATAATTGCTAGGACGCTCTCCATTATGCAACAAGGTATTCTAAGCACTAAGTATATTTTCAATAATGATATTATTTTTTTTTCAGATTTATTGGCAGAAAATTACCCTTTGATCTTCTCTTATAAAAACACTTTTTAACATTAACAAATGCTGCAGTTTGGGATTCTAAATTATGAGAAACAACATATAGAAGGCATCTGCTAAGTTTTGGAAAGATCAGTGTTATTTTGAGTATTTTATGCAGATTTTTGTCTTTGTCCCAAATCAGTGATTATCACCACCTTAAGTAGATTTATAAGTGCTGGTGTACTGCCTTTTTTTCTTTCATTTTCTTTGTGTAAGTATTGACATTATCAATACTATTATTATTACCTGTTATGGGAATGATGTTTGGCTATTTCAGTCTGGTGTTTCGATTTTGCTCTTCACCCTGACAGTTTAGTTTAAGGAAATCTCCCCTCGAACCACACAATAGCTAATGATCCCATTGAAAATTCCATCGTCTTTAATTTCACTGGACACCTAATGTCAAATTAAAGACGTTTTCTCTTACTTAGACCGACATGTTTCTTCATGTTTACTGACTCCTCCTTTCCCCGTGGAAGCTAGTTTATCTCGCCAGAAATGAATAATTTATCTACATAGATAAGTTGTTCTTTCTTTATCTTAGTATAGTTTATACAATCTCTCTTCTTGTTGCTTTTTTCTGAATGTTTACTGTTTTACATGATTTGTCTGCTAGCTTATATTTTGTCTAAACATACAGTTTGTCATCATGAGGTTTACGCATGGACTCATCTCTAGAGATACAGATTTACAAAAGTCGACAAACTTCCTTCTGAATCTTTTAACTATAGCTTGTACATAAGTGCATGATGTTTATACAGATAAATAAAGTTTAAACTAATGTTAACATACGAAAACGAGGAAAGAAAGAAAAATGGATAAAAAGGAAGAATAAAATCACGAGTCCCTATCCCACGATACAATAGTTCATTCTCCATCTGTAGACCAATGTTGAAGATTCTACCTCGCACAGTTCTTGAAAAAAAAAACTGTGACACAAATTTGATATGAAAAGACAGAAATACGGATTAAATAAGGGGGAAACAAGAGCAACGAACGTGATTTTCAATCCCATGATACAAAACTCATCATTTATTTACATATTAAGTTTCAAGAGTCTAGCCTTAATACTTCATGAGAAAACTCTGACACAAATTTTCAATTTTAACAGGCAAAATATGGAAGAAAGAAAAACTTGATAAAAATAGAGCAATAAGAGCATTGAGACCGAGTCTCGATCCCACGATGCAATCAATGAGCCGCGACGCGAGAAAACCAACAAAGTGGTCGTGCGCCCATCCCAGACTCAGATCAGCCTGTGCATCCGCCCAGTCTGATCAGACTCTTCGCTAAGAGCAGAAAGAGGGGTCTAAGCTACCTCTATGCGAACAGCGAAGACTCTGATCAGACTGGGCGGATGCCCAGGCTGATCTGAGTCTGCGTTGCGCGCACAACCACTTTCTTGGTTTTGTCTTGTCGCGGCTCATATGTATATCATGTTTGAAGATTCTACCTCGCACAATTCCTGAGAAAACTGTGACACAAATTTATCCTGAAAAGACAGAAAAATGGACAAATAAAGGGGAAAATAAGAACAATGAGACCGATTCTCAATCCCACAATACAGCAACTCATTGTCCATATGTATACCAAGTGTCAAGATTCTAGTTTAATAATTCCTGAAAAAAACTGGGACACAAAAAAAGCTTACGGTATTATGGAGTTACGGAATTATGGACAGTCCAGTATAGCCCGCTTGTTCAAAACGGAGCTATAAGAAAATGCACCATCCAAGCTGAAGTATTCAAGGATATGAGTTACTCTTTAAGACGTAGTTGATCTGACAAATTATACACGTCATAAAGTTGAAATATCCGGTATATTCTTTCATGATTTTATATGATAAATAGGAGGAGACAGACAAAGTTTCATGAAAATTTATTCAGTAATTATGAAATTCAATCAAATTTTTGCCCTTAATTTTTTGAAAAACAACCTATAAAAGTCTCAGTTCACACTTATGGTACCTTAAGAATTCCAGATTTTAAAGAATCCTCCAGAAAATCTGACGAACATCTTTGTCATACAAGCTATGCAATCACATGTAGCTATGTCGGAATCATCGGCTTTTAATAGTTTTATATCCTTAAGCAGCGAATGTATTTGGACAGATATCCTTGAGCAAACAGAATACTGTACACCCAGCAAAGACTGCGGTCTGATCATGGTCTAAACTCTTTGTCATTGTTGCAGCATTATTAGTAAAACCAAAATTTTCAAGTTCAGGATAATAAAAGGTCCTAAATAAAGACAAGAGGGCCATGGTGGCCCTGAATCGCTCACCTGAGCATTAATCAGTTCACTGGCTCTGGTGAAGATTTATAAGAGTTTTTACCATACTAACATTTGACCTAGTTTTTGACCCGGCATAACCCAGTTTTAAACTTGGCCTGGATATTGTAAGAATAAACATTCTGACACAGTTTCATTGAGATTGGATCAAAACTGTGCCCTCTGGAGCGTATACAAGGTCGTTCTTATATTTGACCTAGTGACCAAGTTTTTGACCCGACACGACCAAGTTTTAAACTTTAACTAGATTTCATTAACATAAACATTCTGACAGAGTTTCATGAAGATTGGATCAAAACCGTGCCCTCTAGGGTGTACACAAAGTTTTTCTAAGATTTGACCTTGAGTCGACGTGACTCAGTTTCATAGGGGGCTTAGATATACGGACAATAAACATTTTGACATAGTTTCAAGAAGATTGGATCAAAACTATGCCTTCTAGTGCTTACACAACGTTTTTCTAAGATATGACCTAGTGACCTAGTTTTTTTACCCGACATGACCTACTTTCAAACTTGGCCGAGACCTTATGAAGATAAACATTCTGACAAAGTTTCATAAAGATTAGATCAAAACTGTGTCCTCTAGAGCGTACACAAGGTTTTTCTATGATTTGACCTAGTGACCTAGTTTTTGACCCGACATGACCCAGTTTCAAACTTATCCTACATATTATGAGGATAAACATTCTGACAAAGTTTCATGAACTTTGGATCAAAACTGTGCCTTCTAGAGCGCACACAAGGTTTTTCTAAGATTTGACCTAGTGACCTAGTTTATATTTCGACATGACCCAGTTTCAAACTTGGCCTAGATTTTATGGAGATAAACATTCTGACAATGTTTCATAAAGATTGGATCAAAACTGTGTCCTCTAGAGCGTACTCAAGGTTTTTCTATGATTTGACCTAGTGACCTAGTTTTTGACCCGACGTGACCCAGTTTCGAACTTGTTCTAGATATTATGAGTATAAACATTCTGACAAAGTTTCATGAACTTTTGATGAAAACTGTGCCTTCTAGAGCGTACACAAGGTTTTTCTAAGATTTGACCTAGTGACCAAGTTTTTGACCCGACATGACCCAGTTTCAAATTTATCCTACATATTATGAGGATAAACATTCTGACAAAGTTCCATGAACTTTGGATCAAAACTGTGTCCTTTAGAGCGTACACAAGGTTTTTCTATGATTTGACCTAGTGACCTTGTTTTTGACCCGACATGACCTACTTTCAAACTTGGCCGAGAGTTTATGGAAGTGAACATTCTGACAAAGTTTCATAAAGATTAGATCAAAACTGTGTCCTCTAGAGTGTACACAAGGTTTTTCTATGATTTGACCTAGTGACCTACTTCTTGAACTGACATGACCCAGTTTCAAACTTGTCCTACATATTATGACGATAAACATTCTGACAAAGTTTCATGAACTTTGGTTTAAAACTGTGCCTTCTAGAGCGTACACAAGGCTTTTCTAAGATTTGACCTAGTAACCTAGTTTTTAACCCAACAAGACCCAGTTTAGAAGTTGGCCTAGAGTTTATAGAGATTAACATTCTGACAATGTTTCATAAAGATTGGATCAAAACTGTGTCCTCTAGAGCATACACAACGTTTTTTCTATGATTTGACCTAGTGACCTAGTTTTTGACTCGATGTGACCCAGTTTCAAACTTATCCTAGGTATTATAAGGATAAACTTTCTGATTAAGTTCCATGAACTTTGGATCAAAACTGTGCCTTCTAGAGCGTACACAAGGTTTTTCTAAGATTTGACCTAGTGACCTAGTTTTTAACCCGACATAACCCAGTTTCTAACATGGCCTAGAGTTTATAGAGATAAACATTCTGACAAAGTTTCATAAAGATTGGATCAAAACTGTGTCCTCTAGAGCGTACACAAGGTTTTTCTATGATTTGACCTAGTGACCTAGTTTTAGACCCGACGTAACCCAGTTTCAAACTTGTCCTAGATACTATAAGGATAACTATTCTGACAAAGATTCATGAACTATGGATCAAAACTGTGCCCTCTAGAGCGTACACAAGGTTTTTCTAAGATTTGACCTAGTGACCTAGTTTTTGACCCGACATGACCCAGTTTCGAACTTGGCCTAGATTTTATGGAGGTAAACATTCTGACAAAGTGTCATAAAGATTGGATCAAAACTGTGTCCTCTAGAGCGTACACAAGGTTTTTCTATGATTTGACCTAGTGACCTAGTTTTAGACCCGACGTAACCCAGTTTCAAACTTGTCCTAGATACTATGAGGATAAACATTCTGACAAAGTTTCATGAACTTTGGATGAAAACTGTGCCCTCTAGAGCGTACACAAGGTTTTTCTAAGATTTGACCTAGTGACCTAGTTTTGACCCGACATGACCCAGTTCCGAACTTGGCCTAGATTTTATAAAGATTAACATTCTGACAAAGTTTCATAAAGATTGGATCGAAACTGTGCCCGCTAGAGTGTACACAAGCAAAGGTTGACGGACGTCCGGACGGACGTCCGGACGTCCGTCCACACGTACGACGGACGACGGACATCAGGGTATCCCAAAAGCTCACCCTGAGCACTTCGTGCTCAGGTGAGCTAAAAAAATCAGTTAAGTCCGACAAACATCGTAATGTGTTGTTGCCAACTTCGGTTAACACAGGCGAGCCGGTGTTAACCGAAGTTTGCAACGACAGAGACCCACTTCGAATCGAACTAGAGTACCTACCATAGTAGTATTTTTGGGCATGCGCACTCGCATTACCAATCGAACACCAAAAGTTGCTACAATAGTAGATTGTCAAGGAGACGAAAATTAATACTGTGCATTTCATTGCCTTTTCCGTGCATGTAGTCTTTAAAAGCGACAATATATAGATAAAATGATGATATATACCCTTAAATAATTACATGAACAAATATCCGGAATACAAAAGAAAACAAATACTTGTTGTTCACCCACAGATCGCGAAAGTCTTCAACGGCCGCCATCTTGCTACTAGAGTAACGGCCGGTGCAGACCTCGGTAGATCTTTGGTAAGTTCATGAAGTCATTTTATTAGCTGCCAACGCACTTTGATTGGAACTTTAGTAAATATAGTAGCTACTATAGTTCGATTCGAAGTGGGCCAGAACCGTCTTCGCCAGAGGTAAGCAATAGCCCATTTAGGCCTCCCGTAGTTGACGCATGGACTCATGGGTATTATCCAGGTCTGGATAAATATGGCGGACAAACCCTGAACGAGTAGCCTCCAAACTTATCCAAATGAATTTTCCCAGCTTTACGGTGTCAAGAATTGCTTCCAAGGTCATAGGGTGCTAAATTAGTTCTGTAGTTAAAAATATGCTGCCTTGTTCAGAGGTGTGATTTTCATTTCTGAAGGTATTCTGTGGCGTTTATTTGATTTGATCTTGGAACATGAAGTATTTCTAAGCCAATGAACCTCAAATGCATGATCTTTTGCAGGACTATATCTCCTGTATGGATGCTTGAAGGGGAGGCACTGCGGTTTGTTTTTATTTACGCACTCCGGAGGCGGTACATGTGATTTAGGAAATCTTGTGAAAAACTGAATCGGTCTTGATATAAATATTTGTCTATTTTTGAAGAGTCCAGTTGCTGATTTAATCTGATTATGGTATCTTATTGGCCAGTGAATGTTGTGGAACTTTGGATAGTGCTGTGAATGGGCCTCATTTTGCATTGTTTTCTATGGGAGCCAACTTGACAGGTCTGACACCTTACCCGCGAGAAATGCAGCAGATCGCTGCGGAAATTGCCGACTGTTTGTGACAATGAAGTAAGAATACGATTTTTGTCGATGATTGACGATGTTTAACGGAATTTACCGATTGATTTTTTTTCTTCAAATATTCAGTTGTCCCATTATTTAGAGAAATTACTATATCTACCAAAGCAATTTACTAAGGAAGACATGACACTATTTAAGATTTTTATCAGAAACTCCCTTGATCAAGCCGCTACTTTGAAGAAAACAAAAGTTTAATTATCATTATCAACAACTGATGGCTAGTTTAATATCTATCAAAGGCCCAATGTCAACTGTTATTTCTCCTGACTCTCGTGAAAAACATCCATAAAACAGCTGATTGGTATCAATTAAACAGTAAGTAGTATTGAAAGTACACTGAGGTCCAGCTCTTTGACTGATTAACACACTGAAGCTGGTCAAGTTGTTTTTGTAAATGCAAAAACAGATCATACTGCTGATAAAATATGACAAAATATATCAATTCTATATCTTTAAACATTTACACTTGCCTCTGATTTCCCATTGGTACACCTTTTAGTGCAACTGGCTTCATATACCAATGAACGACAGTTGATGTCAAGCGCCGTCTAAGGTAAATAAACGTCTTGATCGGTCCATGTAACGTTCGATTGACGCCACGTTACGGCGACGGCTGTTTAACGTAATGGCCAAATACGTCATTACTGTCTTTTCTTCGACGCATATTTTGCATATTCTGCATTAAATTACCACGAACACAGCATAAGAAGACTCTAAAAAAAGTGTAAACATAAGAATTGAAATTTGATTTTTCAGCGCTCATCGTGTGTTGAAGCCAGTGGTCGTCGCTAAAATTCTACGAGAGGCGCTTCCCGCTTCATCAAATTTTAGCTCCGCCCACAGGCTTCATCACACGATGAACGCTGAAAAATTAAATTTCAATTCTTAACTGAAGCCAAAGTATTTAAACTAAACGGAAATGTGACCAATCAGTGCACTTAACTATACCCTGTACAAAATTCATTTTCAGTACTAAAATACTAACTCAACAGACACATGACGTGGAAATGACGACGTCATTTCCACGTTGTGTGCCCACTGAGAAGCAGCTGAATACATGATTAGGTGGAAAGTGATTGTTGTACAGTCACTTGTGGTGCCCCAACGACCTTGCGAATATATGGGCTAGACTAAACTAGAATAAGTTTCGATAGCCGAAGCTAGCTAGTATGTGTTACATATTGAAGTTAGTTATCTCCTTTTGAACATACTTGAGCCGCGACGCGACAAAACCAACAAAGTGGTCAAGCGCCCAGCCTAGACTCAGATCAGCCTGGACATTTGCCCAATTTGATCAGACTCTTCGTTAAGTGCTCAAAGGGTAGCTAAGGGTCTAAGCTACCGCCGTGCGGACAGCGAAGACTCTGATCAGACTGGGCGGATGCCCAGGCTGATCTGAGTCTGCGCTGGACGCACAACCACATTGTTGGTTTTGTCGTGTCGCGGCTCAGTCTTGTTGAATCGCTGTAGCAGTCAATATGCAGATAAAGCTTCAAATATAAATATTCACAACATAACAGATGATGTTTATAAATGGCTCTTCTCTCATCCTGCACAATATCATATAGGCTCTTCTCACATCCTGCACAATATCATATAGGCTCTTCTCAAATCCTGCACAATATCATATAGGCTCTTCTCACATCCTGCACAATATCATATAGGCTCTTCTCACATCCTGCAAAATATCATTTAGGCTCTTCTCACATCCTGCACAATATCATATAGGCTCTTCTCACATCCTGCACAATATCATATAGGCTCTTCTCACATCCTGCACAATATCATTTAGGCTTTCTCACATCCTGCACAATATCATTTAGGCTCTTCTAACATCCTGCACAATATCATTTAGGCTCTTCTCACATCCTGCACAATATCATATAGGCTCTTCTCACATCCTGCACAATATCATATAGCCTCTTCTCACATCCTGCACAATATCATATAGGCTCTTCTCACATCCTGCACAATATCATATAGTGTACTGTTTAATGTTACAAAATTTACGCCTGAAGAATTTGTTTCGTCCAAGGTATATCATACTGAGAGTTCAAAGACTGGAGGGCAAACAGTGTAGATCCAGATGAGGTGGCTCATTACGAGTCAGCTCATCTGGATTTACACTATTTGCAAATTCAACTTTTTTCATAATGGCGGTCATACTTCTTGCTTTGAGGGCTGGCCTGTCAGACTAGACATTTAAAAAGTGCAAACTGTAGAGAATAAAATGTCGTATCTTGTGTTTATGTCAAGGACACATGGCTGTAAATAAGCTCCTTGGAGGAATAAAAATTCTTAAAAAAAATCTTAAAAAAACCCAGCTGTTCATACTTAGAGCCAACTGTGCAGTCTTGTTAAGAGTTTACGCTATTGCAAGACAACAATTCAGGCTTTTAATTTGCAACCGCAAGAGCGCGAACTTCGAACACCCTTAACTGAATAAATAAGTATGCAAACTGTCCTAGCCAAACAGTTTGCGAACGTTTGAAAAAACCTGGGATTGTAGGCAGCATTTCGTATATACTGTCCTTCTGGGCGATACTTCACGACTGATTTCCTAAGAGGGCCGTTCAGACGATATCTGTTTTCTGGAATAAACTAACGGAGCGGATGAATAGACCAGTGGGGAAAAGCTGAAAAATTCAGGAGTCGTGGGCATTTTCATTCAGTCGGTTAACACTTTAAGCGCCAGTGACGAAACTAGCTGATTTTGCAAACAGTGTTGACCTTGATGAGCCGTCTCATCTTGATCTACACTGTTTGCCCGCAATTTTAGAATTCTCAATCGTCGTCCAGAGAAGTACACGGGAGTCAAAATAGTTGTTCCCTTTGTAAAAATGACGGAAAACTGAGAAGTGTACATGTATCTATACGCCTGAAGCATGGTGGACAACACCTGACCCCTCCGCCCTCCGCCCACGCCCCTCCCCAAAACACCAATCCTAAACAAAACAGGACCAGTGGTTCTATATCGCTTGCCAAAGAACATGGCGCTTACTTTAAGTACCAACTTACACATCATAGATGTCAATGCTTTTTGAGAAATACACCATGTAAAAAGTGTCTCAATTCAGTGGGCAGGCTTCCCTGATGCTGCCTGCAAAATTTCAGCTCGTCAGCATTTCTGGTTTCGGAGAAGAAGATTTTATTGCTTAAACACAGTTATCTGCCCTAGCTCCTAGCGTAGATGACCAATCATGACCAGCGGCAGCCATGTGAACAGCCACCCCGATGCAGGTCCCGAACACCACAAACAACACATAAACAACATACATAGCAACAAACAACACATAAAACAACCAATAAGATCGTCGATAAAATTTTGAAAACGCTTTACGAAGTTATTGATGTCTTGTCAGAGAAGTTTTGCTGTCAAAACTTTATTACGAACATTAAAGTTATCTACATGACTGGACACTGGTGCAAAACGAAAAAGTTGAGAAACAAGAAGTTGACCAAAGGAGTGACGGACGATGAACGACGGACGACGACGGATGACGGACAACCTACCTATACTGTAAGCTCCCCGGGAGCCTTCGGCTCAATGGAGCTTAACTCATCCGATTATAAAAGAGCGAAAAAAATGTGGAGACACGATTTTCCCCCATTCCAAGTCAATTTGAACGCTCTAGGACAACTAACTCCGCAATGTAAAATTGGATCTGGTTGAATTTCGAACTCATCTGAGCTCTTCTGCCTGTCCTCGTTTCCTGCAAGTCTGAAAATGATCCGATCAAACTGACCGACAAAAAATGGAGACACTATACTCTTTGATGTTCAAGGGCAAGTAACTCTGTTATGATAAGTCAAATCGGATATTTGAACGCAACCGAGACTTCGTGTCTGCCATTGGTTCCTGCAAGTATGAAAAACACCCGATTAAAAATGAGCAAAAAAAAAGTGGACACACGATCTTCACTATACAACGTCTATAGGAACGCTCATGGGCAACTAACTCCGAAATGGAAAATCGGTTCTGGCTGAATTTCATACTTTCCCGAGTTCTTGTGCTTGTCCTCGTTCCCTGCAAGTCTACAAAAAATCCGATCAAAAATAGCGGAGAAACCTGGAGGCACCATTTTTCCCATTATAAGTCAATGGGAGCTATTGGTTGCCATGGTAACAACAGTTTCGGCCAGACATGCCCAAAAACCTAGAAGTAAAAGAAAATAACAAAAGTATGGCCCTGGTAGCTCAGTAGGTTAAGCGCCGCCTGAGGCGAGAATCATTCCAAACGTAAACGGGGTTCCACTGCACAGAGCCTTTCATTATCATTCTCCCCATCGTCCTGATATGACTGAAATACTGTTGAAAAAGGCGTACAATCGCAAGTCATCCACCAATCAATTTAAAGCACCTTCAGTCGCATGTATACATGTATATCTTTCAACCGAAGATTAGAACATGCACTAAATGAGAATTTAAAAAAAGTAAGCTAATTACATGAAACAATTAAATTTATGCAAATTCTAAACCAACATAATCGCTTATATGAACAGCACAGACGCATCCCGGCTGAAGTCTGATCAAGAGTATGTGCTTTTTACATGAAAGAAAACATTATGTGAACAGCATATACAACATTATGTGAATAGCACAGAACCTGATCAGTGACTAAGCTTCACATTATTTTGTATCATTTTTTAAGATGTTATAAAGATTTTTAAAATATCCCATTGGTCTTCTTCATCAGTCAAAAAATCAAAACGCCCCGAAAACAGTCCACCTGTCTGATCAGACGGGGGCAAAGCCTTAGATTTATTATAAAACCGTACCCCAAACCGGCCGAGTAGTCACTGTCACAGAACTTTCCTAAAAACTATCCGTGTTAGGACAATATAGCAACAAGTGGTCTGTTAGTAACAAATTGTCTCATCACAATTATAACATATGCGAAACCGTTTTCCAGAGAACATCATGCCTAGTAGGCGAATAGCTACTTGTACCATCCCTTTGAACCTAGGATAATCCTTAGACAGTTTCCACAATACATGTAGCCCAAAGGTAATGCCCACATGAATTTTGAGAATACGATTCTATGGGTTGACAGTGGATACCCTAGACATCAGGTCATTGGTGTAAAAGTTATTTATAGTTTGTCCTATATTTTTTCCATGCATTTTGGTCACGAAAGACCATTTTCAACAAAACTACTGAAAACATGTGACATGGAGTATTTATCCAAAATACGAACAATATCAGGTAGAAAACATTGTTTGAGGGACATTAAACTGCTATTACAGTGAACAAGCATATGAATGAACACCTCTTTTATTCTATAATAACCGGACAGAAGACATAGTTGTCAAAAAATCAGTTTTCTATAATCTATTTCGGCTTCGATCGGATGCATTCTAATTCATGACAAAGCAACATCAGTGCTGACGTTCTTTGGTAAAAACTGCACACAAAAACACAATTAAACGATGTGCGCGTTCAAAAGACACAATACGTTTCGGTAATACGTTTGCCACAACCGTAAAAAGCTGTCGGTAAAACAGCCAAAAATTGATATGGGATTAAATCCGTAAATTCCGCAACAAGACAGGCTTAAAAATGTACTTTTGATTTTATTTGTTGTTAATTTGACATTTTCATCCACCGAGATATTTATCACATCTAACACCCAAATGTACACACATTATGTGCCCTCATTGACTTGATCATTTCCAAGCGTCCATGTACGATTTGACTGCTGATACGCATTCGTACTTTCATTAAAAACAATTACTAAGCATTTTAAAAGCGTTATATAAGTGTCGCCATTTGACCGAGTACCCAAAGCAATTTTTCATCATCTTATCTAAACCGATATTTGAATAAGATCCCCCAAAAATATCATCAGCGACTGGTGGACAGCAATAATTGATATCATACATGCAGAAACCTAGCCCCAACGATTCTAATTGATACAATAAGTCATTTATATAAAGTAGGTACAGGAATAGAGACAAAACACCGCCTTGGCGTGTACCTTGTAATACAGGGAACCAATACGATTTATGGCCATGACCTTTGACGCAGCTATACATATCTGTGTACATACTAACAACAAGAAATATCTTTAAAAAAGATAATTGTCGAAGATGAAATTCGTTTTTAAAGAACAACTTTTTAGTCATGTCAGGACGGATCCACCGCTTCCTGGGTATTATCAGTACTTTTGTAAAGTAAATGTGTCTTGTTCAAGGACAAAACATGAATTCCCGAGTGAGGATTATCGTGATCAGCCTTGGTCGAGTTCGATTACAACTATTGTCTGACGATAGTATGTCATGGAAGAAGCGGGTCAACTCGGCCTGCTTTCTGTAAGCCTGGGGTCTTCACGGCTCCTGGGTCAACTCGGCCTCCATTCAACTCGTCCAGGTCAATTCGGCCTGCTGTCATTTGCATCCTCGCCCCAACCTACGAAGATGGGCTGCGCCAGGAATGAACGGAAACACAGTAAACGAATAGAGTTTGTTGGGTTGTTGATTTAATAAGAAGTCCTTCAAAATGGTGGACAAAACATGAATTAATATAAAGGGCAACCCAATAATCCCTCAACGGATAACTGCAACTGCAGCTAGACTATGGTAACGGGATGTTCCGGGCCTACAATAATACAATGGCGCTGGGATAGCCGGACCAAGGTGCAGGGCAATTATATTTTAATTGTTTCCATAGTGCCGGAGTTTTAAGATCGGGGTCCTTTACCCTGTGAGATTTTCTGTAGTATAGAGTCGTAATAAGAGCAAGGTTGTTACCATCAGCTAATCATCACAGGTCTCTGAAATGTAAAAATTCCATTTCTGTAGGTGGGGTGTGTGGATACAAATGACTGGCGCATAGATATATAACCATTCGGCACCATGGCCAAAACAGATGTTTTCCTTACTCATTTTCATACAACTTCGATATCCTAGTTTATTTGCCACAAGTAAGATTTAATGGCATGACTGAACTGCAAAAATACCGATACCTCACCAGGAGCTAGCTGTAACCGGGGGAATACTTATTAAAAGTCTATTTCTTAGCTTTTTCTGCCTCATATTTTCATGATTTTCCCTGACTTCGTTGGCCCAATTGCTAAGGGAGTGAATTCGTGAGTTTGTGAGTGAGTGAGCGTGTGTGCAATTGAGCGAATGAGTATCAAGATAAACCTGCATCGAAATAATTCCTTATCTAATAAATTTTATCGCCGATGCAATGAATTGGTTTCAAAACTCAATGTCAGGTTAAAATCACTTTTACATGAAGGCCTATCGGAACCAGAATTCTAGCACTAACCATCAAAATCAGGAAGTCATATGACTTCCAAGGTTTGTCATTTGGAAGTCATGCTGAAGGATAGACTTGGTTTCTTCCAGAATGTCCATATTTATATTGCTTTCTCCTTCATTAATGGGTGAAATACCATTATTACAACAAATTTAACTCATTATTTAAGTCAATATTCACTTTATAAATGGTAGGTTATGATAAAAATTGGAAGTCACTGACTTCCTGGCATTCAGTTTTAGAAGTCACAGACCCCCAGACTTCCACTAGTGGAAGCACTGTTTGTTTCCTTGTAATTTTAGTTAGAAATACATCAGCTGTTAAAGAAAACTGATTTCTGGCGCGGCAGATCGGAAGCGCGGTGCGGTTATGGCTTTCATACTAGACCTTTAAATACACGATTGGAAAACTCGAATGCGCCTGATTTACGGCTGCTCAAACGGGTCATGAAATTTGCAAATACACTTTTCGTCATTCGTTATTATTGAATAAAACACGTCTATCCGCAAATAAAGGCGATTAAATTAAAAAGGAAACGAAGCCAAAATAAAGTTTATATTCATAAAACGTCATTTTAAAACTGTTTCTTTTCGCAAATGGTAGATTGTGTTTATTATCCCCCATACAATAAAAACCCGGATGCAGGTCATGCATGCTCTGATATGTCTACGACAAATAAGATAATAGATTGATTTTATATCGCTTATACAATAGACCTTCATGCCACACGTGATCAAAAGCTTTTTTAACATCTAGGAAACATACAAGTAGTTTGCTACTGTTTTCTTTTGCAAAAAACTATAGATTCTCTTAGTAGGAACGAAGTCATAAGACACCCAAGGTTTTTTTTGAAATCCACCCTGCATAGAGTGAATGGGTTGGGCTATGTTATCAAATGACTGGATTCTTGTGAGTAATATTCTTTCAAGTAATTTGAGAATGACAGAAGACAAAGTTATAGCTCTATAATTTTCCGGGTCGTCTTTTCTTTTATTGCCACCTTTAATTAAAGTTATGATAACCCCTTTTTCATTTCAATGGGTACATATGAAAATAAAACAACAGCAGTAAAATAACTTCGCCAAAATTTCGTATAGAAACTCACCGCCATATAAAATATGCTCATAATAAATTCCGTCTACTCCACATGCTTTACCCTTATGGCCAATGCTGACAGCCGCGCACACTTCTTCTGAGCTGATCGATACATTGTTATTTCTCAAGGGTGAATCTAGCGAGCTATTGTTAATTTCCTAATTATAATTCATGATAGTATCTTTGAATTCGGTATTTAATTTGGAATGTTCAGAGGGAGTATATAGAGCTTTGAAATAATTAGCCCATCCGTCAGTTATTTCTCTTGAGCCACAGACCCTTTCACCATGATCCAGAATCATGTCGGAACCAGGACAAGTATGCGTATTTTACGACGGCTGTTTACATGACGCCAAAAAATGACTATCGATTTCTGCCAGTTTATCGATTTCGTCAATTTGAGATTTCATAAAATTTTCCGAACTCTGCCGATGCTTACGCCGAAAATCGCGTTTCGCTGCTTTATACGCCTTGTACGAATCATGCTCAGCATTTCTAGGCCTGCCATTCCTAATCCAAATTTTACGCAATCTTTTCATTTCATTATGCAATATGCTTAATTCATCAGTCCAATAAGGCTGGAGATAATGCCTATATTTCTTAACAGGGAAATGCTGTTTTGCTACCGCTTTAACTTGTTGGACAAAATCGGTATATGCATTATTAATTTTAGTTTTTGAATCAAGATCACAATGTTTCAAATCATTTAGTGTGTCATGAAGCATAAGACCTTCCTTGTAACAATCTGTAGAGTATACAGTCACTTTTCTCCAATTAAGACTATTATCTGAACATATATTCGGTGATTCCTCGTACTGGACAGGTATTCGAACACGACATAACACCGGACTATGCATTGAAACATTAAGGGCATCGTCAATCCATATTTCACACGAATATACATAATGAACTTTCTCTATCGGAAATAATAAATGGTCTATTAACGATTCATTGGTATTATCATATGGAACAAAAGACGACCTAGCACCAGTACAAATATCCAAGGTATATATGGGTATCAAGTTATTCTCGTTCAAAAAATTCTCAATATAGCGACTCCAATTATTTAAAGCTTTACGAAAGTTGGCAGACAAAATATTAGCGTTCACATCGCCCATAATGACAACTAGTCCTGTGTCAGTATAAGGCCCAAGAATATCATTTAAACGATCAACATAGTCCTGGAGACTCTAAAATGAATGATTTGTACAGGGTAAATATATCTGAAAGAAGTAGATATATGTTGAGGGATTTATTTCAAGTATAATTCCGATAATGTTGTCATCATCAAATACAGCGCTGTTATACTTTTATAATGCTTTCTGTGCCATAAGAGAGCCACACCACCCTTTCCAACTCTTCTGCGGCCAGGAAAATTTAAGTCAAAGTCCGACATAGCATGGTTTTTATAGTTACTATCTATTTAGTCCAAGAAAACCAAATCTTTCTCATACAACCAATGCTCAGAAATTCAACATATGAGCCGCGACGCGAGAAAACCAACAAAGTGGTTATGCGCCCAGCGCAGACTCATATTAGCCTGGGCTTCCGCCCAGTCTGATCAGAGTCTTCGCTGTCCGCATACAGGTAGCTTAGACCCTTAGCTACCTTTTGAGCGCTTAATAAAGAGTCTGGTCAAACAGGGCGGATGTCCAGGCTGATCTGAGTCTGCGCTGGGCGCACAACCACATTGTTGGTTTTGTCGTGTCGCGGCTCATATATCTATTCGGATCTTCAACGTACGACACATATTCATTGTCTTCAATGTTCATTCTAATGACCATATTTCTGGAATTACGCTTACTCTGCCACATACGTATCCACGTTACCGCTGGACCACGTCTGTCAACATACTGCTCAATTCTGTGGCAAGTTATTGTGGGGAGAAAACCACCCAAGTAATATATTTTAGCCATTTTCTTTACGAATTGCACAAAATCATCGTCATCATCACTATTATCGATATTTTCATTTGCCTTACAAACTGACTGAGCTCTCTTTGCGCGGGCTTTGTCGTATGGACAGGTATATTGGACATACTTTGTGTTAAGTTATTGTTATCTGTTGGTTCATTCTGTGACCGCGGCCCGCTAGTCGACGCGACAATCTTACAAAAAGCTAATGGCTGCGCTTCTGTTGGCACAAACCTTGAAGACCGAAAATTGCCTGTATCGCGAACGTCCGCCAACCTGTTTAGACTGATCAGAAAAGCTAGACCCATTCGTAGCCCTAACTATACCAACTATAACAGCTGTTACATCATCAGAATAATTGCTAGCAGCATCGGCTGCAAAGGCAGTGCTTCCGTGAGCCGCCTCAGCTTTCTCACCCACCGACTGATGGCGAATCATCGGTAGGTGACACTGCCGGAACGTGAAGATCACCAGCCCGCGTACCCGACGCCCGCCCGCTGATCACAATTATTAAAATGAGAAGTGCTAGCATTATTTTCAACAGATTGTGGCCCAAATGAGCCAGACAAAGTCTGAATGTTACTAGGCCGATGTTTTCATCAACCTCAGAGGCACCTGGCAACTGTTAATGCAATGATAAACAGTGTTGGATCGTTATCATTGCATAAATTCAACCACAATGCCATAAAAATTATAAAACTGTTTGGGCACTTTTTTAACCTCATCGCCATTACCTTTCGGATTCCTACATAATGGATTTCTATAAAAATCATAGTTTTCAGACCATGGTTAACTATCGTGGATATTCGCCTGACCTTTAGCAGCAGTTGACAATGAGAAATCATTTTTACCAAATATTTCACTCAATGTCGCCTGCTCTTCCATTTTTACAATATCCGAATCTGTATAACTCTTGCATACAAGTCTTTTACCGATACCTGCAAATGCAAACTTGCCGATTTACTTCTGCATTGAGGAAGTATTGCCCTGAATCCGGCGTATAAAAAACCGCAAAGGTGGTAACTATCAGCGCGTGAAAAACCTTGCTAGTACATGGCTCTGTGTTCCTTAATAGCGTGTGATACATGTACCGATATTTATGCAACAATAGTACTAGTACTTATGCCAAAATGTTTGCATATATTTATATACATATGTATTTTCCGCCCCATCCCATGGGAAATGCATGTGTAAGGGACAGTCGCTTTGTCTCCTGTCAGAAAACATGTATTTTTATCATGCCACTAATATTTTAAGGCACTGAACTTTGACATTCTTGATTTATATATGTATCATATGACAGTCGTTTATGGACGATATTGCAGCATCGCACCAATCGGAAACGAGGATAACACGTAGCGGCCAGTAGCAATACGGTTTTGTAAAAACCGTACAAAGTCTAAAAATAAAATATTCACTGTTCTAAAAATAGAAAATTTTAGTTTTACAATCCTGTAACGCATCCAAAAGGTGCAGATGGAGTGGAACCGAAAACAGGGTAGGCCCTGATCGAGCGGTCTGAGCTGGAACTCAGTCCGAGTTGGGTCTCCAGTGTTTGCACAGAATTATCTGTCTCAATACTAAGAGTTTTACGTTAGATCTGCAACACATATATCAGTCTTCCCTCGAACGACATAGACATAGACCCATTACTGCCGGGTTGAGGGCAGATGCGGGATGTGGCTTAAAATACATTTTTTACTCTTTATTGAATAATTTCAGTCGTATATAGCACAAGACGACAGGCAAATACCACAGACGAAGGACCTGTATGATTTTTGTCCTCTCTGAATGGCGTCTGCCAGAACAACACTCAGGCCAACCAAAGTCTTGTTTTTAGACAGGTGGTAACAAATCTTGGCAGCGCCTTCAATCCGATCACTGGGGTATTGACGGCGCCACGTGATGGCGTGTACCTCTTTTCCTCGTCAATATTATCAGATACCTTACGCTCAATTAGATAATGTTCATGCCGCATAAGAAGTAAATAGGCACACTGTTGCTAAGATACTGACTGTTTCCGAGCCAAATAAACACCGTGACCAAGGTGCGAATACGGTCATCCTGGATCTTTAACAAGCTGATCGAGTTTGGTTGAGGAATGTGGACAGTAATGGAATTTCCATTTGCGGAATAAATGGTTTCTCGACCTTCTCTGGTAACATGTTATACCCTACTGACAGAATTCAGGCATTTAGGAAATGCTGTCAGACGCCATGATTGGGAAATGTACATAAAATGCTGTAAGGATGTTATAAGTAGGAAATGTACATAAAATGCTGAAAGGATGTTATAAGTAGGAAATGTACATAAATGCTGTAAAGATGTTATGGTTAACTGTTATATCCATACTGACATGATTTAGGCAATTACTTAGGAATTGTACATAAACTGCTGTTCTGAGGACGTTATAATTAGGAAATGTACATAAAATGCTGTAAGGATGTTATAATTAGAAAAAGTAGATAAATGCCGTAGGGATGTTATAATTAGGAAATGTTCATAAAATACTGTAAGGAAAATATAAATATAACATCCTAACAGCGTTTTATGTATATTTTTAAGTTAATAAATATCCAGTATATTGTTAATAGTGACAACTATTACAAATTCTATGACATTCTTGATTTTCATTCAAAAATTATATAAGAAATAGAGGATCTTACACGAGCGGTCATTTCATACGAAATTTATGAAACAAGCCTTCGGGGAGTTTCATAAATTTCATATGAAATGACCACGAGCGTAAGATTCTGTTTATCATATGACCCTTTAAATGGGATTTTAACGCCTTCAAACTCAACATTATTTCAATAAGAAAAGACATTGTTGACATGGACGTTGTCAATGACCTTACGTATACGCGCCAAAGTGTTATTACACGTGTGGTCATTCGATTTTTATTACATGACGTTATCCACTGAATAACAGCGACGTCATATAATAAAATAAATATGACAGAGGACATATACGCCTGGTAAAGGCACAGTTTTACTCTCATCTTGAAATGAAAAATTCCATCTTCTGCAACTAGTGAGACAAAATAAAACGATGCTATTTGACTCGTATGTTTGTAAAGCATATTTGAGCCGCGACACGACAAAACCAACAATGTGGTTGTGCGCCCACCGCAGACGCAGATCAGCCTGGGCATCCGCTCAGTCAGATCAGAGTCTTTGCTGTCCGCATGGAGCTAGCTTAGACACTTAGCTACCATCTAAGCGCAAAGCGATGACTCTTGCCAGACTTGGCGGATGCCCAGGGTGATCTGAGTCTGCGCTGGGCGCACAACCACTTTGTTGGTTTTGTCGTGTCGCGGCTAATTTGTATTGTGCACAAGTTTTGCTTTGAAGTAAAAGAACTGGAGTAAAATGCCTGAAGTGTATAAAGGGAACTTTCGAATTGGCCACCAATTTATCTTTAACAAAGCTGCTTTTTTTTTTTTTGAAAATATATTCAAGCTACCTATTTGCAAATGAGCAGCGACACGAGAAAACCAACACTGTGGTTGTGCGTCCAGCGCAGACTCAGATCAGCCTGGGCGCCCGCCCAGTCTGATCAGATTCTTCGCAGTACGCATTGAGGTAGCTTAGACCCTTAGCTATCGTTTAAGCACTTAACGAAGAGCCTGATCAAACTGGGCGGATGTCCAGCCTGATCTGAGTCTGCGCTGGGCGCACAACCACTTTGTTGGTTTTCTCACTTCGCGGCTCAAATTTCCAGATGAGAATTGGATGGCTTGCTTACCAGACGTGATATAGGTAAAGGTATAAGCCTAACGGTTTTCCCGTAGCCGGGCAGTAGGTGTTAGAGGTTTAACGTATCTTGGACACAGCATACGAAGGACGCACCCTATCCCTAAATTTTCGCTGCCTTCAACTTGCCCTTACCCATTTACTGCTGGGTTTACAAAGAGAGTTTTTCAGTCTCCCATAGGAGATTTTGTTTACTTTCAGAGTTGACCCGGCCCAGAGGTTATAAAACTCGAGTACATTCTCAAACTCAAAATAAAGCACGCTGATTGGCTGCTTCCGAGCACATGCTCGGGAGCAGCCAGTCAGTATGCTTTATTATGAGTTCGAGATTATTCTCAATTTATTTTCGAACCCTTAAGTGAGATGGGAGGCGAGAAGGGAATAGCAGAGTTTCGTCCCCTGAAATTGTATCCATTCACTTTAGATTTTATGGCATAGTTTCTAGGCATAGTCGGATTTATTCGTATTTGATTAAGCTGTGTAGACTTAGATCAGAGATAAGGCGATCAATGACTAGTTTCATTAGTGACTGCACTGTTTTCCATTTCCAAAGGGGGGGGGGGGGTGCCTATAAGGCCCTTTTTCTGCCCAAGAGCAAAATGTTTTATTTTCAGCTGATGATTAGACCATAGTGTCCGCTATACTGAATCAATAGCGGTTAAGCTCCGTAAGCCCTACTTTTGGAATAATGGGGTTATTAAACGGTGGGTGGGGTAAATCAACATGAACCAGGAGTGTCATATTATAAGCTATATTTCTCCTTCAAATTTAATGGCATTCATAAATACCTTCCTTTATAAGCTGAAGTAATGTCTTTGGTGACATCTTTTCTCAAATTCTATCTTTTAAAGTAAAATCTTAGAATTTCTTTTAGAGACACTGTCAATTTTCATTAATTTTGGTACTTTCAATTCAACAGATTCTACCATATCTCTAGAACCAAAGGAATAACTTCTTACCAAACTTACATGGGTTCACCCTTGGGAGAGTGCAAACTGTTGATTAAGTTTTGGTGACCTTGACCTTAGTTTCAAGGCCACAGTAAGACTTGTAATGTCAATTTTAAGTCAAGTTTTGGCCATTGTCTACACAGTAGCTCCTAAACTGATATGAAATCATGACCAAAGTGGCCTAAATTAAACATTATGAGGAGTTAGAGCACTAGTTATTATCAAATGGCCATGACATCATCTTCAAGGTCAAGGCCAAGGTTAGACAAGACAGAGTTTAACCAAAGATCTCACACAGCTAGTAAGCAGAAATTTAACAAATTTGTATGTTTTTATTTGTAAAACAATTTTTAATATGCATATAATGACCTTGACCTCGGTTCGAAGGTCAACAATACATTCAGAAATTCATTATTTTACAATAGACTTTTCTAAAACCTTTAAGTTTAACCCAATTCTGTTTCATCATGTTTGGCTAATACTAACCTTCAGACCAAGGTCAAGGTCATTCTGTGCACATTAAACATTGATTTTCAAATGAAAACACTCAGATTTGGTACATTTCTGCAACCTGATTGATGAAATCTATGAATAAACTCTGTTTAGTCTAGCCATGACCTTGACCTTGAAGATGATGTCATGGCCATTTAATCATGATGTCATGGCCATTTACTCATAACTAGTGCTCTAACTCCTCATAATGTTTAATTTAGGCCACTTTGGGAACAATTCCATATCAATTCAGGAGCTACTGTGTAGACAATGGCCAAAACTTGACTTAAAATTGACATTATAAGTGTTATTGTGACCTTGAAACAAAGGTCAAGGTCACCAAAATTTAATCAACAGTTTGCACTCTCCCAAGGGCGAACCCATTTTAGTTTGGTAAGAAGTCATCCATTGGTTCTAGAGATATGGTAGAATATATTGAATTCAAAGTACCAAAATTAATGAAAATTGACAGAAATTCTGCAGACATAAGATTTTACTTTAAAAGATAGAATTTGAGAGAAGATGTCACCAAAGACATTACTTCAACTTATAAAGGAAGGTATTTATGAATGCCATTAAATTTGAAGGAGAAATATAGCTTATAATATGACACTCCTGGTTCATGTTGATTTACCCCACCCACTTTAATAACCCCATTATTCCAAAAGTAGGGCTTACGGAGCTTAACCACTATTGATTCAGTACAGCGGACACTATAGTCTAATCATCAGCTGAAAACAAAACATTTTGCTCTAGGGCAGAAAAAGGGCCTTATAGGCACCCCCCCCTTTCTCTTGATATGAAAAAGAGCCATCAGAGGAGATGGCAAATCCCCCGACCGAAGACCCCCATGGGCCTTGGTAAAAACGGTGCACTTCAAAACACATATTAGTAATATATTGTCGTTCTTCATGCTTCTGATTGACATTAACTGTTAACAGACGCATGATTATCTAACACTCAGACTTAAACAGTAAGCTTGACTGCTAAAAAGAGGTAATATCTCAAACAGCCACCATATACACAAATGTATAGCATACGATACATTCAACTTTCAAAATGTGTGAATAATTTCTAAAGTACAAGCCCTACAAATCTAATTTTGAGCTCTCAAGTAAGTGATTTTGGACAAAGAATCCAAATCTGGAAAAAAAATTATTTTTTTTTTTTTTTTGGGGGGGGGGGGGGGGGGGAGCGGGAGGGGGCACGGGAATGTGGAGGGGTAAGAGAGAGTTAGGAACACTGATAAGATATCACAGCATGATCATCAATATTCTAAAAGCTACACGGTTATTCAAATTCTTGAGCTGGCCAGGGTTATACAGTTATGGAGCACAGACTCAATCAGCAGCTCAAACTACCAAAGGGAAATAATTCACTGAGTCTAAAAGCAAGAGTTATCATTCATGTATGTGACAAATTGTCATGACCTATTCTGCATATCTGTGAAAAATCATGAAAATATTTCAAAAGGTATTCAAGCTATGGAGCGGACACCTAAAATCATAAAAGGGAAATAACTCCAAAAGTAAGAAAGCAAGAGTTGTCATTCTTGTTCGCGACACATTATCATGACCTGTTCTACATATCTGTGAAGTATCATGAAAATATTCCAAAAGGTATTCAAGTTATAGAGCGGACACGAAATCATACCTACAACCATCAAGGGGAAATAACTCAAAAAGTAAAAAAAGCAGGACTTGTCATTCTTGTTCGCGACACATCGTCATGACCTGTTCTACATATCTGTGAAGTATCATGAAAATATTCCAAAAGGTATTTAAGTTATAGAGCAGGCACGAAATCATACCTAAAATGATCAAGGGGAAATAACTCAAAAAGTAAGAAAGCGAGAGTTGTCATTCTTGTTCGCGACACACCGTCATGACCTGTTCTACATATCTGTGAAGTACCATGAGAATATTCCAAAGGGTATTATAGTTATAGAGCGGACACGAATCGGCCAAAAAAATCACACCTAAAACTATCAAAGGGAAATAACTCAAAAAGTAAGAAAGCAAGAGTTGTCATTCTTGTTCGCGACACATCGTCATGACCTGTTCTACATATCTGTGAAGTATCATGAAAATATTCCAAAGGGTATTCAAGATACAGAGCGGAAACGAATCTGCCAAAAAATCACCAAAAGGGGAGATAATTCAAAAAGTACAATAGCAAGAGTTACCATTCTTGTACGCGACACATCGTCATGACCTGTTCTACATAACTGTGAAGTATCATGAAAATATTCCAAAGGTTATTCAAGATATAGAGCAGACAAGAAAATGTTTACGGACGGACGGACGGATGGAAGGACAGACGGACGGACGGACGGACGGACGGACGCCAGGCTCATCGCTATATCCCCCGAACCTTTCGGTCGGGGGATAAAAAGACCTGTTAATCCATATTTGCAGGGTCAATTAAGGATTTGTAACGTCGCGCAAAATGTGCATAAACAGTTAAACGAGGAAACAATGACACTGTCCGAATTTACCCGCTGTCCGAAGTTACCCGACTCGACCCTAAAGCGCCTGATATGGTTTCATAGCCAGGGACTGTAACCTCTTTAAACAAGCACTACTGGACAAACAACAACAACCTCTGTTCCTACCCTTACATTCCTGAATCAACGAGCAAAATAGCATGAACCGTATCAGTTCAACAGTTCACCTTTGGTCGACAGGTTAATTAACCTCCTTATCTCACGTTAATGACCTGTGTACTTCGCTTTACTTATAAATTTCAAGAAATAGCAACACAAACTTTAAATCCGAAAATTTCATTATCGAGAAAAGACATGGCGACACTGAAAGTTTTGTGTGGCGTATTACTGTGGCTGGCTATGGCTGGAGGTACTCCTATGCAAGGACCAGGGCTTGAGGGTACTTTGAAAATGCTAAACAAGAAACTCACGGCATTACAGATTCAAGGTACTGTGGAAATTCTAAACACTCAACTTTACAGAGGAAGCGGGGTTTAGACGATATAATTTTGAAAAGGGAGGGCTTGACTTTTGTTTGGAAGATACCGTTCTAGAAAAATAAGGGTCCGAGGTTATAAATCTTGAGTATAATCTCAAACTAAAAATAAAGCACACTGATTGGCTGCTTCCGAGCATGTGCTCGGAAGTAGCCAATCAGTGTGCTTTATTTTGTGTTTGAGAATGTGCTCACGTTTTATAACCTCCGGATATGAATCCGCTAATATTTCAAAATACTCAAATTGTTTCTCAATGACAACAGCAAAATGTATGTTGTGATCCCTTATTCGAACCGCCTTGGCAAGGCAAGGCGGTTCGAATGAGGGATCACAACATACGATTCGATGGAATGTGAACAGAAATGACCTAATAATTATCCTCAAATTCTACTCTCTCTTGGAGTTCTGATATCCAAATAGGATTACTGGAGTAAGCAGTCGTTACATAATAGTCTGATCAGGATCTGCGCAGTTTGTCAGATCAGACCAATGTAGGATTAATGGATGACTTAAGATTTTACATCCTTTTGAACAGTATTTCAGTCATATCAGGACAATAGGTGGATGATAAAGAAAAGCTATATGCAATGGAACCGTTTACTATTGAACAACCCGCCTCCTGCGGCGCTTGAACCCGGAACCGCTAGATCAGCAGGCCAGCGTTTAACTTACTGAGCTACCGGGGCACCATAGACCAATATAGGATAAATACTTTATTCAAGTTTAAAGGCCTAGATTTTGTTCTATCAATTTGACCCCTCCCCCCAAATCTAATCCCCTCCAATAAACAAGTGATAAGACAATCAAAGACACCTCCTAATCACCTCATTATTAGGGTCATAAAACAATGCAGTGCTGAAACCACTGCCTGTCTGTGGGGCCCCAGTGGGATAAATTCATGCATCAGTCAAAATGTAAGAGATTAGAACAATATATTCTATAATTTGTAAAATATAATTTGCTGATAAGCAGTCAAAGAATACTCAAATATTAATTTAAAAAGAAAGAAAGAAAAAGAGAAAAAACGAAAAAAAAAAAAAAAAAAAAAAAAGAATAAAAAATAAAGAACTGAAGGAAGAAAAAAAATTGAATACATTTTAGAAATATTTTCCTGTATTATCACTAACTACTATAACTTGTTTCATATATTTTTAATATGTTATTTTTTAGTTTGCTTTCTGAAGTTTTACTTATTATTTATTTATTTTTTGGTGAAATAAGTCAAATGCTCTGTAATTTCATACAATAGCCATTGTAATAATCTCAAGAAGAAAAATATACATGCAAGATTTGAAGATGAAATTATGTTGCAAGGATCACTTCAGAGACCCAAATTACTTCAATTTAATTAGATTATGAAACCTGTGTTTTGAGAAGTTTGGTGACATTAAACATGTTTTTCACACTTTTTGAAAACAGTTCATCTGTTTTTACAATACCTGACACTGTAGTTTTGTTGGATTTAGACTGCGATTTGTCAATTAAGGATTTATCATTATCAATATTTTGTTCCCACAGAGTATATTGTTTTATTTTGGCTTCTCTAATAATGAATTTTGATTGTGAAAAGGCATAGATGTGAACTTAGGATTTTGTCAACATTACCAGAATATATGTATCTATAAAATGTTTTTCCACATCAAACTTTGATGAATACTAATGCCAGTATTTAAATCAAGGTATCTGTGTTATTGAATTCCCCCATTTTTGGCCTCCGAAAGAGACTGCTGGGACACTGGTCTGGAGAAGACAGCTTAGCAAAAGGAGACTGTTTATTGGATTAGATAAGGATTACATAACTTACTAATGACAAAAATCCAGGTCTTTAAAAGAGTGTAGAGCCCATCTCTCGTATCGCATGTATACTGATTATTTGTGTATAAAAAAACAAATACAGAATAATGACTAAACAGTACCACACTGTAAAAAAATCCGTAGATTTTACGGTAGAATAACTGGCAACCAGCTGCCAGTCCATTTCCCGTTATTTTTACGGGCGCCCGTGAACATTGGCGGAATCGTCACGCCGAGTAGGGTAGGATAAGACAGGTATTGCTTTGGTCATATAGCCCTTCAACAATATAAAAGTAATTTCGAGTGCGGTCAGTTAACATAACTCTACCATATCGAGATTTCGAAATATGTTCTACAGTAGTTTCCCGTAAAAATAACGCGAAATGGACTGGCAGCTAGTTGCCACGTATTTTACCATAATATCTATGGAATTGTGTTACAGTGTAGTAAATATTGTGATAAAGCTTAATATGCAGATATGCACAAATCTAATGAAGCCATGCATTCATGTTTTTTATGGCTTTTGTTTCGAATTTTTCTTTGTCTGTCTGAAAATAAAACTCCGATTGCCTCTGCCTCTCATTTCGTTATGTTGTTCAGGGCTCAGTTGTTCAAAACTAACGACATCTAGTTACAAATTCGTTAAAATTTCAAATGTTAATACCTCAAATACGCCAACATTTTTGTTGAAAAAATGTGGAAAGCTTTTGCATTGCAATGTACATTGTATTTTGTTATTAAGTTATAAAACACTAAAACGAGTTGACCTCTTAACGAGCTCGTTAGGCTAACGATTCTTTGAACAACTGGGCCCAGATTGTTTCCACGGCAGAAATAACATAGATAGATAGATAATTTTATTAGCATAAGGCCTTCAGGCCCATGAGCATATAGGTTACATAAAACATTACAAAAATTGTGACATCCATGGCGAACAAATATTTCAATTATAAACATATAACTTAGTCTACAAAGTGGTTCTGTAGCAAGATGTTCAAATTCTGTAAAGTTCTCGAGGACTAAAAACAAAGCAGACGCACCCATCCACTCGAATAAAAGCAGTTCCACAATACAAGTCATGATGCGAGCCACGCCGGACCGCTCCACAACGTCTCCTGTGTATGTACCATGGCAGTTCAATGTTGGAACTGGCATGGTGCGCATAAAAAGACCGCCCCTAAGAATCACTGACGCCAGTACCGGATCCGCGTTTATTCGAATGTAATGGGTGAGACACATATGTAATCACGATGGCATGTGAGAATATGCGGTCGTACATGTAACTGCAAAAGTATACAAATATTAAGACAAAACTGATAATGAATGGAGAAGGTTACTTTTTCTTAAAGCTAAACGTAATAGTGGAATTATTTTGAAATAAACTATCACGTGTCATTTTTCAATATGTAAACAATAACTACCGAGCAAACAGCGTCAAATCAACTCTAAATCAACGCCTACTCAACGGCATGAAGTTGAGTCGGCGTTGAATCAATGCAAAATCAAGGCGTATTGAATTTGTCATACAAAACGTAACAATATGTAGTAGAAAAATCAGCATAATAATATAACGTCATTTTACTCATCTCGCTTTAATTTTAGTTTATTCCCAGCAGGCACACAACGTCGAATCAACATTGAATCAACGCTGACTCAACGTTTTGACATTGAACCAACGTCGACTCAACGTCGATTCAACACCGCGCGCCCCGTGATATGTTTATCGAATTACTGAAATACATAATTTCTTCTTGCTTTAAAAGCTTTCAGAACATATAATGCTAAATTCTTAATTGTTTTTTCATTAGTTGAGGTCATGAGTTCAATAAATTTAAACATGTTAGGTCTGCTATAAAAATAACTACTGATGTAGAGTCGCCTTAAAACAATATATCTTCTACATTGTAATACAACATGGAATTCATCCTCAATTAGATTACATGTTAGACAAAGACGTTGGTGTATAGGAACACTTTCAGGTTTAGTCCATCTACCGACTTCAATTTCAAGTCTATGAGAGGAAGTCCTTAGCCTAGTTAATGCATGTCTAATTTGTTCGAATTTGACAATGTCAAGATATGGTTTAAAATCGAAAATATTAAAATTCCTATAAAATCAACTGATGGTAATGTGCACAACCCGTGGTGAATGTAGAATAATCAGTTTCTGGTGCCAGAAGGAATGTATGGAAATGAAGCATTTTCGCTAACTGATAACGGTAGGACGGACTCACACAGTGATTATAGTGCAAACCTGCGGGTTGTGCAATAAGAAGTTTTGCATACCAGTGGCTGGGCAATGTTAAATTACATAAGTATACAAAATTTGAAGCAAATATACCAAGCGGTCCAAGAGTTATGAGCATTTTCAATAAAAGAGCTCGACCGACCAAATTGATGCTCGGTGAAGCCTCGTCACTGTTTTGCATACCAGTGGCTGGGCAATGTGAAATTACATAAGTATACAAAATTTGAAGCAAATATACCAAGCGGTCCAAGAGTTATGAGCATGTTTAATAAAAGAGCTCGACCGGCCAAATTGATGCTCGGTGAAGTCTCGTCACTGTTTTGCATGCCGATGGCTGGACTATGTTAAAATACATAAGCATACAAAATTTGAACCATATTTACCACGGTGTTCAAGAGTTATGAGCATTTTCAGTAGTTGGCCGTAATTTTTCAACTTGTGCTCAGCAAAGCCTCGTCCATCAAATAAGGTTGTTATGCATGCGAGTCGTTAGACAATGTTGGCATGTATAAGTATGTAAAATTTTGTCAAAATATCCCATGCGGTTCAAGAGTTATAAGCCTTTTCGCTAACTGATAACGGTTCTCGCTAACTGATAACGGACAGACGGACGGACGGACTCACACAGTGATTATAGTGCAAACCTGCAGGTTGTGCAATAAAGCCCTGCTCGAATCATTTAGGCGAGAATTCCAGTTTTGTATAAAGGTATCATTTAAACGTCGTTTTACTAAGGACAAGAATATTTTAGGATTAGAAACAGACTGGTTTAACCATACTTCGTTAAAGCCTAGCTCACATAAAAGATTCCTAACCTGTGATACCCAATTAATTTTATTAGGATACAAAAATCTTATTATTGCACAACCCGCAGGTTTTCACTATAATCACTGTGTGAGTCCGTCCGTCCGTTATCAGTTAGCGAAAACCGTTATCAGTTAGCGAAAAGGCTTATAACTCTTGAACCGCACGGGATATTTTGACAAAATTTTGCATACTTATACATGGCAACATTGTCTAACGACTCGCATGCATAACAACCTTATTTGATGGACGAGGCTTTGCTGAGCACAAGTTGAAAATTTACGGCCAACCGAAAATGCTCATAACTCTTGAACACCGTGGTAAATATGGTTCAAATTTTGTATGCTTATGTATTTTAACATAGTCCAGCCACCGGCATGCAAAACAGTGACGAGGCTTCACCGAGCTTCAATTTGGCCGGTCAAGCTCTTTTATTGAAAATGCTCATAACACTTGGACCGCTTGGTATATTTGCTTAAAATTTTGTATACTTATGTAATCTAACATTGCCCAGCCACTGGTATGCAAAACAGTGACGAGGCTTCACCGAGCATCAATTTGGCCGGTCGAGCTCTTTTATTGAAAATGCTCATAACTCTTGGACCGCTTGGTAAATTTGCTTCAAATTTTGTATACTTATGTAATTTAACATTGCCCAGCCACTGGTATGCAAAACTTCTTATTGCACAACCCGCAGGTTTGCACTATAATCACTGTGTGAGTCCATCCGTTCGTCTGTCTGTTATCAGTTAGCAAAAACGCTTATAATTCTTGAACCGCATTCTATATTTTGATAAAAATTGGCAAACTTATACATGTCAACATTATCTAACGACTCGCATCCATAACCGTCTTTTTTGATGGACGAGACTTAACTGAGCACAAGTTGAAAATTTACGGTCAAGTAGTGAAAATGCTCACAACTCTTGAACCCCGTGATATATATGTATGCTAATGTATTTTAACATTGTCCAGCCACCGGCATGCAAAACGGTGTCGAAAGTCTAAACAGTATCGCACGACCCACAGGTGCGCACTTTAATCGCTGTGCAAGTCCATCAGTCTGTTTGTCCTTTCGCTGCAGTCAGTGAGTGAAATTGCTCATAACTCTTAACCACATGGTGTAGTTTGATAAAAAATATTCATTATTCTACAAGAAATGGCCAATTTCATTTCCATACATTCCTTCTGGCACCAGAAACTGATTATCCTACATTCACCACGGGTTGTGCACATTACCATCAGTTGATTCGATCTATGTTTGAAAACAGCAGGCCAAGCAAACAACGTGAACTGCGACACCTTGTAAAACAGTTACCATAATTGTCCTAAAAATGGAACAATTTGGTTTTCACAATGCAGTAATGCGAACAAAAAATTGAAATAGGTGGCAAACAGTGTAGACCCTGATCAGACTGCTCCTAAGAAGCAGTCTGATCTGGCTCTACACTGTTTGCTTATACCTATTTGTCCCAATACTTACAACTTTTAAGGCATCTTCCATGGTAAACGTCCTTTTAATTTCCAGAAACTCATCAGCAGAGGATGATATCGGAACTGTCTGCGAAAATTACCCATCAGGCTGATCAGCTAAACAAAATGGGGACTGCAAACGAGCTTCTGAACAACAAAGTCGCCAAACTAGAGTCATATCTGGGTGAAATGCAGGGAACGCATGAACAACAGGGTAAGTTTGAAATATTCTTTTATTCAGAATACTTTACTCACATTTTGACCCGTACCATACAGTTCATAAACGTTCATTGCCGATATACGATATAAGCAGTACAAATTTAAGCATACGTAGAAACGCTTAGAGAGAGAGAGAGAGAGAGAGAGAGAGAGAGAGAGAGGGGGGGGGGGGGGGGAGCATCGAACATGACTGTATTCTGGCAAGGCCCAGGTCAACTGAATTTGAACTGGAATAGAAACAGACCGCTAATCAAAAGAAATTACTAATTAACCCTTAAAACGCTAAAAATGTGACGACAGAATAAACGTCTGAAAATAAAATCAAAACATGTTTCGTCTAAGCTATATCATCTTATGATGATCCGCTTCATCAGGACCTATGCTGTTTGCTTTAACCACACGTAGTTTCAGTTTAAGCGCTGTAAATGCCCAGGGGGGCGCGAATTGAAAACATGCAAAGAAGCATATAAGAACCGCGATGAACACAGGAATTTGTGTAGAAGAAAAGTATACTTAAGGAAGAAAGAGCATGAGTAGAAATAATGGCGGGACATTAAAACCATTATACCAGCTAAATAAGCCTAAGAGCTATAAAACATTTAGATAAAAAACATTTTTTACCGTAACTTTGTTTTCCTAAAAATAAAATTTTGTATTTCTACACACTTTTTACACATTTTCCATTTCAACTCATTTCATATCTCTAGCACATGAATGCACGTTCATTTCTGTAAATCATATAACCTATAATAAAGGATATGTGAAACAAAGTGGTGGAAAAAATGCATTTATCCTGATGATAAGTATTTTCATTTTTTCCATTTTTTAAGGAAAAAAGAAAATTGAATTTCATGAAAAAATTCATAAAAAATCTATTTAATCGATGGGGCATGCTTATGCATATTATTTCAGTAAAACTTACATTGTATGTGACAGAATAAGATAAAAAATAATAATAAAAAAAAACTAAATAAATAAAAACGTTAAAAAAAATTTGAAAGAAAAGAAAAGAAAATTACTGATTCGTTTCCCGGCAAAACAATAACAAAATTAAAAAATATAAAAAATATCCCAAAATCTGAGAAACTGATAGAGGTAATGTTAATGTTAATTCCCTTGAAAGGCTGGTTGGTTGTTTTATTCTTATTATCAGTATAATTCTTATATAACGGGCGGTTTAAAAACTTCAGTCTATATAGAAGGATAAGAAAAAGGGAAAGATCGAGGACAGAGGCGACCCCGCCCCCCCCCCCCCACCCCTCCAAAAAAAAAAAAAAAAAAAAAAAACAGAACAAAAAAAAAACCAAACAATTATTTATTTCCCTGTTATTCCGGTTCTACCATAGAGTAATGCCTACAAAAATGCGAAGATGGAATGGCAACTGTGTAGACCATGATCATTCTGGTTCCTAAGAAGCAGTTTGATCTCGGTCCTGACTGTGTTTACAGACCTATGTTCCCGAAAACTTAGGATCTTTACGGTAGATATTGTTAGTGTATGCTATATACATGCACATCTCCCCAGTTGGCTAATTTCATCACGAACGATAACTCTGTTTTGCTTTAACAAATAAAAACAGAGTTATTCATGATCTTTCTACATTAAATTCAAGTTTGATATCCAACTCTCGGACGTATAATATTGGCGTTTGAGTATTACTAAACGAATTGTTTCAGGTAAGAAGGTTTGCATCAAACGTACAGGTTGATCACAGTCTGTGCTAGTTTGGTTTTGATAAAGAACCATCCGCACGAAAAAGAGTCTGATGGCATGTGAAAAAACAATCGATGATTCAAACTAAAGCTTCGCATAGATTGGAGACTTCACTCTTCGCGTCGACAATCTATGGTCCTTGGTTTTTTTTGAAACCAGGCCTGGAGGTTATAAAAATAAAGCACACTGACTGACATGCTCGGAAGCAGCCAATCAGTGTGCTTTATTTCGAGTTTGAGATTATACTCAAGTTTTATAACCTCGAACCCAGATCACACTCTGTGCGGCTGCGCAGCAGTTCACTGATCGCACTTGTTATGACCCAATGACACCGGCAAAACGTTGTTCAAACACACACTGTCATGGCGTTGATTGAACGTTGATTCAATGTTGATTCAACGTTGTGTGCCTGCTGGAGAGATTCTTTGCTCGTGTCATGGGCAGCATAGGAAGCCTATCAGCAATGACTCTGACTAGCTTACGCATCCATCTCATGCTATCTAAATTTAAAATGAAAACAAAAAACAAATCAAAGGCTCGACAGCAATTTTACGAGTTCTCGTATGTAGAGCAGTTGAAGGTGCGCCCGACTAATGATCGAAGCGCCCTGACTTCGAATACCATGCCTCTTGCGTTGTGCCCTTGAGCAAGTGATAGATCCACGGCTCAGCTTGTGTGTGTGTGTGTGTGTGTGTGTGTGTGTGTGTGTGTGTGTGTGTGTGTGTGTGTGTGTGTGTTTGTGTGTGTGTGTGTGTGTGTAAATAGTCTTGCCTAATCGCAATAAAAAGCTCTAAAGAGCTTATATGTTCGTTGGCAATAAAAAGGAGCAACTGTAAACATAATGAATAAAGAGTAAAGTAAAAACATATGAGTCGCGACACGAGAAAACCAACAATGTGGTTTGTGCGCCCTGCACAGACTCAGATCAGCCTTGGCATTTGCCCAGTCTGGTCAGACTCTTCGCTAAGTGCTTAAAGGGTAGCTAAGGGACTGAGCTACCTCCATGCGGACAGCAAAGACTCTGATCAGACTGGGCGGATGCCCAGGCTGATCTGAGTCTGCGCTGGGCGGACGACCACTTTGTTGGTTTTCTCGCGTCGCGGCTCATTATTATTTACTATTTTGTAGCGTCAAGACACAGGCGACAGATTCTGAACACAACGTATGAAGGACCCGTTGCTTTCATGGCGTCATTTGGTCCTCATTGCCAAAGCAACCTTGGTATTAATCAAAACGTCGTGTTTGGGACCGTACAGACAAATCTAGGCGGAGCCTATAATGCCCTCCATGGCGTGTTCGTGGCGCCTCGGGCTGGAGTCTACCTCTTTGCATCTTCATTAACGGCCGATGCGGCCACGACAGACGGTCTTAATGTTCATGCTGCAATGACGGTCAACGGGAACAAGGTGGCGAAAATTCTGGCAATTGCCGAGGCTAACAGACATAGGGACCAAGGTGCGAATACTGTTATTGTAGATCTGAAGCAAGGAGATCAGGTGTGGGTGAAAAATATTGACAATGCTAAGGCGACAATTTGTGGAATAAACGGGTTCTCAACCTTTGCAGGCTATATGCTTTACCCGTATTAAAATTATTAAAATTTTGTTTGACGGTATACAAGTCTTTGTTTTGGATGTTGGTTGGTTGCTTTTGGTTGCTTTTGGTTTAACGGCTTTTTGAGACAGTATTTCAGTCTATATTGAGTCGTCTCCCAGAGAGAGAGAGAGAGAGAGAGAGAGAGAAAGAAAAGAGATATGATATGGGAGAGAAAATAAGTCTAACAAACCCGACCCGCATCTACTGGAAGCACAGTAGGCCCCTGTCTTACTATTATCGAAATAAGCTGGACGCCCCCGACTGAAATCTACCCAGCACCATCGCCCGACCACAGCTAACCCCTCCCCACTTTGTTTTGGAAACAGTAAAGATACAAAACAGACTCTGCCTTTGAAAAAAAATATTTAAGGCAGGATTTCTCTGCCGGGGACCATGTTCCCGGCAATAGCATATCTTACCTGTACGGGTAAAGGTGTGAAAATTTATTTGACCAATGATTAAACCAGAATTACCAGTTATAATAATTTCATTTGCTGATTGGAGGTGTTGACACTATGTCATCAAGAGACAGAATGACATTTGGAAGTTAATTCTCCTTATAAAGTCCACTCCCAGTGGGCACATGACGTCGGAATGATGTCATCATGACGTTGAATCGACGTCATAATGTCGCATCGTCTTTCATACGTCATTTCGACGTCATATGCCTTCTAGGGAGCAGTCTGGTCGGGATGTCCTTCTCTTTTTCTTCTGTAGCAGATACCAACTAGCAATAACTTTTTACTGGTCCATATCCAGTGGTTTCAGAATCAAGGAATATACTATCCAGCTGGCCCATTACGTTTAAATGACGTCCGTTTTTATGTCATTTTGGCATGACGTCGAAATGACGTTGCACTGACGTCGATGCGACATCATGACGTAGCATCGAATTCCGTACGGCGTCATTTTGATGTCATGTGCCTGCTAGGTATAGAAGGTGGAGGATTACTACCGTAAAAAATAAAAAAAATGGGACAACCAAATAATTACCATATTTGACCTAAATATGGAACAGGTCGGCTTCACAATTCATGTATCCGAAAGATGCTGATGGAATAAAAAACAATGTAGACCCTGATCGGACTGCTCCTAAAGGTGGGTTTGCAATTTGAGTAAAGACCTGTCTGTCCCTATACTTAGAATTTTACGGTATAAAGAGAACAGAAAAATGTAAACAATAAAATACCTTTCTTTTTTTTATATGAAATTTAAAATTTTAAATTTATCAAGGTTTGCGGTTTCAGCTGAATTTAACCTATTTTAAAATGCCTCGTGTCTCATGAAAAGGACATAAAGGCAAACAGCGCAGACCCAGATCAAACCGCGGCGTTTGATATGGGTCTACACTATTTGCATAAGATAAAAAAGTATTTCTCCTTAAAATGAGACCAAAATGTTAAAAAAAGAAAAAATGAGACACCTTTGAATTTACAAATTGATGAATGGATTTTTACATTTGATAAGGATAGACTAGTCCACTGGAAATAAATCGGTTAAATTATGCAAGTATCGTGAAAATTCGGGTGTCTCATTGATCATGGCTAAATGTAACATGTAAAACCAAGAGTACAGTAAAGGGAAAGTCTTTCTAGGCACAAGTCGTAGGGCTGATGTACCTATTTTTCAATTTGGGGATACAATTTATAGACGGTTAACATACCCCAAAAACTGGAGCAGTTTCTGGGAGTAAAATCAGCCCAGCATGTCTTTCGATCGGACCAAGTCTGTAAACATGGAGACATGCAAACATAAAAAATTGAGCCGCGACACGACAAAACCAACAAAGTGGCATGTGCGCCCAGCAAAAAGACTCAATTCAGCCTGGGCATACGTCCAGTCTGATTAGAGTCTTCGCTTTGCGCTTAAAGGGTAATTAAGGGTGTAAGCTACCTCCATGCCGACAGCGAGGCGCTGATCACACCGGACGGATGCCCAGGCTGATCTGAGTCTTGGCTGGGTGCAAGTACCACTTTGTTGGATTTGTCGTGTCGCGGCTCAAATGTAAGTTACATGTCACTACGAGAGTTTATGCACATCTCTACGATCAGAATTTACTCCCGTTTTGGATGGCGAACAAATGTTGATAGGCTACACCTTTGCTCTGTGCCGTCCTCAAAAGGCATGTAATTTTCGGCCTTCAACTGTGGTCTTCATCGCACACTGGCCTGGCATCCATAACTGGCAACGGAAGCAACGTACATAGCAACGAAAACTTCTTACTACAAAACACGATCTTTTTCGCATACATGTACTATTTTACTTAATTTCATCTTCTTATTCATACGGACTTGACAGTTTGTTAGGTGTCCATGTCAAACCAGTTACATGTATTCGAATGAATTCCGCCCGGTATAAAAGCAGTACAAAAATTGAGTTTCTTCATCAATTCGTTGCCATGGTCGTTGTAGCCAGATCTTTTTTTTAAGAATTTCATAAACATGCATAACAATTCATCAATTCAGGCAGTAAAACTTTTGATTCCTATTTCAAGAGCCGTCGAATGGTCCGTGAGACTATACTTCTGAAACTTATCCACCCTGATGAGACAAAATAACAATGTTGTCTTTGTTGCCTGTTGTGAATGCCAGACCAGTTTGGTCGTCTGCTTATTATTTTCTTCTGCAACAACTATTGCTGTTCCATTTGCTAATTAATTTGACTTGATCACAAAAAAGATATATTTTAAATCAAAATGGAATAACTAAAGCGGCAAGTTATTTATTTAATTGTCACACTGTATTAAAGTTCAAGGCAAATCGTTATAAAAGTTGTCGTTACATCCTAAATATATTAAATATTAAATTCAAAATTATTTTCCTACATGATTCTAAATCACGGGGGTCACTTCCATTATAAAGCAGGGCATATATGTGCCGCTGGATTAGCCCTACTTTTTTGATCTGCAAGATACATCAATAGGTATGATTTTACAGACTAATATACACGAATAGGTCTTATTTCTCCAAGCTCTGTGTATAAAGCCAGCAGGTAGCTAATAAACAGGGGCTAGCAAGTTGCATTTTGGCCTATAGGGACATGCTTCTACCAGAAGAGGCTATTTTCTGCTATATCATTGGCGATTAGTATCTGTGAATTTCCAATGCTGAAACCATTATTTATGTCAAGAATGCTAAACAGGCACCTTAATGGGTTTATACTGCCCCTAAACTAAACAATTAAGACCCTGTCCTGAGAAAAGGCAGTCAGGTATTTCATTTTATGGAAGATAAAACTCGATCAGTCTCGCTGTATATCTAACTCTATATGTCAACCTTGGGTGATGCATTAGGGTTACAGGGTTGGGCTTACATGTATATACTGTGGAATAAGATCAGCAAACTTCAAATGCCATTCACACACTTCTTCAAGTCTACAACTTTCCCCTTTGTATGCATGCAAATTCTTTATCGGAAGGCCAATTTTTTGCATGAGGCAATTTGACCGTTGGTTCCTTCCCAGGTCTGTTTATCTTATTACAGAGGTATCGCAGTTTTCTTAACAGAAAATCTTAACCAATCAGAACCCTTGCTCTGGTAGAAAGTATCTCTTATTAGTTTGCTAGCCCCCGTTCATTAGCTTCCTGAAGCCAGCTTCAAGTATCTGATTTTTGTCAAATGTTCTCAACATACTAATTTCTTGAATTTTCTTCAAGGCTTAATGGCAAATTCATGAGCTAATCTAAGCACTTTTTCTGCAGTATACATGAATAGGGTCCAAATTTGATACGAAATTCATGAATGGGTATATATTTTGGCATTTTTTTATACGTGAATAGGGTGGGTTATCAGAGTTCCAGCGGCACATCTGTACCCCTTTAAAGGCCAAGTGACCCCCCCCCCCCCGTGTTCTAAATACGGCTGGAGTAGACAAGGCCAGGGCCCAGTTGTTCAAAACTAACCACGTCGTTAGTTAACGTTTCGTTAATATTTCAATGGTTAATATTTCAAATACGCCAATATTTTTGTTGAAAAAAATTGTGAGAAGCTTTTGCACTGCAAACGCTTTTCACATATTTTCAGTGAAAAAGCTTCTCACATTTTTTCAACAAAACTATCACTTTATTTGGCTATAAAGTCGTAAAACTCTTAATGAGTTGACCTCTTTACGAGCTCGTTAGGCTAATGATGCTTTGAACAACTGGGCCCTTGTAAATACATGTATATGGTTATTTCCGCAGGCAAATTATGGGTAATTTCCGGCAATGAAAATTGTTGTTCCCTGCCAAGTGGACATACAACATCGAAACAACATAGAGTCTGTGTTGATTCAACGTCATCAACGCTGATTCAATGTTTATTAAACGTTGTGTGCCTTCTGGGTGTGGTTATATATGGACAATTCCGAATGTCGGCACAAACCTGCCTGTGAATGTGAATCCCATTAATTCAGCAAGCGCCTTCATTTTGTGCCTGCATTTCAAGTTCGGTTTCATACATGGCGTGTGCAAATAGCAAAGCCGCCAATGCGCAGGCTGGCCTGAGCATATTCTCTTCGCACATGCGTTAAGAACCCTTTTTGAATGTCGAAATTTATTTGACTATTTTCGCATGGAAAGGGACCCTACATGAATCGTCAAGTCGGTCTGTACATCTGCCCAAATTGAGCTAAGTCTTCACTGTTTCTTTTCTAAATTTCCAAGGATTCATAAATTGCATATTCGAACAGGAAAAACTCCGGCAAGACTGCGAGGATGCGCAGCCTGATCTGAGTCTCCTCCGCTTGTACCATTTCACGCGACTTTTAAGATGTTTGTTCATTACCGTATTTCAGTGGTTAAAAAACAACAACAAAAATAAACGCTTTTTTCCCTTCCAAAACAATCTCAGAAATCTAGAACCGTCTTATAAGACGGATCTATATTTTTGGGATTGTTTTACAAGGGAAACCCCCCTTCTTAAAGCAGAATTTAATAAGACTGATGTAGGCATTTGAGGCATTCCAGAAATGGAAAAACACTGTTCTATAGCCGAATAAATACGTTAGCTACCAGTTTGAAAACACAATTCTACACCGCCATTTAAGACGACAGACCATTTCTTATTATAGAGTTGTTTAAATACAGTCATCATATTTATTATAAAGAAAATTAATTATCTGGGCATTTGAGGGCAAACGTTTCAAAATTACGGAAGATAGGGAGTCTGATGTTCGCATAACCAGCCTATCAGAATTTAGGTCAACATTAAAGAAATTTATGCGGAGGGAGCATCTACAACGCCTACAGACAGAAAAGTAAATAATGCGGCTAAGTGTAAACAGGTACTCGTCAGGGGACCCGGTAGCTCAGTATGTTAAGCACTGGCCTGCTGATCTAACGGTCTCGGTTTCGAGCCTCCTGAAGGCGGGAATCTTTTCAATCATAAACGTGGTTTCATCACACGCAGCCTTTTATTATTACCCACCCATCGCCCTGATATGACGGAAATACTTTAAAAAAGGTCGTAAAATTGCAAGTCATCCATCCATCCATCCATGTGCTCGCCATTTGTATCATGCTTTTTGGAAGGTGTGGGTCGGTCTTTATTTATGCTACCCAGAGAGTTGAGTAAGAACATCAAGCATAAAAGAAGTATTTGTGCAGTTACTAACTGGCTACGTTGAAACGTGTGTAATGCGGCTAATTGCATCACGCGTTAGTGACGGTGTGAGACTTGGTTTATTTATGCTGTCAAAAAAAGTGGGCAAAGTAAGAAGAAGGGATACTGAAAGCATTCTTTCAGTAAGTAAGACTGTAATCAAAAGTAAATTCAAAGATAAATTCCTGATCATTGCTTTTCATCTACTTCAAAAACACCCAATCGTTGGTTTATACCCAGTTTCGTCTTTGCATTTTCCCATGATAGTAATTTCGTTTTTTCACTACATTTTTGTAGTTTTTGGCATTTAGTCCTTTCCAAAATGAAGATTCGATTTTTTTCGAGCATTTCAGATGAATTATCATAATACAGTGCAAGTCTCAAAAATACAATTAAATCAACAAAATACATGTACAAAACCAAAAAATATATATAAAAAATACAGGCCCGACACTATTTTTTTCGGGAGAAAAAATAAATTAATAAAAAAAAGTTTTCCTACCTACCGACTACATTTTTTTCCAGCATGTTAGTGGAAACATAGCTTTTTTTTTTAAACCTGATGACATGCCCGTTGGTACGCTTTTTTGTGTCATATAGCTCACAAAAAGAAGGGGGAGGGGGCGGGGGAGGGCTGTCGGTCTTTTTGTTTTAAATGACAAGTTTCTTAAAAAGTTCACTTGGTGTTTCTGGCTCCTCATTTAGCAATGAAGTATTAACAAAAGCGAGACATTGCTGGGATCCTTAACCTTACATTGTATTTTTACCATATATTTTACACCAGTACTGTCTATTTGACCATGCATTTGAGCTTATGATATCGAATGTAGCTCAGATGAAATGACCCAAATACTTTTTCAAGTTATTTATTAGAAACTCAGGGTTGAATTAAAATTGTTTAATGCCAGCCAATCACGGTCAAGAAATGAAAAGCTTATATAGAGACAACTAATGATATAGTGTTTATTGATATTTTACCATTGATAGAGCAATGGCGCCTTTAATTTTAACACCATATTAAAGTTGGTGGCATTATAAAAGTTAGGAATATAAGCTATACAAAAATTGTCTTCTCCAGAGAAAACTTTTTTCCCTATGATTATACTGAATGTCGAAACCTCTCTGCACTGTAAACAATTTCCGTAGAATTTACGGTAGAATACTTAGAAACCAGCTGCCAGTCCATTTCTCGTTATTTTTACGGGCGCCCGTAAACATCGGCAGGAATCAACAAGCAGAGTAGCGCAGAATTAGACAGATATTGTTTTGGTTCTATAGCCCTTCAATAATATAAAGGTATTCTTGAGTGCGGTCAGTTAATATAACTCTACCATATAGTGATTTCAGAAAATGATCTACAGGCAGATGTCCGTAAAAATAACAGGAAATGGACTGGCAGCTGGTTGCCAGGTATTTTACCGTAAAATCTACGGATTTTTTTTACAGCGTACGGGTCTCATTAGTCTAGCAAGCGCTTTCATTTTGTGCCTGTAGGTTTCTAAAGATTCATACATGGTGTCTGTGAATAGGAAAAGCTCTGCCCAGACAAGGCTGATGCGCAGGCTGGTTTCGAATATACGTTATGACCCCTTTTTGAGTTTTGCAGTTTTTTGGTCACTGTCGTATGATAAGGGATATCAAGCCTTGTGTGTACAGTGAATACTCAGATCGATCTAAACATCTAAGTCTTTACTTTTCTTTATTTTAGATTTCCCAGAAGTAATGGATTATATATGTGAACAGGAAAACTCTGACAAGACCGCGAAGATGCACAGGCTGATCTCAGTCTCTTTGTACCATTTCACGTGGCATTGATATATTTATGAATCAGGTATACCCAATTTGAAAAGAAAATAAAATTCCAGAAATCTACACCCGCATAAATCACTTTATACAACATTCCTAATTATAGAATCGTTTGAATTCAGTCGTCATATTTATTATAAAGAAAATTAATTATCGAGACTGTTGAGGGCAAAAGTTTCCAAATTACAGAAGTTAAGGATTCTGACGTTTGCATAGCAACAACCTATCAGGATTCGGGTTGACATTAAGGGAAATGGGGACTCCTGACCAAAAAAAAAAGACCAAAATATTTCTGTCCATAGATTTTGTTGAACTTTGTCATATAAAATATATAGGTATAATGGTACATTAGAAATCTAGAAAGAAACTTGGAGGTACATGGATTAGTTTTTGAGTCAGGGGGCCATGATATGAGCATATGCTGGCGCTTATGACCAGTAGAGAAATGTAATTAATCCTATGCAGCCCGGTAGCTGAGTAGATAAGCGCTGGTCTGCTAATCTAGCCGCGTTTCGGGTTCGAGACCTGCTGGTGGCGGAAATCTTTACAACCGTAAACAGGGCTACATTGCACATAGTCTTTCATTATCACCTTATCATCGTCCTGATATGACTGAAATACTGTTTTAAATGAGGTAAAATCGCAAGTCATCCATCCATCAAATGCAGAGAATTTCATTCATGGCTTATTTCATTTGTATCCTCTTTGCGTCTTCATTAACGGCCGATGCGGCCACGACAGACGGTCTTAATGTTCATGCTGCAATTGCGGTCAACGGGAACAAGGTGGCGAAAATTCTGGCAATTGCCGAGGCTAACAGACATAGGGACCAAGGTGCGAATACTGTTATTGTAGATCTGAAGCAAGGAGATCAGGTCTGGGTGAAAAATATTGACAATGCTAAGGCGACAATTTGTGGAATAAACGGGTTCTCAACCTTTACAGGCTATATGCTTTACCCGTATTAAAATTTTGATTGACGGTATACAAGGCTTTGTTTTGGATGTTGGTTGGTTGCTTGTGGTTGCTTTTGGTTTAACGGCTTTTTGAGACAGTATTCCAGTTTATATTGAGCCGTCTCAGAGAGAGAGAGAGAGAGAGAGAGAGAGAGAGAGAGAGAGATATGATAGGGAAGAGAAAATAAGTCTAACAAACCCGACCCGCATCTACTGGGAGCACAGTGGGCCCCTGTCTTACTATTATCAAAATAAGTGTGACGACCCGGACTGAAACCTACCCAGCACCATCGCCCGACCACAGCAAACCCCTCCCAACTTTGTTTTGGAAACAGTAAATATACAAAACAGACTCTGCCTTTGAAAAAAAAAAAATATATTAAAGGCAGGATTTCTCTGCCGGGGGTCATGTTCCCAGCAATAGCATATCTTACCTGTACAGGTAAAGGTGTGAAAATTTATTTGACCAATGATTGGACCAGAATAGCCAGTTATAATAATTTGAGCCGCGACACGAGAAAACCAACAATGTGGTTGTGCGCCCAGCACGGACTCCGATCAGCCTGAGCATCCGCCCAGTCTGATCAGAGTCTTCGCTGTCCGCATACAGGTTGCTTAGACCTTTAGCTACCCTCTAAGCGCAAAGCGATGACTCTTGCCAAGCTTGGCGGATGCCTAGGGTTATCTGAGTCTGCGCCGGGCGCACAACCACATTGTTGGTTTTCTCGTGTCGCGGCTCATTTCATTTGCTGATTGGAGGTGCTGACACTATGTCATCAAGAGACAGAATGACATTTGGAAGTTAATCCTCCTTATAAAGTCCACTCCTGCGTACAGTCATCCAGCGGGCACATGACGTCGGAAAATCGTTTATAAAAGTTGTCGTTACATCCTAAATATATTAAATATTAAATCAAAATTATTTTCAAACATGATTCTAAATACGGCTGGAGAAGACAAGGCCAGGGCCCAGTTGTTCAAAACTAACCACGTCGTTAGTTAACGTTTCGTTAATATTTTAAACGTTAATATTTCAAAAACGCCAATATTTTTTGTTGAAAAAATGTGAGAAGCTTTTGCACTGCAAACGCTTTTTACATATTTTCAGTGCTAAAGCTTCTCACATTTTTTTTCAACAAAAATATCACTTTATTTTGCTATAAAGTCATAAAACTCTTAACGAGTTGACCTCTTAACGAGCTCGTTAGGCGAATGGTGCTTTGAACAACTGGGCCCTGGTAAATACATGTATATGGTTATTTCCGCAGGCAAATGATGGGTAATTTCCGGCAATGAAAACTGTTGTTCCCTGCCAAGTGGACATACAACATCGAATCAACATTGAGTCTGTGTTGATTCAACGTCATCAACGCTGATTCAATGTTGATTCAACGTTGTGTGTCAGCTGAGTTTGGTTATATATGGACAACAATTATGAATGTCGACACAAACCTGTCTGTGAATCCCATTAATTCAGCAAGCGCTTTCGTTTTGTGCCTGCATTTCAAGGTCGGTTTCATACATGGCGTGTGCAAATAGCAAAGGGTCTGATCAGAAACCGCCGATGCGCAGGCTGGCCTGAGCATATTCTCTTCGCACATGCGTTAAGAACCCTTTTGGAATGTCGAGATTTATTTGACTATTGTCGCATGGAAAGGGACCTTAAGTGAATGTTCAAGTCGGTCTGAACATCTGCGCAATTTGAGCTAAGTTTTCACTGTTTCTTTTTTAAATTACCAAGGATTCATAGAGTGCATGTGCGAACAGGTAAACCTCGGTTGAGACTGCGAGGATGCGTAGCCTGATATGAGTCTTCTCTGCTTGTACCATTTTACGCGACATTCAAGATGTTTGTGCGTTACCGTTTTTATCGTGTTAAAAAACGCTTTTTACCTTCCAAAACAAATCCAAAAATCTAGATCCGTCTTATAAGACGGATCCAGATTTTTTGGGATTGTTTTACAGGGGAAACCCCTCATCTCAAAGCAGAATTTTATAAGACTGGTGTATGTATTTTAGGCATTCCAGAGATGGAAAACACTTTTTATAGCCGAACAAATTCGTTAGCTTCCCTGTTTGAAAACAAAATTCTAAACCTGCATTGAAGATGACATGCCATTTCTTATTATAGAATCGTTTGAATGCATTTGTCATGTTTGTTGTAAAGAAAATTAATTACCAGCCTGAGGGCAGTTGAGGGCAAGCGTTTCAAAATTACGGAAGATGGGCATTCTGACGTTCGCATAAGTAGCCTATCAGAATTTAGGTCAACATTAAAGAAATTTGTGTGGACGGAGGAGCATCTACAACACCTACAGACTGGCTACGTTGAAAAATAAATAATGCGGCTTAGTGTAAACGTGTACTCGTCATCATGAGTTTCGGGAAGGTGTGAGGCGGTCTTGACAGGGTCGAGTCGGGTAACTTCGGACAGCGGGTAAATTCGGACATACCATTGGAAAAAGTAAAATTCCAGATGAGACGGCTCATAATTAGCCGTCTCATCAGGATTTTCACTGTTGCCCAGTTAATTTTGTTTCAATTCCAAACAACTGGCATATAAAGGAAACAATGTCATTGTCCGAATTTACCCTTAGTCCGAATTTACCCGACTTTACCCTATATGCTGTCCAGAGAGTTTTGACAAAGTAAGAACATCAGAGCATAACAGAAATATCTGTGCAGTTTAGTATAAGTTGATGTTTTACCATTGATAGAGCAATGGCGCCTTTAATTTTTACACCATATTAAAGTTGGTGGCATAATAAAAGTAAGGAATATAAGCTATACAAAAATTGTCTTCGCCAGAGAAAACTTTTTTTCCCTATGGTTATACTGAATGTCGAAATTTCTCTGCAGGTCTCATTAGTCTAGCAAGCGCTTTCATTCTGTGCCTGTAGATTTCTAAAGATTCATACATGGTGTCTGTGAATAGGAACGCTCTGCCCAGACAAGGCGGATGCCCAGGCTGGTTTTGAATAGCTGGTTTTGAATATACGTTATGACCCCATTTTGAGTGTCGCAATTTATTTGGTAACTGTCGCATGATAAGGGACCTTAAGCTTTGTGTGTACAGTGAATACTCAGATCGATCTAAACGTCCAAGTCTTAACTTTTCTTTATTTTAGATTTCCCAGAATTAATGGATTATATATGTGAACAGGAAAACTCTGACAAGACCGCAAAGATGCGCAGGCTGATCTCAGTCTTTTTGTACCATTTCACGTGACATTAATATATTTATGAATCAGGTATACTCAGTTTGAAAAGAAAAAGAAAATTCCAGAAATCTACACCTGCATAAATCACTTAATGCAACATACCATTCCTAATTATAGAATCGTTTGAATACAGTCGTCATATTTATTATAAAGAAAATTAATTATCGAGACTGTTGAGGGCAAAAGTTTCCAAATTACAGAAGTTTAGGATTCTGACGTTTGCATAACAACACCCTATCAGAATTCGGGTTAACATTAAGGGAAATGGGTACACCTGACCATAAAAGACCAAAATATTTCTAACATTAGATTTTTTTTTTGAAATGTCATATAAGATATGTATATGGAAGTCCTGGAGGGACTTCTGACTTCATCACTTCACACTTCAGACTTCATCACTTCAGAGTTCATACTCAATCACTTCATACTTCAGAGTTCAGACTTCAGAGTTCAGACTTCAGAGTTCAGACTTCAGACTTCAGAGTTCAGACTTCATACTTCAGAGTTCACACATCAGAGTTCAGACTTCAAACTTCAGAGTTCAGACTTCAAACTTCAGAGTTCAGACTTCAGAGTTCACACTTCAGAGTTCAGACTTCAGAGTTCAGACTTCAGAGTTCAGAGTTCAGACTTCAGACTTCAGAGTTCAGACTTCAAACTTCAGACTTCAGAGTTCAGACTTCATACTTCAGAGTTCAGACTTCAGAGTTCAGACTTCAAACTTCAGAGTTCAGACTTCAGAGTTCAGACTTCAGAGTTCACACTTCAGAGTTCAGACTTGAAACTTCAGACTTCAGACTTCAGAGTTCATACTTCAGAGTTCAGACTTCAGACTTCGGACTTCACACTTCGCACTTATTCTTTTAGGATGTTCGAATAGTGCGGGACTCTCCATTTTGGCGACAGTATGCTTTTACGTTGTTTTGTCAGAAGTCTGAAGTGTGAAGTCTGAAGTATGAACTCTGAAGTACGAGGGATGATAAAAAATACATGGACTTTTGCTGTAAATTTTTTATCATTAATAGTAAACCCATTAAATTTGCAGTAAATACAAATTCGCCTTTCATCTATCCAGTGATGTATTTATTTTACCGGTCAATATTCGGAAAATAGTCTTTATTGGTAGTCATAGTAACCTTACGACGTTACTGCGGAGCACGGTAAAACTTTGCCTTGGAGTAGAGTAAACTGCTTGATATTTTGTATGTTATTTGTTTGTGGTTTCCGCCTTTCACTGTCAAGGAATTATTGCCGTCAAAAGGTAGTATGCTTTCATAAGCAGCCTACAACATGCTATGTGGGCCATACATGAGTGACGAAATGACGCTAAACATTATACCGCGTATTTATGCAAATCCAATTTTTGTATATAATTGTAAAAAAATGGGGAAAATTGAAGAACATTCAGTTCAAATTTAATGTTATTTGATCTTTTTATGCTAGTTTTATGTGATGTTGGCACTGATTAAAGGGTTGAAGACCAGCATTTAGACATACACCGCAAATATACTGTACGTTGACAAAAGTTTGGCTTGGATTTATGAACGTCTCAAGGTCTTCTGGTTTAGCAAAGACCATTCTACAGGGCACAGTGAAGGGAAAAAGAAGAAGAGGTAGACAGAAGAAGAGGTGGGAAGACAATATTAAAGAGTGGACAGGGATGGATTTGCCAGCTCAGCTAGGGCAGCTGAAAACAGGACAAGGTGGAAAGGGATTGGTTCGAAGTCATCTGTGGCGGCCGAACGACCGTTATGGGATAGAATAGAAGAGAATAGAAAAACCTGTAAAAATATTCTAAATCTGAAAAGGTCGAAGTAATCTGTGGTGCCCCAACGACCTAGTAAGGTTATGGGATATAATAGAATAGAATAGAAATATGAGGAGAGTACGATATGAAATTCTTCAAAACAATGGTATTGCATGCTGCTGTGTCTAGAATTGGTCATAATTATGAAAAATCAGCTAAGAGGCTGTTAGTTTATGAAAACAGAGAAACAGAGAAACAAAAGAACCACTGAAATGTTTAAAAAAGACAAAACGTCAACGGCATTAATGTGGTGCTCCGCTGTACTGTAGCAGTACCTACCTTATATAAAATAAAAGAAAATACTTACTGTTCACTGAAATTTCATCAAAATTTCACATAACGCAGATATAAAAAAAAATGAAATTTTCGCGGTATAAGAAAAATACTATAACTGCATTATGCTCGTCGCGACAGCAAAGTCCACGTATCATATGAAGTATGAAATTTGAAGTCTGAACTCTGAAGTGTGAACTTTGAAGTCTGAACTCTGAAGTCTGAAGTCTGAACTCTGAACTCTGAAGTTTGAAGTCTGAACTCTGAAGTATGAAGTCTGAACTCTGAAGTATGAAGTCTGAACTCTGAAGTTTGAAGTCTGAACTCTGAACTCTGAAGTCTGACGTGTGGACTTTGAAGTCTGAAGTCTGAAGTCTGAACTCTGAAGTCTGAAGTTTGAAGTCTGAACTCTGAAGTATGAAGTCTGAACTCTGAAGTATGAAGTCTGAACTCTGAAGTCTGAAGTTTGAAGTCTGAACTCTGAAGTATGAAGTCTGAACTCTAAAGTATGAAGTCTGAACTCTGAAGTTTGAAGTCTGAAGTCTGAACTTTGAAGTCTGAACTCTGAAGTGTGAACTCTGAAGTTTGAAGTCTGAACTCTGAAGTATGAAGTCTGAACTCTGAAGTCTGAACTCTGAAGTATGAAGTCTGAACTCTGAAGTTTGAAGTCTGAACTCTGAAGTTATGAAGTATGAGCTCTGAAGTGATGAAGTCTGAAGTCTGAAGTCATGAAGTCGGATTTGGTTGGTTGATTTGATGCTTAACGTCCACGGTAAACAACTAAGGTCATGTCGGGACGGTCAGTTTACCTAACCACACTATTCCTGGGCAGGCTTAGACCTCCTAAGCGGTTAACCAGTACTAAGTGCACATACTTTCGCCAGTAACTGACAACTGCCCTTCTTGAATCAGCGGAAGGAGAAACGAAAGTATGTGGCCAGACCGGGATTCGAACCCAGGACCTCTGACTTACGAGTCAGGTGCCCTACCGATTGCGCTACCCGGCCCGGCCATGAAGTTGGAAGTGTGAAGTATGAAGTGATGAAGTCTGAAGTGATGAAGTCTGAAGTGTGAAGTGATGAAGTCAGAAGTCCCTCCAGGGCTTCCATATATGTAGGTATAATGGTACATAAGAAATATAGAAAGAAAATTTGAGGTAAACGTACACGGATTAGTTTTTGAGTCGGGGGAGGCGGGGGGGGGATGATATGAGCATATGCTGGCACTTATGACTAATAAAAAATGTAATTAATCCTATGCAGCCTCGGTAGCTGAGTAGATAAACGCTGGTCTGCTGATCTAGCCGCGTCCAGGGTTCGAGACCTGCTGGTGGCGAAAATCTTTACAAATGTAAACAGGGTTACATTGCACATAGTCTTTCATTATCACTTCACCATCGTCCTGATATGACTGAAATACTGTTTTAAATGAGGTAAAATCGCAAGTCATCCATCCATCAAATGCAGTGAATTTCATTCATGGGTTCCCAGCAGGCACATGACGTCGAAATGACGTCGTACTGACGCCGATGTGACGTAATCACGTCGTATCGACGTCAGTAGGTCGACGTCGCAATGACGTCGTTCTGACGTCGATGCGACGTAATCACGTCGTATTGACGTCAGTAAACGTCATTACGACGTTATATGCCTGCTGGGTTATTTCATTCGTATCCATATTTGCCACACATACAATGTATAAAACTTGCAGTGATATATGGACCTGCTGACTGAGAAAGCCCTCACCACAATCTGCAACAATTACTTCTTGGCTTTATACTGAATATGACTTGTCATATGCATTTCACAAGTGACACTTTTATATGATTATCAACATTTGAAAAACATTCAGAGGAGAAAACAGGCACAGGACTGAAATAGTTTAAAACAGCACATTATTTATTTATCTATTTATTTCTCTGAGTTTTGTTTCCTTTGTCTTAACTTCCAAATAAAAGTTACATGTATCAGCTGTCAGACTATGTTTACAAATTGCGCTTTAAAGATCAAAATGTCAATATTCAATTAGTCTAAGAGTAAAATTTGTCAGTAAAATGTTTTGCATTCAATGTTCGGACCAAAAAATCGGGCATCGAGTGTTATTTGAGCTAAAGTTGTTTTCTGTTTTTGTGTGTTCAATGTTCAGAATGTAATCAGTATTCTATGAGGTCATTCATATGGCAGAAAGTCTAAGGGATACTCGTTTATGAAGACCATGTGTAAAGAGCATTGTAGCCAAAATTGCAAGGTGATAAATTGCTGGTCCGCGATGGATAGCTAATGTACTTAAGCCGATTAAAGGCAGAAGTTGCATCGTTTGAAAGAATCATATACGGGTGCATAGGAATACTCTTTCTTTTGCTTTTTATATATAACACTAATATTCACACCGGTGTCGCCTACACCTTCGCGATCAAAATCTTACCATGTGTTAACCATTAAATCGCCAAAACAGCAGACGACCAAATTTACGTCTGCAAAAATTAACAAAAAATGTTTCGTCCATGCTATAGCATATTGAGAATTCAAAGGTTAGAGATCAAACAGTGTAGGCCCAGATGAAGCAGCTCATTATGAGCTACCTCATCTGGATCTACGTTGTTTGCATATTCAGCTTTTTTGTAGGTTTTTTTTTTGCGCTTTATGGAATAATTAGTTCTTAAAGATATACTCCCTTTGTAATAATAACAAAACTGATTTGATGAAATACTTCATGCAATACCTCCGCCATGGTCTAACTATACATTTGAATTAGGGTTTAGATAATAATATTTGATAAAAGTGACTTTAAACAAAAAATAAGATGATTTTTTATACAATCGCGGAACGCGGTTGAAATCGCATTATTGGACAAAAATAATTTATTCATACGTCACAATCACGTGCACGAAAAAGAAAAATACCTCTACCTGATCACATGACACACGTGGTCAAAATCGATATTCTTACAGGCCGTGAGGAAATAGGTAATTTGCATTTTAATTTGAAGATTATTTTTCATTCCACATTTATCGAATAAATATGCATTTTCTCAAAACTTTTACGGTTAATTATGAGACTATTACATATTGTCTAACGAAATTTTGTTAAAATATTTGTTTCTGAAAACATGAAAAAAAAACGTGGGAGACAATCTATAAGTGTATGTTATATCTGATCTGTTGATGGAACACTTCCATATAAACTTTGACAACAAGACTTTTTGAATGACCCCCGTGATTTGCTGCGAAACGGGCCATTTCTTCGAGAATCATGTTTCTATTCACCTCACTTATCTTTCCACTTATGCAGTAATTTCCAGAGCGGAAAGATCACTACTAATTTAGCAATTTAAAAATAATTCAAGATGTCTGCCTTTTGGAGTTTGTTGTTGTTTCTTATGGTCGTGAGGTCATCTTTGGGAGAAAAACAGGAGGAAAATAACGAGATTCATCGAGCGATAGAAAAAATAGATCAAAAGATAGATAGTTCTTTTAATGAACTGAAGCAAATGATTATTGACAGCGGTCTTTATGCTGCAAGCCGTGATGCTGTAGCCACTCTAACAAGAAGAGAACAAAGGGATACCGCAAGATCAAGACCTCGCAGGGAAAAGGCAGACTTACATCTTGGAAATGTTTTTGTAGCACTTTATGACACAGCGATTCAAACTTCGTCTGATGTAAAGATACTTCTAGAAAACCAAGCGTTTTGTGAGAGACCAAAATCGTGCTTGGAGCATCTGAGGAGCGGACACACGGAATCCGGGGTGTACAAAATCTACACTGCAAAATATTCAGAGCCGATCGAGGTAAATACATATAACCACAAGGTTTTCTTCGCAAACAGATGGTTCAGGCCACACTGTTACAGCCAGAATAATGCACATACAACACATGATCTCTCAGCAGATCATAGGCCTGGTCACCATGGACTTGGACATATACTTACTTGAGATTTTGTATGTGCGATTCGGTCATGTTTCAAATATTTTCAAAGGGTTGTTTTTATTTGAATGAAAGCGGGCAGCTTACTTTCCCAAATTTTCTGTACGTGAATGGATACGCTTTGAAAGGAAATAAACCTTTTTCATTTTGATCTTTGTTTCCTTTCTCATAGGAGTCGATTCTTAAAGGAAAGAATTTGCTCCTATAGGAGCAAATTCTTTTCTTTAAGATTAGATCCTAGTTTGTTTAAGCTTTGTCGTCGTGGAAAGCAAGCCGGATTTACTGAAGTTGTTTCCCTCTTTGTATAAAATGGCGATATAATATGGAGGTGTATCCATTCGCCTTAACGTAAGTAATGAGGGACATGGCGCGTCTCGTGTTGCTTTCTAGCTTAGCCATGTTAGCTGATGAATATACAAAACAAAAAACAACAACAAAAAAACGTAGTGATATAGCTTTTCGCTTTTTTCTCCAAATGACTTCATGGTACAACGACGTTCTTTTACAACTGTATATGAGTTTTTTAATGGAATCATACTATGAAAATGCAAAAATGGCTACAGTACATGTATTTTTTTTTTCATTGCAATAACATTTTCCAGGCTTCTCTGAAGAAATTTTGAACACTTAGCGTAATCGCTTTATGTTCAAAAGTTTCCTCGTGACCTGGCAAATGTTAATGCATGAAAAACATGTATGATCCCTTTCAAATCCACTGATTTAGTTCCGTAAGCCATTCGACACGGCTGTATCAGTACGTTTTTTTGTTGTATATTTCAACTAAGGCAGAAAGCAACACGGGTTCTGATAATGAATATTTTCGTCCTTTTGAATTGCCAGGGCATTAAACTCGAAAAAGAAGAAGAAAACAAAAAAAAAACTCTTTTTGAACTTCAGCCGCCTGACTAGTTAACCACTACTACTACGTACATGTGCACCTTCAATTTGTAGTAGTTTTAAAAACCTTTTAGAACAACTAGCGTCATTCACCGATGAACGACATTTGATCATGTGACATTTTCGTCAAGCGACGTCTACGGTAAACGAACGTCTTGGTTGGTCCGTGTAACGTTCAGTTGATTCCACGTCATGGCGACTGCTGTTTAGGTGGAATACGACAAAACCAAAATTTTTCGTTTTCTTGTCAAATCATATATCATCAAAAACTTCAGTCATTTGTGACTAACTAAATGACTCTTTTGAATATGAACCAAACAATTCCTATTTCAATGACGTTGTGAAAATGGGATGGTTTGACGTTTTTATGGCTCTCAAATATGCGCATTAATCGTCATTGCAAAGCAGTCCGTTGAGGTATTCTATACCATCGTAGGTGCCATCAAGAGATCCACACAACTGTGCTACACTTTCTGCCCAAATCTCTACGCATTACGAGTGCTTTGAAGCAAACATTAATTTTCATTAGCTGTTGAAATTAGCATTTTTTTTTTTTCAGTTAAAGATTAAGATAAAGAAAAAACTTCTCCGAAAAATATATCTCAAATTTTGATATGTTTTAATGAAATGTGAAGTTGAAATATAGATGAAATTATATTAAGATTTTACCGTGTAAATATTTCTCAAAGTATATTTTTTAAACTATACCCCATGTCGATTTTTTTACCGTCAACCTAAATTGGACGTTAAGAGCGGCCACTGACATATCTTTTAATTCCGATGAAACAATGTCGAGTTATTTTAGAGAATTTATGAAAATGAAAACAGAAACAATCGTAGAAATAGCTTATTCGGTTTTCTAGACAGAATAGTTCAACCAGCTATGGGGTTCATTTTCCCGGTTTTGCCTTTGCGGAAGTATATGACGTCGCGACATACAAGGTTCGTAAGAGTTCTATAAACTGATAAAAGAGACGTTTATTTATGTTGCGTTAAAAAACGTCAGTTCCTTACATTTTCATGTTGTCATAGAAAAAGATGTATTTGTTTCACACTTAAAAGAAATGTTGAACTTCTTTATCATTCACGGTTCATTTTACTACATGTATTCTATTCTAACCCGAACCTTACTAGGTCCTTGGGGCACCACAGATGACTTGAAAAATTCCCGTTCCACCTTGTCCTGTTTTCAGCTGCCCTGGAAAAAATCCATCCCTGTCCACTATTTAATATTGTCTTCCCACCTCTTCTTCTGTCTACACAAAAAAGAAAATTTTGGTTTTGTACTATTCCACGTTAATGTAATAGCCGAACACGTACGTCTTTCCTTTCTGTCCAGTTAGGATATTCGAATGTAAACAGACTGAACCATTACTTTGCGATGGGTGAAACCGTAGTGTATCATACAATATTCAGCCCGTTAATTTAACATTGTATTAAATTGAGTGCCCTCTATCAAGCAATGCTGTATAGTGTAGAGGTAACGTTGAGGCTTTTCAGACAGAAGGTTGCAGGTTCAAACCCCGTCTAGCTTGAAATCATTTTATTATTATTATTTTTTGTTAAATGAAATTTTTATAATTTCATGCCTACAGTTCCTGGTCTTAGGCCCGATTTCATGTCGAACTTAGTACTCGGATTAGCATTCGCAACACCAACATTTTGCATTGCACCTTACGGTAAAATAGACCACGGACTCGTTAGTCTGAGTTATAACTTTGACGTGAAATCGGGCCTTAGATCTTAATTTCCTATCTTTCTCTTATTTTGATTTTGATCTGTTTTATGTTTCATTCCAAACATGCTCCTTAAAACAGTATTTCAGTCTATATCAAGCCGTCTCCCAGAGAGAGTGAGAAAGAAAACAGGTCTGATAAGAGAGAGGAAAATGTACAAACCACCCCAACCGGCATATATTGCAAGTACAGTAGGCCCTTGTAGTTTTAGTAACCAAATAACTAGGACGCCCCGGCACTGAAAGTTACCCTGCAACATCGCCCTACCACGACCTCCCCCATTATATACAGACAACATCATCTGCTCGTTTTTGCGTAATATAGCTGATATAACTAATTAGTTCATTTATTTAGACAAAACAACAGGGCTTTTAGCCGCCATATGCTGAAAATGAATAAACCTTTCGTCAGATTATCACACACACACACACATAAATAAAAAAAGAAAACAAAAAATAGATAAGAAATTTAAAAAAAAGAAGAAAAAAAAGCGTTTCCAAAATTCGAACCTGCCTTCTCGTGACTTCTATTCTCGTATCTTTTTTTAACCACTAGGCCACAATTTCTTTTTGCCGAAAGTTGTTGTGAATAATATCTATATCGCTTATCACTTATATACGGAAACGTACCATACCCGTCTTAAATAATAGGCATTGTCCAAAATAGTAAACAAACAGTGACGTCACTGTCATAATAGCCTAACTGGACAGTACCTTTCTTCGACCCATATTTACGCTACATTACCACAAAAACGTCACAGAAATGATCTAAAAATAAAGTGTAAATATAAGAATGAAAACTTCAGTTTTCAGCGTTGATCGTGTGAAGAAGCCAGTTGTCGTTGGTAAAAATTCTACAAGAAGCGCTTTGCGCTTCCTGGAATTTTAGCTCCGCCCACTGGCTTCATCTCACGATGAACTCTGAAAAATTAAATTTTATTCTTAACTACAGCAATGCACCGTGTTCGGCTATAAGACGGGTCTATTTTTTTGCTTTGGGCGCAAAAATCCGCCTTATAGCCGAATGAATATCTTACTGCTTATCTTGAAGGTATTCTGTGACCAAGAGACGGACGGTGGTGGTTGGGTGGTTTTTCAACGCAGACAGAATGGCTCAGTCGACTTCTATCGTGGTTGGTCAGAGTATGAAACAGGATTTGGGGATCTGGATGGAGAATTTTGGCTCGGAAATGATAATCTTCACCGGCTAACCTCCATCAATTGGCATGAGCTTCGCATAGATTTAGAAGATTTCGATAATAAGAAGGCCTATGCTAAATACACAAAATTCATGATCGGATCTAAGAGTACCAACTATGTTCTGATGGTGGAGGGTTGCAGTGGAGATGCTGGAGATTCTCTGGCCCTCCATGACGGTCTTCCATTCTCCACCAAAGATAAAGACAATGATAGATGGTCGTCAGGTTCATGTTCACAGCGTGACAAGGGTGGTTGGTGGTATAACGGTTGTCACTACTCTAATCTCAACGGTCTCTATAGCACCGACAAACAAAGGAGTGACAGCAAAAATGTTGCCTGGTATTACTTGAAGAATGATTTGTCCCCTCTTAAATTTACAGAGATGAAATTCCGTGAGCATGAAAGAAACTGATACATTTTTAAAATCACTATGAAAAAGATGTTTTCTTTTCACTTTTCATTGTGCATGCTGAACAATGCCCGAATTCCTTTTAACAGATTCTACATTTGTATATGACTGTATCTGCTTTTGTCAAATGGAACCAAAGTGCCTGAAATGATTGCAAGACTTCGTGTTAAGGTGTATGAGTACACCGCCATGTTTTCCCGCCATTTTGTACAAAGGGAATTTTTTTATGACTTCCTGTTTGCTTCATTAAACGACGAAAACCTTCCAAAATGGGTCTGTTCTATTAAAGGAAAGAATTTGCTCCTAGAGTAGCGAAGTTTACTTGACCTCTTTTGAGAAGGGAGACAAAAATGAAAAAAAGCAATGTTGAGTCCCCTGAAAGTGTATCCATTCCCCTTTAAAGTCAACTAATAAAGCAAACTAGAAACTTCACAAAGTGTGTAGATCCAGTGTAGACCATAAAACGAGAGTATATATAAATGAAACAGTTTATAACCATGATAACGAGCCGTCTCATTTGTATCTACACTGATTCCATTTTGTACTATTTTTAGCTAAGATACGTATCCAGCGGTTTCATAACGTCGAAATGACGTCGAACCAACGTCGATGCGACGTCATCACGTCGCATCGACGTCGGTGCGACGTCATGTTCCTGCTGGGTAGGTACTATCCAAATTTTCCAGCCATTATCACTAAGAGGAACAATTTTCATAAATTCATTTTCATTTCCTAGGAGAACGAGGCCCTCCCAGAATAGTGTCTTTTTTAAGGAAAGAATTTGCTCCAAGAGGAGCAATTTCTTTCCTTTAAAAGTTGACCCCTACTGAGAAGGGAGGTAAAATAAAAATAGTATAGTTGCTTCCCCTGAAAGTGTAATATTCTCCTTAAACCCCCATCTCCTAGAAGATAGGCTTTTCTGGCTTGAAACATGGAAGAATAAAATTAAATGTTTATAGTTGGATGGTTAATATTGAATGAAATGTTGCTGATATTAAAACCAAGAGGGCCGTGAGGCCATGCATCACTCCTCTGAGAACCCAGATCAACAACAAATGAGCAGCGACACGACATAACTAACACAGTGGCATGTGCGACCAGCGAAGAATCAGATCAGCCTGGGCATCCACCCAGGCTGGTCAGTGTCTTTGCTGTCGGCAGTGAGGTAGCTTTGTACCTTAGTTACCCTTTGAGCACACAGCGAAGACACTGATCAAACTGGATGAATGTACAGGCTTATCTGGGTCTTCGCTTGGCGCACTTGCCACCTTGTTGGTTTTGTCGTCCAGCGGCTCAAATACCTTATAAACAAGCAAATGAGCACTATCTAAGGATGGATGGATGGATGACTTACGATTTTTCGACCTTTTTAACAGTATTTAGTCATATCAGGACGATGGGTGGGTGAAAATGAAAGGCTGTATGACATGCTATGGAACCCCGTTTACGATTGACGATTGAAAAGATTCCCGCCTGACTATATTAAGAATATTTTTTTGTAAAATAATCTATCATGATAAATGCTCTGCTCAAGCAGATATAGCTTATTTTTTCCCATTGAAAGTGAATGACAACTTTAAGTTGCCATAATTGCTAAACTAATAAACCAACCCAATTAGCACTAACACATTTTTGTAGAAAATTTATTGAAAATTAAGATATGACAGTGTTGTGTTTACTGGCCACACTCGAAAATACCTTAATTGTGTTGAAAGGCAGTATAAACAAAACAACACCTTTTCTCTTCTATCCTACTCTGTCTGATCATTCCTGCAAATTTTTACGGGTGCCCGTAAAAATAACGGGAAATTGACTGGCAGCTGGTTTCCAGTTATTCTACCGTTAATCTACGGGTACCAAGTCGATAAAGCCATTGACAGAAAAAAACAAAAAACAAAAAAAAAACTATACATTGTATGTCTGATAAAGATATACCTAAGATTTTTTCTCTAACCGATTTGTATGGTGGCTGGTTTGTGCCATTTCGTCTTTTCGTCGCGAAAAGACGCCACGCAAAGAGATGAAAAGGCACCATGCGAAAAGACGAAATAACGTCATGCGAAAAGACGAAACCGGCTACGCGAAAAGACGAAATTTCAGCACGAAAAGACGAAAAGACGCCATTTGAAACTCTTATTTTGTCGTCTTTTCGCGTGGCGTCTTTTCGCGTGGCGTTTTCGTATAAATATCCTGTTCTTCTTACAGTTAAGACACTCATACTTGATCAAGCTGTGTAGACCCTGATCAGAATGCAATCTGTAGAGAAGTGGACTAATCACGGTTTGCAGTTTTTGCCACTGAAATGTTTTCTTTTAGAAACATTACCAAAAATATGAGGAGGGTCTTTATGGTATTTCTACTGAACGGACAGACAAGAAAATGAGCCGTCCTTATGTTTTACTCCAATACTCCAAACAATTTCATCATAAGTGTATCTTCGATTTGATCTTAAACTACCAAAAAGATTAAGTACCTTGTTGACCATCTAATCTCTCACAAATTATGGAGGGAAAGTTACAAGTCAACAGCCGAAGGTGTTCATACAAACACTGAAACATTATGATATGAAAACAACACAGTATTCATCCTAATTCGGCATACATTAACCTGCAGCTACATGTAATCCAAAATTTGAACAAGTTTATAGTTTTCTAAAGACGTGCCGATCGCAGACAGAGCAGAGCCTGATCAGACTGCTCTCTTGGCTAATGCCCCTTCCGCCATCTTTACAAAGGGGAACAACTTATGTGACTTCCTCTTCAAGTTTTTCCTAGTTAGAAATCCTTTCTTAAATGGGTTTGCTCTTAAACGAAACATTTTGCTGCTAGAGGAGCGGAGTCTTTCCTTTAGGAGTTGTCCCTCACACAGAAAAAAAGCAAAACTGCAGTGTGTCAGTATTTCGTCTTTTCGCATGGCGTCATTTCGTCTTTTTGCATGACGTCTTTTCGTCTTTTCGCGCCGAAAAGACGCCATGCGAAAAGACGAAATAACGCCACGCGAAAAGACGAAATAACGCTATGCGAAAAGACGAAAAGACGCCAGGCGAAAAGACGAAAAGACGCCACGCGAAAAGACGACAAAATAAGAGATTCAAATGGCGTCTTTTCGCATGACGTTTTTCTTTCGTCTTTTCGCGCTGAAAATTCGTCTTTTCGCGAGGCGGGTTTCGTCTTTTCGTCTTTTCGCATGGCGATATTTCATCTTTTTCGTCTTTTTGCATGGCGTTTTTTCGTCTTTTCGTCTTTTCGCATGGCGTCTTTTTGTCTTTTCGTCTTTTCGTGTGGCGTCTTTCCGCGGCTTAAAGACGAAATGGCACAAACCAGCCATCATAGATTTGTAATTGTACGTACCTGCAATGCTAGGGCAGAACTGGATAACTTTCAATTTTTACATAGATAGTCAATGGCGGCTTTAACGCCTGTATTCTAGAACGTCACTCCAGCTACACTCATTGAGTTAATCCTGAATATTGCTCAAATTTCAATGGGATAATCCTCCCCCTGGCTACAAAGTTGAGTAACTCACGGGTGAGTGAAGTCTTAGAATACAGCCATAAGTTTCCACATCAACCGATTAGCATGAAAAACAGAAAAAAAAACAGTTTTTAAACATTTTGCTATTTTCAGCCTGGTGGTTGCGGAGGCTAAGGTGAGGCTTGGATCTCCCCCCCCCCCACCCCAGTAATCTTTTACTGATCGTTCCAAGGCGATGCTCCTGTTGTGGTTCCTTGATGATACATTGTGCTATGTCCGCTTGTCTATGCTCTTTCGCGGTTTGGTCACTTGTTTTGCTACCCAATCTACCTTTTGTTTTGTTTTGTTTTGTAAGTCGAAAATAAACTGGAAAGCGTGTTTGTGAAACACTGTGTCCCCAACCATATGCTTCCCACTAAAGGTGTCTAGCACAACTTGCTCATTTTATGAGAGAATTTGCCCAAAAGTTAATTATATAGTGATCTATACCTTAGCCCTTAGCAGTATGCCAAATATGAGCATCCTCGCTCAACGGTATTCCCAGGATTTTAGGAACAAACTTTCATGTATTTTTTTTTTAAAGGGGGCATCATTCTGTACGTATATGGCAGACAGAGAAAAAATGGGTCTGCTCATAATATAATGGTCTATCCATTTTATAAATATCAAGGCCCCAGCAGTTATTGTTCTTGAGAAATAGACCACCCATAATTAGACCACCCATAATTATGTTTTTAAACAGATGAGAACATGGGAATAACTCTTGTCAATAATGAATGCATCATAACGCAACCAACATCAGAATGATAAGCACATCAAATACTAATAGTATACGAAAATTAGGGTTCTAGTTCCAACGGTTCCAAGTTGGAAAAATGCCAAATTCAACAAAAGGCATAACTTGCTCATTTTTGGCCAGAATTTGCTCAAAAGATAATGAGGTGATTTACACCGTAGCTCCTAGCAGTATGCCAAATATGAGCATCCTAGCTCAAAGGTATTCCCAGGATTTTTGGAACAATCTTTCATTTATTTTTTTGAAAAAGGGGCATAACTGCACAAGATCAAGGCTGACGAATAAGAAAAAAAAACATGTGTCCTCTGCTTTTTCATATTCTACCTACCTATGAAGTTTCAACACCCCAGCAGTTATGATTCTTGAGTAAATAAAGTGTTACGTACGTACGTACGGACGGACAGAAGGACGGACAGACGGACGGTCAGGCCCAAACCAATAAGCACCCTGAACTTCTTCGAAGTTGGGGCATATAGAGGATCTTACATGAGTGCTCATGTATTATTGAATTTATTAAACGAGTTGGGGAAAAAGATAAGATGCGAGGCTTTGCCGAGCATCTTTTCGTTTTTCCCCAACGAGTTTAATAAATTCAATAATACATGAACACGAATGCAAGATTCTATTTATCATATGACGCTAAAATCATATTTTATTAGCAGATTCTGCAATAAAACGTCACGATTTCGCCATTAGAAAAGCAACGTTTTTGTGGACGTCAACGCATAACGTTACGTCGTAATTTGCATATTTAATCCACTAGTGGATTATCGTTTTTAATGCATGGCTTTATTACACTCTCGGAAGCGACGTCATATGATAAAAATAGATAAAAAATAGATGTTGATGCTGTTGTTGATTAGGGTAGCTGAATGACCACCTGGCCACCTGTTTGGGAAAGAGCTGCCCGGTTTACCGTGTGTGTCTTTCGTGAACTTGTGTCAATTTTTTCCGTGTGTGTGAACTTCTTTCCCTATTGAGAGCGGGATGTGGGATTCTTGATAATTGCCTGTCTTTTTTACTTTTTCTACTATAAAAGATTTAAACTATAAACGAACGAACGACCATGCACTGGTTAAGTAAAGAATTGTTTTCTTCGATCTTCCATGAGGCTCATTGTATATAGCCAGTGATCCGGTGCCAGACGTATGTCCGTCCGACATTTCATCTGAAACTATAAGTTATGGCCTTTGTAACCAAATCTATCGGATGGGGGCGGGAGTACGGGTCGGGGTCTTTTTTTTTTTTTTGGGGGGGGGGGGGGGAGTGGGGGGGGGGGAGATGCGGATGAGAAGAATAAGTACTGGTTTTAGGTCAATTACTCCCATTTCTTTGGTTGCTATGGCAACTTAAAAGTGTCATTGACGTTCAATGTGCAGCGTTCTGCTTTTGGGAGTTAATAAGTTAGTGACTTACTTCTGTATCTCAGTCATACTGCTGTATATGCATGTACATAATCAAACTAATGTTTACATTCAACTCCGTTAACCGTGTTTTTCACTGTTTATTGTTTTGTAATCTAATAAAACCTAATTAAACCACGTATAGTTATCTCGTATCTAAAACTGTCTACGCCGATCTCGTCCTTTGATGCTGGGCTGACCTACATGGTATAATAAGTGTAAATCTGTTAAATGGCGTACACAGAAAAATAGAATTTATCATTGGTGTCCGATGCGGACAGGGAAATCCCAACCCGAGGGCACATGGGGTGTGTCGGAAACGAGGCTTGCCGAGTTTCCGACACACCCCTAGTGCCCGAGGATTGGGATTTCCTTGTCCGCATCGGAGACCAATGATTGATTATTTTTCTTACCTACGATATATTTCAAATTGAACGGGGAACTATTATTTCATGCGAACGTGTACAAGCGTGAGTAGTATTGTGACGTAACATCAACGTTATTTCAAACGTCAGTTGGTAACGTCTTCAAAATGGCGGCATCCTCGACAGTGTTTATGTGAAGCATTGACTATTTCGGAGTTTCTTTTTTTTCTCTTCTTTTTTATCGATTTTAAGACATAGAAAAAGATAATGATGGACTTATAAAGAATGAATTTCTTTGAGGAAACTCATTCTATAATAAATAATGCATAAAGTATAGAATCGCCAAGTCGGGCTAATCGCATTTCTTTGAGCGAGTAATGATACACAGAATTAAAGCTCTTGTGAGCTGTTCAAGCCCATGGGCAAGACAGAATTTTCCAGCACCGCTAAAAATAGAACACACTCTGTCTCGTAGGTGAGAAATGTCTATCTAACCGTCCGAATCAATGCACCGTTGTCTAGTGGTAAGAGGCGCTCGACTATGATGCAGAAGGTCGGAGTTTCGAATCCCAAGTGTGCCCGCCAGCGATTTTATCAGCTATAAATGAGGACTTTTTTCGACTCAGGAAAGGTTGAAGGCAGTGAAAGGAAAGGCATGGGCTCCGTCTTTCATATGCTGTGTCAGAGATACTGTGGGTCTCTACCAGGCAAACACACAACATTGAATCAACCTTGATTCAACGTCATTACGTTGAATCAAGGTTGATTCAAGGTTGTGTGCCCAATTGGTAACATTCACTGCCCTAATAGCCATATAGCGACAGAAACCTTTACCGTTTTTATCCCGCCATGCGTTAGTGGTGTGTTGTTATGTTTTCACTTGGGCCATCTATGTGTCTTTCCTTCGGTCCGTCAGTCCGCACTTCGTTTCTGTTCGATAACATAATAAGTACTTATCATCTGAAAATTACTAAATTGTATCGAGAATGTCTCGCTGGGGCAATTTTCAAATAATTTCTGACATAGTTATGGAGCTGTATATTTACATTTGTCGGTGGGTGGGTGGCAGGGGCGTATAAAATTTACTAGTGAAGGAAACTTTTGCTAACTCTTTTCACAAGCACTTTTACCGGCTATCCGGCTGCGCAGAAAACTGCACGGCGGGACTCTGAAACAACAACAACAATATGGCGCTTGTCCAAAACTTGAGTATTTACAAGTATAAGCTTTCACGAAAAGTTTGCATCACCGTCAGCATCAAATTTTACCGAGGACCATATCAAAAATCTATTTTCTGGATCGTCGTGACGTTTTGACTTGTATTAGCGCTTAGAGAGGACTCAGCTGGCATATGTGGTCACCAAATAGAATTGCCCTCCTCTGGTCCCACGACGCTACTGAGTAGTCAACATTGATTCAATGTTAATACAACGTGATGTTGAATAAACTTTGATTCAACGTTGATTCAACGTTAAGTGCCTGCTAGGCTGTGTTAAGAAAAGTTTCGGCACTTAGTGACACGCCGATCCATTTCTGCAAATTATGGATTTGATCAGCTGTAAGGGATCTTTGGCTTATCGCCAAGGAAATCCGCTTGGAGGGTCAAAGGTCAAAAGCGAACACTAGATCCTTACTGTTGTGGCGGTGAGGAAATCAACGGATTTCTTTTGAATTTCGCGTATGCATTTATACAAAGAATTTCTCGCTTGTGACTGTTAGTAGGCATACTTTTTTTTTAATTTTTGACTGAAATATGACATTCGTCAATTGCCAAAATAGTTTACGGCTTTGAATATACGTGAATGCACCAAGCAATGGGTCACCCATCCAGTTACTAGCTGAACTAAACGTAACAAGCAACAATAGGCCACCCTCTAACCACGCCGCCATAAAAGCATGCTTCTACCGCGAGGCGCTAGCAGAGGTATTTATACCCTTACACTACACTACCCCGTTCTTTTTCTTGAAAGTCCTGGAGCACCCTGTAGCCACACTCTATAGCTCCTTTTTCGATCTCAAGTCAGGGTAAAAGTCTCCCGTGGGCTCGTGTAACACGCTGCCACCAATGTAGTAAACCTGAATACACCCAATCACTGCATCAAGCATAGGGTCACCCACCAAGGTACTAGCCGAGCTAAACCACTTTAACCACGTTTCCATAAAAGCATGCTGGTATTTATAGCCATTCACTGCAGTTTCTATTTCATTTACTTTTCGGAACATTATGGCCAATTTTCACAGAAGGGAAGTAACAAAAGCCTTCTGTTACCATAGAAATTTTGTCCTAGGGGCAGGCTATCTGCCCCTGTGCTGGTGAAACATACGTGTATAAAACGATAAAAGCAGGTGTCTCACAAAAACAGATTGCTCCGCAGTTTTTGTTACATCCTGATAAAGCTCTTCCAAAAAGAGTTCTATTGTTAAAGGAAAGAATTAGCTCCTAGGGGGGCAAAGTTACAGAAGGGAGGCAAAACGAAAATGGCAGAGTTGCTTCCCTCAAAAGTGTACCCATTCGCATTTACTATTGGGACATTACAGCCAGCTTACAATATAGTGATATTTGGTAGAATTTAAAGAAATGTATGATCCAATTTGGGGATGTCATGAAGTTGCTGCAAAAACGGCAAACAGTGCAGACCCTGGTCGGAGCAGCCTGATTTGGGTCTACACTTTTTTTCTAAGGTTCCATTAGGGACAGTCTGATTAGGACTCAAGCACTTCTTCCCAGCATGAAGGATAAGTATCATAGTATATATAGAGAATCTTACATGAGTGCCCATGTGTTATTGAATTTATTAAACGAGTTGGGGAAAAGATAAGATGCGAGGCTTTGCCGAGCATCTTATCGGTTTTCCCCAACGAGTTTAATAAATTCAATAAGACATGAGCACGAATGCAAGATTCTATTTATCATATGACACTAAAATCGCATTTTGTTAGCAAAATTTGCACTAAAACGTCACAATTTTGCTATCAGAAAACGCGACGTTTGAATGGACGTCAACGTATAACGTTACGACGTAATTTGCATATTTAATCCACTAGTGGATTATTGTTTTTAATGCATGGCTTTATTACACTCTCAGATGCGACGTCATATGATAAAGTCGTCTCTGTAAAAGTGGATACAATAGTCATTCCATATAGGCTGTGGTAAGTGCTTTTTAACAAACTGTCATCTATTTGCCTAATTGTCCGATAAATCATGTTAAAATCTGAACCAAAAAGAAAAATAAATTGTTCCGTTTGGTTTGGCTACCCTTGCCCTGTGATAAAAAAGCGTAAAAAGTGAAGAAATAGGTTTGGAGTGGCGGGATATTACGCACGGCCGTTTGCAATGCTTATATTTATGCACAGACTAAGGTGAGCATGTATGTCTATTTTATTTCCTTTTTTCTAGCATTACTGAAAATATATTAAGTTTGCAAACATTTTAGATCCAGATTTGACGCCGCAAAATAATCTTAACTCGCCCAACTCGTTAATAAGACAGAAAAATTGGAACTTGTGTTTGTGAAACACTATGCCCCAAACCATATGCCTGGCCCTAGCAAAAACAGTTCAACGAAGAGAAGGTTAAAACAAAACAAACATGAAAAAATGTAATAATTGGGAACACACATTCGTTTTATTTTTTAAAGGAAAAAAGGGGCATACTTCTGCAAGAGCAATGTCAACAGAAAACAAAAACAATATGGACCCGCTAATTTCTTATCGTTTATCCATCTGTGATATATCAAGGCCCCTGTAGTTACGGTTCTTCTTGAGTAATAGACCACCCTTACAATGTTATGAACAGACAAGAAAAGGGGCATAACTTTGTCAAGTATGAAAGCAGCATCATTTATCCATCACTAAAACAATCAACACATCAATTACATATAGCATACCAAAAACCACCAAAGGGGCATAGCTCGATTTTTTTTATGAAACTAGCTTAGAAACTAACCCAAGGACCATAACTGCTGAGGCTTTGATATTTCGTAGATATATATGCCATAACAATTCAGCAGATCAGTATTTTCTACCTTTCTGTCTTCATGTGATTGCAGAATTATGCCCTTTTTCGAAAAATTATACGATTTTCCCCCAAATCCTGGGAAAACCGTTTTAGGTAGGATGACCCCTAAACTGTTTTATACAGACGAGAAAAGAGACATAACGCTGCCAATAATGAATGTAACATAATGCATCTATCATCAGAATGGTCAGCACCTCAAATACTAATTGTGTACCAAAAATTCGGGTTCAAGGCCAAGCATTTAAAAAGTTGGAAAATGCCAAAGCCAACAAGCTAGCATAATTCAGTCATTTTTTAAAAAGAAATTAGCCAAAACAAATATCAGGTAATTAACACCTTAGCTCTTAGCAGTACCTTAATATCAGCATCCTTGCTCAAACGGCTTTTCCCAGGATTTGGGAGAACAAACTAACATGTAATTTTAAGAGAAAAAAGGGGCATACTTCTGTAAGTAAGTATAAAAAATAAAATAAATAAGAAAAAGAAAGTAAGGAAAATAAATTATACAGGTCTGTTTTTTAACGGTCTATCCGTCTATGAAATATCAAGCTCAGCAAAATGATTTTTGAGTAATACACCACCCTTACATTTTTATATACAGACGACAAAATGGACATAACTATGTCAATAACGCATGCAACAGAACAACATTGAAAAGCTGGAACGAATGAAGTCCATTTGTTGAACACCGAATGTAAACATCACTCAGTATTCGATAAAGTTTGCAATAGGGACGCTTTCTACTCTGGTGGTACATATACTGAGAGGCGAAAGAAAGTATACAGACAACGCAGTCTTGATTTTCCTTCAGAGGTCTTCACATCTGATAATACCATGATACTGTTGATAAATATACAATCAGTTTCACATAATTTGCGACAATTTTCGGTAGAATCGGCAAAAGGATAAGGAAATAAAATGGTTTTAAACAGACAAGGGGTGTAAGTCAACATTGTCGCTGGAGTAGCTCCCCTTTAAACATACACTTTGGACAATAGATATTTATTCTGTGCATTTTTATGCATTACATCGAACAATGGATGTAAGGACATATCCAACTCTCATATGAAAAACGGGATAAAGTATCAAATTTTCGTACCAAGAAATTATGCATTTGGCGTCCTCTGGTAACATGCATTGAATATGCATTGAGTTCTTATGGGAAGTTTATTTGCAATTTTCGTTCAAACAAACAAGTCAATGAGGTTCCTTTCAAGTGCACACAAAAGCAAGAAGCAAAACAACAATTTTCCGAAAATTTCAAGTGAAAACTTCTAATACCAGATAATATAGAGAAACATTTAATTCTCTATACTTTTAATTAAAAGGAAGATAATTTGAGACATGTAACATTTCTAACTAGGGGTGAAGAAGTTTGGTGAGGGTTTCAGTTTAGATGACGATGTGGTTTTACTCACATGCATTAGCGCTAGACATTCGTGAAGTGCAAAATGCTATTTGTCATGTGCAAAGCGAGTTTTGATTGGAACTGCTGAATTTGAATTGAGGACCGTAACTCCATTTTTAATGACTGCAGAACAATTTGTGTTTGTGTTTTGCACAGCTAGACATTTGCCCAAAATGGCATTATTTATATTTTGATACAGCCATTTAGACGTGACCCAGTTTTCAAAATCAAAAACTGTATACTTTTAATTGCCTCTGAAGATATTTATCTTTAAATAATTACATTCGCTTTGATTGTCCAAAGATGAACCTATTCCGGAGAAACAGCGTTCATACTTCCATGAGCAAAAGTCGGTCACGCGACGTTGTTGATACGCAACGTCACGTCATGTAAACAAAAGACGCCATTGACCGTTGAACGTTCTGTTGGACGTCACGTCATCGCGACGGCCGTTAAACATAAGCGGCTTACCTGTTGGTTAGTGACAGCTTTTCATCGTATATTTTACAGATGTTGCTCTTAAACATCGCAAAATTTTGAAATTATATATGATTAGAGATCTATAAGAGATAATTTTCATTTTTCCAAAGTTCATGGAAGTATGAACACAATGGGTCCCGTGCAAAGTTAACGTGAACGCCCTTCGAGCGTCACGTACTTTGCATGCAACACATTGTGTTCCTTTTTCCATGAACATTGGAAAAATGAAATTTATTTCTTAACACAATCGAATGGTTAGAAGTGTATTCATCATGATAAAGTTTTGACAATTTGAAGTCGATATAATGACATTACTAGAAAAGTTTAACAAAGTAGAGTGGAAAATATAATACTGTCTAGTTTGACTGGCTCATTTTAATTGATCTTTTGCCCACCTCATGACTTTCTTATGCAACTTTCATTTGCCACCGCTACCATGGGGTACCTTGCGGTATTTAGTATTACCCTGTTTACACGGCTGCCGGGGGAACAGTTTTTTTTTCCTCACGGCTATCGGGTGAGGGAGTGACTATCGACACGACCTCTTGCGGATAAGAATCCTTATCCGCACGACGGTCGTGCCGATAAGAATTCTTATCTGCAAGACGGTCGTGCCGATAAGAATCCTTATCCGCACGACGGCGGTAGGATATTCTATAGACAAAGATGCGATCATTCTGAGAATTATTATGATTATCATGAAATAATATTATTTCATTTCTGTTTTGTAAATAATTGTTCTAAAGTATCTGAGTCACAACACACAAAGTTAATTTCAATTATTTTCTTATAGATTTATTTCATCACGGAAACCTTTTGACTGTCGGACATAGAGCCGGCTAATAATTGCGTTAATGCGAATTATACGTTTCAACATCAGTTGCTGAATACTTTTTATCGGGTCAGATGATCAGGCTAAGGTTAAAAACAATTTTATTACAGTTAAAACACAGTCCGATGTGGTTATGACAACAGCTGTATAAAGAAAAAAATACGGATCTGCTCATTTTTTATGGTCTATCCATTTTATAAATATCAAGGCCCAAGCAGTTAGTCTTGTTGAAAACATTAATGCATCATAACGCAATTAACATCAAAATGATCAGCACATCAAATACTAATAGTATATTAAAAATTAGGGACCTACATGTAGGTCAAACGGTTCGAAAGATTGAAAAACTCCAAATTCAACAAAGTGATTACTCAGTCATTTTTTGGCGAAATTTGCCCAAAAGTTTATCAGGTGATCTTTGCCTTAGCCCCTAGCAGTATGCTAAATATCGGCATCCTAGCTCAAACTGTATTTCCAGGATTTAAGGAACAAACTTATATATAATTTTTCGAAAAAGGGGCATAATTCTGAAAGTAGATGACAGACGAAATCGAAAAATACGGGTCTGCTCATTTTTAATGGTATATCCATTCTATAAATATCAAGACCCCAGCAGTTATTTTTGTTGAGAAACAGACCACCCATAAATATGTATTATATAGATGAGAAAATGGGAATAACTCTGTCAATAATGAATGCAACATAATGCAACCAACACAGAATGATCAGCACATCAAATACTAATAGTATACTAAAAATTAGCATTCTAGGTCAACAGTTAAAAAGTTGGATCAATGCCAAATTCAACAAAGGGGGCATAACTCGGTCTTTTTTGACAGAATTTGCCTAAAAGTTAATCAGATGATTGACATGTTAGCCCATAGCAGTATGCCAAATAAGAACATCCTAGCTCAAACGGTATTCCCAGGATGTTGGGAACAAACCTATATGAAAGTTTTCGAAAAAGGGGCATACTTCTGCACGTACATGGCAGACGGAAAAGATAAAAAGTACGGGTCTACTCATTTTTTATGGGTTATCCATTTTATAAATATCAAGGCCCCAACAATTACTCTTCTTGAGAAATAGACAACCCATTATTATGTTTTATACAGATGAGAAAAGGGGATTAACTCTGTCAATAATGAATGCATCATAACGCAACCAACATCAGAATGATCAGCACATCAAATGCTAATATTTTACTAAAAACTAGGGTTCTAGATTGAAGGGTTCGAAAGTTGGAAAAATGCCAAATTCAACAAAGTCATTTTTGACGGAATTCGCACAAATGTTAATCAGCTAATCTACGCCTTAGTCTCTAGCAGTATGCCAAATATGAGCATCCTAGCTCAAACGGTATTTCCAGGATTTTGGGAACAAACTTATATGTAATTTTTCGAAAAAGTGGCATAATTCTGTAAATACATGGCAGACGGAAAAGAAAAAAAGATACGGGTCTGCTCATTTTCTACGGGTCTGCCCATACGGGTCTGCCTACGGCTCAGGTGAGGTTATCATGAGAATAGGCAGGCATCCGTCGTACGTCCATCCGTCCGTCGTCCGTCAACATTTTCAAACGACATCTCCTCTGAAACTACTAGGCCCATTGTTACCAAATTTCATATATAGCATCTATAAGCAGGGGGAACCAATAATACTGTTTTTTACATCCAAATCAATTCAGAACTTTGGTTGCTATGGCAAATTTAAGTTACCATTGACTTGTATGGGAAAATTAGAAAATTTGCATTTATGTCCACATTAGTTGATTTCATATCCCACAATCGCAGACTTCGCTCTGTTTGATCTGGATGACATAAACTACACAAGAGGAATGACATTGAAAAGGCCATTTATTAACTAAATGACGGAATAATCATATTCTGTTTAAACCAAACTTTAAACAGTATAAATCTACTTATGAACTACACATTTTTCATAAAATAATAGGAAGTTATTTAGTTGCAATGTCATACCATTGCAGAAATCATCCTAAAATCAAAGATGGGTGACTACGTAAGCGCCATCTCTACAAAATTTATACATGTACCTACTGGTTTTGCTGAAATGGTAAAGAGACAAATCGTGACGGGTGGTGAGCGGGGAAGGATGGTGGGTTTATTTTTCACCGGCTTGTTTATGTTAATTTGGTTGAAGCACCCTCTGCTTATAAACAAAGGGGGATAATCACTGTGCGAACAGACTTCATATTAAGATTCGCAACTGCAGTATAGCAAATACTGTTCGCCGTGCACGATTGGCCTCCCTTTGCCCAATACAGCCTTTATCAAAATAAAATAATTTATTTGAAAATAAATATCATTTATGTCCACATTAGTTGATATCATATCCCACAATCGCAGACTTCGCTCTGTTTGATTTGGATGACATAAACTACACAAGAGGAATGGCATTGAAAAGGCCATTTATTAACTAAATGACGGAATAAAACCAAACTTTAAACAGTATAAATATAATTTATTGCTATGTCACTGCAGATATTTTGACAAATCGTTTATAGAAATGTTCCTTGAGTAGTCCTCTAACAACCACATGAACTTTATGTAAATTGCACGATTTAGCGGGTTGCTATGGCACCCGAATGGTTAAAGATAGAAAAAAAAATAAAAAATCTTCTTCTCAGAAACAATACAACCAACAAAGCTGAAACTTCACAGAAAGGATGTTAGTATTAGCCTCAATAAAAGTACTGTTTTTCTTGACATTTACTCCAGCAATTTGGTTGCTATGGCAACTTTAGTTTGCCATTGACTTATAATGGCAAATTGGAAAATTTGAATTTATTGCTATGTCACTGCAGATATTTTGACAAAGCTTTTAGAGAAATGTTCTTTGAGTAGTCCTCAACCAGCCATGTCCAATTTATGCTGATTGCTCAATTTGGCTGGTTGCCATTTCAACCGAATGGTTAAAAAAAAGAAAAAATATTTAAAAAATCATCTCAGAAACTGTGTTGTCGATAAAGCTCAAACTTTACAGAAAGGATCTTAGTACTAGCCTCTATAAAATTACAGTTTTTCATGGCAATTACTCTAGCAGTTTGGTTGCTATGGCAGTGACTTATAATGGGAAAAATTGTAATTAGCAATTCAAGCTATATCTCTGCAGTTATTTGAAATTTTCTTCTTTAGAAATGTTTCTTGAATAGTCTTCTATGATTCATGTGAATTTTGTCCGAATTACATAATTTGAAAGGAAAAAAAATCGAAAAAATATTCAAAACTCTTCTCCTCAGAAACCATATGTGGGGATGAAGCTGTTTCTTTGCATATATGTTCATGGCATTAGCCACTACATAAATAATGTTTTTATTATTGTTGCTTGCATAGATTCATTGCTATGGCATTTTAAAGTTTCCATAGAGTTGTATTGGAAAACGTGGAAATAGGCATTTATTACTGTGTTACTGCAATATTTAGACAAAAGTTTTACAGACATTTTCCTGGAGTAGTCCTCTACCATCCATGTGAATTTTGTGAAAATCATTGATTTTGCCTTTGCAACTAGAAGGCTAAATTTTCTATAAAAATATTTAAAAAAAAAACTTTTTCCCAGAAGCCATGCGGGACTCTACATGGGTATAAATGACATTAAGTCTTTACATAAATTGTGTTTTTTTTTCTTTTCGTTGTCCATGTGCTTGGTTACATGTGCTTGGTGAGCTACAGGACTAATGGTCCTCTGATTTATGGACTATCCATTTTATAAATATCAAGGCCCCAGCAGTTATTGTTCTTGAGAAATAGACCACCCATAAGTATGTTTTATATAGATGAGAATAGGGGAATAACTCTGTCAATAATGAATGCATCATATCGCAACCAACATCAGAATGATCAGCACATCAAATACTAATAGTATAGTAAAAATAAGGGTTCTAGGTCAAACGGTTCGAAAGTTGGAAAAATGCCAAATTTAACAAAGGGGCACTACTCAGTCATTTTGACGGATTTGCCCAAAAGTTAAGCAGATGATCTACGCCTTAGCCCCTAGCAGTATGCCAAATATGAGCATCCTAGCTAAAACGGTATTCCCAGGATTTTGGGAAGAAACTTATATGTAATTTTTCGAAAAAGGGGCATAATTCTGTAAGTACATGGCAGCCGGAAAAGAAAAAGATACGGGTCTGCTCATTTTTAATGTATATCCATTTTATAAATATCGAGACCCCAGATTTATTGTTGTTGAGAAATAGACCACAAATAATTATGTTTTATATAGATGAGAAAAGAAGAATATCTCTGTCAATAATGAATGCATCATAATTCAACTAACATCAGAATGATCAGCACATCAAATACTAATAGTATACCAAAAATTAGATTCTAGTTCAAACTTCAAAAGTTGGATAAATGCCAAATTCAACAAAGGGGACATAACTCGGTCATTTTTTGACGGAATTTGACTAAAAGTTAATCAGGTAATGCACACCCTAGCCCCTAGCAGTATGCCAAATATGAGTATCCTAGCTCAAACGGTATTCCCAGGATTTGGGAACAAACTTTCATTTGATTTTTTTTAAAAAGGGGCATAACTGTATGTTCAAGGCTGATGGAAAAGAAAAAAAACGTGTCTTTTGGTTTTTCATACTCTACCTACCTATGAAGTATCAAGATCCCAGCAGTTATGGTTCGTGAGTTAATGAAGTGTTACGTACATGCGGACGGACGGCCAACCAATATGCCCTTTCAACTTCTTCGAAGTTGGGGGCATAAAAACTCGGGGAAATGAAAATGCCTGCCCTATTTATTGACCCCTAGTCCAATCTAGGGGTTCAGTTACTTGGCCTCAAAGGACCTCTGACGGTTGTAATGTAAATTTGCCTATAAAAATAGTCAAAATTAAATTTTTGATATCCCAAAGAATTTCTCTTGAAATTTGTTGCTCTCAACTTCCCCTAACTGGCCATGAATTTAATTTTTGATTATTTTGCACATAGACTTCAATTTTTGGTGGAAAAAGCCAAATTTTGTAATTAAACGTAATGGAAACAGGAAAAGTTTTTTAAAAATATTTTCCCCCCCGTGCCGCAGCTAGCCACTTTGCATGTATGTGTGTACTATCATAATACACATTATATGTGAGTGGCTTGCTGAGGCACGGGGGGAAACGATAGTCTACAGCTGAAAAACTGAAAAAGTGGGTGGGGTACTTACACCCTTTATATCTAAAAATAGGCTAAAGTCCTTAGTACTGAAAAACTATTGCATAATATCAGTAACAGTAGTGTGTATGTCAGTTTTAGCATAGTTATCAATTAAGATTTCGATATCTTATAAAAACAAATAAATGGACTTATTTTCAGAGACTGAAAAATTAACATACCCCTCTTGATAAAATTGGTCTCTGTTAGTCTAGAGGCATGATAATTTTTCAAAATCACTGTTAAAATGTCTTTATAGTACACAAGGCTACATATTAATGCCAAATATTTCAACTTTTGTTGCCCGAGGAAGGTGCAGTAATTTGTCGAAAAATGGGCAAATATGCATTGATACTGTCAGAGGTCCTTTAATGCTAAATAAATATCATGAACCAAATATTAAAAGAACAGGGCATGTGCTTAAAGAGATATGAGCGTTAAAAAGTTTAACTCAAAACTGAGGAACGGGTGGCACTGAATGGACAATCGGAGCACGCTCGGCCAATTCCGTGAATCAGATTCACGGAATTGGCCGAGCGCGCTCCGATTGACTGAATGGACAAACGAACGTACAAATTAAATGACAAAAACTACAATCCCTGGCAGGCTTCGTATGTCGGGGATAATAATAGCATGGAATCATAAGTGGGAGTCATGGGCATAACTAATTAGGTTTAGATGACACAGGAGGTCGTAGAACCAATCAGAACACTCCTCATGGAGTCTTTTTTTTTCTTTTTTTTTAACGGCACAGGAGGTCGTAGAACCAATCAGAACACTCCTCGTGGAGTCTTTCTTTCTTTCTTTTTTTCCTTTCCTTTCCTTTCCTTTCCTTCTCGCTTTCTTTTGTTTTTTTCTTCTACTGTACCTTCTATATGCACCTTAAGATATAAATACGAGCAAATGCCACATTTAAATGTTTATTTATGTTACTCTTGGTTCAAATCACATTTAGATTATTGTAAATTAGTTTTTGAAGTATGGGATACAGATTCACAAAAGTCTTATGACTTCCATCTGAGTCCCATTTGTATAACATAATATAAATATGTAATTATGTATTGATATGTTTGTAAATTATGATTGTTTATACAAATAAAATATTGTTTAAACTAACACCGCTCTGTTCCAATTGGTCGTAGAACGTGAAAACGGCATTCTGAACTACACGTTAAATTCATACCAAGTTAGCACTGAGTCATAAGTGGAGAGGGTGTAGAACTGCTTTTGTTTTGGTAACCGTTTTTTTGCCAAACTTGTAAAGATATATCTAGCCAGCAAGCTAAAGGTCTGAATATGTTATGTTGATCTTCATGCCATTGGCAAATTCACAGAAGCATTCATTCTTAAAACGAATATATCTTGAACCAGTGGATGGATTTTTACCAAACTTGTAAAGTAACCTCATTTGGACAAGTCAACGACTAAATTTGGTTTGAGTGACAGGAAAAGTTAGTCTTAGAACTCAGCGACATATAGGGAAGATACTTCTAAGGAGAAAACGCAGGTGGAGAACATGTTTTCGTTAATAATAATAAAAATCTACTTTCTTTATTTTATTGTATTTATATTAGTTTTATTGTGTGTGGGGACTGCAATTTGTGTGTGTATGCGTGCGTTGTGCGTACGTGCATGTGTGTGTTTGTGTGTGTGTGATTCAGTCTTCAATATGTTCTCTAAATTTCATTTCAGTAAATTTGAGAGAGTAATGATGTCCTTTCCAATGATACCAGTTTATACCATCTGCATACGTCTCGTGGTTGCCTAAGTGATAAAGACCATTCAGATTGCTACTATGACAAGCAGCATACCACCAACCTCCTTTATATAGGTGTGCACATGAGTCAGCATAAGTATCATGGTCAGAATCTTTGGTGGAAAATTGGTGACCGTTTTGTGTGGCGAGTGAATCGCCCGCGTCTCCCGTGTATCCCTCCGCTGTCAGTTTATAATTTCCAGATTTGGGTCCGACCATAAAGTTGCTGTATTTCGCATATCTTTTATTGTTTTCAAAATCCTTCAAGTCTACACGAAGCTCGTAGCAACACTTGGCGAACATTAAACGATTAATATTTTCATTTCCCAGCCAGAACTCTCCGTCTAGGCTTCCAAACCCGACCTCATATTCAAACCACCCACGATAGAAGTTGACGGAGCCGTCTTTACGTCTTTGAAATACAGTCCAGCCACCTCCGTCCGTTTCTTGGTCGCAGTAGACCTGGAAATTACGTAATTATATTATGATTGTTGTTCATACATCTTAATTCTGATGAATAAATGGTGTTTAATCGATGTTTGCTCAGAACTATCTGTCCTCATAGAATTTTTACGGTAAATGACAATAAAATATGCTACGGTAAAAATTATACCTGCTACCGATAATCATCCACGGTAAAAATCTTACCTGCTACCGATAATCATCCAATACCTATCGGCAGGGCACCTGACTCATGAGTCAGAGGTCCTGGGTTCGAAATCCGGTCTGGCCGCATACTTTTGTTTCTCCTTCCGTTGATTCAAGAAGGGCAGATTTCAGTTACTGGCGAAAGTATGTGCACTTAGTACTGGTTAACCGCTTTGGAGGTCTAAGCATGCCCAGGAATAACTGACTGTCCCGACATGACCATAGTTGTTTACCGTGGACGTTAAGCATCCAATCAATCAATCAATACCTGGAAAGCATGTCTACAAATAAAGGCGAAATTCATTTCACATGTTATCCATCAGCGAAATAAAGAAGTGCATAATACCGACAAATCAAACGTTTGCAACAGTGATAAATCTTGTGCCTGGTTGAAAATGTGCAGTTAGCAATATCACAAAATTGTATGATTCGAACAAAGGTATCCATTTACTGTACATTGACTGCTGGATTGGCAGAGAATTTTTCAGTTGCTGACACGCCCGTTAAAGATTCGAACCCGTGACCCTCTGGACCGTAGCCGATCGCCTATAGCCCTATATAATCAGCTGATTTTATTTTGGCTCAAATCACTCGAATGTTCTGTTCCCGAAATGAACAAAGAAATAATAATAACAAAAAACAACAACAAAAAAACGATCAAACAAACAAAATTATTAACAACAACAAACAAAACCAAAGATATGGTAGTTTACGCCAGCAGACGTGTGTACCTGTACTGGCTCCTGACATGGCCCGATATAAATTTTATAGACTCCCGATATGGTGGATCCTGCCTTTAGTAGGGCTAGGCACGTCTTTGGCCGAGCTTCCACGGCCTGGCATTCGATAGCATCGATTGAAGCCATTAATTCATTGGCGACATTGTCAATAACTTGGCGATTCTGGGCAATGTCCTCCCGTGTAAAGAGAAGATTTTCTTCCAGTTGACCAATTTGCTGAATGACTTGTTGCATTTGGCATGGCTTGCTGGTATCTGGATGATAAGGAAAGTAAGTCATACTAAGAGTGGTGAGGTATACTTTCAGGGGAAGCAACTCTTCCATTTTCATTTTACCTCCCTTCTAAATGAGGCTCAACTAATAAAGGGAAGAGTTTGCTCCCCCTGGGAGCAAATTTTTCCTTTAAAGGTTGACCACCTTTTAAGGGATGGATGATGGATGACTTGTGATTTTACGTCCTTTTCAACAGCATTTCAATTATATCAGGACGATGGGTGGATGCTTAACCCAGGCCAGCGCTTAACCCACTGAGCTACCAGGGATCCCCTTTTGAAGGGAGTCTGTGTAGGAAAACTAACAGGAAGTTATGAAAGTTGTCTCCCTTGAAAAAAATGGCGGGAAAACATGGAGGTGTATCAGTGTGCCTTAGGATCTCAAATTCATAATGACATATTTGAGCATAATTCCGCCATTCATCCTCGGTCATTAACAAACATGGTATTCGGTCGCTGCACTGTCGAGTCGGTCGGTTAAGGTACTTCTAAATGTCAATATGACTAGGTGGCTATAATAAACCTTTCCCGCGTTTCGTTAGTAAAGCGGGAAAGAATTGTCTTTTAGATACGGGTATTTCAATTCTGACTAATCAAATCGTTTGATTATTGCACGTGACTGGCCGTCCTGAGTAAGAAAATCAGTTCTAGCGAGCCTACCGAACTGAAAACATCAATTTTAAGAGGATGGACGTGGACAGTGGTATAGACTCTAGAGTGCAGAGGGCTGTGTCAAATTCTCAGAGGGACTTAATGGACAAATTAGACGGGCTTATTACGGATAAATTTTAAGTTTTTCGAGGGTAGATTCAGTGATAATCAAAGAGAACTTTCGGAAAATCAACTTAGCAAAATTCAAGAGAACATTTTATCAAATGACAGCTATCAGTTCAAGAAGAAAAGTTGTGAGGACCAGTTCAAATTCAATTCTAAAGTTTTGGGGAAATTCCGTGATGCTGAATCACACGCAACGAGCGAGGCACATCACGGAGAGCTAATGCAGGACATTTCTGAAGGTATAAAATTGTTAAATAATCGTCAAAAGCTTGTAAGAATGGCTGATGCTAGTGATTTAGGTTGGCGCATAGTCCAAGAATATGTTTCAAATCCTTTAGCTTCGGACGAAGAAGACGAAAAGCGTATGAATAGGGCCGAGGCAAGGGCCAACCGGAAAGTCAAGCAAGAGAGGCAGAAAAAGCAAGACAAAGCTCAAAAGTCCAGACGTTTCACACCTTATCCTCAAGGACCGGTTTCGTCGGCGACGGCAGCCACTGGTGCTCCTATTCAGACAGTCGCCTCAACGTCACGTAGACCAGGGTTGTGTTTTGAATGCGGTTTGCCCAACCATTGCAAGTTTGAGTGCCCAAACCGAAAGTCTGGGAATAAAGAAAAGATAAATAGCCTGGTAAAAGGTAGTGAAATGCATGCGAATCAGTCAAGCGGTCAGTCTGTTTTTACAGGTGAGCATTCTTCATTCATTTCGACTGAAAGTGTAAACAGTACATGTAGTATACAAGTCGGTAGTTCGATTCAAAACCAAACGGTCGTATCACCAGTTGGTAGATTGAAGAGCAGTACAGACCAGTGGATAAAAGCAGGTGCTAAAAGGTATGTACTAAGTATTGTACAAGAAGGATACAGAATTCCTTTTAAAAAATTGCCGGAGTCTGCTAATTTAAAGAATAACAAGTCGGCAAGGGAATTTGTTTCTGCTGAGATTCAAAGATTGTTGGAAAAAAGATGTACTGAGAGAGTCGCCGAAAGGCCTCATGTAGTCAATCCATTAACGGTAGCATTCAATAGGAAAGGCAAACCAAGATTAGTTTTGGATTGCAGGCATATCAATTCTCTCTTATGTACCTTCTAATTCAAGTACGAAGACGTTTCTGTTGCAAGACAGATGTTTAATGTAGGTGATTTTGCTTTTGTGTTTGATTTGAAGTCCGCTTACCACAGCATAGAAATTTTCAAATTGCATAGCACATACCTTGGGTTCGCATGGACAGCAGACGGTAAGACGGATTACTACGTCTTTCAGGTTTTACCGTTTGGTATCAGTACCGCGGGGTTCATATTTTCTAAAGTCATGAGAGTAGTTGTGTCATATTGGCGGTCTCTAGGTCACAGAATCATCATGTTCCTTGATGATGGCATAGGTGGGGATAAATCATATGACAAAACATGGCAAATGAGTAGATTTGTGCATGAATCTTTACTTCAATTTGGGTTTTTAATTGCGGAAGAAAAATGTCATTGGGAACCGTCTCAAATTTGTACTTGGCTTGGTTACGTGTGGAATTTTATCACTGGCAAATTATTTGCGACAGAAGAGAGAATATCTCGGCTGGAAAGCACTTTAGATTCCTTAGTATTCCAGTTGAGTGCAGATAAGTCAAACTTAGTTCATGTCAGATTTCTTGCCTGTGTTGTAGGTCAGGTTATCTCTCTGCAGAATTCCATAGGTAAATTGGTAAGGCTTAAGACTAGAGCTCTGTATAATTGCATATTGGCAAGAGCAAGCTGGAACTCTTTAGTGCATGTAGATGAAAGTGCAAGAAGTGAAATTAAATTTTGGAGGGAAAATGTTCGTCTTTTGAATGCAAAAGGCATGGGTCTTGAAATTAACAATGATTGTGATATTGAAGCATTTTCTGACGCCTCCGCTGTTGGTTACGGAGGTTATATTTCCCTATGTGCGGGAGCCTTGTCTGAAGGCACAGAGGTATTTGGGGCATGGGATTCCCATGAGAAGTTGTTGAGTTCGACGTACAGAGAAGCGGAGGCTGTCCGTAGAGTGCTGAATAGTAATGCTGAGATTTTGCATGGCAAAACGGTAAAGTGGTTTTCTGATAATAAAAACGTGAAATCTGTCTTGAAATCGGGTAGCAGTAAGACGAACTTGCAATCGGTAGCTTTGAGCATTCAGCAGACTTGTGAAAGAAGGGACATCACTATTATTCCTGAGTGGATCCCTAGATCGCAAAATCAAGTAGCAGATAACTTGAGTAGAGGGTTAGACAGTGACGACTGGCAGGTACAAAATTGGGTCTTTCAGGCTTTAGATGAGGTACGGGGGGAAGCATACTGTAGATAGATTTGCTTCACATCTTAACACGCATTGTTTACGTTTTAATTCTAGATTTTGGTGCCCTGGTACAGAAGGTGTGAATGCGTTTGATCAGAATTGGTCAGGGGAGTGCAATTGGATTGTCCCACCGCCCAGGGATGCATTAAGGTCATTAAGAAAATTAGAAGCTGTAAATGCTATTGCTACATTTGTCGTGCCGATTTGGAGATCGGCTCCGTTTTGGCCAGTATTACAGCCGTTCGGAAAGGGCTTCGCAAAGTTTGTGAAGGCTTACAAAATATTACCACAATGCAATATAATTGGAACTGGTGATGGAAATAATGGTATTTTCGGGCAAAACCCATTGCCTTTTCAGATGATGGCATTAAAAATTGATTTTAGTGAAGAATTTTAAAGGCAAGTCATCGACATAGAATTGTTGTCTGCTGATTGCATTTCTTTGCGCGTACAGAAAATACCCAGGCGGGACTTCGCGGAAGCGCAGGCTGGTCTGGGTGGTTGGAATTATAGTTTTAGATATTTCAGATATTAATCGTTGAGGCGTGCACATCTGGCAGACAACATCGATATGGATATGTTTATTTGAGATGTATTGTTCAGTAAATGAATTTCTCAGGTATTTCAGGCCTCAGTTTGAAAGAAAATGTACACCAGAGCCTTTTGCGAGCGGGCATTGATGATTCTGACCTTGGAGCGAGCATGTGTAGATATATGTTGGCGTCCAAAAGTGAAAATACAGTTAAGAAATACTATTATAGTTTTAAGAAATGGCAAGAATTTTGTTCTAATAAAAGATTTAAGTGCTTGTCTGCTGAGCATATACATGTGGCTATATATTTAACTGAATTATTGGATTTGAATTCTTCTGTGCATACAATATCATCAGCAATTTATTCATTCTATCAAATGGGCACATGACATTAATGGTTTCTGTGATCCTACTAATAACGCTTTTGTGAAAAATTTGCATGAATCAGCAAAAAGATTAAGGGGACGTAAATCCGTAAAGAAGGATGTTGTGTCAGTGGAACTGCTTATTGAGTTATGTGACAATCATATCGGTTCAACTGATTTAGTTACTGTAAGAGATTTGTGTATGATAGTTCTGGGTTTCGCTGGCTTTTTTCGTTACGATGAACTCAGTTCCATTAGATGCAGTGATATAAAATTACATTCCGACTATTTTTGTATACAAATTCCAAAAAGCAAAGTTGATCAGTATAGATGTGGCAGCGAAGTCGTAATTTCGAAAGGCATTTCATCAGCATGCCCTTATAGTATGTTGATCAGATATATGAATTTGGCAGGTTTAGACACCAAGTCTGAGGGCTATTTATTTAGGCCCTTGTTTAGCTCAGGGTCCATCTGTAAACCCATTTCCAAAGATAAAAAACTTAGTTACACCAGAGCAAGACAATGTCTTTTGGGTCGATTGAGGTCCGTTGCCCCTGATTTAAATTTAGGTTTGCACAGTTTTTGGGCTAGCGGATGTACTAAGGCCGCTAATGAGGACGTAAATGAGAGGTGTCTGAAGAGACACGGGAGGTGGAAAAGAGACGAAAGCAGAGATGGCCACATAGCAGATTCTTTGGATAAGAGCTTGAAATAACCAAAAAGCTGGGTCTTTAAGCATTAAAGATGGTTTGGATATATTGACGTCAGGGTAATTAGCGTTTTCTTAGATTCATTCTAGTTCAGTTAAATACATATCGAGGCTAGTAACCATTGCCCTTGCTTTGGTGTAACGTGTTCTAGCAATAAATGCTCGCTGTCGGCAAAATGTTATTTTGTGTTGTTTAGTTTAGAAAAGACTAAACCTTTCCCACGTTTCGTTAGTAAAGCGGGAAAGAATTGTCTTTTAGATACGGGTATTTCAATTCTGACTAATCAAATCGTTTGATTATTGCACGTGACTGGCCGTCCTGAGTAAGAAAATCAGTTCTAGCGAGCCTACCGAACTGAAAACATCAATTTTCTACATAAATAGTTTTATTGAAATGGTCAAGATTACCAGTCTTCTTTTGACTTAGTAGTGACTGTAATTGTTTAGATGAAAAACAGTCACATCAAATGTGTAACTTTAGCCATTATAACATTGTTCTTTGTGTATAAATTTAGTTATTACATGTAGCACGACATAGTTGTATTCAGGTAAGGTCCGATACCTGCCCCTGAGATAAGTGGTGCGTTGTTAGACGTCGGACACAGGTTTCCTCCACAGGGGGTTTTTCCTGGGCGATTGCACACTATCAAGTATAGTGCTTCAGGTTTTCAGCATGCTTACATGTTCGTACTACTTGTATCTCAGTTGTCAACGTCCATCTAGCAATAAATGCTCGCTGTCGGCAAAATGTTATTTTGTGTTGTTTAGTTTAGAAAAGACTATACAATATGCACTCTTGTTCTGAATTACAGAAATAATCATTAATATGCTTATTATAGATTATATTTTTATTGTTGAATGAACAATAATCATGTATTAAATTTAGTCATATACTACCTTGAACTTGGCCATATTTTGCAAACATATAATTTTTGCACCAATGTATATCATAATCCATCAACTAAAGCAGCGTAATGTAGTTTTTCAGCAAAAGGTTATTAGCAAATAATGTTCATGTTTTAAAGACGCCACTCAACTTGTTTATACAACACGCAATAAAAAGTGTAATGGTAGAAACATTTACAACTGCTATTTTGTGTTGTATAATCAAGTTGGTTGGGGTTCTTTAAATCATGCAAATTACTTTTTAAAGACCTTTTGTTGAAAAAGTACATTTTGGCTGCTTTAATTCATGGATTTGGGTATAATATGCATTTCTTATGATTATTTCTGTAATTTCGAGCAGGTGCTCTTGTTCTTGTTGCTCCATAAAACACAAAGCATCCGTATATTTTAGCCACCTAGTCATATAGACATTTAGAAGTACCTTAACGAATTTTGTATGTAGCTCGCTGATCTAATATGAAGTTGACAGCGGCGGACAATCATATTTGTTCGTGTTTGACTATTTACCGACACTCTTTGGTCTAACATTCTTAAGAAGATTGAGTAACCGCGATTAATAGCCATAGTTGCAGGGTTTACTGTAAAATAACACACATAGATTTTACTGTAAAAGAACTGGCAGCTGGCTGGAAAATGACTGCATTGTGTAGGTAATGATCAGAAACCTATACAATCAGGGGGGGGGGGGGCGTATTTATAAATGACTTAAGTCGTTGCTATGCTGTTGCTAAGGCTAAATTTCTATGAAGGAGGTTCCCTTCAACTATGAAATTTGCTGTAAAGGAACAGTCTTTTTCAGACTGTTCCTTTAGAGCAAATTTCATAGTTGTAGGGGAATCTTCATAAAAACTTTGCCTTAGCAACAGCACTGCAACCACTTAAGTCGTTTTATAAATATGGCCCCAGATCACATATCCCGCCCACAAAACAAAATAGAAAGAAATATAAGCATAAATTGACAAAAGTTTACAAAAGACACGCACGCTAAACTACGGAACCCGTGAAGGGACATGTAATTTTTTTAAGTTGTTCCGATGACTTAATAGCTTGTTTGCACAACTTAAGTGTTCGCACAAGATATTTAGCTTATGAGGTTCGCACAACTTAATATCCTGTGCGGACGACTTGATATCAGATCACCATGACCAATATTTCCTAGTCTAGTGATTTCAGCTTGTAATCTAAAGATTTTTAATGGAATAACACGAAACTTTGAAAAAAGGGCCCGTTTGACAAGAACATTGACATCATAACAAATGTAGGTCAGTGCAACCTTTATTTCATGGCCCAGTCAAATTGCCTTATATCTTGAAGACTATTTGATGGATTAGCATGAAACTTGTGATATGGATTCCATTTGAAAAAGAGAACGACATCATAATTAATTTAGGTCATTATGACCTGTTTCATGGTCCAGTGGTTTTTGTCTTTTCTTGAAGATTATTTAATGGATTAACATGATAATTGGGATATGGGTCGTGTGTTGCACCGAGATTGACATCAAAACAAATTTAAGAATCTGATATTTTCTATCTAGCTACAATCTAACTTCTGCATAACTTACCGTTTTCATACGAACAGCAATCACTTACGACACTATTAATGTGTTCAACTTGTTCTTCAAGTGCTTCTATACTTCCGTCATGCTCTTGTAGTGTTCCGTTAACTTGCAGTTGTTGCTGACTGAACTCATCCACCGATCTTTTAAGGTCTTTAACTTTCTTTTTCAGAACACCTTTCGTCTGGACCAAATGCATAATTGTAATGCAATATAGCACGCTAATTATAGCTACCAGTTTCATGCTTTAAACACACGTCAGATGCTCTGAAAGATGTCATGGTTTAAAATATTATGACATCAGGACTTTACGTCCTTCCAACAGTTTTTCAGTTAACTGTGTAATGGGACCCTGTTTACGGTTAAAATGATTCTCACCTCAAGTCGGAATCGAGCCTGAACTGGTAGCTTAGCAGGCCGACGCTTAACCCGTTGAGCTACCGGGGCTCCATTTAGAAGAAGCAAACAATATGTTCAAACCCAAAGGTTTTTGTCTATATCAAGTCACTTGGTAATAACAAATTATTTACAATAACGATGAATAATAATAAGACAAATTAAGCAAACTTGTTCAGGTGTTTTAGCAGCAGTACTACTGAAGTCGGAATCGAGCCTGAACTGGTAGCTTAGCAGGCCGACGCTTAACCCGTTGAGCTACCGGGGCTCCATTTAGAAGAAGCAAACAATATGTTCAAACCCAAAGGTTTTTGTCTATATCAAGTCACTTGGTAATAACAAATTATTTACAATAACGATGAATAATAATAAGACAAATTAAGCAAACTTGTTCAGGTGTTTTAGCAGCAGTACTACTGAAGTTGGAAACGAAGGGATAAAGCAATATATTATAAAAATTTAACAAACTTCTTTTTCTTCGTTTTCGATTTGAAATACCAAAATTACAGACTCTCATCCTGAAAGTCTTCCTGATTTTGACAATGAGGAACATAATAACGGCACAAACAAACAGGTCCAATTTCACCGTCGCTGTAGAATCTCGAATAATCTCTGAGCAAGAATTATATTACAGTATATTACATTCTTAACGAAGAAATACAAGGATTTCTTGTCAATATAAATATGCTATTTCCCAGTTCTCCACGAGGATTTATTTCCTCTAGGGAAATAAATCCCTGTAGATTGATTACCTTCCCGATAACATTCGGAGATTACTAATTAATGTACGACCCGGTACCGGCTTTTAGAACTACTTTCCTAGGCTCTTTCTTTCCACAGCAGTTGTAACTATACGACACAGCTGGAAGTGCCTTTTATGATCTTGAGTAAAACAACAGACGCTAAACAACCATATAACAAACTTTGATAAGTATTTATGGTGTGTGGACATGAATGGTTTTACGAAAATGCCATTTTATGTGGAAATGCATTGCCTTTTGAACAATACACGCTCCGCAATGTGCAATAAGAAACGTTTCATCCAGCTCATAACAGACTATATCGAGCGAGCCTTGGATCGTCGGGACCAGTTGCCGTACAGGCGATGATATTAAAGGCATGATGCAGGTTCCATAGGTCAGTAAATTATTCTTATTATAACAAACATTGGCCCGTTCAAAAAACAAAATGGCGGTCAAAGCAATTCAGTATTCATGTATCCTTTCGCGCCATTTTGTACAGGCTCTCGGAAGGACACTTGAATTCATAAATACAGATGAGAATATTTCTTTAAATCCCAGGCATACGAATTTAATATACAGAAATGAATCGACGGAGGTTTGAAGATCCGATAAAGAAAGGAGTCCGAAGGACGAGTTTCTTTATCGGGTCTTCAAACCTCCCGAGGTTTATAAATCCCATATCTGAAATGGGACGATTAATAAACTCTATATAGTCTATGGAGTAAGGTGTGGTTTAAACCACAGATGGTGATTTTGATGCGACGTGAAATTGGCAAAATGTTAACGTTTTCCCCATTGAGCCTATACGAAGCGGAGCCGTGTGAAAATTTGTGATAAATCACGTTGTTAACGCTCGGCGTGCACATTTCGCGCCTTGATGACGTCGAACATAAACATTTAACTTCTGGCAACGTCGACCTCAAAAGAGTCCAGTACAAAAAGTCGCATTATTCATGCAGTTTGATCGTATATAATGTTAGAGTCGAAATAAGTTTTCATTCCTAGTAAATTATCACAGATTAAAACACGTGTTGTCTGGCAGATACGAAAATTAAATTCACTCCGGCCTTCGGCCGTCGTGAATTACTATTTCGTGATCAGGCCCGGAAGTTACAAAACTTGAGTACATTCTCAAACTCAAAATAAAGCACACTAATTGGCTGCTTCCGAGCACATGCTCGGAAGCATCCAATCAGTGTGCTCTATTTTGGGTTTGAGATTATACTCAAGTTTTATAACCTCGGACCACAGGCACTCGACAAAAATGTGCTAAATTTCTAAATAATATCAATTGTCAATCTATTTTCTACCACTATGTAAAATTTCAAGTCGATCGGTTGCGAAATAAGAAAGTTGCAATTCAGCCCGCTGCATTCGTAAATAAGTTATTGACTATGCACTGGGCTGAATTGCAACTTTCTCATTTCGCATCCGATCGTCTTGAAATTTTACAGAAAGGTAGAAAATAGACTGACATTTGATAATATTTAGAAATTTAACAATTTTTTTGGTCGAGTGACTGTGCCTCGGACCCTGCTCTCCAGCCGGGCCGCGTAGCGCAATCGGTAGGGCACCTGACTCATAAGTCAGAGGTTCTGTGTTCGAAACCCGGTCTGGCCACATACTTTCGTTTCTCCTTCCGCTGATTCAAGAAGGGCAGTTGTCAGTTATTGGCGAAAGTATGTGCACTTAGTACTGGTTAACCGCTTAGGAGGTCTAAGCCTGCCCAGGAATAGTGTGGTTAGGTTAACTGACCGTCCCGACATGACCATAGCTGTTTACCGAGGACGTTAAGCATCAAATCAATCAATCAATCAATCAAACCCTGCTCTCCAACAGCATGTGTTAATCTGCGGTAATTCACGGGTACGGAAAATTTGTGTCTTAATCAATGCAATGTTTATTTTGTTTTATATGCTTGGTGCAATAATTAAAAAATCTAAAACCTTATAATAAATATAGTATTTCGCTCTAGAATGTTTTTTTTATCAGGTTAACCCTTACAGCGCCAAAACCCAGACGACGAAATTTTCGACTGTATAATTCAAACATATTTTGTCCAAGCTATATCAGATTGAGAATTCAAAAACAAGAAAGCAAACAGTGTATAGATTCAATTGACGCGGCTCATAATGAGCCGCCTCATCTGAATCTACGCTGTTAGCAAAATCTACTATTTTCGTTTTTGGTGCTTTAAAGGTTCAAAGGTGTAACAGCGTTCCGCTTACCTTAACTCTTCAGATTTCAATTTTTGCGAATGAAAACGGGATAAACAAAATAACCTTTTTATACATATTCTTTGCAATTGATCAGGAGGTGACAGATGTTATTTTGGAAGAGATAAAATCTAAAATAGAGGCAATAACGATTACAGGCTTCAGAAACACAATGTTATCTGTGTTTGTCAGGTGAAATTTCGTCTGTTCGTCGATTTAGAAAAAAAGTTAATTTTCTAAATCGTCGAACAAACCAAAGCTCACTTTTCAGAACTTATTTATCACCTTGTCTTCTCCTGAATGTATTGTCAACAAAATAAGTGTTTGCCGATCGCTAAATAAAAGCCTTGTTTCCCGAATAAAAAAAAAACTGCATCTGGGCCTGTACTAGCCATACCGGTTGGGCGTAATGGTTTTTAACAAAGTCCTTGACAAAATTGATTAGACTCAACGGTGCTGTCTCACAAACCAGATATCAGCATTATAAAATGGCAGTTTTAGGGGGGGGGGGGGGGGGGGGGGCATGTAACCAAGCCCAAGCTCATCCGCGCATTTTGTCCATACTTGAGTATGAACGCAAAACCAATAGGCGCTGAAAACCACTGTATATTATGAGCCATGGAATCCCGGCTTTCAGCGCATTTGGCAGAAAAACTCCTTATTCCGCACCCTTTGTGTCAAGCTCTTACATGTACCACGACTGTTTATCTGCAAATGCGGCACACATTCAAAGTGCGAAAATTGAGGTATATGATTTAATTTCCATGGTCAAAGATTATAGTTTATCCTTAACGACGAATCATTATCGTTTGGTTTATAAAAAACATTTTGCTCGATTCATCCATTATTTGTTAAATGTGGAGACTTGGAAGATAAGCAGCTCTGCGTACAATGGATGTGGACAAAACTGTCGGTTTCAAAATACGTTCTGAAATCAGTTCCTCGCCATGGATAACGGCCTTAAGGTGGAATAGGACAAAACCAAAATTTTCAGTTTTTGTGTAAAAAAAACAATGATCAAGAAGTTCAGCATTTTCAAAATCACGAAATGATTTTCTTTTAAGTGTGAAACAAATACTTCTTTTGCCATGACGTCATAAAAACGTGAGGGATTGACGTCTTTTATGCAAAATAAATAGCGCTTGATTATATACAATTTTTTGCATTTGTTTAGCTCTCCGTAAAGCTATTGTAATAAATTTCAAAAGTGTGAGCCGTCAAGAGGCCTTTAAAGTTGAGCGATTACTTTTTCCAAATATTTCAGCATTTTGTTTTGATTCATGCAAACATGTCCTTTTATTAGCTACTGAATATTACTAAATCTCACATAAAAGCTTGGATCGAGGAAAAACGTCTCCGAAAAATATATCTGAAATTTCAATATGTTTTAATGAAATATGTTTGCAAGTAATTTTTAAGACAATTTTAAGTTTTCACCGTGTAAATTTTCACAAGCTAGCTTTGTTTAACCATGAACCCCCTCCCCCTCCCCACACCCCCCCCTGTCCTGATGTTGTCGTTTCTTTCAACGTCAAATGGCGATTATTCCCAAAAATGTTTTCTAGTATCTTTTTTTTTTATTTTCAAGTAAAACATGTATAATCTCTTCTAGAGACTATATATGCACGAAAAACGTAAAAAACTGAACAGATATCTTGTTCAGTTTTCCATGGAGAAAGGTTTCAACATGCCAGGGGTCATTTTTTGCCATGACATTTATTATGCGTAACGTAACGTCTCTCTTATTGAACTCTTATGAACCCCGTATTTCGCGACGTCAATTACGTCCGAAAAGGCAAAACCGGGAAAATGAACCCTTGAGCTGTTTGGACTCTTCTGTCTAGAAAACGAAATTAGATATTTCTACGATTGGTTCGGTTTTCATTTTCATAGATTCTCTAGAATAACTCAACTTTCTTTTATCGTGATATGTCGGAGGCCGCTCTTAGCGCCCAATTTAGTCTGACGCTATAATCATCGACGTTATCTGAACATGGGGTATAGTTTGTAAAATCTACTTTGAGAAATGTCAAAATTTGAGATATATTTTTCGGAGACGTGTTTTCTCTATTTCAGTTTTTAAGTGCAAAAATGCTAATTTCAAAGGATAATGAAAATTAATGTTTGCATCAATACACTCTTAATGCGTAAAGATTGGACAGAAAGTATAGCATAGCTTTGTGGACCTCTTGATGGCACGTACTTTGGTACAAAATATATTTCAATATCCCAACGGACTGCAGAGCAATGTCAATTAATGCGGATATCTGAGAGCTATAAAACGTCAAACCATCACATTTTCACGACGTCATTGAGATAGGAATCGTTTGTTTCATGCTCTATACAAAGTCATTTAGTGAGTCACAAATGACTGAAGTTTTTTTATGATATATTGCTTGACTAGAAAACTGAAAATTTGGTTTTGTCCTAGTCCACCTTAATCTACTAAATGGAGTACCTTCCATATTTGGAGAGCCCTCACTGAGCGTCAGAAAGACATTTGTATTGAGTAGCGGCGGCACTGGCCTCAGTGTCAGGATACGCTAGATGGTCTAGATCATCACTCATTAAATACTGTAAAAAAAAAAAAAAAAAAAAATTGGACACCTAAAATACCCCAACGGTTTTAAAAATGGACAAAATATGGTTTAATTACGCAGTAATTTGTCCAAATGATGCAGATGAAATGGAAGACTGTGAAGTCCCTGATCAGACCTACTTAGCAGTTTACGGTACATATGCCCTAAGGGAGCTTTCATTTCGTAATCCATGGTTAATCAATTACAATTACGTAATTTAAAACGACTGAGACCATAACATCATGACAGCAGTTGCTTATCTGTATTTGGCTGTTTACTGATGTAAACAAACACGATCCTTGTAGCCCACATTATTTTAATATTGCATTGTGATAAATGGTAGCATGGAAATCACCCCATTATATAGTTATAAAAATACTTAAGCAACAGGACCTGACAAATACCCCGGCTGCAGCGATTCTGACTTACAAAGCCTAAACAATCAGTGTCAACATGAATATCATGAATGAGCGTTCAATATCTTGAGTCGTAAGTAAGTCAACAATAGAAAAACAATTATTATTTGAGAATAAAATATATATTTGAGAAAATCACACATTTCCAGGTAGCATCTCACTTAAAGGGGCATGGCATACAACAGAATTTTCATATTTTCTCAAACAAAATAACTATTCTTAATCCATTTAATGCCGTATTGAAACTAAAAAGGCGGGGCTATCTTATCGAGACAATGTGTAGTGAACAAGGAAAGACAACTGTCGCTCTTTTAGATTTTTAGTTATTTGATATTGTCAACATTACATGTGCGGACTACAAGTAGACGAAAGAGAAATGATCAGGAACCGAACCAGTGCGAAACACATTCTGTTCTGGATACCAAAGGGAAAAGGTAATTTGAGCCGTGACACAAGAAAACCAACAAAATGGTTGTAAGCCCAGCCCAGAGTCAGATCAGCCTGGGCATCCGCCCAGTCTGATCAGAGTCTTCGCTGTCCGCATGAACGTAGCTTACACCCTTAGCTACTCTTTCAGCACTTAGCAAAGCAGATGCCCTGGCTGATCTGAGTCTGCTGGGCGCACAAACACTTTGTTGGTTTTCTCATGTCGTGGCTCATTTGATATTGCCAACTTTCCATGTCCGAACCACAAGTAGACGATAGGGCAATGACCAAGAACCGAACCAGTGCTCCACACATCCTGCCCTAAATACAAAAGGGAATAGATAATTTCAGCCGCGACACAACAAAACCAACAATGTGGTTGTGCGCCCATCGCAGACTCAGATCAGCCTGGGCATCCATCCAGTTTGAACAGACTTTCTGTTAAGTGCTCAAAGGGAAGCTAAGGGTCTAAGCTACCTCCGTGCGGACAGCCAAGATTCTAGTCAGACTGGGCGGATGCCCAGGCTGATCTGAGTCTGCGCTGAGTGTACAACCAGATTGTTGGTTTTGTCGTGTCGCGGCTCAATTATTATGAAAACAAAGGCACACAAAGCAAAACAAGACAAGCGAAAAGCCAGGGACATGGAATTAAACATCATTGTTTACAGTTTAACAGATCACTAAGGTGAAAATATTTGCTATTTTCATGCCTTCTGCATTCTATTTTGGTACATTTGCCAGTCCCCGTCTCAACAATTGGAGTCTTTGTAATCAATAGATCAGTGAGATTCTCCCAAATACAGGTTTGGTCACTTTGCAGGAGTTTTGTGATAACTCCACCAGTTCGTTTACTTCAGAGAAAGCTTTTGCAAAGACATGTTTTACCTAAATATTAGATTAATAGCAGTATTACACTTTAAGCTAACTGTTGCAGAATCATTAATCTTTAATTTCCGTTTTACAATGGAATTGCACGTTTACCAGCTGTGAAATTAACGATTCACGTTGGCTTTACATATATTGTGACGCAATGGAAATCGGTAAATGGTATATAAAGAGTAAACTCATCTCTAACTGTAGCACAGCCTCGAAACCACCCTGACAGCTTTCTTTGAACAGGATCCTTCAAACAGGATCAAATCCGTTCAAATAGATATCTGCAAAATTTGTTTTAGGAAACAAAGAGCACATACATGTACTAACAAATCTACAACAGCCAACAGCCGGAACCGCCAAAAAATAAATAAAATAATTAAAATACAAAAAGGAAAGAAAGAAAACAAAAAGTGAGGCTTTAAACGTTTAGTGACGTAATTATAAATATACAGTATATTTCAAGCGCTTGCCCGAACACCATATAGCTGAGCGAACTTCAGGTTTGTCTATTTCAGGCTCTGGTGTACAGCACTTTATTTTTACAACAGACTCCTTTTTACTAATCTGTTTTTTCAAGTATGATGTTTCTAAGTTTTCTGAGTTGCAGAAGAAGCCAAAATGTCGAAGAAGGAAAGTTCACTAAATTACATCTCATTCGTACACAAAGCTTGCCTGACTCCTTCCCAGAAATATGGTACTTCGTTCTGATCAGCTGGATATTTAGCGTAGGTTTCTGAATTAATGCAGTCCAACATCTCGAGAGACAGTGTATCTATGTCAATATCTTTGTACATCAAGACAAACAAGACAGCCTGGTCTTTACGGGAGTATATTTCTTCCATCCTAGCCATGTGAAATTCATACTGACACCATTTACTCGCCAAAAGACTTTGCGTTAATATGACAACGGTTTTTTTTGCTTCTGCGAATAGCACAAATAATATTTTCAGCAATCCAGACTCCAGCAAGAAAATTCCTTGCGTGAACACAACACCGATATCCAAATTCAACCTCCAGCTTTGGCAGGACTTCATTCGTGATGAATTCCATATCTTCATCAGCACATGACAAAAACGAATCAAATTCATAGTCCGTGTCAGGGTCAGTAGTGGGCAGGTCTTTGTAACCATGGAAACGGAATTGTGCCATATAATATAAGTACCTAAGCCTCCATCTATATCTGTAAAGCATACCACCAATGATAACAATAAAAATGTGAGTATAAGGAGGGAAGAAACAGTTATAAGAGCAGTGTAAGACACACAATGGTTCTGAATAATAGGCAACATTTCTTTTAGCTGATCAAAGGTCATTGTGCTACTTTCTCCGTTCTGTCGAAAAGTATATGAATTGATGTTTTTAAAATGGTGCGGATTCTCGGTGATCCAAATAAGAAATTCAAGATTTTCACATGAAACTTCCAGGAAATTGTATGACAGATCTATGGTAAATTTCTGTTTGTCCGTCGTCATTTGTTCCAGCAGAGTAACAGGAAATGTTGTTAACTGGTTTTTATGAAGGTCAAGTTGTGTTAAAGTCTGGAGATAATCATTTGAGCTTTTGAATTCTGCAAGCCGATTGCTGGATAAATTCAGATTTTCGATACTGACAAGATGAGCAAAAACTTGCTCTGGTAAACTTGCTATATTATTGTGAGAGAGATCAAGTGTCCTAGTTGCATTCAACGGCTTAAAGATTTCTGCCTCAGTAGCATGTGATAAAATAGGTCCGAGATTATTGTGACTGAGATTCACGATTTCTAGATTCGAGGATTTATCAAAGAAATTTTTTGCAATAAAAGAACAAAAATTGTTTGATAAGTCTACCTGCTTTAACTGTTTACTCTCAATAAACTGCTGTCCTAAGTAATACAGTATATTATTAGACAGATCTAGATATTCTAGCCCTGAATGTATTTTAAGGGAAAACCATAGATCATTTTCAAACTTAAATCTAAAATTAGAATTGCTGAGTGTTAGTACACTAAGATCCTTCGGTAATCTGAACTTATAAAGACTAAGATTTTGATCGTCAGCAATATTTGCGCAATCATTAGAATCATTTCGGTTTGGTATTATGCAACTGCCATCATTCATATGTTTGTTATCTTTAATGTGAATTTCTTCGTTATACACACGCAGATCATGGGCAGTATATTGATTACTTAGAAAACCTTCTTGTAGTTTCTCAAGACACACAATCTGGAATATGTATGCACCGTACACAAACATATTATCCTCTGCCCAAATTTTGGTTAGGTTTGGTGGAGCTAGTAACAGTGCATTTGTTACGATCATTGCCAGTCGATTGCTGTCCAGATAAAGCTCTTCTATGCTTGTAACTTTAGAGAACCACATATTGCATCGTCTTAGAATTGTACCTACTCCAAATGTCTTGTAAACTGTCGAGGAATCAAAATCTTTTATCTTTGTTGCCCGTAATCCGTACGATATGTTTCTGAGTGAAACAAACCCTAAGCCTTGGTTATTTGACAGATTCAAGTACGTCAGTTCATGAAGTACCTATTTCTGTTATATTACACTTTGAAATGTCGAGATAGCTTAAATATGGAAGATTACTGAAAGTCTCATTATTGAGCGAGATTATACTACAATTTGAATTCACACCAGACAAATTTAGAAGTGATAGGTGTTTTAAGTAGGTGAAGTTTTTTTCCGAAGTGAACGTACTTAACTCCATCTGCACGTAGTTCTTTCAAAGATGAGAAAGCGGTTGTCGGTACGTAGTCAAGAAAAGGCTGATTCTCATGACAAAACAAGGCGTCAACGTTTTCTTTAATTGTCAAAACTTGCAAATTTAAAAGATATATTAGAACGTCAGTATTTGTCAATCTGCAGTTTTTAATTAAATGGTTGCGATCAAGGTTTAATTCCCGAAGACTCTTGAGGAATTCCAGAGATTGAGTCGGTAAGCTGTTAAGGCTTGTGTTCCTCAAAGCAAGATGTTGTAGCCTGTTGCATCTGGTAAAGCAACTGCCTTTAAGAGGAGAGATATTGTTTTCACTTACACCTAGAGACATCAGCGTATCATTGAACTGTCTACATATGTCACAAACTACCGAAGAATTCAAACTTGTTTTCCGAATAGACAGATGTCTGAGGTTTATACAGAATGAGAAGCAGTCATCTGAGATACCAGAAAGCTTGTTATTACTTACATCCAGAGACACCACTGTTTTATTGAAATGTGAACATATTCCACAAGCCTCCTTTAAGCTCAAATTGGCTCCTTGGCAGTCTACAGCCAGTCCTTCTTGAAATGTGGCACATCTACAGCGATTGAGTGGTCCACATGGTGAGGCGCTTTGACAAACGCTATATAACGCGAACGTCAGACTCATGAGAAAAACTAGCCTCATTTTTATTATCAAACTCATGACGAAAATATTCGCGAAGCCTCCTGACAAATATTGTTTTACGTCTTCATGAAAATATACATTAAAAATGTTTATAAATGTCAGTATCAAGGCCTATGCTGACGCTAACCAGGTAACAAGCTTAATATTGTTGAAGTATCAGTTTGTGTCACAATCTCGCACAGAATCAAACTTGTTTCCCCGCGATCAGAAGTTTCTTAGATAGTTGTTTCTTACTCTGTTTAGACTGTCAAATGTTCATTCTACAAAGCTTGTACATGTATATTGCTTCAGTTATCATCACGAATCCAAATAAGGCCAAAAAATAAAATAGCTGTGGTTCGGCTAACTCGACTGACCCTGTTTCTGAACCCGACTCTGCTATTTTTTATGGTCAAAGAATAGAAAAAAAAAGAAATAAAGAGAAACAACGCCAGACCGTATCATATATTACGCCCGACCCAACCAATTTTCCGCCACGGACGTGTCGGTCTTTCTGTTGCTTTTTCGGAGTTTTTTTTTAGCGTTTTGGTATATTATGAAATGCGGAGTTACCATTCGTGAGCCTCTGAGACGCTTTACAGATGAATTATCTTCACAATGCAAGCGCCAAGATCAGGATGACAGCAAAAAAGAACCAGATATTCTCTATGTTTTTATGGCTGTAAAATGAAAACTTTTGGATGAAGAATCATAAAATTTGTTCTTATTTCTTCTCTTTACAGCGACTGAGGGTACACATTAGAGCTGTCTCGTCGAAGCAGTTCTCGCCAGTACACAGAATCTATATTTTAAATAGTACTAAGCATATTAGAACATGGTTATCATTGCAAACAGTGTCATTGTGTACTCCCTTGATTACGCTGCAGCCTTATACTCAAGCACAGAAACTGAAGCTGAAGTTTTGAGAGGCATCGTATATTAAACGAATAATTTCATTTTTAAACCAGTTCATGTAAAACTGGAATCGTAACTACCGTACTCTTCGCTAAAGTTGATGCAAATTTACGATTGCCGATGCGTCGGTTTCCTTGGGCTTTTCCCATTATCTAGATACTTGAAGTTTTCAAATAACAAAAGACCAATTACCTAATACAGCCGTCGGATGGTATATCTTTGATTCATGTAATCATGTTGCAGAAGAAGAAAAACAAAAAAGTAGGTTCGTAAATTGGCTTTTTACGAGCCTTTACAAATAGTCTGGGCTAAGATTCAATTTACTGAATTCAATTTAAAATCAAACAATCATAATAAGATTCAATAACTGATGCAATATCTATCGGAAAAGAAAAAAAATGATGAGGACGTTAAGTTTACTTTCGGTGGGTGCGGATTGGGAGACTTCCTAAAGTAAGTGTGGTATAGACGCGCAGTTTAAAGAATAGAAGAAACTTGAACATCGGAGCTGTGTCTATAAAGCAACAGGCCTACTTCAGTCTCGTTCGCCCATTGTTAGAATACTCCTGTACAGTCCGGGACCCATACACTCAGAAGAATACAGACAAACTACACATGGTGCAAGGACGTGCAGCAAGGTATGTTCTACATAGACACCGGAACATATCCAGCGTGAGCGACATGCTTCAAACTCTAAACTGGAGAAGCCTTGAGAACAGGAGGAAGGATATGCGCCTCTGTATGATGTATAGAATTGATAGAGGATTGGTTGCCATCAGTAAAGAGGGAAGAATGACTCCACCAAAGAGGTCAACAAGGCACAGTCATTCAAGAGCCTTCCAGACTATAACCTGCGGGACAGAAAAAAGAAAGATGTCATTCTTCCCAAGGACAGTGAGAGATTGGAACGCTCTTCCTCCTGACATCCCGGAACTGGAAACACTAGAAGCCTTCAAGGCTTCAGTGTCAAAACTAGAATACTAAACAGCAGATATTGATGTTTTTAAACTGTATATAATGATGTTTTTAACGATTCTTTTAACGACTGAGAGAAAACAGCATATCACGGATTGACACATCAACTAACCTGGATTGATATACTTTTACCCGGATTGACTCCACCTTTTTAGGAGGTATTGTTATCAAGTGCTGCGTAACCTACCTATATATCCTAGCATAATCTTCAGAATGTTGAAGGAGGCTAGTACATGGCAGAAGCAGAAGCCCCCTTTCTCCTGCCTCGTGATATACATAAATGAATACAAATCTCGTGACTTTTATGCATCAACAATGCAAATCATTTATCTACTCAAATTTAGCACAAACCCTTGTGTTGCTTAGTTATGCTGAACTGCTAAGTGGATTCATTTCGGTAAGGGATTATTCGGGAAGGGGCAGAACCTATTCAAGGAACATATCTCAATATTCAAGTCTATTCCCATATGTCAGGTATTGTATTCTAAAGTTAGCCCACTTTTCCATTTTTCAAAGAGGTGTTTGCCAGGGTCTTCTTCACATAAAGTTGATAATATAATAAATAAAACAAAACAAATTATGTGACCAATGCAGCACCACAAGCAACGGGTCTTTTTCTTAAACTGACAGGGTATATAAAGGTATAAAATATTAGATGAGTTTTAACTGAATAACAGACATTTAAGATGGTCTGAATGATGTCTTATGGCCTGTCCATTTTAATTCCTGTATAGTTGAGACTATCATGAAACCTAATAGAACGATGCAAAAGAAATCATTACTCAAACAGGCCTGTTTGATGTACAGTAAATGAGCCGCAACACGATAAAACCAACTATGAGTATGTGCGCCCAGCACAGACTCAGATCAGCCTGGGCATCCGCCCAGTCTGATCAGAGTCTTCGCTGTCTGCACGACGGTAGTGTAGAACCTTAGCGACCCTTTGAGTACCTAACAAAGGGTCAGATCAAACTGCCCAGTCTGATCAGAGTCTTCGCTGTCTGCACGAAGGTAGTGTAGACCCTTAGCGACCCTTTGAGTACCTAACAAAGGGTCAGATCAAACTGGGCGGATGCCCAGGCTGATCTGAGTTTGTACTGGGCACACAACCACATTGTTGGTTTTGTCGTGTCGCGGCTCAAATACAATGAGCAATGATAAGGAACCGAATTCAATCCCAAAAGCTATCTTCAACATCAATAGGGAAAGAAACAAAGACAACATGGCTATAATTTTTTAAGCTTATTATGCGATCCTTGTTAATTGCCTTTCATCTGCTCCAAAATATAGGTTATGGTGCTCACTGGAACTGCTTTGGCGTAAACTCTTTCTTCATACTGAATTTTGTTATTTATGGACTCTATAATTAAAATATGCTGTTAGGTTTCCTGAGGCTCTCATAAACTATGTTTGCCGGGCTATAAAGTTAGTGCTTGTCCGAGTACCTGTGAATTTAGCCATGGCTCTTTAATTCGATTTAAAAAAATAGGAAAAACATTAGTTTTTCTTCCTTAACTACACTGTACTTAAAGTAAAATAAAAACATTCTCCTATCTACCTACCAACCCTATTTTATTTCAAAGCGTTAGTGGAAACACAGCTATTTTATTTCAGGCCTAACTAGCGATAATACTTTCAACTTTGCAACAGACATTTTTCTGCCGATAAGTGGAGTTTATCTGGCTGTCTACATTTATCAAGAGAGTCCTTTACTCTGAGATAATTTCAGTGACATTGAAAAAATATTTTACTTTCATAGTGCGCCCGACCCGGAGATCAGGAAAAGAAACCTTTAGACCTTTACAGTCAGCACTGAAATACTCTCTAATAGGTTGATTTAATGGTAAATCGATATATGCCCGAGCAACTGCTCAGGAGGCTTTCGGAAGGTTGCTCCTATAGAAGGTGTATATTTTTACATAATACATATTACAGGAAACTAAACGTGCCTTTCACCAACACAGTGCAGGTAATTTTACTGGAATTCGTTCAAATTTCCGATTTGATGGCCTAAGCCGTCGCTTAGTTAGGCTTTCAAATACCGGACTTTCATTTTCACTGATTTTTCCACTGATATATAGTTATGGAGGGTGTTTTATAATAGGCAGGTGATGCTTACTATTCTGATCCAACCTCTGTTTTGGAGTCCATATCTGTGTATCTATATGCATGTATTTGAAGTAAGGTCAGTCGTATACACGGACCATATTTTGCTAGCAAAATGAAAGCATGTTTAAAGCTTTAAAAAGGAATTACAGGCGTTCTGTATTTATTTTGTAAATATGCAAACTTTTTAGATGTATAAGTATACCTGTTATGTATTGTAACCTTTCCTGCCATAAAATGGTTGTAAATAACACGCCTACTAATCGCTCGCATGCAAAACCGCGGTTCAGAACGCAAGTCCATGCAACAAAGAGGTTCCGGTATTGCAGAAGGGGAGTCGAATAGGTAAAGAAATGTGACATCGGCTCAAGGTTTAGGTTATTTATTATGCCCCCAACTTTGAAAAATTTGGTGGGGCATATTGCTTTTGGCTTGTCTGCCCGTCCATGCGTGCGTGTGTGCGTGCGTGCACCACACTTTCCATGCTCGCTGTAACTTTGGAACCCTGCATGCTAGGGTTTTGAAATTCCATATATGGTTGTTATGAACAATTAGCTGACACATATTTTTTTCTTGTCCCAGTTATGCCTCTTTTTGGAGTTACGCCCCTTTTACAAAACCAGAGGGCCATGATGGCCTTGATCGCTCACCTGAGTATCCTGTGAACTTAACCTCAGAAACATCCATACGTCCAACAGACAGAGTTTCACAAAGATTCAATGGAAAATGAACCCTATATTATGTACCTTAGGTTTTTATAAGGTTTAACCTAATGACCTTGTTTTTGACCCCACATGACCCAGTTTAAAACCTGGTCTAGACTTTTTAGTTATAAACATTCTGACAAAGTTTCATGAATATCGGATCAAAACTGTGCCCTCTAGAGCGTAAACAATGTTTTTCTAAGGTTTGACCTAGTTTTTGACCCGACATGACCAAGTTGCACCCTTGGTCCAGATTTGTTGGAGATAAACATTTTGACAAAGTCTCATGAAGATTAGAACAAAACTCTGTCCTCTAAAGCGTTCACATGTTTTTTCTAAGAACTGACCTAGTGACCAAGTTTTTGACCTAACATGGCCTAGTTTCAAATCAGGTCTAGATTTCATAAAAATAAACATTCTGACAAAGTTTCATGTAGATTATATCATAACTGTGCCCTCAAGAGTGTACACTCTTTTTCTAAGATTTGACCTAGTGACCTAGATTTTGATCCCACAAGAATCAGATTCAAACTTGGTCTTGATTTCATAAAGATAAACATTATGTCAAAGTTTCAAGAAGATTGGATCATAACTGTGCCCTCTAGAGTGTACGCAAGGTTTTTCTAAGATTTGACCTAGTGACCTAGTTTTTGACCAAACATGACCCAGTATCAAAGTTGGTCTAGATTTCATCAAGATAAACAATCTGACCAAGTTTCATGATGATTGGATCGTAACTGTGCCCTCTGAGTCATTCTAAGATTTATTTCTATTTTTAGCTCTGGCGGCCATTTTGTACAGCGGAGTGGAACCGTTTCAGCAATTTTTCTTTAGAACCTTGAGTCAAACACTTCTGTGAAATTATTTTGAAATCGAGGCATTGGCTTCAGAAGAGATTTCGTTTAAAGTTTTTTCTATATTTAGCTCTGGTGGCCATTTTGTACAACGGAGTGGAACCGTTTCAGCAATTTTGGAAGAGGGTCTCCGAATGAACATTTCTGTGAAATTATTTTAAAATCTGCCCAGCAGTTTTGGAGGCATAGCCGTTTAAAAGTTTTTCTATTTTTAGGTCTGGCGATCATATTGTTCAGCGGAGCGGAACCGGTAGAGCAATTTTGGTAGCGGGACTCCTAGGAAATATTTCTGTGAAATTATTTCAAAATCTGCCCAGCAGTTTTGGAGGCGAAGTCGTTTAAAGGTTTATCTATTTTTAGCTCTGGCGGACATTTTGTTCAGCGGAGCGGAATTGTTTGAGCAATTTTGGTAGAGGGTCTCCTAAGGAACTTTTCTATGAAATTATTTCAAAATCTGCCCAGCAGTTTTGGAGGCGAAGTCGTTAAAAGGTTTTTCTATTTTACATGTAGCTATGGCGGCCACTTTGTTCAGCGGAGCGGAACCATATATCAATTCTGGTCCAGGGGCTCCTAAGAACAATTTCTGTGAAATTATTTCAAATCTGCCCAGCAGCTTTGGAGGAGAAGTCGTTTAAAGGTCTTACTATTTTTAGCTCTGGTGGCCATATTGTTCAGCGGAGCGAAACCGTTTGAGCAATTTTGGTAAAGGGCCTCCTAAGGAACATTTCTGTGAAATTATTTCAAAATCTCCCCAGCAGTTTTGGAGGCGAAGTCGTTTAAAGGTTTTTCTATTATTAGTTCTGGCAGCCATTTTGTTCAGCGGAGCGGAACTGTTTAAGCAATTTTGGTAGAAGGTCTCCTAAGAACAATTTCTGTGAAATAATTACAAAATCTGCCCAGCAGTTTTGGAGGAGAAGTCGTTTAAAGGTTTTTTCTATTTTAAGTTCTGGCGGCCATATTGTTCAGTGGAGCGGAACCGTTTGAGCAATTTTGGTATAGGGCCTCCTACGAAAGATTTCTGTGAAATTATTTTAAAATCTGCACAGCAGTTTTGGAGGCGAAGTCGTTTAAAGGTTTTTCTATTATTAGCTCTGGCGGCCATTTTGTTCAGCGGAGCGAAACCGTTTTAGCAATTTTGGTAGAGGATCTCCAAAGAAACATTTCTGTGAAATTATTCAAAATCTACGCAGCAGTTTTGGAGGAGAAGTCGTTTAAATGTTTTTCTATTTTAAGCTCTGGTGGCCATATTGTTCAGTGGAGCGATACCGTTTTTAGCAATTTTGGTAAAGAGTACCCCAAGGAACATTTCTATGAAATTATTTCAAAATCTGTCCAGCAGCTTTGGAGAAGAAGTCGTTTGAAGCAATAGTTGACGACGGACGCACGACCGGACGACGGACGACGGACAAAGGCCAATCACAATACCTCACCTTGAGCACTTCGTGCTCAGGTGAGCTAAAAAATGTTGTTAGCAAGATATCTCATAACGAATTTCAGCTATGGTGTTGATATTTGGTATACTGATTGGGTATGAGAAATAATTTGCCTGATTACCTTTTGGGACAATTCCGTAAAATATTGAAATTTTATATATAGATCATTTTGTTAAAATTAGCTGACACATATTTTTTTTTCTTTTCCCAGTTATGCCCCTTTTGGGAGTTTTGCCCCTTTCAGAAAAATGGGATGACTATCTTGTTAGCAAGATACCTCAAAAAGTTTTTGAGCAGCGGCCTTGATATTTTGCATAATGATTGGGTCTGAGGAGTAGATTACTTGTTTAACTTTTGGACCAACCCCGTAAAATATTGAATGAGTTATGGCCCTTGTTTGAATTTGGCATTTTTTCAACCTCTGAATTGCTTGAGCTAGGAAGCTGATTTGTGGTTTAACAGTAGTTCTTGATGTTTTAAATATTTCAGTAAAGATTAGGTAACTTCTTTTCAGACTGTTTGCCACCTTTAGAGGCAAGCATATGGTTGAGGGCATAGTGTTTCACAAACACAATTTCTAGTTTTCTCTGAAAATTGTTTATGCATAATATATAAATGCTATTTTGTCGCATATGGATTGCTTCTTCTGCACATTCAAGGATTTAACACATGGCCTTGCATTTTCCAGATATCCCTTAAGTGCGGCGAAGCTTGTGTTCAAGCTCGATCTCGGAGATATATATACATGTAGGAAAAGGTCAAATCTCTTGTTTGATTTTGAGTCTCTGACCTTTTCAGATGCAAAAATAGTAAACAGAAATACTGTATGCGTGAGTCCAAACGTCCAAAAGTCCAAAAAGTAAGCTTTTCTTGCTGGACAGTTTAACATATAGAAAATATACGAAAAAAAAAATGGAATCATTAGCCCGGCTGCGCATGAGATATTGGAAAATTTGAAGAATTCTTATCAAACACCAAAACAGCTTCTGAACAATAATAGGATCTAGAATTACATGAAGTATGGGATATATGATTATTTTATACTTTGCAGATGATTTTCTGGCTGTTTTTATTACCAGTTTGTCTGTTGACGAGGCCTTTCTGCAGACAGTCTTGTATGTGTGTTGTTTGATGACTCAGAATAGTTTTGTTTTCCATTTTTTTTACCTGTGGATATAAATTAATATGAATTTTGGCCTTTCGTGCACAGTGTCCGCAAAATTTCACCGACTGCTTGTCAAAGTTCGAATTAGTCTTAATCCAATTATTGTTCAGAAGCTGGTTTGGTGTATGAGAAAAATCTTTTATATTTCCTAATATCTCATGCGGAACCGGGCTGACGATGCCATGTTTTTGCGTATATTTTCTGTATGCTGAATTGTCCATCACGGAAAGATTACTTCCAACATTTAGATTCAAGAATACAGTAGTTCCGTTTACTTTTTTGCGCCTAAAAATGTCAGATATTCAAACTCAAGCAAGAGAATGTGACCTTTCTTACATTCGTATATACCGCCGTGATTGACCTTGAACACACGATTCGCCGTATTAATTAATATCTCGAAAAATGCATGACCACGTGCCTAATCCTTTAATGTGCGGAAGAAGTAATCTGTACGCGACAAAATAGCATTCTTTTATTTTGCATAAACAGTTTTCAGAAAAAACACAAACCAAACCTTGGGCCGATGTCAAATTTGTTTACCTTTTCGACTCCCCTCCTGCAAAACCGGAAACTCCTCGCATGGATTTGCGTTCTGAACCGCGGTTTCGCATGCGAGCGATTGGTAGGCGTGATTAAACGTTCAAATTATCAATAGATTGAATCTAGAGATATTGCTGAGAAAGCCAAACATGACTGGTGTAGGATTTTTTGAACAGAAACAGGTTTGTGACATAAATTTATCTTAAATTTTTGACAAATGATAAAACGTTTTTATACCGTTCATGCTATTTTCCGTTAGGAAAATTATTGCTGCAATCAAAAACTGAGAAAGATGTTAAAAATGTATCTGTACATATTTCATCGCTTTAATATCCGCTCGTATGCGTATGATCTCCTTGACATTTAACACAAAATTAAATGACTTGAGAATAATTATTGATTTGAGAAAATCTGATATTTCTGTTGAAAGAATTTCAGTTGGTAATGTCATTGAAAAATTGGCGGAGCATGGCATACATTAATTGCCATGCCCCGAAACCATGACGTCATTATATGTTACCGTAATAACTAAGAGTTCATATTGATGTCTAAGTGAAGTCAAGACGTCATTCTGCCAAGGCACTAAGCACAACAGCTGGTCATTCCGTAGTTGCTATGGTAACAGATCTGTAACGTCATCTCACTTATAATTTGAAAGCAGCATGCCATACAATGTATGCCATGCTCCTATCGAATTATAAATGGAATGTTACATGAAATTCATACAATGGAAAAGTGCAATTTTCTTAAACCTATAATCCATTCCTAATAACTCAATTCTGTGTTATATTTGTGCCACCTATTGTAAATATGACAGTAAGGTTTTGGGGCTTTTTAAGTCTGAAAGCAACAATCAAAACAGTTCATCGGCAAGTTTGTAAAAAAAAATCTTCGAGAGTTTAATAGACCACTCAAAATGACGTTGTTCATGGGGAATTTATAAGAACTGATTTTCCGTCATAAATATATTTATCATATGACGTCGCTGTTATTCAGTGGATAACGTTGTGTCATAAAACATAAAAATCGTATAACCACACATGTAATAACACTTTGGCGCGTACATGTAACGTCATTGACAACGTCTATGTCAACAATGTGTATTCTTTTTGAAATATTGTTCAGTTTGAATGCGTTAAAATCCTATTATAAGGGTAATATGATAAACAGGATCTTACACGAGTGGTCATTTCATATAAAATTTATGAAACTGGCCGGAACCTAATACCCAACTGAAAGCATCTAGATGTTTCACAAGTGCAATGATAATAATTATAATACTAATAATGCAGATTGCGAGATTCGTCTGTCAGACTTGAACCAGAAATGAGTTGTTGGACTGAGCCAAATAAAGTGCCTCTAGATACTAGAAAATGCAAAATCTGTAACGTTGTCGAAGACGAACTTCAATTTTAATGACAGATCTATCTGTCATTTCTAGCTATCATATGCCAAGTTTTGGAACTGGTTTTTACTGCCAAGCTTAGTATACATCCGCAATGAAATATAGTGCAGGATGAATAACATTTTGTAAATATCACTACGCCAGTCATGGATAATACTGAATGCCGTGTATACATGTACTACTCTGTGCATCGCTTTTGCATTCAATATATGCCAAGTCAGTATCATTACTGTTATTATTTCCATAAAGTTTTAGCGTTTACATTTCATGAAATATGATCTGGATCTTCACTGTCTTTCAGACTTATCCTTCAACATCTACATTGATATATTGCAAAGGCAATGAATACTTCACAATCAACTTAGAGCTGGGTCTACTCTGGCTGTTCCAGTCTTTACGGTAACTGAACTTGTATGCAGTAGGCTAAAAGCACGCCCCCATTTATGTCAATCGTCTTATGAAAGAAGTCTTGTGAAAAACGTGTATACCAAGATCAGACGCCACAGAACACAGCGTCTACTCAGGCCTTAAGTTACACGCATTTCTTAAGAAAAATAAAAATCAAATCAAACACCCCTTGCACTGGAACTGGGCGAGCCCAAACAAGGAGTTTTAATCTTGAATATTCTTACTGAACAAGAGCTGTCAGCAGACAGCATAGCTCGCCTGAAATTGGGGTAATAGAAGGAGATAATCAGTACTCACAGTGATAAGGTCTAATTCAAATGGGTGAGAATAATAAATAAGACAGGGCCATGTCTGACTGAGCATGGCAAGTTGGAAATTAGAAAACATGTTTGTGAAAAAAATAAACCTCCATCCACAGCCTTGTCCATAAATGGGACAATACGTTGTTATGAACAATCATCAGCATTGAAGGCTTCCTGTGGCATGCCTATAACTACAATACGTAAGTCCAAAAAGAGCTATAATTCTACCGAATATTTATGGAATTACACCAAACTGATCCCAAACTGAATGCTAAATTTTATGAGCCTGGCTCAAGTGGTTCTTGAGATACTTTGTTAACAATCTTTCCCTATAGCTACAAGCAAAAGTTCTAAACGGGTCATAATTCTGTCAAATATATTGTATGTATTAAATTTTACCAAAAGATAATCAGATCCCTGATCCCACACTGCATGAAAAATTTCATGAGCCTAGCTCAAGCGGTTCTTAAGAAATTTCTGTTGACAAGCGTTCCGTATACCTACAATATGCAAGTCCGAAAAAGAGCCATAACCTGTCAAACTTTTACGGAATTACACCAAAGGTTAATCAGCTCATCTACATATTGATCCCAAATTGCAAACAGAGTTTCGCGAGCCTAGCTCAAGTGGTTATAGACACATTTTATTTACAAGCTTTCCCTATACCTACTATGTGTGTCCAAAAAGGGCCATAATTCTGTCAAATATTAGTGGAATTTCATCAAAAGTCAGGTCATTTACACATTGATCCTAAACATAAGCTTAGCTTAAGTGGTTCGTGAGATATTGTGTTAACAAGCTTGCCCTATATCAACCAATTTGACAAAGTTGATTAACCGTGAAATGCAGGTCTAGGTCACGAAATGACGGCGAGTGAGAATATTTCAAAGGTGAAGTTCATGTAAGGTTTGATAATTGCAACAGTTATAGCTGATGAGAAACAAACCAGGGCATTTGTGTCTATGCTAGGGTAGTCGCAAATGCTGATATATGGACGGACAGACGAATGAACAAACGAACGGACGCATGGACTGAAATTCGGATCCCAATATCAACCATGCCTAAGACATGCGCGACAACAAACCAATAATATACTTTAGAAAATATGATCTTTATAAAAAGTTTACCATAAAATTTCAAAGTCAGTGACCTTGACCTTCAGATCATGGGCGTGGGCAGGTTATTGTTCATGAACCTTTGGACCTTTATCTATCTTCAAGCCAAATATTAACTAATCCATCATCTGGTGTGGCAAATATAACCTCGCTAAAACTTTAACACAAAAATTTGATGTAGAATTTCAGTCTGTTGAATATCAAATAATGACATTAAAGGGGATAACAAAATACTGAACTTATAATAAGTAGAAGTAAGGTTTGCTTCCCTTTCATAATTCCTTTAGGAATTAAAACCTTTTTTTTAACTTTTGATTTAAATTTTCAAAGTCTGTGACCTTGACCTCAAGTGCAGGGGTCTTGCTGGAAGTAAATGTGGACCTAAAGCTATCATCATATCAAATATGAACCCGATCCATCAAATGGTTTAGAAAATATAAGCTCTAAAAAACTTTAACGTAAATGTGGACACTGACGCCGACGCCGGGGATAGTGCAATAGCTCTTCCTTGACTTCGTCCAGGCGAGCTAAAAACTGAATTGATAACTACACCTATTCTGGATCAGAATCGCACCATTTTCTATCTACATAAACAAAGTTTCTGACCTTTGATCGATATCTGAAATGGGAGTTATATAATCTGCATTTGACAAAGTCAAACATGGCGTAAATGGCAAAACCGTATATACCTTCCCACAATGCTTTCTGCTTCCTTTCTGAGCCATAACATAATGTGACATAAGAGGATATAACATATTATACATATAAAGACATGTAACATGGTAGCAACTCATTTTATGTAATATGAAAAGAAGAAGAAAAAAGAAATAGAAAAAGTGAAATATTGCAAGGCAGAGAGAAATCACCATTCTGATCTTAATGATTAGCCTGCAAAATGAGCAACCAAAATCAAGAATACGTATTATTTGCTTCATAATATGTATTCTTGATTTTGGTTGCAACACTAGTTAGGTATGGACCAGTCTGGTTTTAAAGTCTTACCCATTATAATCTTGCATGCATATTATGTGTTAAAATTTATTGATATAAACCTTTTATGTAAAATAAATATATAAAAAAGAAAAGAAACAGAGGTGTAAAAGTTTCCCGTAGAGATAGTGGGGGGATAGCGGCCCACTGTATCTAGGGCACAGCATATGAAAGGCGAGCCCATCCCTCTTCTTTCGCTGCCTTATCCTTCTCTGGTTAGAAACAGACATTCATTTACTGCTGGGTTGATAGCAAGAGTTTCCCAGTCGTCGGATTGCGAAGCTCGGGTTCGAACTCACGACCTTCCGGCGACTTTCTGAACCATAATTGAGTCGCTCTAACCATACGACCACGGCACTTAATACAGGTTTTGAAATAGATAAATAAATAAAAAAAATGAATAAAAAAACGAAGTTTGATATTTTCTTCTTCTTTTTGTTCTCTGAGACATGTTATATATTTCATGAAAGTACAAGAAATGGTCATGGCTTACATCTTCGGAATAAAGATTTGCAATTGGTAGCTTTCTGTAACCTACTTGTGGGTTGACAGAGATTCACAGTAGTCGGATTACGAAGCTCGGGTTCGAACTCACGACCTTCTGCACAATCGAGTCATTCTAACCACTCGACCACGGCGCCTCTCTAACACAGGGAATGACAATAAATAAATAAATAAATAAATAAATAAATAAAAATGACATTTTTGTTGTTGTCGTTGTTGTTCTCTGTGACATGTTATACATTTCATGAAAGTATAAAAATGGTCATGGGTTAAATTTTTGGAATAAATATTTGTAGTTGGTTGCTTTCTGTAAAATTTAAAACCATTTTGGATACGGGTAATGTTATATCGTTAGTAGCACTATGAGTCACATAGGTTCCCTCCGTTAAGAAGAAATATAAACTCGTTGCCTAACGATTTTTTCCCAAAGTTTGTCGCAACGGAGCGTCAAGGGAGGTTCCCGAGAGCGAATCCATATCAGACACCAAATGGCATTTTGCTCTTTACATCGTCCGATAGGTTCTCCGTCGGTAAGTCTTGCTTGTTGAGGCTCTGTGGCTGAATTGCCTAATAGCTAAGGAGTACAATAGCAGGGTTGAAGGTTCATCATGTTTTGATTCACCGTATTTATTCGAATTTAAGACGGGCGTTCCTCCTTCCAAAATTGCCCAAAATCTGTACCTAAAGTGTTTTTGGCGTAATTTAGCTTTAAGATGGGATTTTCTCTAAAGAGTCCTTAACTGTCCCAAAAGTCTTTTAAGACGAATCTAGATTCTTGGACTGTTTTGGAAGGGGGATCCCCGTCTTATAGAATGGAAACGGAACGTATCATAACACGATTGTCTCAACATAAAATGTTGACGAAATGCCTCTTTTCATAAAACTCTTTGACAGTTTGACAAGAGTATGCAATGGTATCTGAAACAGTTAATTCTTAAAACTTACTTGTTAATTAAAAGTGAGAACTGCAACTAAAACCGTCAGCATCAGCAGTGCATTTTTGAAGTACAGTTTCTGTGCACAAAACTCTAGACAGAGAAAAGCTACATGTAATTTACACGTGAGTGCAACATTCTGATACATTCTGAAATGTTTGACGGGCCAGGGTCAAGAACATTCTGACCGAGTCCAAGTAAATAATATTCTTGAGGTTGTTGTTGTCGTTTACTCTCACATTTTCTGTATTTCATGAAATTACATAAAAAAATTGTCGTGGGTTACATCTTTGAAAAAAGATTTGTATTCAATGGTTGCTTACAGCGTGTCAGGGCTCGGATAATTTTATTGAAGAGCCATGAATTCTTTTATTATCTTTATTAAAAGACTGTTGGACTAGGCTCACTTTATATTCGTTCACACGGGCAAAGTTTCTGTGACAAAGAAGGTTTGGCATAGAAATATTTGCTCGTGTGAATGACAGAATATGCTACAATTTCATTGCCGAATTTATATTATAAAGTTTATATGACAAACAAAATATGTCCATGTGAACTGAAAATTTGCCAATGTTCTTGTGACAAAGAAAGTAGCTAAGGAGATTAAAGCCTCATTCACACGACCAGAGTTTCTTTGTCACAAAAAAATGTAACAAATAAAGCTTGCTAAACATTTTGCGGAGCAAACTGTTTTCTGCCCACACGTATTTTGTTTGTCATATAAACGTTCCTCGCTTGGCAGATATAAGTGAGAAAGCCACGTTCTGGTTGCGGAAGGTCAGGTGTTTTTTCCAAGGAGCTTCAGTTGTCGCCGACCGACTGGATATTAATGAAATCTTCTTGAGAGGGCCATAAAACACATTGTTATATACCTAACGAGACTTTACTATAGAAAACAGCCGTATTTGTAATCGACAGCATTTTGCGTTGGTTTCCTTCTATTTTTAATCGTCGCAATGCGACAAACTCTGCCACAGGGCTGCAACATTGTTAAAACATGGGTGTGCCAGGGCTTAAATACCACTGAAGCCCGCTGTCGTGTCGTCTGCAGAGACTTGGAATCAAGATGGCATCCGTAAGAAGATATATAACAATGACGATAAAACATTCGTTTCCTGTGTTTAAACGTTTGCCTAAGCCCTCGTGTTTTAACTTGTTGCAGTCCTAACCGCTGCGCGGTTCGGGCTGTAACACGTTAATACACTCGGGCTTGGCAAACGTTAAACCACGGAAAAAATGCTTTATCCTCATATTAAAGGTAGGTTCCTGTGGTCGAGATACAAATTCTGTAACAAATATTTTTTGTCGATTTTTGATTATTATTTCAATGCTTCTATTATTCTGAATCGGTTGCTGCCAAGAAAATCGCCAAGTTTTATCGAAAATCGTCGTTTTGCTCTTGTTTATCCTCTTTGCGTCAACAACCCCTTGACTATAAATAATTCTGTCACATGGCCGTAAGTGCGCGACCTCTGACATCATTATCCACAGGAATTCATATTTACACAAAAATGGCTGCCTTCACATCCTTCGCAGTAAGTGTTTTATTTAGGCCGTGATCTGTCCGATCTGATATACTTCGTTCTTGACGGAATAGAAATATGACAATATTTATGTATTAATACTAAACAAGCATCGTTTTAGGTCCAGAAAAGTCTTATTTGGCACTTCAAAGATTTCAATCGACGAAGACCTGCTAGGGGTCGTTTCAAAACTTTCAGTGATAGTGCTTATCTACCGTAAAAGCATAAATATTTGGACCCAGAAATAGAGTCAGATCAGACTGCTTCTGAAACAAGGTGCACATTGTTGCTAGAAGGAGCAGTTTGATAAGGGTCTTGCCAGAAGGAGCAGTCTGATCAGGGTCTACCTTATTTTTAAATTCTATCTCTATCTGAAGGATAAATGCTGCAGTTGATTTAAACATATTTACAGAATTATTAGAATATTTATACAATATCAACTTGTGATTTCACATCCTTTTGAACAGTATTTCAGTCATATCACACAGCATAATTCCCACATATCCCATGCAGAGGGTTTTTATCTCCAATTTTGCCATTTTCTGGTGAGCTTCCAGAGTTTTGCTTTATTTTTGCCAAAAATATCACCCAAAATCTGTTCAGTGGAAGAAAAAAAAAAAAAAAAAAAAAACATGCAAAAATGGACAGTACAAAAACTGTCACTGAGTTTGGAGAATTACTTTTGGCAAAATTTGGCTATAAATGAGATATTTTACATTGTACCCCCAAAAATGGTGTTGCTTGTATGGTGTGTACATTTGAGGTACAAAAACAAATTGCAATGAACCCCTAGTTTCAATCACAGGTAGCTGAAGCCTTTTTTTGATTGAAAACATTAGAATTTGTGAATATATTCCAAATATGAGATAAAAATAAAAATTCAAAAAAATAAAAACTGGTAAAGGATATGATAATATATCCTTTATCATTTTTTTTAATTTTCTATTTATTTATCTTTTGTGTGGTGTGTGTGTGTATGTGTGTGTGTGTGTGGGGGCTGTTTTGTGTTTTTGTTTTTGTTTTTTGTGGGGGGGGACCCTGTATCAAGTTGACAGGAGGCTGATATTGAATGGTTGTTATTGAAAGGTTATGGGGGAGGTCTGGTGGTGCACGTAACTTCCAGTGCCGGGGCATCCGACTGATTTGGATAATAGTAGGGCAAGGACCTACTGCGCTTGGCTTACAGTAGGTACGGGTGGGGGTGTTTTAACTTTTTTTTCTCTTGTCTGTTTGTTCTTAAATTCTTTCTCCCTCTATCTGGGAGACCGCCCGACATAGACTGAAATACTGTCTCAAAGGGCTGTTAAGCCCAAAACAACTAACTATTAAAAGGTTGTGGGCAAGGGAACTCTGTTTCTAAATGAAAAAATTTTTGTCTCCAGCAAGGATCAAATCCAGAACCACTAGATCAACAGACAGGGGCTTAGCGAAAAGAGCTAGCAGATCTCCTACAGAAGTCTGAAATTCTGTTGTTGTTTTTTTCATACTATGGATCTTGCAGGAGTTGCATTTAAACTGTAGTCCATCAGAAAAGTTTAACCAAGAGCATATTGTAGGGGTTAATGGGTACACATGGGAATCACCTCTGCCAGTCTTATTTTGCATCCCTTCTCAGTTGTGGGTGGGGGTGGGGGTTAAATCACTAAAATTTTAGTGGAATTCCAGAGACCAATTAAGACTAGCTCACTGAAATTCCAGTGACAAAGATGGTTAGAAATGAATGCATGCACTGCATGCATTACCCAGTGTTTTTTTCTCTATATAAGTGGTGCCCATAAAAGGCACCATTCCCAATTCAAAGTAGTATCTTTTTTTCCCAACTGCAAGTTGAAAGATTCCCAATTGCAGGAACATAAATTTACTTGCTTGCTTGGATATATAGCTATAATTGAATTTATACATTATATATTCAGTTTCATGTCCCCTATATCACCACTTGAGCCAATAAAGGTGTTTCTGAAATTCCAAATTTAAAGAAAATACGACGCGATTTTTCCCAATTCTGTGGGCACTGGCACCAATCCCCAAAATAGTGAAAAAAATCAGTTACCTGACATGCATATTTTCATACACATGCAGAGTCCCAAACATGTATGCACAAATGTATTGTCCCTGAAAATAGTATCAAAATTTCAGTGAAATTCTCTTAAATTACACTGAAATACCAGTGATGAAATGGGGAGCAAATTCTTGGGTGGGGAGCAAATTCTATTATTAACTGATGGAGTGGGCAGTAGGAGGTAATGGATTATGGGTGATCTAGTATGTGATTGTTCCATATTTTTGTGGTCCTCATGTGTAGTTGAGGTTGCCTGGATTATATAGAATTACGCCATATGGTCTCCGAGACGACGGTAGCTAAATTCTGTTGGGAGGGAGATAGTTGGGGTAGAAAATTCTTTTATCGCCTAGAACTGTAGTCTTTGTTCTAAACATTATCTTGGTTTTGTTGGTTCCCAGATATATTACATAATTTAAGTTTTTAAGGGGTCTGTATGCTCATGGGAATTTGTTAGTGTTCCAATATTTTAGGAAATGGGGATATGACCATAGCTAAATTCTGTTGGAGGGGAGGTAGGTGGGGTAGGAAATTCTTTTGGAGCCTAGAACTGTAGCAATTGTTCTACACCTTATCTTGGTTTAGTTGGTTTCAAAATATATTACATGATTTAAGTTTTAAGGGTCTGTATGTTCATGGGTTTAGTGTTCCAATATTTTGGAGTATGGAGATTATTATCAATGGAAAAGAGGCCTGTAGCTGATTTCTTATTGTGAATTGTTGGGAGAGGAGGGCAGTTTCTATTTGGTGTTTCTAGGGAGGAAATGTGTTGAACTTTATGATGGTTCAGTTGGTTTCCATGGAAGTAAGTCTGGGTGTCAGATTAAAGTGGTTGGATACACATTATACATTTTAACCCTTATTGTCAATAGACAAAAATTATTTACATGACTCTACGGGAAGTCCAATTGTGGTCATATAGATGGGATTTGGAGCATTTACTAGGTTGGGCGTTTTGTCACAAGCATTGTACTTGACAGGGGTTTGGTTTGGGTCCAGGGGTTTTGGGAAATGGGGTGGGTAGGTGATTAGCAACAAGGCTCGAATTAGGGAAAAATTTGGGGATTTTTTCCTTTATGGTATTGGAATGTATATCCGGGCAATCGATATTGGTTTTGTCCAGGTATTTGAAGACTGCCTTCTGTATTGTATTTGCATGTTTCTTTGGGGGAGACAGAAGCAATCTCAGGTCTATTGTGTGATAGCCTAACTTGAATATGGTGGATTCTAGGACTCGCCTAGGTCTGGGCCTCACAGTCAGAGAAGATATGGTCAAGATCTTCTGCGTCATTGCAGTGGGGGCATAGGCCGGACTGGTTGCCGTAGTGATGGCAGCCTAGCCCGCAGTGTCCTTATCTTAGTTGGGAATAGACTACGTTGAAACATCTATTGGGACTATACACGCCACCTTGAGTTTTACCTTTGGTTGGACAAAATGGAAGGTGTGACCCTTGGTCAATTGGGATTGCCATTCTTTGGTTACTGCTTCCATTTTTGAGGGTCTAGTATGGTCGTAAGTGCCAGTGGTCATAGCTTCCCTTGCCGCCACATTGGCAATTTCATTGCTGTCAATTCCTACATGGGCAGGGGTGCATTCCATGGAAATGTTAAAATTTACGATGGCAGCTAGATTGAGTAGAGATGAGATTTTGTTTATTTTATCGGGTCTCGTTTTTGATTTACCCGATTGCAGTGCCTGTACAGAGCTAAGGGAGTCAGTGAGGATAACTGAGTTTGGGATCCTACTTTCAAGGATCCAAAATATGGAATGTTCAATGGCTATCAGTTCAGTGGTGAAGACCGATAGGACTGGAACCACTGAGCCAATTGTAACCAAATTTCATATATGGCCTCCAGGGCTTGGGGAACAAAATATTGTTTAGATAATTGGGCCACATGACCAACATGGCAGCTATGCCCATATATGGTAAAAACCTTAAAAAATCTTGTTCTCCAGAACCAATAGGCCAATGGCATTGGAACTTGCTATGTAGCATTGGGTATGTGTGTAACTTACAGAATTTTTTAAATTATGACCTTCGGTTGACCTTCACCTTTTTTACGGCAAGGTCAAATTTGCTTTCTGGTGCTTTAATATGGGAAATGCTAGAACATAATATATCTTGGACTGTTGAAGATTTTGGGCTAAACTCGGTGTATATATAGTCATCTAAATGAGTACATGAAGATTTATGAGTACAAGAGGTCAAGGTCATTCTTTGACCAGGACTCTCATATTTTGACAATTTCTATCAGCTCCACAAAAGCCATTGTGCAAATTGTAACCAAATTTCATAATAGAGCCTCCAGGAGCTGAAAAATTTTGTTCAAACGGTCCTTGTCACATGACCAGCATGGCCTCTATGCCCATACATGTATATGGTGAAAACGTTGAAAAATCGTCTCCAGACCAGATGGTCTTGAAACTTGGTATGTCACAGTGAGTACTTGAGTAATACCAAGACTGTTCAAATGACCTCTGGGTGACCTTGACCATTTTTACTGCATGGCCTAAGACAAGAAAGTTTTCATAGAAAGTTTTTGAACATTTTGGCCCAAGATTGTTCAAAGCTTGATCTTTGGTTGACTCTGACATTTTTTATTGCAAGGTGAAATTGCTTTCTGGTACTTTTATATGGAAAACATGCTTAAAATAAGAGTTCATGGAAATTTTAGAAAAGTTTATTGCAGAAGTTAATAGATATAGTCAAATAAATGAGTACATGAACATTGTTTAGCAATAGAGGCCAAGGTCATTCTTTGACATAAGATGAATGTCTCTCATATTTTGACAGTTTCAAACTATCGATTTTGTTCAACTGATAATCCTAGTTTGTCATTTGACTTATTTACTCAGGTGAGCGATTCAGGGCATCATGGTCCTCTTGTTTAAAATTTGTAAATTTGTTTCTGTAAATGTTTTGAAGGCAAGTTTGAAAGAATATAACTAATCTGAAAATGTTGGAGTAACTGGGAGTTCCCCAGAAGCTGAGACATTTTTTGAAATGAAGACTGTTGGTAAAATTTTGACCCCCTTCCCCCACCCCCCAGCATACATATGCCTAAAAATATGTGCCCCCCCCCCCACTTCATAGCTTAATGGTTTCCGCCCGGACCGCCCAATAAATAACCTTAAAAGTGTCGCAGTTCCAACACATCAATAACTAAGCCAGCAACAATTACTTCAATTCGTCTTTGATTTCTGTGTCAAGTTATCTTAGTGGTTTTATATTTTACATGAGCGTCATAACAGGCGAAATGTGTTCTTTAGCAAAGAGTGATTTCGACCAAAATATCTAGATTCATCACCACACGGTTTATTAGGGACCGACCATTTGATATTCTGGGGTGGGGGGGGGGGGGGGGCTGGTATTCTTGTTGGAGACAGAACATTTTATTTTACTGGCCTCTGGAAACAATTTCTTTTTTTTTTTTTTTTTTTTTCACCTTGAGGGACCTTATTTCTTTTTTTTACAAACTAACTCAAACAGGTTATTCTTTTTTTAATTTTATAGGCTAAATTATCAGCTAGATCCTTGTTTACTTGACCTTAACATCCTTTTATTTTACTCACATCAGTATTTTTTACACCTTTTTTTCTCACAAAAAGAACATGGTGCTGTCTTTAACCAGGCTTAAATAGCATGGCTTAGCTTGCTTTTGCAAACCAGTGCCTGGAGCATGTTACTCTCTTCATCTAAGGTACAGTACAAACATCCCTGTATGAGTTTGGCAAAAAATTAGGCCTGAAATTAGGGATATTTTGGCAAAAAAATTAGGGCTATTTTGGCAAAGTTTTAGGGCTAACATTAGGAATTTAAGGTTTTTTTCTGGCCCAATCATATGCCCACACATGCTTTATTCGCATTTTAGAAAGTTTGATAAATACTTACTGATAGAGTCACAGGATGTTTTTGTAAATGTATGCACATTCTGGCCCGCGGGTGTAAAACAATTGTAGATAATATTAATATATTACTATAAATATGGGGGGTCCGGGGGATACAGCCCCCAAGAAGCCAGAGACATTATAAAAACTCAATTCAAATGGAATTATCTGCAGACAATATTTTTTTTTTTTTTTTTGAAATTTTGGGTGGAGCCAGGTTATTTTTTTCACTTTCTTTTGAGGCCAGATTATTTTTTTAAACCCCATTATGAGCCAGGTTATTTTTTTCTTGCATATCCAAAGACAGGGATTTTTTTATAAATATACCAGCGCCCCCCCCCCCTCCCTGCCCCCAGAATATCAAATGGTCGGTCCCTTAGGCCAACAGTCAAATGAAACTGAAAGTAGAAAGAGAAAGCAAAAGTAAGTTACTTTCATCAAAATCCCGGGTGTATTTATATTGGCCAATGGAATATACTGAAAATGTAGGTCAATACTAAGGTTATACAGCTAAAGCCGAAAAATCCGTAGTTGAATCAAACACGGACACCACCATTCTTCCGTAGGGGCGGTGATTTCAAATTCGTTTTTACAAAGTGTAGTCAGATTATTTCATAAGATCGTTAATGTCATTTGTTATGTATATAGAATACATACAGGCAAAATTAATATAATTCAACATCCTTTTGATAGTTTGCATATTAAAATGAAATCAGACTTACTCAAAATTACTTTCGATGTACACCGTAAATGGAATGCGCCATTACAACGCTGTGTTGAGATCACCCCCAAACGCCATTGGAGCTGCCTAGCAACTCCGACGAGCCTTTTATAGAATTAAATCCACTTTTTACATTTTCCATTTATCAATAGCGACGCCAGTATTGACTGCCTTTATCCACCGTTGCTTGTGATAGGCGATTCGACGGCGCTATTTTCTGTACTCGTACGGTGTCGTAAGTCGCCGCATGGCGGATGGGTAAACACTATCCCATAATGCAATGCAGAATGACGTCAGCCACGCAGTTGGTTAGTGGCGCGAAATCAAAAATAGTGCTAACTGGTGTGCGAAGCACAGTTAGAAAATCCCTCTTAAAACGACTTATCAAATATTCTTCACTTGATACTTTGAAGTGAAACTTAACAATTTCCTTGAAACAAATGCTTATCGACCAATTTAGAAAAAAAATCGGCAAAACTGTGATGTATATGACACAACAGGAACCTACCTTTAATACTCAGCCGAAAAAGAAAGTATCCACTAAATGTTCTCCAACCCTGGTGAGCCACAGTGTTCAATACAGTTCTGGAAACTTTGTTTATTTGGCTATACCACAATTGAGTCAGATTTGAAATTTAATGCCTATAGTGATTGCAGTAACGCTTAAACACCGGAGGTATAGTTTTCTGATTTTAGATTTCACAGATAAAACTAAGAAATCTGGTTCGTTATAAAACAACAAAAGTTTAATTAAAATGTGATGAAATTACACAATCATGCCATTCACACTTTAGAATTGGGCCGTTAAGACAAGGTTCACAACACTTTAGCGCAGCTTTGGTTCTGACGGGACTACCTAGACCAGAAACTGAGTGCCGAATTATCACAGTTTCAGCTTGAAATTGGTGTTACAATGTAATGAATAGCCATAGCAAATATTCAATTCATAAAAAAATGATAGATGGGATTTCTTCCGATAATAGCAATCAAATGATTTAGACATTGAGACAAGGAACACAATAGTAAAAAAATGATTACATTTTATGGAAAGGGAAAGAAATGATGGCACATTGAAAATCACTATATTCTTAAATCAAAGGGAGATAAATCTAAGCATTAGCAGGTTAGAACTTCGTTTTAAATCCATAAACCATTCAAAAATCCAAGTGTTGATGTGATTTTATTGGTGCCTAGGTAACAGTTTATAATATCAGAAATGCTTAGTTTCTTTGCATGTGCAAGCAAACTCTAATACAAAATTTAGTGAAAATCGTTTTGCTGAGGTAACTCTTAAAATTTAAAAGGAGTCTGAGAATTTTTAATGCATTTTATGGTCGGGTGTTCTCGCAAATTACATTAAACGAAACTGATCTAAAAAGAAGAATATACTGTCTAGAATTCTTATTATAAAAGTTGATACTTTTTATTTTGGCTGTGGATATATAAAAAAAAAGAAAAAAAAAAACTTCATGTGTCGTTATGTGTACATGATAATTAATTTTAGTGTCGATTGCGCCATTTAAAGGACTTTTCACTTGAATCAACATCTAAGTTTAAGGTAGACGAATACTGAATAGAAATATTGGCGGGGCATTAAAACCATTATACCGTCTAAATAACCCATAGAGCTATAAAACATTTGGGTAAGAAAAAAACAATTTTCACCGTTTTGTTTTCCTTAAAAACAATATTTTATGTTTCTACATACTTTTTTTTACATATTTTCCATTAAAATTCATATCTCTAGCACATGGATGCACTTTCGTTTCTGTAATATAGGATATTTGAAACAAACTGATAACAAAAAATGCAGTTTTCTTGTTAATAAGTATATTTTTAAATTCTTTGAAAAAAATGCAAGAAAATTGAATTTCATGAAAAACGTCATGAAAAATATATTCAGTCGATGGAGAATGCTTATGCATATTATTTTAGTAAAACTTACATTGAATGTTAAAGAATAAAAAAAATCACCGTTTCGTTTCCTAGAAAAACAATATTTAAGTTAACAATATCCCCAAAACAGACTGCCCACATTCTGCACCTGCTGCAAGCACAGCCGGTCCTTACCCTATTATTTATTTTCCTGTTATTCGATTCTATTATAGAGAAATGTCGACATAATTGCGCTGATGGAATGGAAACTGTGAAGATCTTGATCATTCTGGTTCCTAAGGAACAGTCTGATCTCGGTTTCCACTGTTTGTACAGACCTATGTGCCCGAAAACTTAGGATCTTTATGGTAGACACTGTTAGTGTGCATTATCACTGTATATACTCCACAGTTAATCGATTAGATGATGAACAATAACTCTGTTTTGTATTTTAAACAAGTAAGAACAGAGATCTTCCGTATTCGTTCACCTTAAGCCAGAACATATCAGTCTAATATGACTATTATCACCGTAAAATTATAACTATTGGGACACCCAAAATAATCACCTTAAATGTAGCAGTTTGCTTTTACAATGCAGTAATGCATCCAAAGGCAGCATATTAAACGGAAACCGATACAAGTTTAGACCCTTATCAGACTGCTCTGAAAGAGCTGTCTGATCTTTAGACCCTTATCAGACTGCTCTGAAAGAGCTGTTTGATCTGGGTCTGCATTGCGTGCTTATATCTAACCGTCCCAAACCTAGAATTTTACGATGACCCATTTATACCTTTCATTGATAGCTAAATAGACAAGAACATAGTTATACAGCATCAATAGGTGTGTCATTTGGACACACATCAATTTTACGTCTGATCAGACTCTTCGCTACCTCCGTGCGGACAGCGAAGACTCTGATCAGACTGGGCGGATGCCCAGGCTGACCTTAGTTTTCGCTGGGCGCACAACCACTTTTTTGCTCGAATGCTGATTTGATTAATGTTTGTATGTATATTTGAATAAAATAGTGTTTACACTAACCACTTTGTGGGTTTTCTGGGTACTGTCCACTAAATATTCATGAGGATAGCCCCGCCTTGTTCGGGGTGAGCATTAGGTTTAAATTGTAAGAGAGATGACGTCATTTGTCAGTCATGCATGTTAGACTTCTTGCAGTATTAAAAAAGACTAAGAAATGATACTTACAAAAAGGCATGTTTAATTGAGAAATATTTTACCAGAAGGAGATGGGGCTTGATTTTGGTAACTTACCCCCTGGTGAAAAAAATGCTATTTTTTGGGGTACGAATTGGAGGTTGCAATACTTAACATAGCTAATGCCCCAGTCACACACACATATACGGATTCTGCGGATACTACGGATGGCCCGTCCAAATCTATTCGTATCTATCCATTTAATCCGTAATGGATCCGTATCGCATCCGCAGAGTCCGATACTGTTCGTATCATATCCGCAGGGGCCGCAGGAGCCGCGTCGAAATTTTGAAAAGGTTCAAAATTCGGGCGCGGATGAGTAAACCGTAAAAGTCCGTAACTGAACGCATTTATCTGCATCTATCCGTATCTAATCCGTTTCTCATCCGTATCTATTCCGTATCTTATCCGTATCTGAACCCATCATTCCGCAGTCCCAAGTTGAGGGCTGATACGGTGCCATACGGAGCTTTACCTTTAGTTTCGGAAGTAACGGGTCATTTCAGGGTCATTGATGAGGCTCTAAAAATCGTAACCTCGAAGTATGGCACATGCTCCTTCTTTCGAATGTGTTAAGTGTTCTGTGCTCATGAAGGGTTAGATCTTTATTTAAATTTGTATACCTGGATTCAAACTATAAATTGGGTAAAGGTAAAGGTTTTCTATAGCCTAATGACCGTAGGGGCGGTGCCTTGGGGGAGGAGGGGTGGGAGTAGGTGGTTAGGGTCAATGTATCTTGGGCATAACATATGAACGGCGAAGCCCATCTCTCTCCTTTCGCTGCCTTGTCCTTCCCTGATTTGAAAAAGGTACCCATTTACTGCTTGGTTGACATAGATATTCATTCGGCAGTTGATAAAGTAGATACTATTCTAATCCTTCAAGAACACTGCACACATTCGAAGAGAGGTACATGGACCATACTTCGAGAACTCGGCTACTCAAACCGCATCAGTGACCCCGAAATGATTTGGTTACGAAAACCAGAGAAAGCATAATGTAATTTCTTAATTTTGATAAGGCAGTAAATTCAATGACTGATTAGAACCATAACAGATCTAAAAGGAAAAAAAATTGCAATAATCTAGACTATAAATCTAAACCAAACGCAAATTCCTGATTTCTCAGAATATTTTCTTGACCTCAAAGGAAAAAAAATATATTTAATCTGCACTATAGATGACGTACGGGGAGACGTTTTACGGTCGCCGTACGGCACGAAACCAGTGGCACTGTTCAAAGTAAAATAAAAATCTAAAAGCGTTCATTCAAGAGCACAGAACACATTCGAAAGAAGGAACATGGGCCATCTTCGAAGTTTCGGCTACTCAAGCCTGACCAGCAGATATTTATTGCTTCATTTCACCATTAACCTTTGTCCTATATTGGACAACTAATTGGAATTAATAAAAGAATTACTTTGTCCTATATTGGACAACTAATTCAAATTGATAAAAGTCAAATAAGTTTATGAAATGATGGCCCTTCTTTTGCTGTTGGCGAGTTCATGAAAAGATGACCCCACTAGGCTGTTACAAATAAGAAACATAACATCGCACCATAACTGCACCATACGTCACTGCCATCTCACCGACCCGGCCTCTCTGTTGTGGTAGTCTTTGAGATACAGTCTCTGTCTCTTTGTCCCCCTACTGGTGTTGTTGCCGTACAGCCGCCTCTCCAAACCATCCTGTAGGTATCTGTCAGTATTGGAACGCAAGCTATTTGTACTGAAACGTTACTGTAGAAAACAGTCCGTTACAGTACGCCGAACGAGACCCGTAACTTCCGTAACTAAAGGTAACGATCCGCTTGAAACCGTATCGGTCGTCAACTTGGAGACGGACTGCGGAATGATAGGTTCAATAACGGATAAGATACGGAATAGATACGTATGCGACACGGATTAGATACGGATAGATGCGGATATATGCGTTTAGTAACGCACCATTACGGTTTACTCATCCGCGCCCGAATTTTGAAACTTTTCAAAATTTCGACGCGGATCCTGCGGACTCTGCGGATATGATACGGACAGTTACGGACTCTGAGGATCTGATACGGATCCATTACGGATAAAACGGATAGATACGGACGGGCCATCCGTAGTATCCGCACAATCCGTATGTGTGTGTGTGACTGGAGCGTACAAGGAGTAGACACAGATGTGGACGTCGCAGTTGATCTTTTCTATTCTGCTATCCGCTAGGCATGTGCAACAGTCCGCATCTGAAGGTATTTATCCGCATCTAAAGGTTACAGAAGGTAACGGACGGTTAGTAGTTCGTACCTATCCGTATCCATACGCATCTATTGGTAACTATATCCGTAAATTCATTAAACAAAATTAGGCCACGCCCACAAATTCTGCGGATAAACCGAGGATTTTATCCGCAACTATCCGCCCTATCCGTAATGTGTGTGTGTGACTGGGGCTTTAGCGGCTAACTGAGTTGGGAAGGCAGTGGATGTTTTCGTCTGATATTGATAGGCTAGGATGACACTTTAAAGCAAGACGGGTTTGGAAAACTTTGTATGTACTGTTTTGTAATAAAATGACCAGATGTTAACATTGTCGTCTATGTAAAATTAATGGTGGAATGTAACCTTCTCGTTTCGCGACTCATATAACGTTGTAGGAATGTTGCTACAACTTTAGGCTTAGACACAACCAGAAAACAACTTGCCAAGAATAATAGCATTAACGTTACGTGTTTGCTGGGATCCTCTCAGTTCCCTACCTGTTTTCCATTGCGAGAGGCGTTCCGAAAGCTTTGTAAGTGACGCAATTTCTATGTAACCACCGTAAACAAAGGAATTCTGATAGTGAGAAAACATGAAGCGATGTTTTTCCTCGACAAATTTTCAAACGTGGTATGTTTTTCTTCAATGATACATTTTTATTTATCTTTCTATGAAAGAGGTTTACCCTAATGGCACTCCAGATTTTTACTTTAGAAGATCATAATTAATACATGAGCAGTCCTTATTTTTTTTTATCATTGCTACTTATAACAATCCCAAAACAATGCTGTCCTGTAAATATCGCGGAAATTATATTTAATCTAGGTTCCAATCTGTCCCGTGAATTTTGATTATTCGCATTTTAAATCAGTTGCAATCCCCATTTCTAATAAAGTAATTATGATTTTATGATGAAAACAAGTGTTTTAACAGTCGAAATCTTGTCAATATTAGCTTTTGCATTGGGCAAATAAAATTTGTCAATAAATTAAAATCATGGCATAAATAAAGCCACTGCAATCTTTCAAAAAAGACGTTGGCGTCGATTTCGTTATAGTAACGTCATAAGAATTGCGCACTGTTTTGCAACTAATGAATCGATAACAGTTGCCACCTTTCAAATGTTTGTTCGGATAGTGTTGGCAACGATGGACAACAGCCTATAAAATTTATTTTGCATTTACCACGCTCTTTTGACTTGAATGAGTAACACTTAAAAGACTAGCCCAGTGGTTTGATTGGGACCAAATAAAATGCGCTGTAACTCAATAAGAAAAAGTTTCTTTGTTTTGTGTTTGGTATCATTGTAAAGTCAAAATATACTGTTTTCAATACGTGCATTATATTTGTCCCCAGCATGCCCCTAAAAAAGTTATAAGGGCGCTTGCAAAACTTTTTGAACGCCCCTCCTACACATATACTTCCTTTTTGGGCCCATGGATGGATGCTCGGGTGGGCGTAAAAAGGAGGAAAATGGACTTATGTGTTTGCTGGTTCTCTCCCTACCCTACCTGCTTTGCACTGGGTGTATTTATTTTTAGCTTCATTACATATATTTATTTTAGATTGCATGGATGGATGGTTGAGTAGGCGTTAAAAGAAGGAAAATAAATTGGACAATTTCAAGTTTGCCCACTCATTGTCTTGTCTTAGGTATATGTGTGACGAAAACAGTACCTTTGGACATAGCCTACCAGTGAAAACTAGTGCATATTCTGAATCTCGAATTATTTTGTTCCACTAAAGGCTCCTTTCACTTTGCAGAACTCATATACGGAATAGTACCTTGCCAAACGGGCGTAGGTACTCAAGCTGTCTTAGGGTCTTCCGTGTGTCTTAATACTTATTTCTAAGGTATTTCTTCTCAGATTCTCGATCCAGTATATAATATTACTGTCTGTTGTGTGCTTGCAAACATTTGAAGTTGTTTTTCTTGTTTAATTGCAAGTAGCAGTCACCCGATAGGGAGACTATCAGACCGCAAATTATAGAATTTCAACTTACTTTTCCTTAATCATGTTAATATAATGGAGAATGGTCCTCAGTTGAATGAGCCCTACGCTGTGCATGTGCTTCGCTTTGGCAGACGCAGTCTAGGTGTACTCATGGTAAATTATACCTGACGTCAAATACATGTACGACTGTCAGAGAATAGGCCCTAGTCAGATCAACCTGCGCAAATCCAATTAGAAATGAAAAGAAACTTCACTCCTAAAACGGTGACATTTCCCTCATGGTGAGGAGAAGTGTAAGCATGTACTGTTTTCGTCCACGTCTCATAACGATGTACCACAGGAGGCTCAAGGGAACGAATCCATAAACATCGTGTCCGTCTTTGTCGTTGTTGTTGTTTAAATTCTTATAAAGGTGATCTCCACGAGGCTCAGCTGAACGAATCTATGGTTGTACCTCCTGGCACCTAGTCTCTCTTTTTCGTTTTTGTTCGAATTCTCGTAATCAGGGCCTCCAAGAACCTAAGTGGAAAGAATCCATGGCTGCAAGTCTTTACATCGAGTCTGTCCATATCATTGTGTTCTCTATGGCGAGCTTTTGTAACTTAAGCCCCAGTCACACACACACATTACGGATAGGGCGGATAGTTGCGGATAAAGTCCTCAGTTTATCCGCAGAATTTGTGGGCGTGGCCTAATTTTATCTAATGAATTTACGGATATAGTTACCAATAGATGCGTATGGATACGGATAGGTACGAACTACTAACCTTCCGTTACCTTCTGTAAACTTTAGATGCGGATAAATACCTTCAGATGCGGACTGTTGCGCATGCCTAGCGGATAGAAAAATAGAAAAGATTATCTCGACGTCCACATCTGTGTCTACTCCTTGTATGCTCCAGTCACACACACACATACGGACTGTGCGGATACTACGGATGGCCCCTCCGTATCTATCCGTTTTATCCGTAATGGATCCGTATCAGATCCTCAGAGTCCGTAACTGTCCGTGTCATATCCGCAGAGTCCGCAGGATCCGCGTCGAAATTTTGAAAAGTTTCAAAATTCGGGCGCGGATGAGTAAACCGTAATGGTGCGTTACTCGACGCATATATCCGCATCTATCCGTTTCTAATCCGTGTCGCATACGTATCTATTCCGTATCTTATCCGTTATTGAACCTATCATTCCGCAGTCCCACTCTAAGTTGAGGACCGATACGGTTTCAAGCGGATCGTTACCTTTAGTTACGGAAGTTACGGGTCTCGTTCGGCGTACTGTAACGGACTGTTTTCTACAGTAACGTTTCAATACAAAAAGGTTGCGTTCCAATACTGACAGATACCTACAGGATGGTTTGAAGAGGCGGCTGTACGGCAACAACACCAGTAGTGGGGCAAAGAGACAGAGACTATATCTCAAGGACTACTATAACAGAGAGGCCGGGTCGGTGCAATGGCAGTGACGTATGGTGCAGTTATGGTGCGATGTTATGTTTCTTATTTGTAACAGTGGGCTCATCTTTTCATGAACTTGCAAATGGCAAAAGTAGAGCCATCATTTCATAAACTTATTTGACTTTTATCAATTCGAATTAGTTGTCCAATATTGGACAAAGTAATTATTTTATTAATTCCAATTAGTTGTCCAATATAGGACAAAGTTTAATGGTGAAATGAAGCAATAAATATCTACTGGTCATGCTTGAGTAGCCGAAACTTCGAAGATGGCCCGTGTACCTACTTTCGAATGTGTTCTGTGCTCTTGAATGAACTCTTTTAGATTTCTATTTTACTTCAGTGCCACTGGTGTCGTGCCGTGCGGCGACCGTAAAACGTCTCCCCGTACGTAATCTATTGTGTAGATTATATATATTTTTTTCCTTTGAGGTTAATAAAATATTCTGAGAAATCAGAAATTTTTGATTGGTTTAGATTTATAGTCTAGATTATTGCTTTTTTTCCTTTTAGATCTTTTATGTTACAAATCAGTCTTTGAATTTACTGCCTTATCAAAATTAAGAAATTACATTATGCTTTCTCTGGTTTTCGTGACCAAATCATATCGGGGTCACTGATGCGGTTTGAGTAGCCGCATTCTCGAAGTATGGTCCATGTACCTTCCTTAGAATATGTGCAGTGTTCTTGTATCTACTTTATCAACTGCCGACTGAATATCTATGTCAACCAAGCAGTAAATGGGTACTTTTTTCAAATCAGGGAAGGACAAGGCAGCGAAAGGAGAGAGATGGGCTTCGCCTTTCATATGCTATGCCCAAGATAGATTGACCCTAACCACCTACCCCCATCCTCCTCCTCCAAGCCACCGCCCCTACGGTCATTAGGCTATAGGAAACCTTTACCCAATTTATAGTTTGGATCCAGATATACAAATTTAAATAAAAATCTAATCCTTCATGAGCACAGAACACTTAACACATTCGAGAGAAGAAGCATGGACCATACTTTGAGGTTACGATTACTAGAGCCTCATCAATGACCCTGACACGACCCATAACATCCGTAACTAAAGGTAAAGATCCGTATGAAACCGTATCAGTCTTCAACTTGGGACTGCGGAATGATGGGTTCAGTTACGGATAAGATACGGAATAGATACGGATGAGACACGGATTAGATACGGATAGATGCAGATAAATGCGTCCAGTACGGACTTTTACGGTTTACTCATCCGCGCCTGAATTTTGAACCTTTTCAAATTTTCGATACGGATCCTTCGGACCCTGCGGATATGATACGGACAGTAATGGACTCTGTGGATGCGATACGGATCCATTACGGATAAAATGGATAGATACGAATAGATACGGACGGGCCATCCGAAGCATCCGCAGAATCCGTATATGTGTGTGTGACTGGGGCATAAGCGAGATAACTCAAAAAGGAAGCCAGGGTAGTAATTCTACGCTACTCGAATACACGACTGGATTTACATTTGTACCAAACACGACAAATGAAAACGCAAGATGCTGAAGTGCTAGGAACTAAGGGATATTATGGAAAAGTAATAAAACAATGGCAATAATTCTTGTGCACAACACGCAAATACACCTGATTAAGTAACTTGAGTCAGCCTGTGCATGGCCGAAGTATGGTCCGTATCTTCTCTACTCGCTTAGGCACTCTGTAAATCCCAAACCATCTATAGGCTCTAATCAGTCTTCGTAGACATGTTAAAAATTAAAGTATTTGTTGTTCGCATACACCTGAGATCCCTTTTTACCTGATGCTGGTAAATTTTAAGATTAGACTTGGTAAGGTCCTTTTAGTCTTGGCGCGGTCATTTGCGGGCCTTCAAGTGAAAAGGCATATACTTTGTGAGCAAAAAAAAGAAGACTCAGTCCAGCCACCATTTGCGTGCTGTCTGATCAAAGTATTCCCTCTTCGCATAAGCAGCCTAGTAATACTTTGAAAGTAAAGACTCTGACCAGTTAGCATAATGCCCAGCCTGATTTGAGTAATTTGCCGTCCATACACAGCTGTATGGCATGACGCCAATCAGCTGTACGGCGAGGTAAAAACTTTGCTTGTCTTGCCCGCGCAACCCAGCCACATACGTACTCTGACTACCGTAAAATGACTGAATATTGGGACTGATGGGTCTTAGCAAACGATGTAGACCCAGATCAGGGTCTGACCTGAGTCTACACCGTTTCACATTCCACCTGTATTATAACTGTATTGTAAAAATAAAATTGCTCAATTTTCAGTAAAACTCTTTAAACTGGAGCAGTCTGGTTTTACAATGCAGTAATGTGCGTCCAAATGATAGCAGGTGGAATGTCAAAGGTATGTCAAAACATATGTTGCCTGACTAATCTGTTGCATACGACATGTCTGATCGTCTAAACAAAAAAATGGTCGCATATTAACAAGACTAGGTACAATAATCCTCACTAACTGATGAGGAAAACCTTCTTAATTGTCAGCGATAATTACCTCAGTTACAGAAATTTTGCTAAATCATTAGGCTTAAATTTGCAAACAAGAGGGGAGTGGGGGGGGGGGGGGGGGGGAGGTAAAAATTTAAATAAAGAAATGAATAAATAAATAAATTAAAAAAATAATAATAACAAGAAATGTTACAGTGTGTAACAAATGCCCCCGAAGGCCCCTTAAACTGACCTTTGAGTCCTGGTTGTGACCGTGACCCTGAGTGTGGAGCCTGAGTCTTGCACATGACATACATTCTCATTTGTTTTACTTTTCTGTGATGTTTAAATGCACTTTGGAAGTTTAAGAAGATTCATGGGGACTTAATTCAACCACTGACCAAACTGTGTTGTGTCCTTGACACTGGGTACAGGAACCTAAATGTCGCACCTTATATAACTTATCATTATACTTTACTTTTCTTTAAAGTACCATTTTATCATGCTTTAACTTTCAGTGAAATTTGATGAAATTGGCCTCAGCAGTTTTGAGCCATTTCAGAGACATGATTTAACCTCTGAGCTCTGACTGTGACCCTGACCTTGGGCAACAAAACCATAATTTGTTTGTGAATCATCCCATTATTTTTTACCTTTTCATGAAAATTAATGAAGTTTGATTCAGTAGTTTTTAAGTAATTGAGGATAAATGAGTTGACCTTTGACCTCTGGCTATGACCTTGACCTTGGATGTGGAAACATATGTCTTGTGAATGGCAAATCTTCTCAGTAGCCTTTAGCTTTCTGTAATGTTTGCTTTGGTGTTTTTCTGAGTAATTGCCGAGACATGATTTGACCTCTGACCCCAGATTGTGACCTTGACCTTGGATTAGGGATCATAAATATTGTGTATAACACACCTTCTCATTATGGTTTACCTTTCTGTGAAGTTTGCTGAAAGTCACTTCAGCAGGTTTCAAGTTATTGTAGAAGCAGGATTTGACCGTGGAACCCTGACTGTGACCTTGACCTTGAACGTGGTAACCTAAATCTTTTTTGTGTGACACACCTTCTCATTATGCTTCATCTTTATGTGAAGTTTCATTCAATTTGTTTAAGTAGTTTATAAGTTATCGCTGAGACACAATTTTGAGACACAATTTGACCTCTGACCCAACTGTGGCCTTGACCTTGGGTGTAGGGACCTAAGTCTTGTGCGCGACACACCTTCTCATTATGCTTTATCTATCTGTGAAGTTTCATCAAATTTGCTTCAGTAGTTTTAAAGTTATCGCTGAGACACGAGTCTGAGACACAATTTGACCTCTGACCCAATTGTGGCCTTGACCTTGGGCATAGGGACCTAAGTCTTGCGCGCGACACACCTTCACATTATGCTTTATCTATCTGTGAAGTTTCATTAAATTTGCTTCAGTGGTTTTAAAGTTATAGCCGAGACACGATTTGTAACGGACGGACGGAAAGACGGACGGACGGACAGACGGACTGACGGACGGACGGTGCGATTTTAATATGCCACCCGAAGTTCCTTCGGGGGGCATAAAAATAAAGTAAAATAAAAGAAAATAAAAATAAAAAGTAAACAACAATATTTTTTTACAAAAGTAAACATTAAAAAAAAAAAACAAAAAAAAAACTGAACATAAAATTTAGTTAGCACTTCTGACTCTAAAGCATTACCTGAATTGATACCACTTATAGAGCAATACGGGCCTTTACATCCCAGCTGGCACATGACGTCGACATGACGTCGTATTGACGTTGTGTGCCCGCTGGAATGTAAGAGTATGGTTTTTGCGTCCAAAAGATACAAGTGGAATGTCGAACGGTATGTCAAAACATATGTTACCTGACACTTATCTGTTGCATGCAACATGTATCATCGACTAAACAAAACCTATATACGAAAATAATTGGTCGCATGACATTAACAAGTTAATCCTTTCTAAATGATGAGGAAAATCTTGTAAAATGACAGCAATAATCATCTCGGTTACAGAAGTTTTGCTAAATCATTTGGCTTAAATTCGCAAACGACAGGAAAAACAACAAAAAAATAATATAAATGAAATAACCTTTTTACAAGCTCTTACAAACATAAACAGTTATTTTTTTGTTTGCATTTTGCAGGTGTTGGTACCGTAAAACTCCTAAACATCTGGACACCTAACTTTAAAGTTTCCCTAGTACTATCATTTAATCGAAAATTGCCAGCTGAAACGACCCAAATCATTTTTCAACACTTTTAATGTGAAACTCGATGACGTTTTTTTGTTTGTTTAAAGCTGGCTAATCATGGTCATTTACAGGTGAGAGGTTGGCAGAGATACCTCACGCTAAACATCATCTGAATTTATACCAAAATAGAGCAATAGGGGTCTATAAGAGTAGATCCCTTTCTGGAAGGGCTTTGTCTTCCAGGGAAGCAAACAGGAAGTCATAAAGTTGCACCCCCCCCCCCCCCCCCCCAAAAAAAAAAAAAAACAACAAAAAACCCTGTTTTTGTATAAATGGGGGAAAACAAATAAAAAATAAAATCTTAAGTTGCTTTCTCATAAACTCTTTACTGTAAAAAAATATCCATAGATTTTACGGTAGAATATCTGGCAACCAGCTGTCAGTCCATTTCCCGTTATTTTTACGGGCGTCTGCCTGTAGAACATATTTTCAAATCACGATATGGCAAAGTTATGTTAACTGACTGCACTTGAAAATACCTTTTAAGTGTTGAGGTCTATATGACCAAAACAGTACCGGTCTTATTCTATCCTACTTTGCGTGATGATTCCGCCAATGTTTACGGGCGCCCGTAAAAAATAACGAAAAATGGACTAGCAGCTGGTTGCCAGTTATTCTACCGTAAAGTATAAGGAATTTTTACAGTGTATGAGCTAGGGTCCTTCTAATGTGTACATATACACATCTGACCGACAACATCTGAATGCAACTGTGGCGAAAATAGATTTATTAACAAAATTTAATATAATACAGTTTCCTATGAATTTCTTCGACACAGAGATAATAGTTTAGCTCTCTTCAACATGTTATACAGTTATACATAAACAGTTAATAATTATAAATAGCATCTGCTTATCCTGCTGTCTGTTTCTCAACAACCTTTGTATTTGATTCCTCTGTTTCTGTTCTATGATTTCTCCATTGTTTCATATCCCTTCTATTTATCCGATGATTGCTTGATTATAATCTGTCTATTCATACTAATTTGTCCCTGCCAAAACTGATCTGTCCTTCCATTCCATTCTGTACTATTCTAATCCTTGTAAAATTGTCCCATTGTGCTGTTTTCTTTGATTCGTAACCTGCAAATGTTGCTATCCTCATTTGTTACAAACGTCTACTGACGTCAACGTCAGTAACAATGACGTCGTCTAACTCCAATAATTATAAAATATATTTCAAACATGATTTAAAATGATAGAAAACAAAATTGTTAAAAAGAAACTAAGATCTGATTCACCGAAGCACGACAGTTTTTATTTCTTCGGGACGAAATAGCAATACAAGACCAGCAACAGACAAAACAAACGACACAGTTCAAAGAGTCACCGCTGGCGGCTCGCCAAAGTCCAAATGAACGGGTACCTTCGCTGTTTTCCAACTGTTATGTAAAGCATATCTCCAGACGGGGCATATTTAAGTTCTAATTGAACTGTAATAGAAATGTTCGCGGCTTAGGATAGCTATGGTCATTAACAGATATCTCAGGGAAATCGGTTATTTTTATTTCCATTTGCTCTGATCAATATTTCTTGCAGTATACCGTTCTTTTTGTAAAAGTGATTGTTTAAGCTTGTTTAAGCTTCGCTCATACGAACAAAGTTTCTTTTCCACAGAAACTAAAGCAAAGAAAGTTTGCCAAACATTTTGTGTTCACAAGAAGCAAATCATTTGTCAGAGAAAAATGTACCAAGGATCTTTGTCAAATAAACCTTGGTGATGAAATATTTGCAGCAGTGTTCACACGAACAAATATTTCTTGTCAAAGTAACCTACTAGTAGACAAATAAACTTTACTCGTGTGCACGGCCAACTATGGCACATTTTCTTTGTTAAATATACTCAGTTTAAAATCAAAATGATTTGATTACGGGCAAAGTTTTTTTGTTTTCAGCTTTGTCCACAAGAGAAAAGTTTCTTTGCCACAGGAACTCTGGAAAAGAAAGTTTCCAAACATTTTTTCTTTCACACGGAGCAAATTATTTGCCAATGAAAAATATGACAAAAACGCTTTGTCTAATAAGCTTTAGCAATTAGATATTTGATGCAGTGTGCACAAGAACAAAGCTTTCTCGTCAAAGTTGTCTGGTTAAATAAACTTCACTTGTGTCAGTCGTGTGTACCCAACCATGACACATTTACTTTGTTAAATACTTCGTTAAAAATCAGATTGATTGGATTATGAGCAAAGATTTCTACCTTAATTTCCATAGTTATCAGCTTTGTAACATATATTTGTACTATAAAATATTCCCGTAGATTTTACAGTAGAATACCTGGCAATCAGCTGCCAGTCCATTTTCCCGTTATTTTTTGGGCGTCTGCCTGTAGAACATCTTTTGAAATCTCGATATGATAGAGTTATGTTAATTGACCGCACTCGAAATTACCTTTAAAGTGTTGAAGGGCTATATGACCTAAACAATACATATCTTATTCTACCCTACTTTGTGTGATTATTCCACCAATATTTATGGGCGGTCGTAAAAATAACGGGAAATGGACTGGCAGTTGGTTGCCAGGTATTCTACCGTAGAATCTACGGACTTTTTTCAGTGTATTCTTTGACAAAGTTTCTGTACATATTGACAATCATTGTTTGTAACAAAAACTTTGGCATATATTTTCGTTCACACGAGCATATTTTTCCCACGTTGTCAGAAAGATTGCATGAATAACCCGAACACTGACAGAAATTTCTCAAAAGATTTCCTTATTGATAACTGTAGGACATATACGAAGATTCCATCCACATACGGTTTATTTGATATTTTAAACGTAAAATGCCTAAAACGGAAAATGGGCATAACTCCTCAATGAGAATACAAAAGAGTCTGAAGAAAAAGTGTTTTATGTACACTTTATTAAGCCTGCAATTGTCAAAGTGTACAGGACTGATAGGCAAACACGCGAAAAATCAATTTGCTCGCAGTTGGGATATAATGCAAACACACTTTCCATACCCAACCAGAAAAAGCATGTCCGTAGGCTGATCCATTCATGTGGACATGACATATGCCTCTTGGCAGGTTTTTACACGATGTAGCATATAAGCTGGCGAAGGACCTAACTGAGCCGCGACACGACAAAACCAACAAAGTGGCATATGCGCCCGGCTAAGACTCAGATCAGACTGGGCGGATGCATCCGCCCAGTCTGATCAGAGTCTTTGCAGTCCGCATGGAGCTAGCTTATACCTTAGCTACACTTTAAGCGCACAGCAGAGATTCTGATGAAACACGGTGGTTGCCCAGGCAGATCTGAGTCTTCGCTGGGCGCACATACCACTTTGTTGGTTTTGTCGCGTCGCGGCTCAACTTAAGAGAAGCAGTGTTGGTTGGTTGGTTGATTTGATGCTTAACGTCCACGGTAAACAACTAAGGTCATGTCGGGACGGCCAGTTAACCTAACCACACTATTCCTGGGCAGGCTTAGACCTCCTAAGCGGTTAACCAGTACTAAGTGCACATACTTTCGCCAGTAACTGACAACTGCCCTTCTTGAATCAGCGGAAGGAGAAACGAAAGTATGTGGCCAGACCGGGATTCGAACCCAGGACCTCTGACTTACGAGTCAGGTGCCTTACCGATTGCACTACCCGGCCCGGCTAGAGAAGCAGTGTAGATCTACAACTATTCAGAACAACCGACAAGTCTGGAAACTGTCTAACAGAAGGAAAACAGGTGCTCAGCAGATGACAGAATATTGCGCAGAGCTATACAAATCATGAGAGCTATGGTGACAACACAGTTCTGGACTGCAGTGAACATCCAAGAATCTACAGTCGATTCCTTCGGGAGGAAGTTGAGATTTAAGTAGCAGCACTGAAAAAGAGACAATCCGCCGGAGTTGATGATATACCAGCAGAACCTGTGTCAGGTAGCGGGGAGACCATGAATGATGCTGTAATAAAGATCTGTAACAGGATCTGGAAAACAGGACATTGGCCTTCCCGTGGACTCAGTCGCTGATTATTACACTCCTTAAAAGGGCAACAGCTCTGCCAGAAATACATAACCATCAGTATCATCAGTCTTCCGAATTAAGTCATGCTGAAAGTCACCCTGAACAGGCTTAAACTCCAAGCTGAACAGACAATCGCCAAAGAACAGGCAGATCTGTCTCCTTGTTATGAATGAGCATATCTGCCAATGAGCGAACTAAACATCCGATTTGTGAAGAGTCTCCCGGGATAGACAAAACAAACTTCGGTTTCATTGATAATGCACCGCACCATACTGAAATTAATTGCAATCAAAACTGTTAGGGCAAACTTCAGTAATTATATCATAATACATGCAGTCGTTTAATTAGCATTACAATGGAATTTTTAATTAGGATGCACGACGTTTGGTCGAATACGATATTCGGACGACACGACGTTTGGGCGACACGACGGTTAGGCAAAAAAGTCAGGTACGACATTTGGTCGAAATGGTAACTATTCATTTATTAATTTATTTAGAGTAACTACGAATCTTGTCATGGAAAAGCCAAGAGATGTAATTTCACCGTTTTGAGGGATCTATAAACCTCAATTAGGTAATTAACGGTCTTATTATATTTGCTGGTCACGTGTAAGAGTTATGTGACTTTATTCTATTCCTCTCTTTCTTTTGTTCTGGTTCGGTCTTTATTTCCTTCTTTTTCTCTTAATAAGGTTATCAAAATAGTTTTGTTTCTTTCATAACCTGATTATAAAAACAAACATGAACAATTTTAACAAAAACAAAACAAAACAAAACAATAAATAAATAAATAAAACGAACACCAAGACAAGACAAAGACAAGATATTTTGTAAGTCTTTGCGCAATATAGCCGGCTATTTGACAGACGTAAGAGCGTGGTTGTCTCGAAACGAGAATTTATATATGTTAAGAGAGCCATTGAAGGTACCTATAGTATATTTATTAGCTCATCTGAGCCCTAAGCTCAATGTGAGCTATTGAGATTAGTCAGTGTCCGTTCTCAAGATTTTGCTTGAAATGTTGGCACAGGGCTGTGATATTTGGTATGAAGCATTGTCTAGTAGACTTCTACCAAGTTTGTTCAAATAATGGCCCTGGGGTCCATAATGGCCCTACGGCGGGGTGTCTTGGGTTCGAAAATAAAATAGACATAAAACTCTTCTTCTCTAGAACTACTCGGCTCAGGTGCTTAAAATTTAGTATGTAGCATATGCCTAGTGGTCCTTTACCAAGTTTGTGCAAATGATGGCCCCAGGGTCCAATATAGTCCCGCGGCAGGGAGTCCTTAGTTTGAACCATAAAAACATTGACAAATATTCAAAAATTCTCTTCTTTCGAACTGCTTGGCTCAGATGCTTGAAGTTTGGTATGTAACATTGCCTAGTACAAGTTTGTTCAAATGGTGGCCCCTGGGTCCAAAATGGCCCTTGGGCAGGGAGTCCTAGGTAAGAACCATAGAAATTTATAGAAACAAATATTCAAAATTTTGTTCTGCAGAAATGCTTGGCTAACATGCTTGAAATTTGGTATGTATTATTGTCTAGTGGTTCCTAACCAAGTTTGTATAAATGGCAGTCCCGGGGTCCAAAATGGCTTCACCCCAGGAGATCATTGGATTCGAGCATAGAAATACAAAGAAAAATATTCTAAATCTTCTTCCGCATAACAACTTGGTTCAGATGCTTGAAATTTGGTAGTACATCCTGGTAATTCTATAGCAAGTTTGTTAAAATGGTAGCCCCAGGGTGCACAATAGCGCCAGGGTAGGGATTCCTACGTTTGAACCATAGATATACAGAGGAAAATATTCAAAATCTTCTTCTTCAGAACCACACGGCTCTGATGCTTGAAACTTGGTATGAATGAAGAAATAACTAGTGGGTCTCTACCACGTTTGTTCAAATGGTGGCCCCAGGGGTCAAACAGCCCTAAGAAAGGGGGTTTAGGGTTCGAAAACAAAATATACTTAAAAATCAACTTCTCCAGAACTGCTTGGCTAAAATGCGTGAAATTTGGTATTTGCGTTACTATATGGTCATTTACTTAGTTTATTCAAATGGTGGCCCAGGCTCCAAAATGGTCCCATCCCAGGGAGTCCTTGGTTTGAACCATAGAAATATATAAAAAAATATTCAAAATTCTTCTCCCTTAGAACCACTTGGCTCAGATGCTAGAAATTTGGCATTTAGCATTGCCTAGTACTCCTCTACCAAGCTGGGTCAAATGATGGCCCCATGGCAGGGAGGTTTCAACATAGAAATACATAGAAAAATACTCAAAAATCTTCTTCTTCAGAACCGTTAGGCTTAGCTGCTAAAATATGGCATGAAGCTTGTCTAGTGGACTTCTACCATGTTTGTTTGAATGGTGGCCCCAGGGTTCAAAACGGCCCAGAAGCAGGGGGTTGGGGTGCGAAAATAAATTATACTTAAATATTTACATCTCCATAACTGCTTGGATCAGATGCCTGAATTTTGGTTTGTATTATTCAGTGTCTTATGGTAATTTACTAAATTTATTCAGATTGTGGCCCCAGGGTCCAAGATGGCCCCAACCCAGGGGGGTTATTTGTTTGAACCAGAGAAATACATAGAAAACTATTCAAAAATCTTCTTCCTCAGAACCACTTGGCTCAGAAGCTTGAAATTTGGTATGTTAAACTGCCCAGTAGTCCTTTAAGCCCCAGTCACACATTCACGGTTCAGGCCACGGTTCACCACGGTTTCACAAACCGTAGCACACCGTCATAATCCGTAGTAGCACCGTAGTTGCATCCGTCGTGTTCCGTAATCATCCCTGAAGAACCGTGGTGATCCGGGAGTCGCTACGGAAGTTTTAAACTGTTTAAAACCTCCGTGGTGAACCGTGGTGGCTTGTGGGCGTGGCCTAAACCGTAGCACAACCGTAACAGCATCGTGCTTATTCGTAGCGCTACCGTAGGTGTATCCGTGATTATCCCTGGCTTTCAGTCGGTATTCGTAGACAACCGTGGTAGTTTTGTCACTACAAAAACTCACATTTTATTCAAGTGAAAAAAGTTCCCAGACGCGAGAGTTTATGATCTTGGATTACTTGTCAATGCAAAATGCCTACTCAAAATTAATTTTTAGTATAAAATTTTCATTTGTTAACCGAATTTCAAAATTTTTGCTGCACATTTTACGAAAATTTTAGTATTATATAATGTCACAAATACTTTCCTTGTCTACAAATGAATTAAGCATCATCAACAAAAATCATTCTCATGACCACCTTTAACCGTAGACAATCGTAGGAGCCCGTGGCGCTACCGGCTTGATTCGTACTGGCACCGTTTCGAACCGTAGTAGCATCGTAAGCGTCCGTAATGCGACCGTGGAATACCCTTGTTGTCCGTAGTGCTGCCGTCTTGCACCGTCGTGAATTCGTAGATGATCCGTAGAGACACCGTACAAATACCGTGAGAAACCCTGATGGAATCCTGGCAAACCGTAGTGATGCTGGATTTTCTACGGTTCACCCCGGTTTTGCCGTCCGGGTCAAACCGTGGTGAATCGTGGTGAACCGTAGCCTGATCCGTGAATGTGTGACTGGGGCTTTACCAAGTTCGATCAAATGGTGGCCCCAGGGTCCAACATGGCCACATGGCAGGGAGACCTATGTTTTGAATCATAGAAATACATATAAAACTATTAAAAAATCTTCTTCTTCAGGACCACTAGGCTAAGATGAAAATAAAATATATTTAAAATCTACTTCTCCATCACTGCTTGGCTCAGATGCTCAGAATAGGTATTTAGCATTGTCTAATGGTCATTTTCTAAGTTTATTCAGATATGGCCCAGGCTCCAAAATGGGTCATTTGTTTGAACCATAGTAATACATAGAAAATATACAAAATATCCTCCTCTTCAGAACCACTAGGCTCAGATGCTTGGAATTCGGTATGTAGTATTGCGTGGTAGTCCTTTACCAAGTTAGATCAAATGGTGGCCCCAGGGTCTAAAATGGCCCCATGGCAGGGAGTCCTTGGTTTTGAACCATAGAAATACATATAATTTTTTTCTAAAAAATCTTGTTCTTAAGAGCCGCGAGGCTCAGACGCTTGAAATACGGTAAATGGGTTGTATCTCCATATTTTCTCGCCATTGTTCAAAGGGAAACAATTTTCGTGACTCCCTTTTTATATCCTGGGCTTAGACATTCTTCCAACAGGAGGTCAAGGAAAGAAGTTGCTCATAGGGGAGCGAGTTCTTTTCAATAATGAACCCCATTAAGAAGGGGTGGGGGCAAAAACGAAAATGATAGTCACGGTTGCTTCCCCTGAAAGTGTACCTTAAATGGTAGCTTTTACAACGGACTGGTATGATTTGTATCATTGCTGACATTGAGCAGATATGTTTGCAATCGAATACGAATATTGTTGAATGGCCACTCTGTAAACATTGTTGTAAAACTGAGGTACAATGCACCAAATATAATTATCATAACTCTATATATATAATATAATAATATACATATAATGGAACAGTTTGCTTATATGCATTATTGCTCGTCTCGCAGAATGCAGCAATACTCCCGAATGATATAGGTTAAGACCCTGGTTATACTGCTCTCATTTTGTCCAAATATTAAGAATATTTACGGTAGAAATTCTCTGTAATCAATGTGCGAATAGTGCGTGACGTGCCGCAGTAAAACTTGCACATTATAAAATCTGAAAGAAGAGCTTATGGCACCTGCGATGAAAAACGTATAAAATGATTAAAATCTCTGGTGTTCATATAATTACTCCGATGCAGTAGAACATTTTTGGACCTAACACTAAGTATCCCCTTATAAATAACTAACAATAAGTAACTAACACAAGTATCGTATCTAAGAAACAATTATGACGTTAGGTTTATAAATGTTAAAATTGGCGCACGATGTCGGAAGGCCGCGGTAGTGTAATGGTTAGCACGTCTGCCCGGTAAACAGGAGATCCGTGGTTCGATTCCCGGCGACCGATTTTTGTGAGTCAATTTCCATTTGTTTATCTAAATCCCTGCATCGTGCATTTCTCTGGTGTTCATATAATTACTCCGTGGACCTAACACTAAGTAACCCCCTATAAATAACTAACAATAAGTAACTAACACAAGTATCGTATCTAAGAAACAATTATGACGTTAAAATTGGCGCACGATGTCGGAAGGCCGCGGTAGTGTAATGGTTAGCACGTCTGCCCGGTAAGCAGGAGATCCGTGGTTTGATTCCCGGTCGCGGCGCGACCGATTTTTGTGCGTCAATTTCCATTTGTTTATATATATATAAAAGCTCTGAAATTTTGTCGAGCTCCTAGATAAAAATATATATGAACTGAGTAATGATCTGTCAGATTTTCCAGGAAAACTATATCTGGAGGAATACTATTTTTGCACGAGACCTAAAACCGATGGGGCGGTGGTTCGAAACAAAAGTAACTTTACATCAGAACCTTATAGGGATCAACATTTAGATTGGGCCATACTTTTTAATACATTCAACGAGAAACAATAGCTGCAGATATCAGGTAACAGACGCGCATTTCAGAAGATAAAAACAAACCTCAGGAAGAATAACATAATGACAAAAGGTTGTGTATTTTCTTTCCTTTTTTCTTTTTCATTTATACAAAACAGCTATTTTTTCCTCTGCTTTGTTTTTATTTTCTAATAAAAGTTATCAGCCGCCATACTATATCGGATTTTTTGTAAATTTCCAGACAACCTGTCTAGGCTTGAAATTAATAGCAAAATTACGCTTTAAAGATTGACGTGCCAATATTCGCTTGGCGCAGAATTTGCCAGAAAACTGTTTTGCATTTAATGTTCGGACTACAAGCATTGCATCAAAACAAAAGGCTGTTTGAACTGAACGCTTTTCAGTTTGCGTATTGTGTTGTTTTCCCATAGAATACCCGCTAAGGTAGTATAATTTTCAAATTTCTACGCCTTGTTATCGGTGCAACTTATACCCGTCTATATTTCTATGAGGCAGTCGTATGCCGCAAAATGTCCAAAGGATAATCGATTTTATACACGCCATGTTGAAAGAGCACAGAAGCCAAAACCGCAAAGTGATCGATTACTGGTCCATGATCGATAGCTGGTATATATACGACAGTTTTTGACGCCGGTTAGATGCTCTTTATTTTACCTCTTGTAAGAAATGAAATTCAGTGGCTACACCTTTCCATTCAAAACCATGCCATTTTTTGCATGTGTTAACCACTAAAGCGCTAAACAGCATACGACAAAATTCATGTCTGCAAAAAAAAAAAAAATCCGTCTTACATGTCTTAAGAATTCACAGACTAGAGAGCAAACAGTGAAGAACAGGTGATTGTTTGCAAAGTCAAGTATTTAAGTATTTTTTTATATTTTTCTGCTTTTAGGATTAATTGGTTCATAAGGGTATACTTTATCTGAGCTGTTGATGGTACAGTTTGGTACAAACTTACATTTAATGGCACAGTTAGGACAATAAAACTTTTAGGATGACCCTCGTAATTTGCTGTGAAACGAAGCATTCCTTCAAGAGTCATGTTCGGTAAGTATAAAATCATTCCCATCGGCTATATCAACACTTACGCCGTAATTTCCAGAGCGGATAGATCACAACTAATTTAGCATTTTGAGCATATTGAATAGTCAAGATGTCAGCCCGTCGGAGTTTGTTGTTATGTCTTATAGTCGTGAGGTCATCTTTTGGAGAAAAACAGGAGGAAAATAACGAGATTCATCGAGCGATAGAAAAGATAGATAAACTGATTAAATCGTTTAATGAACTGAAGCAAATGATTATTGACAGCGGCCTGTATGCTGCAAGCCGTGATGCTGTAGCCGCTCTAACAAGAAGAGAACAAATGGATACCGCAAGTTCAAAATCTCGCAGGGAAAAGGAAGACTTGCATCCTGCAAATGTTTTTATTAGACTTTATGATACAGCGATTCAAACTTCGTCTGATGTAAAGATGCTTCTAGAAAACCAAGAGAAACCAAAATCGTGCTTGGAGCATCTGAGGAGCGGACACAAAGAATCTGGGGTGTACAAAATCTACACTGCAAAATATGCAGAGCCGATCGAGGTAAATATATATAACCACAAGGTCTTCGTTGCAAACAGAGATGATTCAAGCCTTTCTGTTGCAGTCAGAATAGTGCACTTACAGCACATGATCTCTCAGCAGATCATAGGCCTGACCACCATGGACGTCTTAGGTCAATTTCATTGCTTTTTTTTTTAAAGATATTTTCAGATGGGGTAGTTCGCCCTTGAGTCGAACACCTTTTGCATTGTCTTGCGCTTACAGACCCTGGCTACTGACCCACATCGTGTTTGGGTCGTGCAACAGCTAGCGCAGCTTTCCAAGCACCTAAATACTGCAACCGTTTAGCCATTCTTCGTGAAATAAGGGAATAATAAGGGGTTTTATCGACCTTCTCAAATTAGCCCTTAAGTCGAACAGACTTAACCCTGACTCGAACAGATATACTGATCCAGCCATTATGGGACAACCTCATGTAGAGTCTGTGATATCCAGAAAATCCGCATTTTTTTAAATTACATATTTTTATCATTTTTGTTAGGAGATAATGAGACACACAGCAATGTACGTAAATGCAGATAAATCCACTCTGTGACTCCTGGTGCATGTAGAAAAACATTCGTTTAAGGGGCTGAGTTACCATGTGTGCTATTTCGTTGATGATAGGCGTACACCCTCACTGTGTGCATAAAAAAAGAGGAAGATGTGTTTGTGCAATTAGTCTGTGACTGAATGTATTTGCCAGTGATCCAGTGAGTAAACCGTCTCTAAAACTGTATGCCCGTGTTCGACTTTAGGGCGAATCTGTGTTCGACTCAATGACGAAGCATAGGTTTGTGTTAATCGTAAAACATTTTGTTAATTCTACTTATTTTGACCAATAAATAATTATCGTTTCGATCATTGAGAACTCATGGATTAATTTAACAGAAATGTTAAATTTCGTAAACTAAGACCTTTTTTGCTACATAATACTAAGTATTTTACAAAATTAATAAAAAATCAAAATTATGATATTTAGAAACAGCTCGAGAGGGATGAGTTTCGACGACTGCTAGTCGTATAATAATGTGAGCTTTATATTTGGGAGTCATTTATGCATATTGTTAATAGATTAAGGTAACGTCTGGTATCCTAACAGGTAATGACCCACCAAGTTGAAATGTTAATGTTATCAGTTTAAGTTGTTCGATTTAAGGGCGAGTTACCTGGTTGATTTTATTTGAATAAAAGCAGTCGACACACTTTCCCAAATTTTCTTTATGAGACTCGGTACGATTTCAGGGGAAACAACTCTTCCATTTAGATTTTCGATTCCTTTCTTAGAGGAAAGAGTTTGCTCCTATAGGAGCAAATTCTTTCCCTTAAGAGCAGATCCCAGTTTGTATAACCTTTGTCGTCCAGGAAACCAAACCGGCAGTCAATGAAGTTGTTTCCCTTTGTATAAAATTGCGGAAACTGTGGAGGTGTACCCATTCACCTTAACGTACGCAGTGAGGCACATGACGCGTCTGGTGCTGCTTTCTAGCTTAGTTGAGAAATATACAAAAACAGAGACATGGCCGTGTTGAACGGCTTACGGAACTAAACCGTTTGTTGGTATTATTTGTTTGTATAATTATTAGTAGTAATAGAATTGTTTTAATGGTGTTATTATTATGATTCCGTATGTTGTAAATGTATTATGAAACCGCTTGATTTCTCCATCTGGTTTGTCATGTTTGTATATAGATTTATATTATTTCCTGTTCTATACGTCGTATTTCTAGTGCTACTACTTCATGTACAATAATTTGGTCTTCTAATTTTATTTTTATACATGTACATGTGCTACTTCAACCTGTACTACAACAATGGACTACCATAATTATTATGTCCCCCCACCAAAGGTGAGGGGGGACATATTGTTTTCAGTGCGGATCCCGGGCGTCGGCGTCGGCGTTGGCGTCCCTGTGACAGATTTCTTGTATGCACGTTATCTCTTGAACCAATAAATGGACTTTCACCAAACTTGCATGGATACATTATTGGGACAAGTTTAAGAGCTGATTAGATTTTGGTGACCTTGACCTCATTTTCAAGGCCACTGGAGGACATAGATGACAATTTCTTGTACCCACTATATCTCCTGAACCGATGGATGGAATTCTACCAAACTGGCATGGATACATCAATGGGACAAGTTTAAGAGCTGATTAGGTTTTGGTGACCTTGACCTCATATTCAAGGTCACTGGAGGACTTACATGAAAATTTCATGTGCCAGTGATATATTTTGAACCAACGGATGGAATTTCACTAATCTTGCATGGATACATTATTGGAACAAGTTAAAGAGCTGGTCAGATTTTGGTGACCTTGACCTTATTTTCAAGGTCACTGGAAGACTAAGATGACAATTTCTTGTTCCCACAATATCTCCTGAACCAATGGATGAAATTTTACCAAACTGGCATGGATACATTATTGGGACAAGTTTAATAGCTGATAAGGTTTTGGTGACCTTGACCTTTTTTTCAAGGTCGCTGGAGGACTTAGATGACAATTTCTTGTAACCACTATATCTCCTTAACCAATGGAAGGAATTTCACCAAAAGTTTCAGGGATGCATCATTGCGACAAATTTAAGAGCTGATCAGATTTTGGTGACCTTGACCTCATTTGCAAGGTCACTGCAGGACTTAGATTACAATTTCTTGTACCCTCTAAATCTCCTGAACCAATGGATGGAATTTCACCAAACTTGCATGCATACATCATTGGGTCAAGTTTAAGAGCTGATTAGATCTTGGTGACCTTGATCTCATATTCAAGGTCACTGGAGGACTTACATGACATTTTCTTGTACCCACTATATCTCCTGAGCCAATGGATGGAATTTCACTAAACTTGCATCGATACATCATTTGGACAAGTTTAAGAGGTGATTTGATTTTGGTGACCTTGGCTTCATTTTCAAGGTCATAGTCATCTATGTAGGATATCTTAAGAACCAGTGGATGGATTTTCTCCAAACTTGCCTAGATATTTTACTTTTTATTCATTAGAGGGGATGGGAAATGGGCTTGTGGGGCGACATCAGTTTTTCTCTGAAAAACGTTTCTAGTTTATCTATAAAACGTGGGTTCAACCTCTTAAATATTTAAATCATTTATAAAATTCTTGTATAAGATGGGCATTTTCCCTTCCAAAACAATCCCAAAAATCTAGATCCATCTTATAAGACGGATCTAGATTTTTGGATTGTTTTTGAAGGAAAAAACGCTACATCTTATAACCGAAGAAATACCGTACTGTTTATCTTGTAGGTATTCTGTGACCAGGAGACGGACGGTGGGGGATGGACGGTTTTTCAACGCAGACAAGATGGCTCAGTCGACTTCTACCGTGACTGGTCAGAGTACGAAAAAGGATTTGGGAAACTAGAGGGAGAATTTTGGCTCGGAAATGATATTCTTCACCGTCTAACCTCGCACATTTGGCAAGAACTTCGTATAGATTTAGGAGATTTCGATAATAAGAAGGCCTTTGCTAAATACGCCAAGTTTACGATCGGGCCCAAGAGTTCCAACTATGTTCTGACAGTGATGGGATACACTGGAGACGCTGGAGATATCCTGATGTACTCCAACGGTCAACAGTTCTCCACCAAAGATAGAGACAATGATAGACTGTCAAGTTCATGTTCACAGCGGTGGAAGGGTGCTTGGTGGTATAAAAGTTGTGCCATCTCTAATCTCAACGGTCTCTATAGCACCGACAAACAAAGCAGGGACGGTAAAAATGTTGTCTGGCAGCCCTGGAAGTCTACTTCCTACCCTCTTAAATTTACCGAGATGAAATTCCGTGAGCGTGAAAAATACTGACACATTTGTAAAATCGCTATGAAAAAGATGTGTTCGTTTTACTTTTCATAGTACATGCTGAACAATGCCTGAGTATCCTTTAACAAATTCTACATTTGAATTTGACTCTATCTGCTTTTGTCAAATGGAAGTGCCTGAAATGATTGCAAGACTTCGTGTTAAGGTATATGTGTACACCGCCATGTTTTTTCTCGCCATTTTGACAAACGGGGAATTTTTTTATGACTTCCTGTTTGCTTCATTAGACGACGAAAGCCTTCCAAAATGGGTCTGTTCTATTAAAGGAAAGAATTTGCTCCTAGAGTAGCGAATTTTACGTGACCCCTTTTGAGAAGAGTGGCAAAAATGAAATAAGCAATGTTGATTCCCCTGAAAGTGTATCCATTCCCCTTTAATGTCAACTAATAAAGCAAATTAGAAACTTCACAAACTGTGTAGATCCAGTGTAGACCATAAAACGAGAGTATATATAAATGAAACAGTTTATAACCATGATAACGAGCCGTCTCATTTGTATCTACACTGATTCCATTTTGTAATATTTTTAGGTAACATGTGTACCCAGCGGTTTCTTAACGTCGAAATGACGTCGAAGCAACGTTGATGCGACGTCATCACGTCGCATCGACGTCGGTGCGACGTCATGTTCCTGCCGGGTAGGTACAATCCAAATTTCCCAGCCATTATCACTAAGGGGAACAATTTTCATAAATTCATTTTCATTTCCTAGGAGAACGAGGCCCTCCCAGAATAGTGTCTACTTTAAAGGAAAGAATTTGCTCCAATAGGAGCAATTTCTTTCCTTTAAAAGTTGACCCCTACTGAGAAGGGAGGTAAAATAAAAATAGCATAGTTGCTTCCCCTAAAAGTGTACATATTCTCCTTAAACTCCCATCTCCTAGAAGATAGGCTTTTCTGGCTTGAAACATGGAAGAATAAAATTAAATGTTTATAGTTGGATGGTTAATATTGAATGAAATGTTGCTGATATAAAAAACAAGAGGGCCTTGAGGCCATGCATCACTCCTCTGAGAACCCAGGGGCCGTATTTATTAAATGACTTAAGTAGTTGCTATGCTGTTGCTAGGGCTGAATTTCTATGAAGGAGATTCCCTACAACTACGAAATTTGCTCTGGAGGATTCCTCCAAAGCAAATTTCATAGTTGTAGAGAGTCTCCTTCATAGAAATATAGCCTTAGCAACAGCATAGCAACAACTTAAGTCGTTTTATAAATACGGCCCCAGATCAACAACAAATGAGTAGCGACACGACAGATCTACCACTGTGGCATGTGCGACCAGCGAGGAATCAGATTAGCTTCTGTATCCTCCCAGTCTGATCAGTGTCTTTGCTGTCGGCATTGAGGTATCTTAGTCCCTTAGTTACCCTTTGAGAACACAGCGAAGACACTGATCAAACTGGATGAATGTCCAGGCTTATCTGGGTCTTTAAGTTGCCATAATTATTAAACTAATAACCCAACCCAATTAGCAAGAACACATTTTTGTAGAGGTTTACGCAAACAACATTCTACAAAATTTCAGCTTCGCCAGCCTTTTGGCCGCTGAAGGGTTTGATTTTGAATATTCTGACAGTTTCATTATTTCGGTTGCCATGCCAAACTAGGCAATTAGCAGCTGGCACATACCACTGTACGTCTAATAGACGACAACCTGAGGAACATTCCTGTAAAAGATATGAATACTGTAAGACGCCTATATTTGGTGATTACTGAATTTTGTCGATATTGGCGGTTAAGTCAAAGAGCGCTATAATAGACCTTCATTATATATATACATGTACATACGCACAGCGTAACAGAGGTTTGGGTAGATCGGAGTACCTGGTGAGTATTTGGGATCATATCTAAACCGGTTTGTCAAACTATACATTATCGTATCGCATTCAAATCGCCTCAGTGAGGCGATTCTGATAGATAACACAATGTATAGTTGAGGTGATTCTAATGGGGCACCAAAATGCGAAATTTAATAGTAAAGAAAGATAATTTGCCATTTTTACATCATTTTGTTTTATTACTGGAGCTATGGTATACCATGCACGCCAAAATTTATGTGCACCAATATATAAATTTGATTAAACCGTAAAAAATTTGATACCGTGGATATTAAGTGTTTTACAGTATATTATCTGCAATGCTAAGACAGTGACAGCCAATTTTCAGTTTTCCAACTAAAAGTCAAAAGCAAATTTAGCTTGCCATGGTATCCAAGTCACCAACTACTGATTGGCATGAAAAAAGTTTTTGGTTGAATCTTTAAAAACATAATTCTAGCATGCCATGACAGATTCATTGGACTGATGTTAGGAAATAGTTTAAGTCTTTGAAAATCCAGCCTCCCCCTAACACCCAGTATCTGGAGGTGAAGGTTATGGACTTCTAAATATAATGTGAAAAATTTTTGTTTTAATTAATTATTTACATATATTTTTCCTGAGATAGCTTTTGTTTATAAATATACTCGAAAAAAATATTAAAGGGTCAAACTTTTACCCTGCGATTTCTGGAACATTTCAAACATTTGGTAAAATAAATCATTTCTACCTTCCATTTTATTTATTTTGCAAGTTTTATACACATAAACCTTGAACCTATAGCCTTGACCAAGTCCAAGCTTTAAGTCAAACTACCCCTAAAATGAAAGTGGTTTGAATTCCCATAGAGAATTGATAGTGTGTCAGTTTGGTCGGGCAGAACTTCTAAAATTGCCATGAGTTTCAAACTTCTTATAGCTTGTTGACCTTGAAAATGATTAAATTCGATGACTATCAAGGATTTTTTTTTTTAAAAATCATGAATTGGCGAAATCGAAAATTTTGGTGAATTTGCTCCTTATGGACTCCTTATGCCTGAAGTTTTTATGCAGGCACGCCACGCTTTCTTTCAAAGCAGACACCAGTTCAGGCGAGCTATGCTGTCAGGCGACGGCTCTTGTTGTATTTAGCAATTTTCAGCATTTTGGTTCCTATTGCCACACTGTAAAAATCCATAGATTTTACTGTAGAATACCTGGCAACCAGCTGCCAGTCCACTTCACGTTATTTTTGCGGGAATTTGCCTGTAGAAAATTATTGGAAATTACGATATGGCAGTGTTGTGTTTACTGGCCACACTCGAAAATACCTTAATAGTATTGAAAGGCGGTATGACCAAAACAACACCTTTTCTATTCTATCCAACTTTGGATGATAATTCCTGCAAATTTTTACGAGCGCCCATAAAAATAACGGGAAATGGACTGCAGCTGGTTTCCAGTCATTCTATCGTAAATCTACGGATTTTTTTTTTTACAGTGTATCAAGTCGATAAAGCTATTGACAGAAAAAAAGTATATACATTGTATGTCTGATAGCGGAATACCTAAGATTTTTTCTCTAACCGATTTGTATGGTGACTGGTTTGTGCCATTTCGTCTTTTCATCTTTTTGTCGCGAAAAGACCCCACGCAAAACGACGAAAAGACACCATGCGTATGCATTTATACAAAGATTTTCTCGCTTGTGACTGTTAGTAGGCATACTTTTTTTTTTACTTTTTGACTGAAATATGACATTCGTCAATTGCCAAAATAGTTTACGGCTTTGAATTATACACGAATGCACCAAGCACCGGGTCACCCATCCAGGTACTAGCTTAACTAAACGTAAGAAGCAACAATAGGCCACCACTATAACCACGTCGCCATAAAAGCATGCTTCTACCGCGAGGCGCTAGTATACCTTGATCCAAAAGAAATGTCAGGGCGGGGCTATCTTTACACCTTCCCCTAGACTTTTCCATTGTACAAAAAGGAGCATGGGACATACACGCTGCTCACTCATCGATAGCAAAAATTACTCTGTTGTAACAAAACGTACTATTCCAATGTAACGTTATGCAACTTCTTGACATGCGGTATAGCCAACAATAGACGCACGTGGCCAGCCATATTATCTGTACAAGTACAGCAAGCAAAAAGGAAGACTGATCGGATGCGCAGGCTAATCTGAGTATTTCCTTTTCGCACATGGAATAAGGTTGTTCACACTTCTCATAAGTTATCCTTTTTTCCGCAACGAAATGCAGTCAAACCTGCTTATGTGGTCACCTCTGTTATGGGTCACCTGCCTTTAGAAGCCACCTTTTTGTGGGGGTCTTCAGTGCAAACGAAAATGTGTTAAGAGGTCACACGAATCAACCATTTTAAGTTCTCTTGGATGACTCTTTCAGACATGTTTGAATGTAATTTGAAGAAAACCGGAAAAAGTTGGGATAGATTGAGATTAGAATTCACAGGCTGATCTGGGTATTCGCCATTCGCACATGCTATACGTGCCTTTTCTCTTGGCACATGTACAGCCCAACTCCTGATCATGATGAATATGCCCGTGTGACCAAATGCACTATTCCTCATGATCCAAAACTTGTCTATTTGAACGGAAACGACTGTTCCCATGATCCACTGAGTCCCTATGTGAACGTACAAAAAGAAGAGGCTTTTGTCACTTAAGCAGACAGAACGTGATATGTCTGACTCCATTTCCTACATAACAGAAAAAAGCTGATGATTATACTGGGAGGATGCGCAGGATGATCTGAGTCTTCGCTGTTACACCGATCGATAATCTGCACATTCTTTTTGCGTGTCTTAATTACTACAGTGTGCTCCAGAAATTCGCAGCAGAACATCCGACAAGCTGAAACAACGTCGTGGTTTACGTTGACACAACATTGTTTTCAAGCTTATGCCTAGACGTTGATACGACGTTTTTCAACCTTGCTCTTGGCAGTTTACACCTTAAGAGTACAGCTAAGTTTCAATATTCGTGAAATGTCTCATTTTGCGAGCCAACAGACATCCGCAAATATAAGCGAAAATAAATTGTCGTGGGTATTTACTTGTAGCCTGTGTCCGACTTTTACATTATGCTGACTCTTATTTTAAGGTTTTGCATACATGATGTTCTAACAGTGCCTAAATGTACTCATGTACGCAACGGGCTTTTTGCACCGTCTTTCTTGTATTAACATAGATAGTCTCTCATATATGACAGTAAATGTGGTGACATGAGATAAAATACCAATGCGTTATGCTTAGTGAACTTGAACAAGCGTTCAAAACTTATTCTACCGAATCTTCTGGTGGACTGGTGGACTGATCGAATTTGACAGATATTGGCAGCGCATATTTGTCACCGCCCTGACATTTCATTTGAATCGAGGTATAAATGTTTATTATACCCTTTCACTACACTACCCCGTCCTTTTTTCTTGAAAGCCCTGGAGCACCCTGTAGCCACACTCTATAGCTCCTTTTTCGATCTCAAGGCAGGATAAACGTCTCCCGTGGGCTCGTGTAACACGCTGCCACCAATGTAGTAAACCTAAATACACCCAATCACTGCATCAAGCATAGGGTCACCCACCAAGGTACTAGCCGAGCTAAACGTTGTTTAACCACCACTTTACCCACGTTGCCATAAAAGCATGCTGGTATTTATAGCCATTCACTACAGTTTCTATTTCATTTACTTTTCGGAACATTATGGCCAATTTTCACAGAAGGGAAGTAACAAAAGCTTTCTGTTACCATAGAAATTTTGTCCTAGGGGCAGGCTATCTGCCCCTGTGCTGGTGAAAAATACGTGAATGAAACGATAAAAGCAGGTGTCTCACAAAAAAAGATTGCTCCGCAGTTTTTGTTACATCCTGATAAAGCCCTTCCAAAATGAGTTCTATTGTTAAAGGAAAGAATTAGCTCCTAGGGGGGCAAAGTTACAGAAGGGAGGCAAAAAGAAAATGGTAGAGTTACTACCCTCGAAAGTGTACCAATTCGCATTTACTATTGGGATATTACAGCCAGCTTACAATATAGTGATATTTGGTAGAAATTAAAGAAGTGTATGATCCTGTTTGGGGATGTCATAAAGTTGCTGCAAAAACGGCAAACAGTGCAGACCCTGGTCGGAGCAGCCTGATTTGGGTCTACACTTTTTTTCTAAGGTTCCATTAGGGACAGTCTGATTAAGATAAATACTGTTTTGCTCAAGCACTTCTTCCCAGCATGAAGGGTAAGTATCATAGTTTATAGTCGTCATTGTAAAAGTGGATACAATAGTCATTCCATATAGGCTGTAGTGCTTTTTAACAAATTGTCGTCCATTTCACTTTCCTTATTGTCCGATAAATCATGTTAAAATCTGAACCAAAAAGAAAAGAATTATTCCATTGGATTTGGCTGCCCTTGCCATGTGACGAAAAAGCGTAAAAAAGTCAAGAAATAGGTTTGGAGTCGCAGGATATTACGCACGGTCGTTTGCAATGCTTATATTTATGCATAGACTAAGGTGAGCATGTATGTCTTTATTTTATTTCCTTTTTTCTAGCATCACTGAAAATATTTCAAGTTTGCAAACATTTTAGATCCAGATTTGACGCCGCAAAATAATCTTAACTCGCCCAACTCCTGAATAAGACAGAAAAATTAGAACTTGTGTTTGTGAAACACTATGCCCCAAAACATATGCCTGGCCCTAACAAAAACAGGTCAACGAAGAGAATGTAAAAACAAAACAAACATGAAAAATGTAATAATTGGGGACATACTTTCGTTTTATTTTTTTAAAGGAAAAAAGGGGCATAATTCTGCAAGAGCAATGTCAACAGAAAACAAAAACAATATGGGCCCGCTAATTTCTTATGGTTTATCCATCTGTGATATATCAAGGCCCCTGTAGCTACGGTTCTTCTTGAGAGTAATAGACCACCCTTACAATGTTATGTACAGACAAGAAAAGGGGCATAACTTTGTCAAGTATGAAAGCAGCATCATTTATCCATCATTAAAACAATCAACACATCAATCACATATAGCATACCAAAAACCACCAAAGGGGCATAGCTCGATTTTTTTTATGAAACTAGCTTAGAAACTAACCCAATGACCATAACTGCTGAGGCTTTGATATTTCGTAGGTATATATACCATAACAATTCAGCAGATCAATATTTTCTACCTTTCTGTCTGCATGTAATTGCAGAATTATGCCCTTTTTCGAAAAATTATACGATTTTCCCCCCCAAATCCTGGGTAAACCGTTTTAGATAGGATGACCCCTAAAATGATTTATTCAGACGAGAAAAGAGACATAACGCTGCCAATAGTGAATGTAACATAATGCATCTATCATCAGAATGATCAGCACCTCAAATACTAATTGTGTACCAAAAATTCGGGTTCAAGGCCAAGCATTTAAAAAGTTGGAAAATGCCAAAGCAAACAAGCTAGCATAATTCAGTCATTTTTGAAAAAGAAATTAGCCAAAACAAATATCAGGTCATTTACACCTTAGCTCGTAGCAGTATCTTAATATCAGCATCCTTCCTCAAACGGCTTTTCCCAGGATTTGGGAGAACAAACTAACATGTAATTTTAAGAGAAAAAAAGGGCATACTTCTGTAAGTAAGTATAAAAAATAAAAAAAAATAAGAAAAAGAAAGTAAGGAAAATAAATTATGCAGGTCTGTTTTTTAACGGTCTACCATTCTATGAAATATCAAGCTCAGCAAAATGTTTTTTGAGTAATAGACCACCCCTTGCATTTTTAGATACAGACGACAAAATGGACATAACTATGTCAATAACGCATGCAATAGAACAACATTGAAAAGCTGGAGCGAATGAAGTCCATTTGTTGAACACCGAATGTAAACATCACTCAATATTCGATAAAGTTTGCAATAGGGACGCTTTCTACTCTGGTGGTACATATTTATCTTTAAATAACTACATTCGCTTTGATTGTCCAAAGATGAACCTATTCCGGAGAAACAGCGTTCATACTTCCATTAGCAAAAGTCGGTCACGCGACGTTGTTGGTACGCAACGTCACGTCATGTGAACAAAAGACGCCATTGACCGTTGAACGTTCTGTTGGACGTCATGTCATCGCGACGGCCGTTAAACATAAGCGGCGTACCTGTTGGTTAGTGACAGCTTTTCATCGAATATTTTACAGATGTTGCTCTTAAACATCGCAAATGATGCTCAAAATAATTTCGAAATTATATATGATTAGAGATCTATAAGAGATAATTTTCATTTTTCCAAAGTTCATGGAAGTATGAACACAATGGGTCCCGTGCAAAGTTAACGTGAGAGCCCTTCGAGCGTCACGTACTTTGCATGCAACACATTGTGTTCCTTTTTCCATGAACATTGGAAAAATGAAATTTATTTCTTAACACAATCGAATGGTTAGAAGTGTTTTCATCACGATGAGTTTTGACAATTTGAAGTCGATATAACGACATTACTAGAAAATTTGAACAAAGTAGAGGGGAAAATATAATACTGTCTAGTTTGACTGGCTCATTTTAATTGATATATCTTTTGTCCACCTCATGCCTTTCTTATGCAACCTTCTTGTGCCACCGCTACCATGGGCTACCTTGCGGTATTTAGTATTACCCTGTTTACACGGCTGCCGGGGGAACAGTTTCTTTTTCTCACGGCTATCGGGTGAGGGAGTGACTATCGACACGACCGTCTTGCGGATAAGAATCCTTATCCGCACGACGGTCGTGCCGATAAGAATTCTTATCCGCAAGACGGTCGTGCCGATAAGAATCCTTATCCGCACGACGGCGGTAGGATATTCTACGAGGGGTGATCATTAAATAATGGAAACTAGCATTTATTTCATTATCTATATGTCAAAACAGTATTCCAGATATATAATATATAATACCTAAGAAGCAAGCATGTGACACGTGATTAAGCCCCTAAGTACTGTTTAGGAATATCGTTGCCATGGCAACGATGCCTTAAACTTATAAGGGTTCAGTCTCTGAATTTTTGCATATTTTCAAGTTTATTTGCTGCAGATTAGTAACAAAGAATGAATAAAAGTTTGTGATAGTGTGATGGCTTAATGCAGGTTTCGGATACTAAAAGAAATATATAGTTATCCATGACTTGCTCTCAAACCTGGCAGAAATACAGACCGTGAAAGACGTTTGATCGAGCAATGTTTGACGTTTTTCGCCTGATTTTAAGCCGGAGGGGCCAGAATTGTGACGTCATTGCACTTTAACAAGCAGAGTCTTGGGAGAACTGTATAGCAGAAAGAACCAAAACTATCCTAAACTTGATAGCCGAGTAACGTTAGCATAATACTAGAAATTACGGAATAAAATGCCAAAATCTCTAAAAATCAATTATTTTAACCCCTGCTTCAGCTTTAATTCATGTCAGATTTCAAAACGTTTTCACTAATAATCATGATATATATGTTTGTGAAGCCAAAACCTGACTTAAACGAAAGGTGTTCCTAAATTTTAAATTTCTCTTTACATATTGCACATAATAAGCATAATACAAGCACTTCCTTACCAAAATGACGTCGAAAAAAATCACACACATTACCGGGCATGAACGTGACGTCATATATTGCTATGGTAACACGTTAAAATTTCAATTTCAAACTTGGATTCGAAAGGTCAAAAGACACTCCTTGGTGTTATATGAAGGAATCTTATTTCTGTAATTAATCAACTAATCTACAAAGGTGTTTCCACTATTTAATGATCACCCCACGTATAGACAAAGATGCGATCATTCTGAGAATTATTATGATTATCATGAAAAAATATTATTTCATTTCTGTTTTGTAAATAATTGTTCTTAAGTATCTGAGTCACAACACACAATGTTAATTTCAATTCTTTTCATATAGATTTATTTCATCACGGAAACCTTTTGACTGTCGGACAAAGAGCCGGCTAATAATTGCGTTAATGCGAATTATACGTTTCAACATCAGTTGCTGAATACTTTTTATCGGGTCAGACGATCAGGTTAAGGTTTAAAACAAGTTTATTACAGTTAAAGGGAAATCGCCTCAATGTTCGTGCGCATACATTTTACGCAGCGTCATTGTTTCCTGCTATGGTTCTCATGACGTCGTTTGCCGTAACGCTAAAACGTTTACGTCACTTTCGAAGACAACATGGGCTCTTTGTTGAAACAAACGTATAAGTTTTTTGCGACAGAAAAATTGGTAAATATATAAAACTGGACAAAAAAAAAGAAACACGACTAAAATAGAGCTGAAGAATTTTATACGGAAAAGAGAGCGCCAATTTTTTTGGCGGGTAGTGTGTAATTTTTTAGGAATTATTTGTAAGGTAAAGAGAGGCTGTGAAAAATGCAAGCGCGTTTTGAATCTCGTAATTACTTAATGCAAGTATAAATACAATTTGTATTTATACTTGCAGCGCTTTGAATCTCGTAATTACTTAATGCAAGTATAAATACAATTTGTATTTATACTTGCATTAAGTAATTACGAGATTCAAAACGCGCTTGCATTTTAATAAGGACTTGAGTCATGAAATACCCATGCAAACAGTGAAAGCCGAGATCAGACTGAGCAAATGCGCAGGCTGATCTAAGCTTTTATTGTTAGCTCATGTCGTTATGGTAATTATGTTTTGTCTGTTTCTTTTCTTTTTGAATAGTTGCTTCTAAGATTTAATGCAAGTGACATAAGACGATCAGCCATATCATATTGTTCTCGTAAGATACAAATTTTACAACGGCTAGGCGGCGACACTCTTATTTTTCACTAATCGCCCTAGACCCCCAGACTTTTCACAGGATTCATAGATTGTCGATGCGAACAGGGAAAAACTATCAAAATGCAAATCCTCCGAAATTGGTCTCAGCATTAAATGATAAATTGAAATCATGCTTTGCCGATGTTTCTGTGAAAATACATGTCGGGCAGTGGCCAGGTCCAAGCACATAAACTTGTTCATCAGATATAAATGTGATATAATCTAGACCAAGAAAAAAGTTCGAAATTCTATGAGAAAAAAACAATGAGCATGCTGCCTAGTTTCAGTCCTTGCCAAGTTGGAATTTCTCTCATTAATATGTTGTCTGTATACGAGAAAATTTTGAAGGCGACAGTTTCATATAGACTATATGTTCAGGACATAAGAGCATTGCTGAAATTGAATAGGGAATTATATTGCATTGCTATAAAAAAAAAAAAAGCATCGAAAGGTAAGAGCACTATCCATATGGCCGTTAATGGCGCGAAATAGAAAGCGACGTCAACGCAAAAAAACATTGACGTCAAGGCGCTTTTATGAAAACCGCGCCAATTAAAAGTGTTTTTCCTTCCATAACTCGAATATTTGGCCGATGACCTATATTTTTTATTAGCTTATTTGCACGGGGTTGACCAATCCTGTACCATATCAAAAATATATAAAAAATTCAATGGTGGAACTTTTTTTATGGAAGGAATTCCACGTTTTTTCCAATACCGGAAAACGGCGGGAAATAAAAAATTGTAAATAACGTATATAATGAGGCAAACGACGATGGGAATTTTGATGTTCAAACAAAGAGACAAGAAAGAAGAGTTCATGAATTTTTATTTCGAAACGATCGGTCATCTATTATCTCGTATAAAGTCTTCGAAATAGACATAGCCATGTTTCACACAGGCACATAGATGGCGCTGCATTATCTCAAAAAGTAGTACGGTGACCCCATTTTTTTATTTCCATTTTTCACTCAGTATATAATATTCTACCACTATGTGAAGTTTCAACAAAATCTCAATGGCAGATTTTATAGGGTGATTTCCCTTTAAAACACAGTCCGATGTGATTATGACAACAGCTGTATAAAGAAAAAAAATACGGGTCTGCTCATTTTTTATCGTCTATCCATTTTATAAATATCAAGGCCCAAGCAGTTAGTCTTCTTGAAAAAATAGACCACCCATAATTATGTTTTATGTAGATGAGAAAAGGGGAATAACTCTGTCAATAATGGATTCATCATAACGCAATTAACATCAAAATGATCAGCACATCAAATACTAATAGTATCAAAAATTAGGGTTCTAGGTCAAACGGTTCGAAAGGTTGAAAAACGCCAAATTCAACAAAGGAATTACTCAGTCATTTTTTGATGAAATTTGCCCAAAAGTTCATCAGGTGATCTTTGCCTTAGCCCCTAGCAGTATGCCAAATATCGGCATCCTAGCTCAAACTGTATTTCCAGGATTTTGGGAACAAACTTATATATAATTTTTCGAAGAAGGGGCATAATTCTGTAAGTACATGACAGACGAAAAAGAAAAGAACGGGTCTGCTCATTTTTAATGGTATATCCATTTTATAAATATCAAGACCCCAGCAGTTATTTTTGTTGAGAAACAGACCACCCATTGATATGTATTATATAGATGAGAAAATGGGAATAACTCTGTCAATAATGAATGCAACATAATGCAACCAACATCAGAATGATCAGCACATCAAATATTAATAGTATACTAAAAATTAGCATTCTAGGTCAAACAGTTAAAAAGTTGGATAAATGGCAAATTCAACAAAGGGGGCATAACTCGGTCATTTTTTGACAGAATTTGCCTTAAAGTTAATCAGATGATTTACATGTTAGCCCATAGCAGTATGCCAAATATGAGCATCTTAGCTCAAACGGTATTCCCAGGATGTTGGGAACAAACCTATATGTAAGTTTTCGAAAAAGGGGCATAGTTCTGCACGTACATGGCAGACGGAAAAGATAAAAAGTACGGGTCTACTCATTTTTTATGGGTTATCCATTTTATAAATATCAAGGCCCCAGCAATTACTCTTCTTGAGAAATAGACAACCCATTATTATGTTTTATACAGATGAGAAAAGGGGAATAACTCTGTTAATAATGAATGCATCATAACGCAACCAACATCAGAATGATCAGCACATCAAATGCTAATATTTTACTAAAACCTAGGGTTCTAGATTGAAGGGTTCGAAAGTTGGAAAAATGCCAAATTCAACAAAGTCATTTTTGACGGAATTTGCCAAAAAGTTAATCAGCTAATCTACGCCTTAGCCTCTAGCAGTATGCCAAATATGAGCATCCTAGCTCAAACGGTATTCCCAGGATTTTGGGAACAAACTTATATGTAATTTTTCGAAAAAGTGGCATAATTCTGTAAATACATGGCAGACGGAAAAGAAAAAAAAGTGTTGGGTCTGCTCATTTTTACGGATCTGCCCATACGGGTCTGCCTACGGCTCAGGTGAGCTTATAATGTAGGCAGGCATCCGTTGAACGTCCATCCGTCCGTCAACATTTTCAAACGACATCTCCTCTGAAACTACTAAACCCATTGTTACCGAAGGACTACGTGCATTAAGGCCCCAAAATGGCCCCCAACCAAAGTGACTCGTACTGGTATGAATAATAGCTGTGTTATTCCCCTAAATGAAACTGATAAGGAAATTGGTGACAGACATTATATTTTGGGACAAAATGGGGTAAAAGGTTATGACCCTTATGCCATTCTCTGTACAAGGAAAATTACATTGTCGTGTATATGTTTGTAGCATGTAATCATACTTTTCTTTTTGAATGAGTCTTAAATTAAACATCCGGCATACAAAATATTTGTGGGATATATAAATTTTGTCTTGTCATCTTTGTTCATCCGTCTGTTCGTCTGTCAATTTTTCCTTCAAAGTTCTGCGTTAAACTTTTTTTGGTTGCTCTTATCTCGTATACTGCATGTCAGCTTCTTTTCATATTTGGTTTATGATATATCTGTAGGAGTTGTTGTGACACGGGATATAAAAGCCCTGGGGTCGGGCCCCTGGGTGGGGCCAGTAATCAATAATTAGGGATCAGGCATTTATTGTAAATGATTGCTATTAATAGTGTCAGTATACAAGAATAGAGCCTCTTGATCAACATGTAGAGCAAAACGGAAATTGTTTGGTTGACATCATTTTTACTGCTACCCTAAGGTCAACGTCAGAGACATCAAAACTTTTATTGGATTTGCATTAAAGTTTTCTGTAAATAAGTTTGCTTTAATTAGGCAGAGGCAGTGGCGGGGCTATACGTAATCCCCTCCTCACCTATGTTCTCTGATTCACCTTCAGTCTTTTGAATGCTTCCCTTGCTCTTGAAGAACTTATTTATGATTTTTATTCGAAATATAATTACTGTCATGAATAAAGTGTCACATGATAATAAAAATGTTTTGCTGTCCATTTCAGCCTATATCTGTGTTGAAATGTGTCACTCAGATTTGAGAGCCTAAATGGCAACATTTCAAACTATTTGCTGTCTGACTTCAAAATTTGTCAATTTCTGCTTGACATCTGTCAGTATGCACCAAAACAAATCATTTTATTGATTTTACATGCAGAATCTTAGGTTTATTCAGGTTAATGAATAAAATAGATGGCTTCCTTCTTTATAAACATGTAGGTATATTCAACAAACTGTTAAAACTTCGAACAACAAGCTCTGGAATAGTGGCGCCATGATCAGTAAAGTAAGTCTAACTTAAGCAAGGTACCGTAATTTTCCTTAATATTGAGTTTTTTATTTTCTGAACAGTAAGTACAAACCCTGATAAGACTGCTTCTTATTTGGAACAGTTTGCTTAGATGCTAGACTATTTTTTTCTCACAAAAATGCTGCTTTTTGATAGCTGCTGAATTGTTAAAGGTCCAATTTTAGGATAATTCAATCAATGCAACATTTTTAGGATATTTACTGTAATTTGTTGAAAGGTGGTAACATTTTAGGGTAATTCAGTTTGTGAAGATTTACTTAAAATCACATTTAAATCTCAGTTCTTATGCCTTTGAATGGACACTTAAGCCATGTATACATTTCACCATGTTTATTACAGGCAAACTATAGATAAACGGCTGTCTGCAGAATTCATTTTTTTAAGAATTAAATATGAGCACAATCATTAACCAACAAAATCTTTCAATATGATGTGATTTACAGCAATATACATCATATGTTAAAAGGACTTTTTGGTTAAAGGTTGTGCTCTATTCTAATTTGTAAACTGAATGGCTAAAAAATGAGCAAAAATGACAAATTCCATGGTTTTAGCCTGTTTCAGCAGCCATTTTTCCATACTTAATGCACAGCAAGATTCAAACTAAAACTGAAATGAAATACTAGAGATATTAGTCTAATGAAATCATGCATTGAAATACTTTTATCTCGATTTTCATATTTTGACCTCAGATGGGGGCCAAAAAATGGCCTTAATGCACGTAGTCCTTTCATATATAGCATCTATAAGCAGGGGGAACCAATAATACTGTTTTTTTTATCCAAATCAATTCAGAACTTTGGTTGCTATGGCAAATTTAAGTTTCCATTGACTTGTATGCGAAAATTTGAAAATTTGCATTTATGTCCACATTAGTTGATTTCATATCCCACAAATGCAGACTTCGTTCTGTTTGATTTGGATGACATACATGTAAACTACACAAGAGGAATGACATTGAAAAGACCATTTATTAACTGAATGACGGAATAATCATATTCTGTTTAAACCTGACTTTAAACAGTATAAATCTACTTATGAACTACACATTTTTCATAAAATAATAGGAAGTTATTTAGTTGCAATGTCATACCATCACACTGGTCTGGCATTCAACATAGGCAACGAGGCAACGTACTATAAAACTCGATTGTTTTCGCATACTTCTTAGATTAATTTAAAACTATTATTCTTACGGACCCGGCAGTTTGTTATACCTCTTAGTCAGATCAGATTTTTGAAGAAATTCCTTGTAGTATAAATACAGTGCTTGAATAAGTTTCTACACCAATTCGTTGCCTAGTCGTTGTAGCCCAAAAATTGTTTTCAAGCATTTCTTGACTATGCATATCAATTGAGTAAAACTTTTGATTCCTATTTCAAGAGTCGGGGGTCGGATGGTCCGTGAGACTATACTTCTGAAACAAACTTATCCTGGTGAGCGGAACAAGCAAGTTTCATGTACGTTGGCTTCGTTACCTGTGTTGAATGCCAGACCAGTGTGACCATTGCAGAAATCATCCTAAAATCAAAGATGGGTGACTAGGTAAGCGCCATCTCTACTAAATTTATACATGTACCTACTGGTTTTGCTGAAATGGTAAAGAGACAAATCGTGACGGGTGGTGAGCGGGGAAGGAGGGTGGGTTATTTTTCACCCGCCTGTTTATGTTAATTTGGTTGAAGCGCCCTCTGCTTATAAACACAGGGGGATAATCACTGTGCAAACAGACTTCATATTAAGATCCGCAACTGCAGTATAGCAAATACTGTTCGCCGTGCACGATTGGCCTCCCTTTGACCAATACAGCCTTTATCAAAATACTAAGTCAACATAAAATATAAATATCATTTATTATGTCCACATTAGTTGATTTCATATCCCACAATCGCAGACTTCGCTCTGTTTGATTTGGATGACATAAACTACACAAGAGGAATGGCATTGAAAAGGCCATTTATTAACTAAATGACGGAATAAAACCAAACTTTAAACAGTATAAATATAATTTATTGCTATGTCACTGCAGATATTTTAGAAATGTTCCTTGAGTAGTCCTCTAACAACCACATGAACTTTATGTAAATTGCACGATTTAGCGGGTTGCTATGGAAACCGAATGGTTAAAAATAGAAAAAAATATTAAAAAATCTTCTTCTCAGAAACAATTCAACCAATAACGCTGAAACTTCACAGAAAGGATGTTAGTACTAGCCTCAATAAAAGTGCTGTTTTTCTTGGCATTTACTCCAGCAGTTTGGTTGCTATGGCAACTTTAGTTTGCCATTGACTTATAATGGCAAATTGGAAAATTTGAATTTATTGCTATGTCACTGCAGATATTTTGACAAAGCTTTTAGAGAAATGTTCTTTGAGTAGTCCTCAACCAGCCTTGTCCAATTTATGCTGATTGCTCAATTTGGCCGGTTGCTATTTCATTCGAATGGTTAAAAAAAAAGAAAAAATATTTAAAAGATTATCTCAGAAACTGTGTAGTCGATAAAGCTCAAACTTTACGGAAAGCATCTTAGTACTAGCCACTATAAAATTACAGTTTTTCATGGCAATTACTCAAGCAGTTTGGTTGCTATGGCATTGACTTATAATGGGAAAAATTGTAATTAGCAATTCAAGCTATATCTCTGCAGTTATTTGAAATTTTCTTCTTAAGAAATGTTTCTTGAATAGTCTTCTATGATTCATGTGAATTTTGTCCGAATTACAGAATTTGATTGGTTGCCGTGGCAACAAAAAGGAAAAAAAAAAAACGAAAAAATATTCAAAACTCTTCTCCTCAGAAACCATATGTGGGGATGAAGCTGTTTCTTTGCATATATGTTCATGACATTAGCCACTACATAAATAATGTTTTTATTATTGTTGCTTGCATGGTTTCATTGCTATGGCATTTTAAAGTTTCCATAGAGTTGTATTGGGAAAAGTGGAAATAGGCATTTATTACTGTGTTACTGCAATATTTAGACAAAAGTTTTACAGACATTTTCCTGGAGTAGTCCTCTACCATCCATGTGAATTTTGTGAAAATCATTGATTTTGCCATTGAAACCAGAAGGCTAAATTTTCTTAAAAAATATTTAAAAAAACTTTTTCCCAGAAGCCATGCGGGACTCTGCATGGGTATAAATGACATTAAGTCTTTACATAAATTGTGGGTTTTTTTCTTTTCGTTGTCCATGTGCTTGGTTACATGTGCTTGGTAAGCTACAGGACCAATGGTCCTCTGATTTATGGACTATCCATTTTATAGATATCAAGGCCCCAGCAGTAATTGTTCTTGAGAAATAGACCACCCATAATTATGTTTTATATAGATGAGAATAGGGGAATAACTCTGTCAATAATGAATGCATTATAACGCAACCAGCATCAGAATGATCAGCACATCAAATACTAATAGTATATTAAAAATAAGGGTTCTAGGTCAAACGGTTCGAAAGTTGGAAAAATGCCAAATTTAACAAAGGGTCATTACTCAGTCATTTTTGACGGATTTGCCCAAAAGTTAAGCAGATGATCTACGCCTTAGCCTCTAGCAGTATGCCAAATATGAGCATCCTAGCTAAAACGGTATTCCCAGGATTTTGGGAAGAAACTAATATGTAATTTTTCGAAAAAGGGGCATAATTCTGTAAGTACATGGCAGCCGGAAAAGAAAAAGATACGGGTCTGCTCATTTTTAATGTAAATATATTTTATAAATATCAAGACCCCAGCATTTATTGTTGTTGAGAAATAGACCACAAATAATTATGTTTTATATAGATGAGAAAAGAAGAATATCTCTGTCAATAATGAATGCATCATAATTCAACTAAGATCAGAATGATCAGCACATCAAATACTAATAATATACCAAAAATTAGAGTTCTAGTTCAAACTTCAAAAGTTGGATAAATGCCAAATTCAACAAAGGGGACATAACTCGGCCATTTTTTGACGGAATTTGACTAAAAGTTAATCAGGTTATGTACACCCTAGCCCCTAGCAGTATGCCAAATATGAGTATCCTAGCTCAAACGGTATTCCCAGGATTTGGGAACAAACTTTCATTTGATTTTTTTTAAAAAGGGGCATAACTGTAAGTTCAAGGCTGATGGAAAAGAAAAAAATACGTGTCTTCTGGTTTTTTCATACTCTACCTACCTATGAAGTATCAAGATCCCAGCAGTTATGGTTCGTGAGTTAATGAAGTGTTACGTACGTGCGGACGGACAGACCAACCAATATGCCCTTTCAACTTCTTCGAAGTTGGGGGCATAAAAATTCGGGGAAATGAAAATGCCTGTCCTATCTATTGACCCCTAGTCCAATCTAGGGGTTCAGCTAATTGGCCTCAAATTTAATGCTAAATAAATATCATGAACCAAATATTAAAAGAACAGTGCATGTGCTTAAAGAGATATGAGCGTTAAAAAGTTTAACTCAAAACTGAGGAACGGGTGGCACTGAATGGGCAATCGGAGCACGCTCGGCCAATTCCGTGAATCAGATTCACGGAATTGGCCGAGCGTGCTCCGATTGACTGAATGGACAAATGAACGTACAAATTAAATGACTAAAACTACAATCCCTGGCAGGCTTCGTATGTCGGGGATAATAATAGCATGGAATCATAAGTGGGAGTCATGGGCATAACTAATTAGGTTTAGATGATATTGATTGTTTGAAACGGCACAGGAGGTCGTAGAGCCAATCAGAACACTCCTCGTGGAGTCTTTCTTTCTTTCTTTCTTTTTTTTTTTTTTTCTTTTTCTTTTTTTGTTTTCCTTTCCTTTCCTTCTCGCTTTATTTTGTTTTTTTTCTTCTACTGTACCTTCTATATGCACCTTAAGATATAAATACGAGCAAATGCCACATTTAAATGTTTATTTATATTACTCTTGTTTCAAATCACATTTAGATTATTGTAAATTAGTTTTTGAAGTATGGGATACAGATTCACAAAAGTCTTATGACTTCCTTTTGAGTCCCATTTGTATAACATAATATAAATATGTAATTATGTATTGATATGTTTGTAAATTATGATTGTTTATACAAATAAAATATTGTTTAAACTAACACCGCTCTGTTCCAATTGGTCGTAGAACGTGAAAACGGCATTCTGAACTACACGTTAAATTCATACCAAGTTAGGACTGAGTCATAAGTGGAGAGGGTGCAGAACTGCTTTTGTGTTGCTAACCGTTTTTTGCCAAACTTGTAAAGATATATCTAGCCAGCAAGCTAAAGGTCTGAATATGTTATGTTGACCTTCATGCCATTGGCAAATTCACAGAAGCATTCATTCTTAAAACGAATATATCTTGAACCAGTGGATGGATTTTTACCAAACTTGTAAAGTAACCTCATTTGGACAAGTCAACGACTAAATTTGGTTTGAGTGACAGGAGAAGTTAGTCTTAGAACTCAGCGACATATAGGGAAGATACTTCTAAGGAGAAAACGCAGGTGGAGAACATGTTTTCGTTAATAATAATAAAAATCTAGTTTCTTTATTTTATTGTATTTATATTAGTTTTATTGTGTGTGGGGACTGCAATTTGTGTGTGCATGCGTGCGTTGTGCGTACGTGCATGTGTGTGTTTGTGTGTGTGTGATTCAGTCTTCAATATGTTCTCTAAATTTCATTTCAGTAAATGTAAGAGAGTAATGATGTCCTTTCCAATGATACCAGTTTATACCATCTGCATACGTCTCGTGGTTGCCTAAGTGATAAAGACCATTCAGATTGCTACTATGACAAGCAGCATACCACCAACCTCCTTTATATAGGTGTGCACATGAGTCAGCATAAGTATCATGGTCAGAATCTTTGGTGGAAAATTGGTGACCGTTTTGTGTGGCGAGTGAATCGCCCGCATCTCCTGTGTATCCCTCCGCTGTCAGTTTATAATTTCCAGATTTGGGTCCGACCATAAAGTTGCTGTATTTCGCATATCTTTTATTGTTTTCAAAATCCTTCAAGTCCACCCGAAGCTCGTAGCAACACTTGGCGAACATTAAACGATTAATATTTTCATTTCCCAGCCAGAACTCTCCGTCTAGGCTTCCAAACCCGACCTCATATTCAAACCACCCACGATAGAAGTTGACGGAGCCGTCTTTACGTCTTTGAAATACAGTCCAGCCACCTCCGTCCGTTTCTTGGTCGCAGTAGACCTGGAAATTACGTAATTATATTATGATTGTTGTTCATACGAATAAATGGTGTTTAACCAATGTTTGCTCAGAACTATCTGTCCTCAAAGAATTTTTACGGTAAATGACAATAAAATACGCTACGGAAAAAATTATACCTGCTACCGATAATCATCCACGGTAAAAATCTTACCTGCTACCGATAATCACCCAATACCTATCGGCAGGGCACCTGACTCATAAGTCAGAGGTCCTGGGTTCGAAACCCGGTCTGGCCGCATACTTTCGTTTCTCCTTCCGCTGATTCAAGAAGGGCAGATTTCAGTTACTGGCGAAAGTATGTGCACTTAGTACTGGTTAACCGTTTTGGAGGTCTGAGCATGCCCAGAAATAGTGTGGTTAGGTTAACGGACTGTCCCGACATGACCATAGTTGTTTACCGTGGACGTTAAGCATCCAATCAATCAATCAGTCAATACCTGGAAAGCATGTCTACAAATAAAGGCGAAATTTATTTCACATGTTATCCATCAGCGAAATATAGAAGTGCATAATACAGACAAATCAAACTGTTGCAACAGTGATAAATCTTGTGCCTGGTTGAAAATGTGCAGTTAGCAATATCACAAAGTTGTATGACTCGAACAAAGGTATCCATTTACTGTACATTGACTGCTGGATTGACAGAAAATTTTTCAGTCGCTGACACGCCCGTTAAAGATTCGAACCCGTGACCCTCTGGACCGTAGCCGATCGCCTATAGCCCTATATAATCAGCTGTTTTTATTAAAAATTTTTTTGCTGAAATCATTCGAATGTTCTGTTCCCGAAACGAACAAAGAAATAATAATAACAATAAAAAGCAACAAAAAAAAAAACGATCAAACAAACAAAATTATTAATAACAACAACAAACAAAACCAAAGATATGGTAGTTTACGCCAGCAGACGTGTGTACCTGTACTGGCTCCTGACATGGCCCGAGATAAATTTTATAGACTCCCGATATGGTGGACCCTGCCTTTAGTAGGGCTAGGCACGTCTTTGACCGAGCCTCTACGGCCTGGCATTCGATAGCATCGATTGAAGCCATTAATTCATTGGCGACATTGTCAATAACTTGGCGATTCTGGGCAATGTCCTCCCGTGTAAGGAGAAGATTTTCTTCCAGTTGACCAATTTGCTGAATGACTTGTTGCACTTGGCATGGCTTGCTGGTATCTGGATGATAATAAAAGTAAGTCATACTAAGAGTGGTGAGGTACACTTTTAGGGGAAGCAACTCTGCCATTTTCATTTTTCCTCCCTTCTCAATGAGGCTAAACTAATAAAGGGAAGAGTTTGCTCTCCCTGGGAGCAAATTTTTCCTTTAAAGGTTGACCACCTTTGAAGGGATGGATGATGGATGACTTGTGATTTTACGTCCTTTTCAACAGTATTTCAATTATATCAGGACGATGGGTGGATGATAATGAAAGGCTGTGTGCAATAGAACCCCGTTTACAGTAGGAAAGATTATCGCCTCAAGCGGGATTTGAATCCGGTCCGCTAGATCAGTAGGCCAGCGCTTAACCCACTGAGCTACCAGGGCTCTCCTTTTGAAGGGAGTCTGTGTAGGAAAACTAACAGAAAGTTATGAAAGTTGTCTCCCTTGAAAAAATGGCGGGAAAACATGGAGGTGTATCAGTGTGCCTTAGGATCTCAAATTCATAATGACACATTTGAGTTCAATTCCGCCAGTCATCCTCGGACATTAACGAACATGGTATTCGGCCGCTGCACTGTCGAGGCGGTCGGTTTAGGTACTTCTAAATGTCAATATGACTAGGTGGCTATAATATACAATATGCACTCTTGTTCTGAATTACAGAAATAATCATTAATATGCTTATTATAGTTTATATTGTTATTGTTGAATGAAAAATAAACAGTTATTAAATTAGTCATATACTACCTTAAACATGGCCATATTTTGCAAATATATATATTTTTTGCACCAATATATAGCATAATCCATCAACTAAAGCAGCGGAAATGTAGTTTTTGAGCAAAAGGTTATTAGCAAATATTTACATTCTTGGTGTATTTGCCGGGCCGGGTAGCGCAATCGGTAGGGCACCTGACTCGTAAGTCAGAGGTCCTGGGTTCGAATCCCGGTCTGGCCACATACTTTCGTTTCTCCTTCCGCTGATTCAAGAAGGGCAGTTGTCAGTTACTGGCGAAAGTATGTGCTCTTAGTACTGGTTAACCGCTTAGGAGGTCTAAGCCTGCCCAGGAATAGTGTGGCTAGGTTAACTGACCGTCCCGACATGACCTTAGTTGTTTACCGTGGACGTTAAGCATCAAAATCAACCAACCAATCTTGGTGTATTTACTGAAAAGCCCTATAGTAAACCATTGGAACGTAATGTAGTTTACATTCCAATAATTACATTGAGACACGCGACGTCAATGACGTAAAAATAAACAATGTCTCTCTACCAGCTGATTGGACGTCAGCAACGTCATGACGTCATGCATGCCGTTCTGCAGTTAGCAGAAAAACTGCACGTACATGCTTTACTGTTTCAATTTTAGCGCTTATATAAGATTTTTCATGAAATATTTGATTGAAACAAATGTAAATATAAGCAATGAACTTAATTTCTCTGATGTTTATCGAAGTGTAAACTACTTTGGGTCACTAGCAAAGTTTACATGAACCCCTAAACTACTTTGGGTCACTAGCAAAGTTTACATGAACCCCTACGGGGTTCATTCAGAAGGGGTTCATTCACTTTGCACGTGACCCAATGTAGTTTACACTTCGATAAACCTCAGAAAAATGAAATTCATTCCTTAAATAATGTTAATGTTTTAAAGACGCCACCCAACTTGTTTATACAACACGCAATAAAAACTGTAATGGTAGAAACATTTACTGTTATTTGTGTTGTATAATCAAGTTGGGTGGGGCTCTTTAAACCATGAAAATTACTTTTTAAAGACCTTTTGTTGAAAAAGTACATTTCGGCTGCTTTAATTCATGGATTTTGGTACAATATGCATATCTTATGATTATTTCTGTAATTCAGAACAAGTGCTCTTGTTCTTGTTGCTCCACAAAACACAAAGCATCCGTATATTTCAGCCACCTAGTCATATAGACATATGGAAGTACCTTTTACGAATTTTGTACGCAGCTCGCTGATCTAATATGAGGTTGACAGCTGCGGACAATCATATTTGTCCGTGTTTAACTATTTACTATGGCAAGCCAAATGCACACTAATTAGAAAAACCTGGTTTTTCTCAGAAAAACCTGGTTTTGCGATTTGATAAACCAGGTTTTTCTCAGATAAACCAGGTTTTTCTCTGATAAACCAGGTTTTTCTCTTGATATCCAAGGTTCCTCAGATAAACTAGGTTTTTCTTTGATAAACCAGGTTTTTCCTCGCAAAACCTGGTATTTCAACAGAAAAACCTGGTTTTTCTGTGATATACCTAGTTTTTCTCTGATAAACCAGGTTTTTCTTTTGATAAACCAGGTTTTTCTATAAAACCTAGTATATCTCGAGAAAACCTAAGTTTTCTTTGAAAAACCAGGTTTTGCGTAGAAAAACCTGGTTTATCTCAGAAACCTACGATATCAAAAGAAAAACCTGGTTTATCAGAGAAAAACCTGGTTTATCAGAGAAAAACCTGGTTTATCAGAGAAAAACCTGGTTTATCTGAGAAAAACCTGGTTTATCGAGAGAGAAACCTGGTTTAACGAAAAAACTTGTGTTATCATAAGTTTATTTTGATAAACCAGGTTTTACGATGGTCTCTGCTAATGCAGTTGTATGCGGCAAGCCGAATGCACACTAATTATCTAGGATAACGCTTCACCGAATGCATATTATTAGAAAAACTAGGTTTTTCTCAAGCTTTGAGAAAAACCAGGTTTTTCTCTTTTGTCACGTGACTTGATATCACAGGTTTCCAGAAATATGATTGGACGCTAGCTGTTTTGTTATACCTGGTTTTTCTCAATCTGATTGGAAATGAGAAACTTAGGATAACGCTCCAAGATCTGTTATACCTGGTTTTTCTCAGCCCGATTGGCTAACAGGTGTGTTGACATAGTGATTCGAACTAACGCGGTCGCGAGATCTCGTATTTCGCGAGATTGCAGACACCCTATAGGTAATATTGTTTTATGGCCCAGTTATGTCATTACCTATGTGCGATGGGGAATTTCCTTTGATGAAATATCAGCTTCGCTGTACTTGCACATGACAAGAATATGGTACACAATAAACAAAAATATTTATCTTTTTAAATATTTAGCGTCATTTAGATGTGTAATGTTGACCACGCCAAAGACGTAAATTGTAAATTTATACCGGAAACGCATTTCTTTTATTTTAAGCATACTTTACCTTTTTAGTCATGAGCGCAATAAATATATAAGAAAGAATAATCGATATTTCTAATTAGACTGCATCAACTGAAGCGCATTTTCAAGTGGAATATAACACATGAAACATACTCGAGTTTCTCATAAAAAATAGAGAGTTGAAAATTTATTTGGGTCATTTCAGTTGGCAACCAAAATGGCCAACTTTCGCTGTCTTAAACTTTAAAATGCGTAAAGGTACACTGTATATTTCTTGTAATGATTATAAAGAAAATAAAGGAGGAATAAAAAAGGATATTTTTTTCTCAATGAAGTCATTTTCCGTTTTAAAAGTCTCGGTACAATCCCATGCTTTACTATTAAGGTCCTGCCAACTAGTTGCCAAGTATATTACCGTAAAATTTACGTTTTTCATAGTGTAGAATACTCCGGCGTAGGACCCCAGTCATAGCTTTTAAATTCTACACTGTAAAAAAAGTCCGTAGATTTTACGGTAAAATACTTTGCTGCCAGTCCATTTCATGCTGTTTTACGGGCATCTGCCTAAAGATCGTTTTTTGAAATAACGATATGGTAGAGTTATATTAACTGACCGCACTCGAGAATACCTTTATAGTATTGAAGGGCTATAGAACCAAAACAATATCTGTCTTATTCTTCCCTACTCTGCTTGTTGATTCCTGCCGATGTTTACGGGCGCCCGTAAAAATAACGGGAAACGGACTGGAAGCTGGTTTCCAGGTATTCTACCGTAAATTCTACAGATTTTTTACAGAGTATAATAATTACAAAAACTGGCGAAGGTGCACAAATATTTAAGGTAATTACAGTATTTTTCTTTCTTACACCAGTTTCATATCCAATCTGACAGTCTGGGACCAGTCTGTTCATGAGAATATTTATAGCTCAACAAATCGCGGGTTGTATAATTTTTGCCTTTCTGTCCGTGTCTGTTTGTCTCCATCCGTATGTAAATTAAAGATTTACTCCCTTTATGATAATAACCAAAATGATTTGATGTAATATATCATGCAATACCTCCGACATGGTCTAATTATATATTTGAAATAGAGTTTAGATAATAATATTTTATAAAAGTGAATTTAAATTTTTTAAACGATCGCGGACCGCGCTCGAAATCGCATTATTGAACAAAAATGATTTATTCATGCGTTACAATCATATGCACGAATAAGAAAAATACCTGTACATGATCACATGACATACGTGGTAAAAATCGATATTCTTACAGGCCGTAAGGAAATAGATAATTTGCATTTTAATTTGTAGATTTTTTTCATTCCCCATTTATCGAAAAAACATGCATTTTCTCAAAACTTGTGCGGTAATTATGGGACTATAACATATTGTTTAACGAAATTTTGTTGAAATATTTGTTTCTGAAAACATGAAATAAACGAGGGAGACACACTTTAACATTTGCGTTAAAGTTTTGCGCAAAGATTATTTATTTATTTATTTTTGTTTGTTTGTTTCTTTCTTTCTTTTCCTTCAAGCATGCTTAATAAGTACATAATATAATGCAACGAAATGACAACAGAGAGCAGAGAGACAGAAGGATAGAGAGATCGACAATTTGTTTAAAAACTATTAGTCAACCTTCTCACACCTCAGGAGGTTTCAATCAAAGATTCTGGAAACCGACATTTTCAGCCTAATGGAGTCGAAATCGGAAATTTTGCTTTTGATTAGTACTTCCAGAATAGATTTCGAGAAGCACTAAGAAATAGCGCTTAGGATTACTACAAAAGCAAATACAATTCACACCAAACCGATTTTTGTTTTCATCTCACTCACTGGATTTTTTTTCTTTAAGGCAGTCATTTTCCGATTTAAAAGTCTCGGTAGAATCCCATCCTGTACTGTAAAGTTCCATGCAACTCCTGGCAACCAATTGCCAAGTATTTTACCGTAAAATTTACGATTTCTTTTTACAGTGTAAAATGTAAAAGCGTAGGACCCCAGTCATAGCTTTTAAAGGTCACATTGCTCTATTAGCGTGAAAAATTTCATCATGAAGTACCGCTGCAAACTTCTCAGTATAGTTTCGTCAGTGTAAATGACCGTGATTAGCCATCTTTAAACAATTAAAAAATCACTGAGTTTCACATAAAAAGAGTTTGAAAACTCATTCTTGGTATTTAAGTTGGCGAAAAAATCACCTACTTTCGAATCAAATGGTAAAAACACAATGTAGAGCCTGGAGTCCCCATCACTATTCCGCCTATGTTTATATTGCGAGACGGGAAACCAGAACAGGAAAATTTTAATTTGTGAAGCGATTTGTTATTTTTTCAAAAACTTGTTTTATTTACTTTTTGCAAGTTATATGACCCAATATATGCATATCAACCCATATTTTATTACCAAACGTGAAGGTTGAACCGCCTTTTACAATGATTTGAGTTTAGACATTTAGGACTATGGAGACTTTTAATTCTAGAATAATTACAGAATCTGGCGAAGGTGCTCAAATATTAAAGGTAATTACGGTATTTTTCTCATTCTTACATCAGTTTCATGCCCAGTCTGACACCAGTCTGCTCATGTGAATATTTATATCCTAACATTTGACATATCGAAGAGTCATTTTTGCATTTTCCGTCCGTGTCTGTCCGTCTCCATCCGTATGTAAATTAACATTTGCGTTAAAGTTTTGCGAATAAGATTTTTTTTCTTCTTCCTTTTTTTTTTATCCTCAAGCATGCTTTGGACAAATTAGTACGCAATTTAATGCAATGAAATGACAACAGAGAGATCGACAATCTCTTTTAAAACCATTAGTCAGCCTAGTCACATCTTAAGAGGTTTCAATGAAAGATTCTGGAAATAGCCAAATAAAAATAAACTTGAAGTACAAAACTTGAATAACATGTATCATGTCATAAAGATTTTGTTTGTGACCTTAATATAACACCATCAGTAGCATCCTTGAGGAAAAAAAATACAGAATTTGAAAGTTATTATTATACTATAAAAGTCTGGTGGACTTCCAGAAATTTACGAAACTGGCAAAGAACAGACTACTGTATGCACATACACTACTTTCCATTTTTTTTATCTTATTTTATAGTTAAGAGCATTAGACGATGCAGTATGATAGTAAGGTCATACGCAAGTCTCTATGTCAGGTAGTCTGGTCCGGGCCTCACGGCATAATCACTGCCTTTCCGACCTGTATATGCCTAGAGAAGTCTGCTTCTTTGAAACAATTGCCACTATGCCGTTTATATGCGAACTGCCTATGCTCAGATTGCTCTATTCTTTGCTATTTTGGGTCAACATTCTTAGGAAGATTGAGTAACCGCGATTAATAGCCATAGTTGCAGGGTTTATTGTAAAAAAACATAGATTTTACTGTAAAGGAACTGGCATCTGGCTGGAAAATCACTGCATTGTGTAGGTAATGATCAGAAACCTATAAAATCAGGGGGTCGTATTTATAAAACGACTTAAGTCGTTGCTATGCTGTTGCTAAGGCTAAATTTCTATGAAGGAGATTCCCTACAACTATGAAATTTGCTCTAAAGGAACAGTCTTTTTCAGACTTTAGAGCAAATTTCACAGTTGTAGAGAATCTTCATAAAAATTTTGCTTTAGCAACAGCACAGTAACCACTCAAGTCGTTTTATAAATATGGCCCCAGATCGCATATCCCGCCCACAAAACAAAATGGAAAGAAATATAAGTATAAATTTACAAACGTTTACGAAAGACATGCACGCTAAACTACGGAACCCGTGAAGGGACATGCAAGTTTTTTTTAAAGTTTTTCCGATAACTTAATAGCTTGTTCGGACGGCATAATATCTTGTTTGCACAACTTTAGTGTTCGCACAAGATATTTAGCTTGTGAGGTTCGCACAACTTAGTATCCTGTGCGGACGACTTAATATCATGGTTGCTCAACTTATTTTGTTCGCACTGGTTAATCAAATTGTCGGACAGTCCAAAAAACTCGGTCGGACGACTTAATATCTCGTTTGAACATAAAAGTTTGTTCGCACAAGATTATTAACTCGTTCCGACAGCCTAATATCTTGTTTGGACGAGTAAATAGCTAATTCGCACAACTGAAGACTTCGATCGGTTGTGTTGTTTCACACCCAACGGATCTCCAGATTTTCGGTTCAGATTCTAGGCCCACTGGTTAATATCCTGATCATTGCTAAACTTATACACACGTCATGCAAAGTGAGCCAAAGTAGTATGTAGTTTTCGCCATGCTGTCCGTTTGTCTGTCTATCTGCCTGCCTGCCTGTCTGTTAACATTTCTGCGACCAATTTTTGGTGAAAGTTTTTTTAGATGCATATATCGTGGTATCCACATATCAGAAGGACTTCATATTTGGAAATATAGTACCTGGAAGGGTATTCTTTGATTCCATACAACCAGCCCCTCGGTTTATGTGCTATGGTGAGGCTTGTAGTCGAAATGCAGGACACCATCATATATTGGTATACTGAATTTCTTTTGATACAGGCAATGTCACCATGACCAATATTTCCTAGTCCAGTGATTTCACATTGTAATCTGAAGATTTTTAATGGAATAACATGAAACTTTGAAAAAAAGGTCCGTTTGACAAGAACATTGACATCACAACAAATGTAGGTCAGTGCAACCTTTATTTCATGGTCCAGTAAAATTGCCTTATATCTTGAAGACTATTTGATGGATTAGCATGAAACTTGTGATATGGATTCCAATTGAAAAAGAGAACGACATCATAATTAATTTAGGTCATTGTTATCTGTTTCATGGTCCAGTTTTTTTTTTGTTTTTGTCTTTTCTTGAAGATTATTTAATGGATTAACATGATAATTGGGATATGGGTCGTGTGTTGCACCGAGATTGACATCAAAACAAATTTAAGCCAGTGTGACCTATATTGTATCTTCTATCTAGCTACAATCTAACTTCTGCATAACTTACCGTTTTCAGACGAACAGCAATCACTTACGACACTATGAATGCGTTCAACTTGTTCTTCAAGTGCTTCTATACTTCCATCATGCTCTTGTAGTGTTCCGTTAACTTGCAATTGTTGCTGACTGAACTCATCCACCGATCTTTTTAGGTCTTTAACTTTCTTTTTCAGGCCACCTTTGGTCTGGACCAGACGCATAATTGTAATGCAATACAGCACGCTAATTATAGCTACCAGTTTCATGCTTTAAACCGATACGTCAGATGCTCTGAAAGATGTCATGGTTTAAAATATTATGACGTCAGTACTTTACGTCATTCCAACAGTTTTTCAGTTAACTGTGTAATGGAACCCTGTTTACGGTTAAAAATGTTCTTACCTCAAGTCGGAATCGAACCTGAACTGGTAGCTTAGCAGGCCGGCGCTTAACCCACTGAGCTACCGGGGCTTCATTTAGAAGAAGCCAATGATATGTTAAAACCCAAAGGCCTTTGTCTATATCAAGTCACTTAATATTAATAAATTATTTACAGTAACAATAAATAATATTAAGACAAATTGAGCAAACTTGTTCAGGTGTTTCAGCAGCAGTACTACTGAAGTTGAGAACGAAGGGATAAAGGAATATATTATAAAAAAAAATAACAAACTTTTTTTTTCTTCGTTTTCGATTGAAAAATACCAACATTACTGACGCTCATCCTGAAAGTCTTCTGATTTTGACAATGAGGAACATAATAACGCCACAAACAAACAGGTCCAATTTCACGTCGCTGTAGAATCTCGAATAATCTCTGAGCAAGAATTATATTACAATATATTACATTCTTAACGAAGAAGTACAAGGATTTCTTGTCAATATAAATGTGCTATTTCCCAGTTCTCTACGAGGATTTACTTCTTCTAGGGAAATAAATCCCTGTAGATTGATTACCTTCCCGATAACATTCGGAGATTATTAATTAATGTACGACCAGGTACCGGCTTTTAGAACTACTTTCCTAGGCTCTTTCTGTAGCTATACGACACAGCTGGAAGTGCCTTTTATGATCTTGAGAAAAACAACAGACGCTAAACAAACAAATAACAAACTTTGATATGTATTTATGGTTTGTGGACATGAATGGTTTTACGAAAATGCCATTTTATGTGGAAAAGCATTGCCTTTTGAACAATACACGCTCCGCAATGTGCAATAAGAAACGTATCATCCAGCTCATAACAGACTATATCGAGCGAGCCTTGGATCGTCGGGACCAGTTGCCGTACAGGCGATGATATTAAAGGCATGATGCAGGTTCCATAGGTCAGTAAATTATTCTTATAATAACAAACATTGGCCCGTTCAAAAAATAAAATGGCGGTCAAAGCATTTCAGTATTCATGTATCCTTTCGCGCTATTGTGCACAGGCTCTCGGAATGACACTTGAAAACATAAATACAGAATGAAAATATTTATTTAAATCTAAGGCATACGTATGTAATATACAGTTTATGGAATCGTCCCATTTCAGATATGGGATTGATAAACCTCGAGAGGTTTGAAGATTCGATAAAGAAACTCGTCCTTCTGACTCGTTTCTCGTCTTTCGGACTCGTTTCTTTATCGGATCTTCAAACCTTCCTCGGTTTATAGATCCCATAATCTGAATTGGGACGATTAATAAACTCTATATAGCCTATGGAGTAAGTCGTGGTTTAAACCGCAGATGGTGATTTTGATGCGACGTGAAATTGGCAGAATGTCAACGTTGATTCTAACATGACGTTAATGTTTTCCCCATTGAGCCTATACGAAGCGGCGCCGTGTGAAAAATTGTAGCAAATCACGTTGTTAACGCTCGGCGTGCATATTTCGCGCCTTGATGACGTCGAACATAAACATTTAACTTCTGGCAACGTCCGCCTCAAAAGAGTTCAGTAGAAAACGTCGCAATATTCATGCAGTTTGATCGTATATAATGTTAGAGTCGAAATAAGTTTTCATTCCCAGTAAACTATCGCAGATTAAAACACGTGTTGTCTGGCAGATACGAATTTTAAATTCACTCCGGCCTTCGGCTGTCGTGAATTAATATTTCGTGATCAGGCCCGGAGGTTATAAAACTTGAGTACATTCTCAAACTCAAAATAAAGCACACTAATTGGCTGCTTCCGAGCATGTGCTCGGAAGCAACCAATCAGTGTGCTCTATTTTGAGTTTCAGATTATACTCAAGTTTTATAACCTCGGACCACAGGCACTCGACGAAAATGTGTTAAATTTCTAAGTATTATCAAATGTCAATCTATTTTATACCACTATGTAAAATTTCAAGTCGATCGGTGCCGAAATAAGAAAATTGCAATTCAGCCCGCTGCATTCGTAAATAAATTATTTACAATTGCACTGGGCTGAATTGCAACTTTCTCATTTCGCATCCGATCGTCTTGATATTTTACAGAAAGGTAGAAAATAGACTGACATTTGATAATATTTAGAAATTTAACAATTTTTTTGGTCGAGTGCCTGTGCCTCGGACCCTGCTCTCCAGCCGGGCCGCGTAGCGCAACCGGTAGGGCGCCTGACTCATACGTCAGAGGTCCTGTGTTCGAAACCCGGTCTGGCCACATACTTTCGTTTCTCCTGCCGCTGATTCAAGAAGGGCAGTTGTCAGTTATTGGCGAAAGTATGTGCACTTAGTACTGGTTAACCGCTTAGGAGGTCTAAGCCTGCCCAGGAATAGTGTGGTTAGGTTAACTGACCGTCCCGACATGACCATAGCTGTTTACCGAGGACGTTAAGCATCAAATCAATCAATCAATCAAACCCTGCTCTCCAACAGCATGTGTTAATCTGCGGTAATTCACGGGTACGGAAAATTTGTGTCTTAATCAGTGCAATGTTTATTTTGCTTTATATGCTTGGTGCAAGAATTAAAAAATCTAAAACCTTATAATAAATATAGTATTTCGCTCTAGAAAGTTTTTTTTTATCAGGTTAACCCTTACAGCGCCAAAACCCAGACGACGAAATTTTCGCCTGTATAATTCAAAAATATTTTGTCCAAGCTATATCAGATTGAGAATTCAAAAACAAGAACGCAAACAGTGTATAGATTCAGTTGACGCGGCTCATGATGAGCCGCCTCATCTGAATCTACGCTGTTAGCAAATTCTGCTATTTTCGTTTTTGGTGCTTTAAAGGTTCAAAGTTGTAACAGCGTTCCGCTTACCTTAACTCTTCAGATTTCAAACTTTGCGAATGAAAACGGGGTACACAAAATAACCTTTTTATACATATTCTTTGCAATTGATCAGGAGGTGACAGATGTTATTTTGGAAGAGATAAAATCTGAAATAGCGGCAATAACGATTACAGACTTCAGAAACACAATGTTATCTGTGTTTGTCAGGTGAAATTTCGTCTGTTCGTCGATTTAGAAAACAGTTATGGCATCTGACATATGTCAGATACTACATTGTTTTTTCTAAATCGTCGAACAAACCACATCTCACTTTTCAGAACTTATTTATCACCTTGTCTTCTCCTGAATGTATTGTCAACAAAATCAGTGTTTGCCGATCGCTAAATAAAAGCCTTGTTTCCCGAATAAAAAAAAAAAAAACTGGAGCTCTGGGCCTGTACTAGCCATACCGGTTGGGCGTCATGGTTTTTAACAGGGCCATGGACCAAATAGATTAGACTCAACGGTGCTGTCTCACAAACCAGTTACCAACATTATGAAATGGCAATAATAATGAATGAAAATTGTGGTTTTCGATGGAGAGTATCTTGAGCCGGTTTCAGGGGGTGGGGGGAAGGGGGGGGGGGACATGTAACCATGCCCAAGCTCATCCGCGCAATTCGTCCATACTTGTGTATGAACGCAAGAACAGTAGGCGCTGAAAACCACTGTATGTATGAGCCGCGAAACGACAAAACCAACAAAGTGGTTGTGCTCCCTGCGCAGACTCAGATCAGCCTGGTCATCCGTCCAGTCTGATCAGAATTTTCGCTGTCCGCATGGAGGTAGCTTAAACCCTTAGCTACCCTTTAAGCGCTAAGCGAAGGGTCTGATCAGAATGGGCGGATACCGAGACTGATCTGAGTCTACGCTGGGCGCACAACCACTGTGTTTATTTTCTCGTATCGCGGCACAATTATGAGCCATTGAAAACTGACTTTCAACGAATTTGGCAGGAAAAACCCTTATTCCGCGCCTTTTGCGTCAAGCTCTTACCACGGCTGCTTATCTTCAAAAGCGGCACACATTCAAAGAGCGAAAATTGAGGTATATATGATTTACTTTCCATGGTCGAAAATTATAATTTATCCTTAACGACGTTTCATTATCTTTTGGTTCATAAAAATAAATCGCCTGATTCAGTCATTGTTATGTTGAATGTGGAGATTTAGGAGATAAGCAGCTGTGTGGACAAAACTGTCGGTTTCAAAATACGTTCTGAAAGTACTACGCCATGGAAAACGGCCTAAATGTATTGAATGGAATAGCGGCCATATACCATATACGTGGAGCGTTAGAAGATTTTGTCCAGCTAGACATTTGTATTAAAAATTTTGAGAAACACCAACACCGGCCTCAGAGTCAGGATGGGCTAGATGGTCTGGATCTTCATTGATTAAATACCGTAAAAATCTAAACAGCGGAACACCTAAAATACTCCAACTGTCTTAAAACTGATGGAATGATATGGTTTTATTATGCAGTAATGCGTCCAAAAGATGCAGATGGAATGGAATGGCAAACTGTGTAGGTCCTGATCAGACTGTTCCTATAAAGGAACAGTCTGATTTGGATCTGTGCAGTTTGCTCCGACCTATCTGTCGCAATACTTAGAAGATACTTAGAAGTTTACGGTACATATGACCTAAGGGAGCTTTTTATTTGCGTCAAGGCTTATTAATCCATGGTTAATTAATTACAATATGCATTTTAAAACAACTCAGACCATAACACCACGACAGAACTCAGACCATAACACCATGACAGCTGATGCTTATCTGTATTTGGCTGTTTACTGATGTAAACAAATACGATCCCTGTAGCCCACATTATATCAATAATGATAGCATGGAAATCATCCCATTATCTAGTTATAAAAATACTTAAGCAACAGGATCTGACAATACCCCGGCTGCAGCTAGTCTGACTTACAAAGCCTAAACAATCAGTGTCAACATGAATTGAGCGCTCAATATCTTGAGTCGTAAGTAAGTTAACAATAAAAAACGATTATTATTTGAGAATAAAATATATGTTTGAGAAAATCACACATTTCCAGGTAGCATCTCGCTAGGGGCATGGCATACATCAGAATTTTAATATTTTCTCAAACAAAATAACTATTCTTAAACCATTTAATGCCGAATTGAAACTACAAGGACGGGGTTATCTTATCGAGACAATGTGTAGCGAACAAGGAAAGTCAATTCTAAGGCACTTACTAATATAACGCGACGTCTGATTGGATAACGTCAAAAATTTGCGACAGTATATTCTGCGATATACTGTCGCAAACCCGACGTCATTAAGTAACGTCGCTTCTCATTGGCTGACGTTTGGTTTTACGTTGCTGACGGCGCTTGAAATAGGTGCAAAATAGTCCATTATAAAAGGTGAAAATTCGGAATAGTGCATTAGAATGGGGATAACGTCTGGTTTTACGTCGCTGAAAGCATTTGCTCTGGGTGAAAAGTAGCACACTTTTAAAGGTGAAAATACGAAAAGTGCATTTGAATGGGGATAACTGTATTAAAAATTGTCATTTGAGGAGGTAAATCGTCGGTTTTATGGTCGCAAATTGCGTTTTACGGCTCCGCTAGCGCGTCGCCGTAACACGAAATTTCCGACCATAAATCCCCAAATGCCAATTTTGAAAACAGTTATCCCCTAACTGTCGCTCTTTTAGATTTTTTAAAAGTCATTTAATATTGCCAACATTCCATGTCCGGAAAGAACAATGATCAGGAACCGAACCAATGCTAAGCGCATCCTGCCCTGAATTAAAAAGGAAAAGATAATTAATGAGCCGCGACACAACAAAACCAACAACGTGGTTGTGCGCCCAGCGCAGACTCAGATTAACCTGGGCATCCACCCAGTATGAACAGACTCTTCTTTAAGTGCTGAAGGGGTAGCTAAGGGTCTAAGCTACCTCCGTGCGGACAGCCAAGATTCAGGTAGACTAAGCGGAAGCCCAGGCTGATTGCGTCTGTGCTGGGTGTACAACCACATTGTTGGTTTTGTCGTGTCGCGGCTCACAAATAAGTTGTATACTAGTGCTATTCTTTTAGCTAACTGTTGCAGAAGCATATTTTTTTTTAATTTCCATTTGTGGAAATGTTATTATGAGATTAATGACTCAAGTTGGGCGTACCTGTATCTGTGACGCGAGCAAAATCAGTGAATGACATAAAGAGTAAATTCGTCTCTAGCTCTAGCACAGCCTCGAAACCGTCCTGGCATTTTCCTTCGAACAGGATCAAGGAATGGAATTGCATATTTGAGCCGCGACGCGAGAAAACCAACAATGTGGTTGTGCGGGCAGCGCAGACTTAGATCAGCCTGGGCATCCGCCCAGTCTGATCAGAGTCTTCGCTGGCCGCATGGAGGTAGCTTTGTCCCTTAGCTACCCTTTAAGCGCATAGCAAAGAAACTTATCAGACTGGGCGGATGTCCAGGCTGATCTGAGTCTGTGCTGGGCGCAAAACCACATTGTTGGTTTTCTCGTGTCGCGGCTAATTTACCAGTTGTGAGATTAATGATTCAAGTTGGCCGTACCTGTAATTGTGACGTGATGGAAGTCAGTGTATTTAAACTCGTCCCTACCTCTAGCACAGCCTCGAAACCACCCTGGCATTTTCCTTCGAACAGGATCGAATCCGTTCAAATAAAAATCCGCAAAATTTGTTGTAGGTTTTACTTAATGAAAATATGGTCAAACTGGGGTTAAATTTATTTCGTTTAAAATGTGGTCAAACTTACGGCAAATACATTTTTTACATGTATAAACATTTAATTAAGCAGTTACTACTTTTATAGATTATATCTCATATGTTTCAGGTGTACTTATGCGGGGATGGGTTGGGATGGTGAGGTTCTACAATTTTATGTATATTTAAGGATGAAAGTACATTAAATTTGATGAAATAAATATGAAGATCTACCAATCATGATCAAATTCATTTCGTAGTAGTTTTTGGGCATTTTGAAACTGTACTGTGGCGGTTTGTAGTGTTTTGGTATGTCTGTGCTGTTCGGACGGACGCCAAAGAATGCCTCCAGCGTATGAAACATCCACGTTCAGATACAGATATCCTGTAAGGACCCAAGTGCACTACGCTTCAAACACAAGAAGCATATATATAAATTCATTTGTTCTATGAAAGAACTAAAACTGATTACGTATTGAACGTACTCAGCTCATGGAACAGGATATGCGTATGGAGTATATATGAGCAGCGACACGAGAAAACCAACGAAGTTGTTGTGCGCCCAGTCTGATCAGTCTTTCCTACGTACTTAAAGGGTAGATAAGGGCTTAAGCTACTTTCATGCGAACAGCGAAGGCTCTGATCAGACTGAAGGGTGCCCAGGTTTGATCTGTATCTGCGCTGGGCGCACAACCACTTTGTTGGTTTTCTCGTTTCTTGGCTCACATATCTTGCATATATACAAAATTAAAACCCAAGTGGGACATTTATGTCTCTCTCTTGTCATCACAGCGGCCCGAATTTTATCCAATTATCGACATCTGGCAGTTTGGTGGTAGCATACTCATATGGTCCTATGGTTTTCTCTGAGTTTGCCTGTTCTGCTATCCTGTAAGAAAAGAGAACGCCAACATCTATGTCGTCGCGTTTATAAGTTCGTTTGCGCCTTGAACACCAGCAAAGTGAAACGTATGACACCAGAGTTTAAATATAGAACCCAAGTGACCACTCTTTCCTGCGTATGAAGCATTTACATTTAGATTTTTCTATACACTGTACATTCAAGTAGGAATTATTTACATTCAGAAAAATCTATTTAAGAACAAGGGCGTAGCTTCCTATACGCAAAAACACTAGTGTATTTTGAAATTTTGTCAAATTGACAAAATTTCATTACTTATGTATTTGCATTCTGAAATTTTATAACTTTGGGCAAGATTTCAGTACCAACTGGCATCAGACAAGAAAATATGGACTATAATAGGGGCTTTATTCAATTGACTTCAGGAGTAAAAATTAAACATAATTGTGCTTATGCCTAGCTACGACCTCGAGAATATTTTCATTATTTCAAATTAGTATTTTCACTTGCTATTGCAAGGGTATGTTATGCATGCCAGCACCAGTATACAACGCATACAATTGCTAGTGCATACCATATATTTGCAATCAACGGCGGCCATTATGACGTCTTGCTGGCATTTTGACGACACTGGCTCCTGCAGAGCTTGCATATATATTTCTGTGTCGGTTGTAAAGGCTGAAAATCAAATGGGGATGAAGCCTTGAAGCATTCATGTGCTTAATGCATAGTCTGGTATGGTTCTTAAGCGTGTACATTTGAACATAAAACTTGTAAAGGCCTCATACGCCAAAGACTTATTCCACTGTGTCTCATACATTGGTATTGGTGACACATATACGTATAAAGCAGTAACATTTAGAACCAAAGTGGACATACATTAATCAGATACACACTGCAAGAAACTACGTGGACGTTTTATTTAGTTTTTGAAGCATATAAAATCACAAAACCAAGAATGCAAGAGTACATCAGCTATTTCAGACACTTATATCAAGATTTCTACGGACAAGAAAGTCTCCAACATATAAATCCATTGCATTTTTTTTGTAAACTTTCATGGTCCCAAACGGGTTTTATAATTCAGTTAAAGTCAGAAACCAAATGGTATCATGTCATCACCTCATGAGGCTATTACATTTATCTATACACTTGCAAGAAGCCAAGCCAACTATGTTTGCAGGGTAAGCCGAGGCGTTCATATATGAGCCGCGACACGACAAAACCAACAATGTGGTTGTGCGTCCAGCGCAGACTCAGATCAGCCTGGGCATCCGCCCAGTCTGATCAGAGTCTTCGTTGTCCGCATGGAGGTAGCTTAGACCCTTAGCTACCATTTCAGCACTTAACGAAGACTCTGATCAGACTGCGTGGATGCCCAGGCTGATCTGAGTCTGCGCTGGGCGCACAACCACATTGTCGGTTTTCTCGTGTCGCGACTCATATAGTGGTAAACATTTTCATTCTGGCTTACACTTGCAAGAGAACAAACCATAGAATCAAACTCTCTTGACAATAAATTGTTTGAGAAACGTTATTTTTTTTTCACTCCATGAATTTCGCTCGCCGGCGCACTAGCTTTTGTTTGTATGGAAGGCATAATTCAATTCAATTCAATTTATTTATTTGGGCTCAAACGAAATACGTTTTTTGCCCTAAACATAGGCGGTTATATACAATACATGTGAGAAGAGCATGTTACATATAAAGATATGCGACAAAGTCAACACAGTTAGAAATGAAGGTAAATAAACCAGCTGTAATACCGTAATCTATAATCCATTCATGCCATCACGTAACAATTTGTGTATTCCTTCAAACCTATCAGGTGTAACGGAACACATAGAAAGTCATTAGCTGCACGTGCCTCGCTCGCGTGTCATTCACAAATATATAAGTGAGGCATGACTAATATGCTAATATGCACAGCCTATCACCAAATTAAGTAGCTTATACCTCCTATGAAGCGTATGAAGTCTTTTCACTGAAATAACCTAAGCGCACAATTTTTCAAGGGTTTGACTGACATTCGGAATGTCCCTAGTATATTATTTCTTTACAATCCGAAACAGATGTACCCGTAAGAACCGAAATGGCATACGCTTGTATTTTTTAATGTTCGCACTGTCAGCTTTTCCTTTGCAAGAACCTCGGGGGACTTTACTTTCAGTATATGAAGTCTGTAAACTCAGATAAATACTTTCCAGAACCCAAGCGAGCTATGCCTCCAGCATATGGAGCCTTAACATTTTTAAATGCACCTTGTTGAACTCAACTGAATAGTGACTCCAGCACATGAAATTTATCTATTCAGATATTTGCTATCAATAGCCACCATGTCAATCAACGGTATGGTACTTCAGAATAAGCAAAGAGTTCTTGATTGGCCTATCTCCCACGAGGATTGTTTTTCCAATATGGTAGTAAATATCGTTGAATATAGTGACTATATGGGTTAGGGACTTCATGCGGACCAAACAACTAACTAAATGTTTCGAAGCACTGCAGAAGAAGAGGGCAAGCTTTGGTACAAGTAAACATGTTTAAGCTCCCCCCCCCCTGGCAGTTATCTTTTGCAGACCATTCCAAGGCGGTACTTCTGTTGCGGTTCCTTCATGTTACAGTGTGCTATGCCCGTTTGTCTATGTTCTTTGGTGGTTTGGTCACCTGTTTTACTACCCAATCTGCTTTTTGTTTTGTTTTTAAGTTAAAAATTAAAAACAAAAGATAAAAAATAGATGTTGATGCTGTTTTTGAGGGTAGCTGAAAGACCACCTGTTTGAGAAAGAGTTGCTCATTTGGTTTACCGTGCGTGTCTTTCGTGAACTTGTTTCAATTATTTTCTGTGTGTTTTCTCTTTACCCTATTGATTTGAGAGCGGGATATGGGATTTGATTGTATTCATTCCTGATCATTGCCTATATTTTTTTTAATGCGTAACACTACTGAAACAAAAATAAAAATGAAGTAAAATACAATAAAACCTGTCTTAGTGGCCACCTCTATTAAGCAAGCAACCTGTATTAAGCAAGCATGTATTCAGTTCCCAAAACAGGCAAATACATTGAAATGTACCTGTATTAAGCAAGCACCTGTCTCAAGCAAGCATTTTTACTTTCCCTTAGGTGCTTGCTTAATACAAGTTAGACTGTAATAAAAGGAAGACAAAATACAAAAAGAAAGGAACAAAAGAGTGAGGGCTTTAAACGTTTATCGACGTAATCATATAAATATATTTATATATATTGCAAGCGATTGCCAGAATGCCATATAGCTAAATGCACTTCTGCTAAGTCTATTTCAAGCTCTTCTGTACAGCCGTTTATTCCTCTTTACTTAACTAGTTGTTCATGTATGGCGTTCTTAAGGTTTCTGAGTTGCAGAAGAAACTAAACTGACGAAGAAGGAAAGTTTACTAAATTACATCTCCGTGGAGCGTAAAGCTTGCCTGACTCCTTCCCAGAAATATGGTACTTCGTTCTGATCGGCTGGATATTTGGCATAGGTTTCTGAATTAATGCAGTCTATCATTTCTAGAGACAGTGTATTGGTGTTAACATCCTCGTACATCAAGACAAACAAGACAGCCTGATCTTTACGGGAGTATATTTCTTCCATCCTAGCCATGTGAAATTCATACTGACACCATTTACTCGCCAAAAAACTTTGAGTCAATATGACAACGGTTTTTCTGCTTCTGCGAATAGCACAAATGATATTTTCAGCAATCCAGACTCCGGCAAGAAAATTCCTTGCATGAACACAACATCGATATCCAAATTCGACCTCCAACTTTGGCAAGACTTCATTCGTGATGAATTCCATATCTTCATCAGCGCATGACAAAAACGCATCAAATTCGTAGTCCGTATCAGGGTCAGTAATGGGCAGGACTTTATAACTATGGAAACGGAATTTTGCCATATAATATAAGTACCTAAGCCTCCATCTATATCTGTACAGCATTCCACCAATAATAACAATAAAGAATGTGAGTATAAGCAGGGAAGAAACGGTAATAACAGCCGTATAAGACACACAATGTTTCTTTATATAAGGTAGCATTTTCTTTAGCTGAACAAAAGTAATTTTGCTACTTTCTCCATTTCTTCGGAAAATATATGAATTGATGTTTTTAAAGTAGTTCGGATTCTCAGTGATCCAGGTCACAAATTCAAGATTCTCACATGAAACTTCCAGAAAATTATGTGACAGATCAATAGAAATGTTATTCTGGTCTACCGTCATTTCTTCTAACAGAGACACAGGAAACGATGTTAACTGGTTGTTATGAAGATCAAGTTGTCTTAAATCCTTGAGATGAACACTTGAGCTTTTGAACTCTGTAAGCTGATTGTTGGATAAATTAAGCTTTTCAATACTCGAAAGATGATCAAATAAATTCTCTGGTAAAGAGGTAATGCTGTTATGCGACAGATCAAGTGTCTTGGTTGCCTTTAATGGCTTAAAGATCAGTCCATCAGTATCATGAGCTAATACAAAAGCAAGACTATTGTGACTGAGCTTTACAGATTCTACATATGGGACTGCATCAAAGAAGCCGAACTCAATGAAAGAACAAAAATTATTTGACAGATCCAAATGCTTTAAACGTTTTAGATCCACAAATTGACGTCCCCAATAATACAAAACATTGTTTGAAAAATCTACGGACTCAAGCTTTAACGACAGTTTAAAGGGTAAAACTGGTGCATACTCGACTTTGAATTTTAGGCCGGCATTACTGAGGGCTAGCACGCTTAGATTCTTTGGGAGTCTGAATTTGTCATACGCAACTTTTTCATCGTCAGCAAACATTTCACAGGCATCAGTTGAATGGTTTTGGTTTGGTATTATGCAGTTATTTTCATCTGTAGCTTGATTATCATTCAAGTAAATTTCGTCGTTATACAAATACAGATCATGCACTATATTTTGATTTGTCAAATAAATTTCTTGTAGTTTCTCTAAACAACCGATTTGAAATATAAATGGTCCGAATGAGAATTTATTATCCTCTGCCCATATCTTAGTCAGATTCGGAGGAGCTAGTAACAGTGCATTTGTTTCGATCATTACCAGCCGATTGCTATTAAGATAAAGCTCTTCTATGCTTGTTTGTCGTGTAAACCAAATGTCACATCTTCGTAGAACTGTACCTCTTCCAAATGTCTTATAAACTTTTGAGAAATCAAATACTTTGATTTTTGTAGCTCGTAATCCATACGATATATTTCTAAGTGAAACAAACCCTAGACCTTGATTGTTTGACAGATTCAAGTATGTCAGTTCGTGAAGTACCTCAAAAGTTCCAGCGTCGATTTTTGTTATATTACATTTTGATAAGTCCAGGTGCCGTAAGTAAGGAATACCCATGAATGTCCCGTTGTTAAGTGAGATGATACTACAACTCGAACTCACACCTGACATATCTAGGTGAGATAGATGCTTAAAGTAGGTAAAATTTTGTCCAAAACGAACATTTTTAACTCCATCTAAATGCAGTTCTTTCAAAGATGAGAATGCCTTTCTCGGAATATTATTTAGAAAAGGCTGATTCTCATTACAATTTAAAACATCAACGTTTTCTTTAATTTTGAAAATTTGCAAACTTGAGAGAGTAATGAGAACATCTGGGTTTGTAAATTTGCAATTGTTGATTAAATGATTACGGTTAAGATTTAATACCTTTATGCCCTTGAGATTTTTCAGAGACTGAATTTCCAGGTTGTGAAGGTTTGTATCCGACAAAGAAAGATGTTCGAGGCTGTTGCATCCGGTAAAGCACCAGTCTTTCAGCGCTGAGAGATTATTTTTACTTAGATCCAGAGAAATCAGAGTATCATTGAACTGCCTACATGTGTCACAAGCTTCCGTACAATTCAAACTTGTGTTTTGCATGGAGAGTTTTCTGAGGCTGGAACAGAGTGAAAAGCAACTATCTGAGATACCAGTAAGATTGTTGTCACTAACATCTAGAGAGAGCACGGTTTTATTGAAACTTCCACATAGGTCACAGGTCTCCAGTAAACTTAGATTTGCTTTTTGGCAGTCTACAGCCAGTCCTTCGCCAATAGTAACACAGCTGCACCGACTGAAAGGTCCACATGGTTGCGCGGTTTGACAAACGTTATATAACGTGAACGTCAGACTCATAAGAAAAACTAGCCACATTTTTCTTATCAAACTCAAGATGAAAATATTCGAAAATCCTTCTGATAAATATACTATTACGTCCTCCTAAAAACTATGCTTTATTAATCCTGTATAAAAATGTATATACTGTTGAAGTGTCTGTATGTGTCACAAGCTCCAGCAGAATCAAACATGTTTTTCTGCGAAAAAATGACTTTTTAGGACGTCAAATACTCTCAAGACAAATTTATGTATTGCTTCAGTTATCATCACAAAGCCAAACAACTAGCAATAATACTACCTACTTCGCAACACATTTTTTCTGCCGATTAGTGGAGTTTTATCTGTGTGTCATAATTTATCAAGGATGACACTGAATAAATAAATTACTGTTACAGTGCGACCGACCCGGAGATCAGGAAAAGAAACCTTTAGACATATCTCGTGGTCTCAGCAAATACTCCACAGTCGGCTGATCTATGATAAGCCAGGTAATGTCCGAACAGCTGCTCGAGGTGCAACAGGAACGTTGCTCCCACAGAACATATATATTCATTTTACAATATACATATACATGAAACTAATCTTGCATTTCACCTACAAATTGCAAGTAATTTTTTTACTGAATGCTTTCAGTCTTATCGGATATACACGCATTTGTAATACAGTCAGTCGTAAACTCTAGCCACATTTTGCTAGCAAAACAAAGGCATGTTTGACTCTTAAAATTAAGAATCATAGGAGCTTTGCATTAATTTTATACCATGCAAATTTTTCGACAGTCTTAGTATATTCGTGGTGTATTGTAAACTCTGCTTCTACGGCTTTGCTGTAAATAAGCCTTAAAATTGGCACTAGATTAAAGTAAAAGACATTGCTAGGGAAACTAAAATGTAAAAGCGTTCCTTCAAGAGCAGAGGACACATTCGAAAGAGGGAACATGAGCCACACTTCGAAGTTTAGCCTACCCAAGCCTCATCAGTGACCCTCACATGACATGGTGACAAACACCAAAGGAAACAAACTGAACTTTGTAAATTTTTGCAAATGCAGTCGATACAAATACTTATAAGTATCAAAAAGGCCCAAAATGAATAGGAGACGACGATTTAGAAAATGTCTGGACCAATAAAAAAGTAGGATTTCTCAGAATAAATCCTCTGATCTCAAAGGACGAAAATGGAATATAATCTGCACTAGGGATGATGTACGGGGAGACTTTTTACGGCAACCATTCAGCACAACACAAGTTCATTATGACTATTGTATAGAAGCAGGTTTGTGACTTGAATAAAATACCTTTAAATTTTTGACAAATGATAAAATGCTTTTATACGGTTCAAGCTTTTCCTGTGAGGAACATTATTGTAGGATTCAAAATTTGAGAATTAGCTTTCAACAATGAAGGTTTATAAAGTTTGTAGCCTACAATTACTTTCACACCATATTTCGTACTTCACGCCCTATTGTTTGTACAAGACTCTGGAGTCGTAGAAATTGTACATAATTATATCTGCTATTTTTTCGATATTTAGCTCGCCAGAACAGGACGAACAATTGTTGTCACCTTGGCGCCTTTTAACCCACTGATATATGAAGATTTAGTACCAATTCTTCACCGATTCTTCACATCTGTGAAGATTTGGTACCGATTATTCACATCTGTGAGGAATTCGTATCGATTCTTCACATGTGAGGATTTGGTACCGATTCTTCATATATGTGAAGAATTCGTACCAATATTCTTTACATCTGAGAAAAAATCGTACCAGTTTATCAAAAATGTGTTATATAGATTTCTTTAAACGTGTGAAAAAGCGTACGCGTAAAAAATTCCAAGATTTCTTCACAGGTGTGAAGAATACTTACCAATTCGTCATACGTCAAAAATGTGAAAAATGAGCACAAATTTTACCCCCCCACCCCCCCCCCCCCCAAAAAAAAAAAAAAAAAAAAAAAAAAAATATTGAAATTGACCGTACATATTTGTCACATTTGCCAAATGTTTCCTGTTGGTACCAATTCTTCATACGGGTGTGACAAATACGAAGTGTGAAATTCACGGCTCCACACACCTACCACTCAACTCCGTTAAGGACATTGATGAGGCTTCCAGATGAGTTGTATAGCTGTCGAGAATATTTCGAGGACATAATATTACTACCTATCGAATGAGCATTAAATATATTAAAATATGTTCAGACGCTTCCGCATGGGTCAAGCTTTTTGTGATGTTCAGGAGCATGGAAATGAAAGACCGAGATCGGCATTTCAATAATGAATATTCATACATGTTATAGCGAACGAAATTTCGAATTAGTTTCCTTCAAGCAGAAAAAAATCTTCAGCCTAAAATGATGAATATGAGTCCTTCCATGGAGCAAATTAGTGGAGTTCCTGATAGAGAAAAGGCAACAAATAAATAATTTGCCTTGTTTTGACCTAGAATAAATAACTATAACCATGTCAAATATGCGCTGTTCCAAAAATAGAAAACGCTATTTTGATTGTCATTTAGGCTTTGAGAATTAGAAAACAAAAACAAAAATGAAAGGGTGGTATAAATTGAAATGGGTTAAAAAGATTCACTATTAAAATATCTGTTTCTCTATCTCCATTTTCATTCTATATTTACGTTGTCAAGATGATTCATTGATCTCTCTTTGCTACTGTGACAACATGTGAACAAACGCTAAGAAAACAAGGTGATTAAAATATTTATTTTCATATTACGTTGCAATATTTCAAACCGTTATTTCTGGCTGGGTCCAATCGGCATGTTGGTATATTTTATCCATAAAACTCACGCTGAAGCTAAATGAAGTTCCCCCTTAGAACCCTGAAAAATGGAAAACACAAATGTTTCCTTGCCGAGTTCTGAATCGATTTTTCTTCTAAATTTCCACATGGAATGCGTGAATCTATTTAAATACTATATATTATGCATGACAGGTTAACTAAATATTTCAAAGTTAACGAAATCAACAAAAATACAGGGACTTTTTCTAACTAGTAGACATAACAAGACCTGTCGCATGACAGTATAGCCCGCCTGAACTGCTGCTTGCCCATCACATGCAAAATTAGAGGCCAGTAGCACCGCCTTTAAGGTTGGTTTTCTTGTACTGCATAAAACTTCAGGCAAGCAAAATAAATTATGCCTGTATTGTCAACATATTTTCTTAGAAGTACGGCTGCCTCAGGGTACTATGGTGTGAGGGTTGGCTGGATTTATCAAAGCCCAGAATTATTATCTGACATCAGTCCAAGTACTGACTAGTATTAACTGAATCCGTTGTGGCAAAGCTAAACTCTTATATATAAACTTTATCCAAAATCTTTCCTTAAGACCAAATTCTTAGTCAATGACCATGACCCCAGTGAGGTTGGACTAGTTTTTGAAAACACTCAAACCAGTATCTTACATCAGTTCAAGTATAAATGAAATCAATCCAAGCATTATGAAACAGTATGCCATTAAGAAACTTCAACAAAACCCCAAACTTTTAAGTCCATGACCTTGATTTGAAGGTCACTAAGTAGATAGGGGGTGATAGATTGTTAAACTTTGGACCAATATCTAACTTCGGTGAAAGTATGAAACGAATCCACTTATGGGTTAATGAGGTATGGGTCTTTCAAAAACTTTAATCAAGACATCCTGTGCGGACGAAAAAATATCTTAGTACATTACCTTGATCTCAAGGTTACAGAGTGGCGTGGGGATGGTATTCTGTTAAATTTTGGATCAATATCTAACTGCAGGGAAAGTATAAAAAAAATCCTTTCATAGGTAAAGGAGATATAGGGTTGTTAAAAAAACTTAAACAAATACATCCAATCCGAAGCCGACCCATTTTAACCAGTTTCAATTTATCCCACCCTTTCATTTTTCTTTTTGTTTTCTAATTCTCAAAGCCTAAATGACAATCAAAATAGCGTTTTCTATTTTTGGAACAGCGCATATTTGACATGGTTATTGTTATTTATTCTAGGTCAAAACAATGCCAATTATTTATTTGTTGCCTTTCTCTAACAGGAACTCCACTAATTTGCTCCACGGAAGGACTCATATTCATCATTTTTAGGCTGAAGTCTTTTTTCTGCTTGAAGGAAATTAATTCAAAATTTCGTTCGCTATAACATGTATGAATATTCATTATTGAAATGCCGATTTCGGTCTTTCATTTCTATGCTCCTGAACATCACAGAAAGCTTGACCCATGCGGAAGCGTCTCAACATATTTTAATACATTTAATGCTCATTCGATAGGTAGTAATATTACGTCCTCGAAATATACTCGACAGCTATACAACTCTTCTGGAAGCCTCATCAATGTCCTTAACTGAGTTGAGTGGTTGGTGTGTGGAGCCGTGAATTTCACACTTCGTATTTGTCACACCGATATGAAGAATTGGTACCAACAGGAATCATTTGGCAAATGTGACAAATATGTACGGTCAATTTCAATAATTTTTGGGGGGGTAAAATTTGTGTTAATTTTTCACAGTTTTGACTAGTGAAAAATTGGTACGTATTCTTCACACCTGTGAAGAAATCGCGGAATTTTTTACGCGTACGCTTTTTCACACGTGTTAAGAATTCTATATAACACATTTTTGATAAACTGGTACGAATTTTTCTCAGATGTGAAGAATATTGGTACGAATTCTTCTCTTATATGAAGAGTCGGTACCAAATCCTCACATGTGAAGAATCGGTACGAAATCCTCACAGATGTGAAGAATCGGTACCAAATCTTCACAGATGTGAAGAATCGTTGAAGAATTGGTACGAAATTTTCACATATGTCAGTGACAGAACTCCACGGCTGTGATGTATTAGTATAAAATTTCACTGATGGGACAAATGTGTATGAATTAATCACAGACGTGTAGAAGTCGTAACAATTCTTGACACGTGTGTACAAGGTACATCTAATAAAATATGCAAATACATCCACAATTTTGTAATTAATTCAAATTCAAACCATTTGAATATGTGCATCGATGTCCTACTAAACATGTGCAATAGTATGTACAGTCCGATGAGTCTATTAAGACAACGCCAAGAATTGTGGTTGTATATTCTGCGATATACCGTCATATACCGTCAGAAACCGATGCCTTCTGCAACGTCGCTTGTGATTGGTCAACGCTTACGAAGCTAACGTTTGGTTCGAAATACTGTTGTGTTTTTTTCGATGTGTGAATATAAAACATACATAAAAATGGGGATAACCATATTCAAAACTACAGTTTTCACCTAATTTTATCTCCGATATACTATTGGAATCCCGAAATTCTTAGCGACGTTGCTTGTTATTGAAAACATTATTTCACAAATCAATGTTTTCCAACAGAGGAGAATGGGATAGAGGTAAGACAGCCAAAGCAGTCACTCCCGAAGGAATTTCACAGACAACTTTGGCACAGGGTTGTGACATTAGTGGGATGGAATAGAAAATCTACAGTTGTATGAATATATCTTGAACGGGTTTAAAGTTGTAGATCGGAAATGATTTTGTGAAAGAAGCTGCTACTTGCAAAGTTCAAAGGGACGTAACTCAAAAATATCAATACAAGAGTTTGAGTTCTTCCACTCTGCATGTTACCTGATGTTGGTAGATATTTGTATGTAGTTTCATGAAGATACCTTAAACGCTTCTAAAGTTATAGAGAAGACATGATTTTGTCACAGAACTGCTAAATTAATAGTTATTTTTCACATAGTTTCTGTGCATGCGCGTACCGCTCAAGTGACGCGTTACTTCTCGATAATCCGTGAGACTTTACACAGATGGGGCAGCCAGTGAGACTATCTATGTGCTCAGAGATAATTAATTGTTTTAATCATCTATATTCTCATTTCTTTTCGTCGTAGTATTAACTTAATTAAATATATTTATTTTCTAAAATCTTATAAAACAAAGATTAAAAAGACTTGTATTTAAATAAAAAAATACAAAGAAATCACGCCAAAAGATACGCAGAAAAATTACAAATAGATAAACGACTTAATTATAAGAGTCAAATCGCGGAACTGTTCAAATTGAAATTAAAATATCTACTACATAATATTAATTTATTTATTCATTTACTTACTTATTTATTTATTTATTACTTGGTAGCTGACATCTACTCGCTGTTTCTTACAATGAAGTCGGAACTAAGAGAAAATCATATGTGTGGTTGAAATTTCACTGTCTTCACCAAATATATACTCAAAAAAATATTAAAGGGTCAAACTTTTAACCTGCGATTTCTGGAACATTTCAAACATTTGGTAAAATAAATCATTTCTGCCTTCCATTTTATTCATTTTACAAGTTTTATACACATGAAGCTTGAACCTATAGCCTTTGCCTTGACCAAGGTCAAGCTTTAAGTCAAACTACCCCTAAAATGAAAGTTGTTTGAATTCCCATAGAGAATTGATAGTGTGTCAGCTTGGTCGGGAATAACTTCTAAAATTGCTATGAGTTTTAAACTAATTATAGCGTGCTGACCTTAAAAATGATTAAACTTTAAACTTGATGACTATCGAGCAATTTTTCAAAAAAAAAATCATGAATTGGCGAAATCGAAAATTTTGGTGAATTTATTCCCTATGGACTTCAAACAACTCTAATTTTGAGGGTAGTGTGAATTGAAGTTTGGACTCGGTCAAGATATAGGCTTTATTTTCAAACTTCATGTGTACAAAACTTGTAAAATGAATGAAATGGAAGGTGGAAATGATTTATTTTACCAAATGTTTGAAATGTTCCAGAAATCGCGGGGTAAAAGTTTGACCCTTTAATAGTTTTTTCGAGTATAAGAGAAAATGAATATTCTAATGATAAAATAATTCTTTAATCACGGTGTAAATTGTTTTGTTTCATACATTTTACAAATTATCCGATAAATTGAAACATATATCATCTTTCTATCGACACGTAACGCAATAAACAGAGCATGTAATACAGTGACACCTTAAACAGTCAGCAATTTGCAATGACGCCGAATTATAAGTAAAAAGTAAATAAAATAATAATAATGACAATAATAATCGTTGCTTGAATAATGACGTTAACCGCTAAAATTGCATTGGAAGACTATTTTCCTTTTTTTACATTTAAATCACATTGTATATCAGACGGCAAATTTCATATTCGTTTATCCAGAACAAGATAACTTATGGTTACAATTGGTTATATAATAATGATAATGATAATAATGATAATAATAACTGTTATTATTATTATTATTATTATTATTATTATTATTATTATTATTATTATTACTATGATAAATGCAAAGGGCACAATAAATTGGTTTCCACATATTGAGAAAATGGAAATGAAACTGACATTTAATTTCTATTTAATCAGTTAAAAGGGTAGGTAAAGGTGTCCCATAGCCTAATAGCAGTAGGGGCAGTGGGGATTAGAGACCCACAGTATCTTGGGCACAGCTGATGAAAGGTGTTGCCTATCTCTGTACTTTCGCTGCCTTATCCAGCCCTGATTCGAAAATGGTACCCATTTACTGGTGGGTTGACAGAGAGAGTTTTCCAGTCTTCGGATGGCGACGGTGAGCAGCGAACTCACGCCCTTCCGGTGACTTTCTGCACAATAACCGAACCACTCTATGCACTTGATTACGGCGACTCTCCCCTATTAAACAGTTACTGGCTTTTTATGTAATTCATAGAGGCAACTTTAAATTAAAACCCGGAACTTGTTTCTTCAAAACTAATTGATGACAGTAAAACATATCTTCAAAACATCTTATTTGACATTTTATACGAATTAGTAACTCTTGAGATCATTACAGGAAATTTACGAGCTGCATGATTAAAAATACAAGTTTTTCTCTTTACGTAAACTACTAATCAGATAGTTACGTCGGAAATTTGATATGTTAAAAACAGAAGAACGTATAAAAAGTAAAACAATTAATACATTAAAAAAAACTTTAAAAACTTGGGGGCAAAGGTCTGAAAGCGAATGTTAATCAATATTAGTTTATGTTGATCTATATTCCCCATGCGTTCGACTTAAGACATACATGGATGTACAGGAATACTGATTTTTGTATGCGTTATAAATTATCATTATGATTATACTTTAGTCAGCCAGTTAGCTTTGAATAATTTGAAATCATTATATAATTATGAATCTACTTATTAATAATTTTATTTATGCATACTATTCGATTATTATCAAATACCCTTTGATATGTGCTGCTGGATCTAAAGGTTGCCCCACGCATGTGAAGTGACGCGAAATCTCGCCAAGTCACGGTCCGTGAGACTAAGGGAGATCACAATGTGAAAAAGGTCTATTATAAACTTCAAAGGCACGTCACTCAAATAATCATATTCAATAGTTATTGTTCTTAAACTTTACATGTTATCTTTTGGTGCTCGATATTTGTATGAAGCTTTCCGAGTATATCTCAAACAGTTCCAAAGTTATAGAGCGGACGCGATTTTGTCTTAGATCAAACTTCTTGCGAAGTTCAAAGGTACATAATTCAAAAGGTATAAATACAAGAGTTATCGTTCTTACGTTCTGCCTGTTGTCTACTATTGGTGAATATTTGTATGAATTTTCATGAAGGTACCTAGAACGGTTTTTGAGTTACAGAGCGGACACAAAAATATCGCAAAGTCGACTATTTTCCATTCCAAAGGGCCATAACTCCAATAATAGGTAATACAGAGTTGCAGTTCTTGCGCTCTGCACGTCGTCTTATGTTCGTTTATATTTTTATGAAAGTTCTTGAATTTTCCTTAATAGTTTTCAAGTTACAGAGCGGACACGATTTTAGGACAGACGATCTGGGCAAATTCATTATGTCTTTCGAGGACATAATTCATCATATACACAAAAAAGAGAGCCAGCCAAAGGGTAATCAAATTCGAAAAAAAAGCTTTTTTCTATATTGACGGGCTTTGCTCTCCCAGACTACATATTAGCCGCGTCATGAGAAGATCTGGTTTTTGAATGTGCAAAGAAAGGCGCAGATCAGCTCCTTAATAACTCAGGCTGATCAGTGCGTTTATTTTTCCCTGCATAGATTGAAGAAACTCTCAAATTTCTCAATCCGAAATTAAAAGACTACAGCTTGTTTCTGTAGCTGCGGAGACTGGCGGATATGTTCGGGAAACCCGAAGAAAGGTTTTCTCGTGACGTGGCTCATATTAATGATGCCCTTGAGCATTGTCACTCCTGTCTCATAAGTTCCAACCGTAAAACATATGCATATTATATGTTGCATGTTAAAAGTTCTTACCACGTTTACAAAATTATGCCATACATGGGAAAAATTGGTATCGAACGCAATATGCACATAAATGGGGATATTTTATCAATGTAAAGAATTTGCATGCATGCTATATGAAATTTGCCTTCGTACGTAATTGTCACATATGTGTGACATATTGGTACGAAATTTGTGACGTATCGGTACCAATATGTCACGTGCTGTGAGGAATTGGTGCGAATTATTCACAGTGTGACATATACGAAGTGTGAAATTTACGGGTCCACATAGGTGAAAGCCGTTTGAACAGCAAGTCCTTTGTTGCTGAAGTTAGAAAGCATTTGGAAGTGGGCTTAGACTTATGAAAACTTGCAAAAGTATAAAGTAATGCAACGCACCTGTGAATTGAAACCAGGCGTCGGGGTTTTTCATATACTATTTTTCAGAATTGTGCCAAGCACATGGTCCACTGCCATTTCTACAACTAACAGGTGGAAAAGAAAGCATAATTTTACTGGAAATTTAAATTTCCAAGGCGGTTGCCGTCCTTCCAGACCGAAGTCAGCTGTCACTCAAGAAAACATTTAAAACATCTCAGCTGCGTTTAAGTGCGTCACAGAAGGTGCTCTAAAACACCAAAAGAAAAACCTCTACTACTCGTATTGTTAGCATTTCAACGGCTGCTGTTCATGACATTCTGACTAAGCATCCTATAACTAAGTAAGGCTTGTGCAAGATGGAAACCCCATCGCCTAATAATTTTCAAGAAAGCCTTCGGGCTAAAAACTACCAAAATCCCTCGTGAAAAAAGAAGTACAGCAGCAAACGTATTTCTGAGCCTCTGACAGTTGATGAGACTTAAGTGCCTTTTTTGAGCCCCGATGTCGCATTGATTATAAAGAGAGGGCCATAAAAGGTCAACCTAGGCCAAGCATTGATATTCACGTTCTGTCCGTCATAGAGTATTTGAGCTGCAACGTGACAAAACCAGCAAAGTGGCATATGCGCAGAGGTAAGACCCAGATATGCCTGGGCAATCGGCCAGTCTGATCAGTGTCTTCGCTATCGGCATGGAGGTTATTCAGACCCTTAATTGGCCTTTAAGCACACAGCAAAGGTTCTAATTAGACTGGGCGGATGCCTGGGCTGATCTGAGTGTTCGCTCGGCGTACACGCCCCTTTGTAGACTGGGCGGATGCCTGGGCTGATCTGAGTCTTCGCTGGGGTTACACGCCACTTTGTTGGTTTTGTCGTGTCGCGGCTCATTGCTGTCGTAGGATGATTCTTAATAAAATCGTGACTCCGAGTTTCGTTACTGTGTTTTTTTTTTGTAATTCCAAAGTCAACAGACTTTATTTGTATACATATGTTTTTAAATTTCTAATGTTCAAATTCCTATGCCAAATGAATAAAACAACGTTAAAGGGACACTCTAATGCACTTACAAATATAACGCGACGTCTGATTGGATAACGTCAAACATTTGCGACAGTATATTCTGCGACATACTGTCGCAAACCCAACGTCATTAAATAACGTCGCTTCTCATTTGCTGACGTTTGGTTTTACGTTGCTGACGGCGCTTGAAATGTGTGCAGAATAGTACATTATGAAAGGTCAAAATGTGGAAAAGTACATTAGAATGGGGATAACTGTATTTTCATTTGTTTTATGGTCGCAAATTGCGTTTTACGGCTCCGCTGGCGCGTCGCCGTAAAACGAAATTTCCGACCATAAAACCGATGATTTACCTCCCCAAAAGACAATTTTTAAAACAGTTATCCCCTTATTTAAAGGTCAAACATGACAACACTGCGGTACATGCGAGCAATGTAGTCATAAAGCTTTGGCCCCCTTGTTTGTGTCATTGTACATTGCTTCTTTTTACTTCAAGACTTAAAATAAACAACAAAAGTGCCCTTTGGTTTGCCATTTTTCAGGATTTCCAGAGTATATCTGTTAAAGACTGAAAAAAAAATCCTATTAGAGATTGGATACCAATGCAAAAAAAAACTGTGTTAGGGGAAAAGGGGATTACTATGAAGGGATGACAATCAAAAGAAATACGCTAGAGCACTCAGATCGACAGATATTTGAATTGTCTAAAATTCATAGTAATTCCATATCATCGCATTTGTAGCCACGCTATAAAATGTTTCCAAGTAACCGGATTCTAATATATATAAACGCCAATCAATGATATCTAAATAATGGGAGGGGGGCGGGGAGAGAGAGAAATCAGTACGATTGTAATTATGATCAAAAACTGAAATATTTGCGGAAAAAATGCTGCATCCGACAGGCTCAACACAGTTTACTTTTAACACATAAAAGCCGTAGATTGTTGTTTCCTCATATGAGTATGATACTTCTGAAATTATGGCATATATAATTTTGTACAAACATAGATTTGAAAGTTAAATCATGAAGAGTTTTAAAATGTCAACATATAAAATCTATGATAGAGTTATCAAAAGCTCATGTTAGAAAACCATAAACTTATGATAGAGGTTTTCAAACATGGATTAGAAGTTCAAACATATGAAACGTATGTTTGTAATTCACAAACTTATATTTCTAGATTTATTGTGCATTTGGTTTGCCATAATAGTTTCTTATATGTAATTGTACATATATGAGCTTATGGGCCATATGACTTATTGCATTATCATTACCTGTCTAACATGAATACGATCTTGTAAGTATAGGTCCGAGTTATATGCCACAAATTGCACAGAAGATTGCGTCTAATCAGGGCTTAAACTGCACAAAATACATGCCTTCTGAAATAAAAGTTGAGAATTGATGGATAGATGACTTGCAATTTTATGTCCTTTTTAACAATATGTCAGTCATATGAGTACAATGGGAGGGTGTTAATGAAAGTCTGTATGGAACGGAACCCCGTTAGCGGTCGGAAAGATTTTCGCCTCCAGCGGGTCTCGAACCTGGGACCACTAGATCAGCAGGCTAGCGCTTAACCTTCTGAGCTACCGGGGCTTCTAATAGCTCAATAAGCTTCTTCATATAGGCCTTACGATTTAAATCAAATAATAATTATTATGATAATAAAACATCAAATACCAACCTGCCCTATCCAACGACCACGCAAAAATGGATTATGTTGGTTTCAGTTCTGGTAAGAGACTCAGCGGTATCTTCTTAATGCCACAAGGGTCATTTTCTGAGGTCCGACTCACCTTTCGGTTTGTGCAGCAACCGGCCTATTTCACTGTCATTCATAAAAACGCCCATAGATAAAAAAATTGACACAGCCTGGATTACTTTAAGAATGTTGTGATATTGCTCGTATTTTTACTACCGGGTATCAGTTTAGGTTGGGGGAAAACAAACAGCCTCAAATGCTTCCGTCTTTATTGTAAGAAACAACAGTTGCTGAATTCCTCTGTATCCTTTGACTAGGTATACGTTCTAAGCTTTATACCGTAAAATTTAACTATTGGGACAGACAGAGCTAAGCAAACAATGTAGACCCAGATCAGACTGCTCTTGAAGGAGCAGTCTGATCTGGATCTACACTGTTTATTATTCAGTCTGCATTTATTGGCCGCAATATTGCAATGTATGTCCAAACTGTTCCATTTTCTGGGTGATTATATTAGATGCCCCACTTATTGGAATTTTTACAGTAAAAATCACATACTGAAAGGGAAGGTAGAGGGGAAGAGGGGATTGGCTTATCAGAATTAACTCTCCTGTAGTCTGATAAGATATGACTACAAAAAAAATGTTCAGGTATGTTTTTTACTTCCCTAAACAATGTATCAGTTTAAGGTGAATCGGTTTAAAGAGGACGCAAATTTAAAGAGTAACTACACTTCAGGAACTGACTGAATCAGATCCCAAACCCTATCCCCAACATCAAAGGGAAAGATTGACAAAGCCATCCCAACAAACAATAAATTACAAGTGATTAGCCGAGTCAGCAGCTCTTTCCCAAATAGGTGGCAACTCAGCTATCTTTACCAAACTAAATAACTTAGACCAACAGAAGGGTTACAACAGACTAAGCAAATTATACGAAAAACACTTAACAACTATTTTTACCAATTTTCAATTTTTTATCACAGAAGGGTTAAAATGATAACTTAATAAACCAAACAGCACCGAACATAAAACAAATGAAACCGCAACGAAAGTACCGCCTTGGGACGGTCAGTAATAACTACTGGGGGGTTTAAACCGGTTTACTGGGCCCAAACCTTCACCCTCACCCTTCGCTGCGGTGCAAACAATTGGTTGGTAGTTCGGTTCGTATGGAGGTCCCCTAACTTATCAGAAAGTCATCATGGGCAACAATTAAAATCAAGAAAAGACTGTGCTGAAGCAAGGATGAGGACTCGACAGCCAAAACGTGTTGAGACACCTGGAGATCCCTGGGGCATCAGCAACACCACTGGAAGACAGGAGCAAAAGAAGACCACCAGTTGAACCCCGGCGGGCCAAGAAACAGACAAACATCCGGCCCCAACCAACTAATATATAGCTTTATGTAGAGGCTATCATAGAGTCTGAACCCCGACCCACCGGCGTGCAATTGAAGAGGACAGCAAAGTTGTCAACCGTGATTGGGTTAATCACTAAGCATGCAGACTGTCGCATTACATCTATGTTATAGCCAATGCGTTTCAATCTCATGAAATTTTTCTTAAATTGATCAGGAAATTCTACTATTTTACTACTATTTTATATTTGTCTCCCCTCTCGATGGGGATCAACTCCTGAAAGATCTGGTCCCCTAGAATTAGTTTTCCCTTTGAAAGCAGAGAGAATAAGCTCCCCCTTACCCCAGCTTAAAGTACCCTTTCTTATCGTTTATTGTGTCCAAGTATCGAAACCAAACTTAAATGGAAATATACTGTTTGTATATGTCCCCTAAATGGTTTTCGGTCTCGACAAGGTCAAAACATGTCAAATACAGTAATTACTTTTGCCTGCAATTTGTCTCTTCCAAAGTAAATTGATTTCTACTGTTAGAATGTAGAAGTAAAAGAGATGCCGTTAGCTATTTTCTGACCTGGACTGTAACCTTTTTTTTACAGACGCAAACCTTACACTGAAAGTACTTATGAAGCAAGCTACAACCATGATGAGCAAAGACTATACAGTGCTATTTGTGAAACAGGACTTGTTCGACCAGGTATTCGAGTGAGATTAATGTTTGAAACATTCTCAAAGTAACTGACTCCTTCTCAAGAGGATAATTTGTTTGTAGTTGTTGTCAATTATACAGGACGACGTTGTGGGGGTATGCCAGCAATGCTCATAGATTTGAACATTGTATTTGACGTATTGATTTTGTACTATATCTTATCAACAGGTTTTCCGTTAGGGTAGCTGAATGACCCCCTGTTTGGGAAAGAGCGACTGATTCGGGTTACATACCGCGTGCCTTTCGTGATTTTCGTCAATTCGAGTGTGCTTCTTTATTGATTTGGTTTTGATGGCGGGATGTCAAATTAGATTGTATTTGTTCTGATTATTTCCTGGCTTTTTAATTTATTTCGAAGTAAATATTTTTGTCGAGTTTTCTGTTGGTGATTTCTAGCTAAAATTATTGAAATTCAAGCATCTTTATTGCGGACTTGTCTTTTCCGATATATCACTGGATAAACAAAAACATAATGTTCATTGTTACATTATATTATAATACATGTATGTCGATTTTGTACACTTTAAACTCATAATCTAAAGATAGCAGTGCATATGACAGTAGACTGATACAATCAACTCTCGATATCTCGAAGTCTTACTACAGCCCAAACTACTGATATATCAAAAAATTTACATTCGTGGTGTGTTTACTGAAAAGCCCTATAGTAAACCATTGGAACGTAATGTAGTTTACATTCTAAAAATTACATTGAGACACGCGACGTCAATGACGTCAAAATAAACAATGGCTCTCTACGATCTGATTGGACGTCAGCGACGGCATGGCGTCATGCATGCTGTTCTGCTGTTAGCAGAAAAACTGCTTCAATCTTAGCGCTTATATAAGATTTTTCATGAAAGATTTGATTGAAACAAATGTAAATATAAGCAATGAACTTAATTTTTCTGTTGTTTATCGAAGTGTTAACTACATTGGGTCACTAGCAAAGTTTACATGAACCCCTTCGGGGTTCATTTACTTTGCACGTGACCCGATGTAGTTTACACTTCGATAAACCTCAGAAAAATGAAATTCATTCCTTAAGTAAATTTTCTGGTACCAGAAAATTTACTTTGATATATCAGTAGTTTGAGATAACAAGAGTTGCAATGTAAATAAATATAGGAAATATATTCTTTGAAATAAGAATATATTTTGAGATATGAATGTTCGAAATATCGAGAGTTGGCATACATTATAAGTTTCAGCATTGCTGCACAAGGATAGTTACTGGTGACAACATTCAATATCACTGTCTATTTCACATTTCCATCTTCCTCGACTAAATCAAAAAGAAAAAAAGAAAAATACTAAGAAAATAAGGTTCAGCAGCATGTTTCACATCTGCACGTTCACTGCTTTTTGAGCACATTGTTTTCAATGAGTAATGGCGGTACAGTTGTGAAGCATGTAGTTTGATTCTAGTATTGTTTGTTCTCGATAAAAGCTATAAGGCCGACAAATATGAAATAAAGATTAATATCTAATTTTCTCAATTATATTTTCGTTAATTGACTTAGAACTTGTTTGTCGTCTTTTTCAGAAGATGCCGGAGAAATTAATGAGGTGGAAAACACTGTTGCGGTCAAGCAATGCTATGAAAACCGTCAGATAACTAGACCGCGTAGCGCAATCGCTAGGGCACCTGACTCATATGTCAGAGGTTCTGGGTTCGAAACCCGGTCATGCCACATACTTTCGTTTCTCCTGCCGCTGATTCAAGAAGGGCAGTTGTCAGTTACTGGCGAGAGTATGTGCACTTAGTACTGGTTAACCGCTTAGGAGGTCTAAGCCTGCCCAGGAATGGTGTGGTTAGGTTAACTGACCGTCCCGACATGACCATAGCTGTTTACGGTGGACGTTAAGCATCAAATCAATCAATCAATCATATAACTAGACAAACACAGAGTAACCTGTTTGTAGATGATCACCGTATTTTGGAAACAATCGAGTAAAAACCCCGGAAGACTTACATGTATAATATCGTTTTTTACAATTGTGGTAAATTTGATGAAATTTTTGCTTACAGTCTACTTCTGAGTTACGTGTACTGATACAGATACAGGTAGGCCTGAGCAAATAATGCAGGCCAATATCTCACTAATCTTAAATTAGTAATCTGATAAAGGTCTACGTTGATTACAAATCCATCGGCATCCTTTGGACACATTAATGCTTTTTTTTTATTTTAAACCAAACTGTTCCCTTTCAAAACAGTAAAGGGTATGAGCCAAGACACGAGAAAAACAACAATGTGGCATGTGCGCCCAGCGCAGACTCAGTGCAAACTCAGATCAGCCTGGGCATCCGCCCAGTCTGATCAGAGTCTTCCCTGTCCGCATGGAGGTAGCTTAGATCCTTAGCTGTTCTGAATCTGCGCTGGGCACACATTCACTTTGTTGGTTTTCTCGTGTCGCGGCTCAATGATTATTTTAGTTTTCTCAATTTTAAGACTTTTACGAAACCTGTTTCATGACAAAGCTCAAACTCTTTCGTACTCTACAATAAATCGACTAGGCAGAAAAGCTCGACAAGGATTTATTTAATAGCCATGTAGTCAGTAGATCTTTCTTTACAAACAATGAACTATTTTGTAAGTGACATAAAATTTAGAAAAATATCATCAAAATTTATTTTAAGATCACAATTTATATCTATGAAATAATCTAATTTATATTATATATGGTTTATTCAACACATGTTATCTGATGCAAAAAGAAATTACTGTACCGTAAACAGCCATCTTCCTTAGCTTCCGTTATGGTTCAAGATAATCCAGATTTCAATTCATTATGGCTATCATAAGGATTTCCAATTTATATGAAAAAGCTGTGATTAAGTCTGTATTTGATATTTTAATCGACAATCACGTGTCTATCAATATTTCAACTGTTTACATTATCTATTGGGTCCTAAATACAATCTGTCTCAATAAAAGAAGTTTGCAATTATTCAATACATCAGGAACACCGCTGTTTTCGCTTTTGGCTGCAAACAATTTCGCCGAAAAAAAATCATCATGTCGGAGAACCAGCTAGTCGAAGAAACATTTTTTCGATGCGTCGTTCGTCCAAAATTGTTCCTAAAATCTCATAAGGCGAAACATTTCATCAAACGTTTTGCAGTGAGACGGGAACAGGATCCAGAAAGAACCAGCTTTGATATTTATACATTCAAGAGATTTCCTTTTGTATCATTTATATGCATCTAGAACCAATACATAAGACAACGAGGGCTTTGTTTCGACAAACAAAAGCAAACTAACATTTAGAAATATAATTTATTATATACCTATCAATGATGCACTCTTTGAACTGCCTGTTTTCCGGCCAACTGATACAGACAGCCGTATCAAGCTGACGTTTTCTGAATCTGTATCACTTCCCTTAAAACGAGGCTATTTCTGAGTCCCAGCTTCAGGCAAGTCATTTTTAACGTGCATCGTACAAACGAGAACCAGAGAAACAGAACTAGTGACGTAACGTCAACAAACACGTCAACAGTCACGCCTCCATAGCTCAGTCGGTAGCGTTTGTCCCACGACCCCTACCCCTGCCGCGCACGGCCAACTGATACAGACAGCCGTATCAAACTGATGTTTTCTGAATCTGTATCACTTCCCTTAAAACGAGGCTATTTCTGAGTCCCAGCTTCAGGCAAGTCATTTTTAACGTGCATCGTAGAAACGAGAATCAGAGAAACAGAACTAGTGACGTAACGTCAACAAACACGTCAACAGTAACGCCTCCATAGCTCAGTCGGTAGCGTTTGTCTCACGACTTCTACCCCTGCCGCGCAGGTTCGAATCCGGGTCGATGCATTAGCGCTAGCAAGGATGAATGTTTGGCAGTTCCCTAAGGTATATTATAAACAAATTATCATAATAGTAACTTGATCTGGCGTACTGTATCACGTCTCGTGGCTGAGCTCATATAATCGGATTACCTCGACGCAAGCGTCTCGGGTTATCCGATGGTATGAGCTCATCCACTCGACGTGATATATTAAGCCAGATCAAGTTACTATTAAAATAATGTGTATATACATGTACATCACAACATGCACACATTCATCGGAATAAATGTACCAAAACATTAATGCACAGTACAGAAGTTTTGTACTCAGACAATATTTCGACGAAAATTCGACATCTTACACTTTTACAGAACACAAATATACTCCTCGCCAAAAAATTTGCATAATTATATGACTATTAAGTTAGCAGCAGAAATAACTGATAATGGGGACTTCTTATAAGTAAAAAAATGTGTGGTAATGGATCCTATCCGAAGCAGTAATGCAAAATGAAAACACCAATACACTGGATTTTTGAAACCTTTCAGCTGTTTGGATACACAACGCCAAAAGTTAAGACCACTGTAATTAAAGTACAATTTTTTACACTTTTTAAAAAGTTCATCCAAAACATCATCAATCTTATTTTTTCACACACCAAATTACTATAGTCTGTAGACGACGTGTTAAATCGTAGCTTGCTACATTGATTGTGTCACAGTCATTTCTAAATCAGGCATAAAAGAAACTCTTGTCAATACTTGTATTCTTAATCATTAACAATGCGTTTTCCTGTGAGTTCTCATTATATTTGTCTTCCTGAAAACTGTCGGTCTTTGATACTGGCACTTCAAATTTTATGTGTAACTTACTTGTTTCGTGGTCTCCTGTCTGACGTGCCACATTGTTTTCCTGGTACGGCATTTTGTATGCAGAAAATAAAAGGTAAAAAACTATTATTCTCTACAAAAATGTTAACCCGCCAAAATTCTTTTACCTGCTAATTTTGGACAAAAACTCATTAGGCCTACGCTTAAGTATTCTGTCTTTCCAAATCCATAAATTATATCGTTGTTCTTATATGCTAAACTTTTGGCTAGGAGTTTATATATATACTTTCTGTCTTAAGCAAGTATATATAATATGAACTGAGAAGACAACAAACATCAGCCTGCAAAGGCGCGCAGCCTGGTAAAAATTTTCCACTTTCGTATTAACAGTCTATGGATCATGAAGAATCTATATAATAACAAACATATCTTTCGCATTCTGCTATGTAGTGTTGTTCTGCGTCTTCCCCTGTTGAATCGGCGCCGTGAAACTTTCCGTTCGATAAGGGTCATGTTTTATCCATGCCGGTCTCCAGCACTGATACTAGGCTACGAAAGGAAATTTTAACAGCAGAACTTAAAATGGATTGCCTGTATAGTTCCTATTTCATTACAAATTGATGTTCTTCTCATCTTAACTCGCCATTAATCAATGCAGTTTTTTCAGCTGGATGCATTAGTGGTCTCGATGCCCAATTGTGGGAAAACGGCACCTGATTCTTTTCAAGTGGAGAACGTTCTTTGCCTTGTTTTAAACACTTTACTACATATAAGTGGGACGTAAAGCTTGCCTGACTCCTTCCCAGAAATATGGTACTTCGTCCTGATCAGCCGGATACTCGGCATAGCTTTCTGAATTTATGCAGTCCAACATCTCGAGAGACAGTGTATTGATGTCAATATCTTCGTACATCAGGACAAACAAGACAGCCTGATATTTACGGGAGTATATTTCTTCCATCCTAGCCATGTGAAATTCATACTGACACCATTTACTCGCCAAAAACTTTGCGTTAATATGACAACGGTTTTTCTGCTTCTGCGAATAGCTTAAATAATATTTTCAGCAATCCATACTCCGGCGAGAAAATTCCTCGCATGAACACAACACCGATATCCAAATTCGCCTTCCAACTTTGGCAGAACTTCATTCGTGACAAATGCCATGTCTTTGTCAGAGCATGACAAAAACGCATCGTATTCATAGTCCAATTCAGGATCAGTTATAGGTAGACCTGTGTTACGATGGAAACGAACTTTTGCCATATAATATAAGTACCTAAGTCTCCATCGATACTTGTACATCATTCCACCAGTAATCACAATAAAGAAGGTGAGTATAAGAAGGGAAGAAACAGTAATAAGAGCAGTGTAAGACAAACACTCTTTCTTAATATTAGGCGTCATTTCTTTCAGCTGATCAAAAGTTATTATGCCACTTTCTCCGTTTCTCCGGAAGAGATATGAATGGACATTTTCAAAGTTGTTCGGATTCTCAATGATCCAAGTTAAAAATTCCAGATTCTCACATGAAACTTCCAGAAAATTATGCGACAGATCTATAGAAATGTTATTTTGGTCGATCGCCAATTGTTCTAACAGAGTACAAGGAAACGATGTTAATTGGTTGTTATGAAGGTCAAGTTGTTTTATATTCTGGAGATTATCACTTGAGCTTTTGAATTCTGTAAGTTGATTGCTTGATAAATTCAGGTTCTCGATACTAAGAAGATGAGCGAAAACTTGCTCTGGTAAAAATGCAATATTATTGTCTGAGAGATCAAGTGTCCTAGTTGCATTCAACGGCTTAAAGATCTCTCCCTCAGTGGCATGTGATAAAATAGGTCCAAGATTATTGTGACTGAGATTCACGCTTTCTAGGTTCGGACATTTATCAAAGAAATCTTTTGCGATAAAAGAACAAAAATTGTTTGATAAGTCTACCTGCTTTAACTGTTTGCTATCAATAAACTCCTGTCCTAAGTAATACAGTATGTTATTAGAAAGATCTAAATATTCTAGACCGGAAGCCATTTTAAAGGAAAACCGTACACTATACTCAGTGTTAAATTTAAGATTAGAATTACTGAGTATTACCACACTAAGATTCTTTGGTAACCTGAACATATAAGGATTAAGTTTTTTATCATCAGCAATATTTCCACAGTCATGAGAATCATTTCGGTTCGGTATTATACAAATGCCTTCATTCGTATGTTCGTTATCTTTTATGTCAATTTCATCGTTATACAAACGTAGATCATGGGCAATATGTTGATTACTGAAAAAGCCTTCTTGTATTTTCTCAAGAGAGCAAAACTGAAAAATATATGCCCCGAACAAAAACATATTATCCTCTGCCCATACTTTGGTTACATTCGGTGGAAATAATAACAATGCATTTGTTTCGATCATTACCAATCGATTGCTATTCAGATAAAGTTCTTCTATGCTTGTATTTTTAAAGAACCAAATGTCGCATCTTCTTAGCACTGTACCTACTCCAAATGTCTTGTAAACTTTCGAGAAATCAAAAACTTTGATCTTTGTAGCTCGTAACCCATACGATATGTTTCTAAGCGAAACAAACCCTAGGCCCTGATTGTTTGACAGATTCAAGTAAGTCAGTTCGTGGAGTACCTCAAATGTGTTCGCATCGATTTTTGTTATATTACACTTTGAAAGGTCGAGGTAGCTTAAATAGGGAAGATTACTGAAACTCTCGTTATTAAGCGAGATTAAACTACACTTTGAATTCACACCGGACAAGTTAAGAAGTGATAGGTGTCTAAAGTGGGTGAAGTTTTCTCCGAAGCGCACATTCAGGCCCCGAGGTTATAAAACTTTTTTCATGCTCAACTCAGCTGAGCATGAAATTTTTTCTGCTCATAAATTTTAAAATGCCAACAATTGTTGGCATTTTAAAATTTATGAGTAGAAAAAATAGCATTCTTGGCTTATCTGAACCTGAAAAATGCTGAATTTCTTGGTATTTTTATATTAATGGGCATTTTAAATTTCATGCTCAGCTGAGTTGAGCATGAAAAAAGTTTTATAACCTCGAGGCCTGAACTCCGTTTGCATGTAGAGCTTTCAAAGACGGGAAAGCGGTTGTTGGCACGTTGTCAAGAAAAGGCTGATTCTCATTACAAAAGAGATCATCAACGTTTTCCTTAATTGTCAAAACTTGCAAGTTTGAAAGAAATGTTAGAAAACCGACATTTGTGAAGCTGTAGTTTCTAATTAAATAGTTGCGATCAAGGTTTAATTCCCGGAGGCTCCCGAGGTTTGCAAGAGATTCAGCAGCTAAGCTGCGAAGGTTCGTCTTCCTCAAAGAAAGATGTTGGAGCCTGTTGCATCCGGTAAAGCAACTGTCTTTTAAAGGAGAGATATCATTTTCACTTAGATCTAGAGAAATCAGCGTATCATTGAACTGCCTACATGTTTCACAAGCTTCCGCAGGATTCAAACTTGTGTTCCGAATCCAGAGGTTTCTAAGATTTGTACTGAACGAGAAGCAGTAATCTGAGATACCAGTTAGAGTGCTGTTACCCATCCAGAGCCAACACCGCTTTCTTGAAATGTGAACATATGTCACAAGTTTCCTGTAAGCTCAGGTTTGCTCCTTTGCAATCGCAAGTCAGTCCTTCATGGAGAGAAACACAGTTACAACGATTGAATGGTCCACATGGTGAAGCGCTTTGACAAACGCAATTCAATATGACCATCGAACACAAAAGAGAAAGCAGCCGCGTTTTCATTGTAATATCACGTCCTGCTGGATTAAAATACTGGGCAATCATCGCACGTCTTCCATAAAAGTTATATTATAAGCCCTTCTGATTTGCATTGCAAATCCGATTTTGAAACATGTAAGACTGAATATTATGATAGATGTTTAGACTAACTTCGACTTCTTATTATTGGTTACTTAACATTAACAAAATGCTTATGTTTATAAGAGTATTATTGTGTAGATCAGGGAAGTAGTGAAAGTGATCTCGGGGAGTTTTGTCATTTTTTTATGATTATTTTTCTATCTTTTTTTTTTTTTTTTGATAATAGACACGATACAGTACAGACATCGTTTTTCTTTGCAACGAAAACCCTTACAAACGCCAGCAAAACACCCGTCAAACCATGCGTTTAATTGTCGTTTTAAACGCCGTTTCTGAATCAACAAATCAAATAAGCGTTTCTTCAAACGAAAAACGCTCAGGAACGTTCTAAAATATCAAAAACGTTTTGACATTTTTAAACCAATGAAATCGTCGTTTGGCGGAAACGCTGTCATGGTTACCATCACAGACAAAGCGTTTGTGACCGTTTGTGGAGATGGCCAATGAAAATGATTCATTTTCGGAAACGCTGTAGTAAGCGTTTTGAAAAATTAATCGAACATGCCCCAAGTATTCGTCCCGTAATGTCTAAATAAAAATAAATAAATAAAATCACTTAATTAATTAAATGAATAAATAAATAAATAAAAATAAATAAAATGAAACAGCCTATTTATTGATTTTATCGCCCCTATATCTTTCGGTTGCAAGTAAGAGCCGTAGCGTACTGAGATACCGAATCAAATGGAACTTTTAAAGTTAAGTGATTAATTTTTGGGGAAAATAAGCTACTGTAACAGACTTTTGGCATGGGAATGGTGAAAGTGTAGTATATTTTAGCTTTTTTCAAATATATTGCCCGTCAGATTAAAGAGAATTGGATGTTGTTTATATTTTTGTAACCCCAAGGAATGCTTTGAAATTTCCGCCAATCAGATAGTCGATTGTGCAAACGTTTTGTAGAGACAGCCAATGAAAATGTGACTTTTGCTGGAACGCTGCTGTAAGCACAGTGGTAATATAACTCGAGGGGGAGGGGGGGGAGGGGGGCCTTTGAGCAGTGTGATTTAATTTCCATTTTCGCCCCACTCAGTATTAATGCAATACTAAATTAACTAAAAAAATACCGCGAACATTGTACAATCGGATGACCGTAAACGGTATCCAGTATTATACCGGAGGCAGAGAGAGGGGAGTGGGTCCAAAAGCGCCATCGGTAGCTTAGTAGCATGAGTTGTCCCACGACAAGCTATAGATCTACCTCTGCCGCACATGTTCAAATCAGTGGGAACCGAAATCAGTTATGTGTGCATTAAATTAGCGCTGGCGTGTATTCATGAATGGTTGGCTGTTCCCTTCCATGTGTTCACAAATTATTTACCGGCCTTTATATGCAGCTTAGAACTACTTAAAAATCAGAATTGTTTACAGGTGATAATCCAAAGGAAATCATTCATCAGGACCTGTGATCAGAAGCTAGTGGCTAGCCCTTATAAGAGACCCTCCTCACACACACTTTCTTCCACCATAGAACAGTCTTCTAATGGTCGAATTTCATTTTCATTAATCCAGACAGCCTACGGCTACTTGAGCATGGGATTTTATTATAAGTTTCATGATTTTATCAGATTAACAGCACTCATTATTTATAATCTCTAGAACACCAACTTTTTCTTGTAAGGGGTGACTGCAACAGTTTTTTCTTCTTTTTTTCGGTATTTAGGTTTCCTGCGCCAACTTTGTAATCGAGTGACCCCTGGCCTAAAATTCACGTGAATTCTGATTTTAATGAAAATCGTATTGAATGAATGTGTAAATGATGCATGGGACTGAGGAACATAAACTAAATAGAAAGTGCATCATTTTGAACTAAATTATTTGAGTTAAATTTCATAGATATTGTCACAATATTTCAACACAGGCGATCTGTGGATGCTCACCAGTTGTCGCTTAGGGACTACTCTCTTGTTGAGGCACTCCAGCAAGTGGTTTTTAGTGGAACTTTTTTCTTTAAAGATGCTTAAATATCAAAATTTTAGGTTTAACATACCCAAAACCATTTCTCGTAGCTAAATACTGACTTGCAGCATATTGCATGACCTCTTTTGTCTATTTTTATCATTTTTTTGTTTTGAGGTGGGTTTTCTAATAGTAAAAATATTCCTTCTGGTTTCCAGCCTTTGATGAGGTTCATTTTAATTTTAATAAAGCTGGGAACCACCCATTGTGACATCACAACAGAAATGATGTCATCACTAATCACCTGATCTGTTTTGGAATATGACCATTTCAGCAAAGGGTTGTTTGCAGTGTCAGCTACACTTATGCATCTTTTTGTTTTCCAAAAAGATATTACTTATGAAAATAACTGCTATAAGATATAAGCATAAATTCTTCTGAAATGATTTCATGTTAATTTTATATGAAATGGTAATTTTCAAGAATGTGCTTGAAACATGCCACCCCTACAGCAATAATGGTTATCTTGAGGCGGCCATTATGAAACTGAAAAAAATACATTGCAAGAGATTACTTGCCTAGCTTGAGAGCATGCCAATGAATTTCAAAAAATCTACTGGACAAATCTGACTACGAGAAATGGTAGTAAATTGAACCATGTAAGTGGAATTCGCTGTTTCTTTATCCTTTAAGTATAAACTTCGAAAAACCACTTGCTGGAGTGCCTCAACAAGAGAGTAGATGTCGAACTAGAGAACTTGATGCAGTTTATCATTCCTTGCCTTCATCACTACATCAGTTTGAGTTGGAGTGCAAAACCAGATGATGACAGTTAAATATACAGGGACCTCTTTTTGTAACGGCTCAAGAAATTTGTTCCTTGGCTACTAAGGAAACTCGAGTGACATGTAATCTGCATGGTCCACATAGCATACCGTGGCTGGCTGTACTATGAGGGATCAGGGTACAGCTTAATGGCCTTGGTACCGATTAACAACACCCTTGTGGGTAAGAGGTCAGAGCGCCATTATTCGCGAACTAACCAAACAGCTCAGATGTTACATTATACCGGGTCGGAAAAACAACAGACCTGAATAAAAGGTGGAATCACTGGCGCTTGAACAACAAATGTTGTGAAAATACTCCTATGTATTCTATAATATACCCTATGGTCAGGATCGCCGCAAATGCTTGGCAGTTTTTGAACGATTCATATCACAATTAATATTCAACACCAAAATTTAACACTCAGCCGTTTGTTAAGACTGATGCTCTTACCTGCTTACGTGTCTCTGCATCCAATAATTATGAGTAAACGGCGCTGGTTAGAAGAAAATACGATCTTTTATCGGCAATTCATTTTTTCCTGAAATCAATCGGGTAGCCATATGGCTGTCTGGTACCCCGTCATATTGGCGAGTTCTTTTGGGGTAAAGAACAGTACTCAAGTGGTCGTGTTGTTGTTGTTGTAACATTCTGTTTGATTCTATTCTATTAGTTGTTGTTGGGGCTCTACTGGTTTTTCCGCTTTTTCTCAAGTTGAATTTTTATTTAGGCATTACCATTATATAATTTGTATATTTTACGGCTTCTGTCTTCCGATTGTTTCAATCAAATTAATGTATTCAACGGTGATACCCTTTATTAGCCTAGTACCTTCGCTCTCGCCAAATTCCGTCGCATGCATTGGGAGGGTACTGTATTTTACCCATCGGAAGCCGGGGACCAAGCTTATCTGGAAATGGACAGCTGTTGGAGTTCAGGAAGAAATGAATATTGCCGATAAAAGATCGTATTTTCTCCTAGCCAGCGCCGTTTCCACGTAATTATCAGATGCAGAGACACGTAAGAGCATCAGTCCTAACAAACGGCTGAGTGTTAAATTTTGGTGTTGAATATCGTGATACGAATCGTTCAAAAATTGCCAAGCGTTGGCAGCGATCCTGACCATAGAGTATATTATAGAATACATCAGGCCTCATACTTTTCAGGCTTCTGCAGGATTTCAGGCTTTCATTTCTTGAATTTTACTTGATTTCAGGCTTTGATTTTTAAGTTTTCAGTGTTTTTTTTTCTGCTTAAAAAGGGGTATTTTAGGCTGCGAAAGCAGGCATTTCAGGCTTGGAAAAGCTTTGTCAGTATGAGGCCTGAATACATAGGAGTATTTTCACAACATTTTTTGTTCAAGCCCCAGTGGGTGGAATATCTCTTGTATTAGGTGAATAAATGTTGTCTTTGGCATTTTATGTTCATGGCAATATTATTTAAACAGTGCTGAGCTTTCTAAATCTAGAACATTTTTGGGGTGTTACTTATATCCCTCAATTTTTCAGACATAAGGGGTGCAGTTATCAATCAAAATTATCCATATAGTATTTGCGTCGATGCAAACTTATCAATATTCGGTATATTATTGTCGCACCTGCTTTAGCAAGGTGCGATATAGGCGTCCGGTTTTCCGTGCGTCCGGCAGACCGTCCGTCTGTTCACAATTTACGTCGACCCTAGCATTTTAGTCCTTTCAAAAGACTTATTCTCTAAAACCACTGCATCCATGGTTCTCAAATTTCAAATGCAGCATGATCAGACAGCAGGGCTTCAGAGTGGTAAAATTCAGGCGAGTCTAGAATCCAAGATCCATGGCTGCTTTTACTAAAAATAGCAAAACCAATAAAATCAATGTTTTCTCCAGAACCGCTCTGTATATTGGCTGAAATTATGTATGAAGCATAAGTGTGACCTTGGTATTCAGAATTATCAAAAGGAAAACAATCTGTCTCGGAATTAGGTGACAGTGACCTTATGTCGACCCTAGAATAATTCACGTCGACCCTAGCATTTTAGTCCTTTCAAAAGACTTATTCTCTAAAACCACTGCATCCATGGTTCTCAAATTTCAAATGCAGCATGATCAGACAGCAGGGCTTCAGAATGGTAAAATTCAGGCGAGTCTAGAATTCAAGATGGCAGCTTTTACTAAAAATAGCAAAACCAATAAAATCAATGTTTTCTCCAGAACCGCTCTGTATATTGGCTGAAATTATGTATGAAGCATAAGTGTGACCTTGGTATTCAGAATTATCAAAACGAAAAAAATCTATCGCGGAATTAGGTCAGTGACCTTATGTCGACCCTAGAATAATTCACGTTGACCCTAACTTTTAAAACCGCTGCATCCATGGTTCTCAAATTTCACATGTAACATGATAAGGCTGCAGGGCTGCATAGTTAAATTCAGGCGGTCGAGAATCCAAGATGGTCGCCATTACTAAAAATAGCAAAACCAATAAAATCAACTTTTTCTCCCGAACCACTCTGTATATTTGGCTGAAATTTTATATGAAGCATAAGTTAGGCCTTGGTATTCAGAATTATGAAAACGAAAAGCATTTGTATGGGAATTAGGTCACAGTGACCTTACGTCAACCCTGGATTAATTTATGTTGATCCTAGCATTTAAGTCTATTCGAATGACTTATTCTCTGAAACCATTGCGTCCATGGTTCTCAAATTTCACATGCAGCATGATAAGTCTGCAGGGCTTCAGAATGATAAAGTTCAGGCGGGTCGAGAATCCCAGATGGTCACCGTTACTAAAAATAGCAAAACCAATAAAATCAAGTTTTTCTCCAGAAGCACTTGGTATAATCATTGAGTTCTTCATGTGAAGGCACACAGCAGGTGCGACATAGCAGTTTCGGAATTCTTGTTTGATATTTTCAGCAAGTACAGAAATTAATGATCTGCATGTTTTTCGTCAAGCTGCTTGCAGCAAGTGAGATCGACAGTTTCCTTTAGATATGAGGTTGGCGCATTCATCTGTTTGTGGGATCGTCTCTCTGTACAACACTACCTTGATTTTAAAGACCTTAGCACCTTAAAACTTAATCGCTACCTTACAACAAAAATATTCTGATTGGCTTTCACAAAACATGGTCACTGTTACCTACTTTCGCTTAATAGTACCACATTTTTAGTTTTTAGGTCAGCTCCAAAATCTCGCTTTCATAAGCCCCAGACCTTTGAAATTCTTCAGTGCTTGCACCTTATCACACCAGGTCACCCCCAACACAACTAGGTCTCTATGACATAATAATTAAGTACCACATTATTAGTCTTCGAGGTCAGCCCTATATCTCGCCTTTCATAGGCCCAAAATGCACCTTACTACTCCAGGTCACATACCGACGCAACTAGGTCACTGTGACTATCTTCTTTGAAAAAGTACCGTGTACCGCTTTTTTAGTTTTGGAGGTCAGCACCATATCTCCCTTTTCTTAGGCTCCAGACCTTTAAAATTCTATCAGTGAATGCACTTTACCACTCCAGTTACCCCTGACGTTGTGTCAGGTCATGTACTGTGACCTACAGTACCACAATAAAGTTTTCAAGGCCAGCCCAATATCTCGCCTTTTAGGGACATGTCATTTATTATCAGTATGTGTGTGTGTGGGGGGGGGGTGCTGGCTACATTTCCATATGACTGATATGAGTCACCAAAATGGGGGGGGGGGGGAGGGGTGCTGGCTACATTTCCATATGACTGATATGAGTCACCAAAATGGGGGGGGGGGAGGGGTGCTGGCTACATTTCCATATGACTGATATGAGTCACCAAAATTTTCCTGACCCCCCCCCCCCCCAGTCTCACCGGAATTTTTTCTGACCCCCCAGGTAGGTGACAAAAAAGTTTAGTTATGAACCCCACTCCCCCACCCACCACCATCTTAGATCCCCAGCTACCCTTCACACGCACAACATATTTCATATTTTATGTCAGACTGTCTTCAATCAAATGAACATTTTCTTACTCTGACAGGTTGATAATCATGCAGATTAATGGTCTTTAAATTTTGTCAGCATATTTTTGCACTTTTGCTTATGGCCATCTAGAAATCTGTTGTTGAATGTTCAAAAAAGTTTTAAAAATAGTAATGAAGAGAGGGGTCTGGGGGAACAGCCCCCAGAAGCCACAGTAGGTTTGCTGATGACAAGACAACTGGAGAGCTGATATCACAAACGCAGACATTTATCTAATCAAGAACAAAATCATAGACAATTGTATACTGTTCTACTTGCAAATCTTATTTGGACATGATATGGCCCAGTTTTTTGTGTCATTTCCATACATGTAAATGTCTTTAAGTTTGAGTTTGAGTTTGCAAGAATAGAAGTAATTGGGGGGGGGGGGGGGGTCTGGGGGGCAAAGCCCCCTCTCCCCAGAAGCTGAGACAATCTTTAAAAATGAAGACTGATGGAAGAATTCTGACCCCACTGCCCAATATGCCAAATAAAATGAACCCCCCCCTTGCTCCTAGGCTTTTTCATTCCCCCTCCCCCCTAGTACATCACCAAAAAATAATCTGACCCCCCCCCCTCCCTAAATGTACCCGGCCCCCCACCTGATAATAAATTACTCGTCCCTTATATAGGCCTCAGACCTCGAAACTTGCTTTATTCTTTTCCAACAACAAATCTAAAGAATCTGGGAATATCGTGCAACCTTCTGTTCATTTTCACCGCAGAAATCTGCTTTGTCCTGGAGAAAGGGTAGTCAATTTTTTGCCATTTTGACGGCATGCAAACATATTGAATACATTGAGTATAAATGGCTCCACCCATCACCATAACTTAAAAGGGCTATAAGGTTGAAAAACGTTTTTTACCAATCAAACTATAATTATGTCACAGGTCAGTTTTGTTTTGTTCGATTCTCCTAACAATGTTCCCCAAGTGGCTCAGCCTACCAGCAGTACGTGACCATAGTTGCACGCACTTGGCGCCGTGTGTCCATCCAAAAGTGCAGTTTTGGATTTTATTTTACTTGATAAATAAAAGTCATTCTAGGAAAAATTGGTAATTCATTCGGCTAATTCTTGAATACCGTAATGACCCCAAAAATTTTGGACACCCGAAAGTCAGACAATTATTGTTTAAAAATTCTTAAAAAGTAATGCATCCAAATGATGCTCAATGAATGGCAAACATTGAAGACCCTGATTAAACTTCTCCTTCAGGATCATTTTGATTTGGGTCTACATTGTTTGCACAGATCGGTCTGTCCGAATATTTAGGGCAGGGCCTGACAAATCCATTGTCAGGCTGCCCGGGACAAGTTAAATTTTTCCTTACTTGCCCAGAAAATACTTACGCTATATAGGGAAAACTGAAAACAAATCAGCATTTTGTAGCAGTACCGGACAAGTAGATCAAATTTTGATTTGTCAGGCCCTGCTTAGGGTCATTACGGTAGCTTAAGAGAGGATTCACCAGTGTAGAAAACAGAATGTGCAGTTAGCTTGAATGTTAGATCTAGTATTATTATTTTTTGCAGGTTTGTGCCATTATGGAGAAAAGGAAAGCTAGTACACATGAGCTGGTCTCTCAACAGAACATGGGTCCTGGGTTCGAATCCCGGTCTGGCCACATACTTTCGTTTCTCCTTCCGCTGATTCAAGAAGGGCAGTTGTCAGTTACTGGCGAAAGTATGTGCACTTAGTACTGGTTAACCGCTTAGGAGGTCTAAGCCTGCCCAGGAATAGTGTGGTTAGGTTAACTGACCGTCCCGACATGACCTTAGTTGTTTACCGTGGACGTTAAGCATCAAATCAACCAACCAAATCAACAGAACATGACTCTGACGGCAGCTAGTATAGGAGTTCAGACCTACAAGGATGGAATTTCTCAAGCATAAACCTAAAGCTGGAAAAAGTACAAGAATAAAAAAGAAAATGTGGAAAAGTGCTGAAAAAATGATTTTTTTTTGGTTGAAAAGTTAATGTATGCACTGTTTAGTACTCATGTACTACCGTAAAAATTCTTAATATTGGGACACCAAATATAATTACCATAATTGTCCTAAAATTGGAACAGATTGGTTTTACAGTGCAGTAATGTGTCCAAAAATGCAAATGAGATGGCAAATAGTGTAAATCCTAATCAGACTTCTCCTCAAGAAGCAGTCTGATCTGGGTTTGCACTGTTAGCTCAGACCGAACTGTCCCAATATATAGAGGTTTACAGTATTTCACATCATACTTGAAGACAAGGTGTAACTGGATTCAAACTTCAGGAGTGGAAGGTCATCAGTATTTCAAAATTCTACTAATTCAAAGAGTAGGCTCCTTAACTTTTTGTATCCAATCTTTTTATCAGAGTTTTGAACTTCAGGAAAGCAGGAAAGATCTTTGTGATGATTTTTGTTGATAATAGACAATTAAAAGACGTACACTCCCTTGTGCCAGGCATTGCACATGGGCATCCTTCGTACCTTACAGACACAATTTTCTAGTTTCAGATTAAGAATGTATGGGTACAACCTTTTGTTTTCCCTTCTTTTTTACAAAGATGAACAATTTGTGTGACTTCCTATTTGCTTCCCTCATGTTTTTCCACCATTTTTACAATGGGAAACAACCAATGTGACTTCCTGTTGGCTTCCCTCATTTCTCCTTCATTTTTCTTAAAACTTGACTACTGCTTGCTTCCTGGGATGATGGCCTTTCAAATTGTAGTCTACTTGTTGAGAAAAGAATTTGCTCCTAGGGAAGCAAATTCTTGCCTACAGAGAGTTGACTCCCATTCAGAAAGGAGATGAAATGAAAATGACAGAGTCGCTTCCCCTGAGAGGGTACCCACTCACCTTAATTCATTTATGTGAGTGTGTGTGATATGATTATGAGTTTCATGGCACATCAGCACAAAAAGGCCATCTCACACTAAATCAAATGATTTGAGAAACAATTACATGTGCGTATGTTAGTCTTTAAAACATCTGTCTCTTGATTACCAGAATTACACTAGTTCTTATACTTGTGTTAAACTTTACCTGTATATTTCATGTTGATTCTTATATGCTCGTTCGAAAAAACGGGACATATTACATTATGGCACTGGGGTCCTTCCCTCTGTCCGGGTTATCTTTTTGTCCCCCGCCTTTTCGAAGAAAAGCGGAGGGACATAGTTTTCGGCATTCCGTCCTTCCGTCTTTCCGTCCCCCTAAAGTAGTAGGTACCTTGTGTGCGCAACTCCTCTTACAGTTTTATGCCGATTCTTTCGAAACTTTGCAGATGTTTTTGTCATGGTCTGAACTAGAGAAAGTGAGATATAGCTGTTGCTTTTCCAGCAATGGTGGTGTAAAAGTTTGTCACGTTTTGCTGGTTTAGCTCTGTTTTGTGACGCTGAGCAGAAAGGCGAGACAGAGCAGTTTGCGGAATTCTTGTTCTTAATAGTGGTCAACAAAATAATAAATCTAAACAGCTGCACTTGTTTAGAGAATGAGTTATGCTTTAAATGTTGAGTGAGCACTTTCAGATTTACAGGTAAATCTCAGCAACACAGCTTAAAGGGGACCACAGTTAAATGTAGTTTCATTTGAAAGATAGGGGTAGCAGGAGATCAAGCCATAGCCAAGTGGCTGTACTGGCAGTGGCCCACAGTGTATCTTAGGCATCCGCGCCTTCCCTGTGTTATCCTTCCCTGAATAATAAAAGGTACCTGGTATTGCTGGGTTGAAAGAAATTTCCAATCAATGGATGGCCCAACAGGGATTCAAACCCTGGACATTCTGCACCATAACCGAGATTCCCAGACCATTTGACTACGGCAGCCGGTGATTAGCAGACTTGCTCATAAAACATCACACTACCCCCTCTCATTAAATGTTGGGAGAAAATCAATGTAGAAGAAGGGGTGGATGACGCCATTTTACATCATTTTCTAAAGTATTTCAGGACAATGGGAGGGTGATACTGAATGCCTTGTGCAGTACAGAACCCTCTTTATGGTTGAAAAGATATCCATCTCTAGAAGGAATCGAACCCGGATTGATCGCTCAGCAGGCAAGTACATATGCCACTGAGCTATTAGGCTCCTAAATAAATGCAGAACTGATAGTTGAAATATAAAGCAAACATTGAATGACTTCCCACTGACTGTCTTAATTAAAATGAAGAATATGAACTGATAAAAAGCATAGCTTGTCATCTGATCCTATATTAAATGTATTTATGTATATTTGAGCCACGACACGACAAAACAAAGTGGAATGTGTGCCACAAGATCTCAGATCAGCCTTACATCCGACCAATCTGATCAGAGTCTTTGCTGTCTGCATAAAGCTAGCTTTGACCCTTAGCTACCCTTTAAGCATACAGCGAAACCTATGATCAGACTGGGCGGATGTCCAGACTGACCAGAGTCTTCGCCAAGCGCCCGTTTGAAAAACGGGACGTATTGTGTTATGGCGCTGGCGTCCGTCCATCCGTCCGTCTGTCGTAAACTTTTTCGTTTCCGGATAACTCCTCATACAGTTTACATCCGATCAAGCTGAAACTTAGTATATAATAAGACTATGAGGTGGACCAGCCCATATTATTTCGAGGTTACGCTCCAATGATTTTTAACGGAGTTACAGCCCTTTACTTAGAATTTTTGGGGTGTTGGTTTCCGGATATCTTCTCCTACAGTTTTCATCCAATTAAGCTGAAACTTTGTATATAGTAAGACTACTATGTGGAGTAGCGCATATTATATGGAAATTTTGCTCCAATGATATTTAGCAGAGTTACAGCCCTTTGAAAAAAGTCGTCTATGGCAGTTTGTATGGCAATTCTTTAGCATTCCATAACTTGGTTACTCTTTGGAATATCATGATGAAACTTTATAACAATGTATATGAGGTTAAGACAACATGTCTCATACAAGAATGGTTACTCCCCTTTAGTTGTTGAATAACCTCCCTTTGATTATTTCGTTAGACTATATTTGTATACCTCATATCTAACTAACCCTTAGGACTATTGTGATGAAACTTAATAGTAATGTATATTAGGTTTACATGATAGGCCCCATATAAGACCAATTGCCTCCCCTTACTTGTTTTGGAGTAACTTCCCTTTGAATATTTTCTAAGGCTACTCTTGTGCAAGCTGTAAGTAAGCAACCATACAGAATATTTTGATTAAAATTTATAGCAATGTGTATTAGGTTGAGGCTGTGTGTCTTAAATATATAAGAATTATTGCTCCTCCTTCCTTATTTATGGAGTTACGAGGCTTTATGAGCCGAGACTACGTAGTCTGGCCCATGTTCCTATTTCTGTATGTATTCTCTGGTCTTGAAGGAACTTTCTGTATTTTAATTACATCCGTTTGATTAATTTCTGTGACTATTCTTGGGTAAGGCATTACTAGGTAACGGTATGGAATATCTTGACGAAACTTTATAGCAATGTGTATTAGGTTGAGACAGTATGTCTAATTAAGAATAATTGCTTTCCCTTCTTTATTTTCTTTGTTGAGTTATATTCCTTTGATTACTCATTAAGGCTTTTCTTTTTAGAACCCTAATGTTTGGAATATCTTGATAAACTTAATTGCAATGTAGACAAGGATGAAATGGTGCAAACAATCAGAAATGGGCGAATATTGCCCTGCTTGCGGAGCTCTTGTTTGTTGCTTTTGTGGTGTCGCAGCTCATATTATGTTTCAATGCCTTGAATCAACTACTGTTTAAACCAAAAACCACCGCTGCATAGCACAGTTCGTATTAGTTCGTCTGACTCATGAGCCAGAGGTCCCGGGTTTGATACCCTGGCAGGCCACATACTTCCGTTTCTTCTGCTGATTTAAGGGAAGTTGTCAATTACTGGTGGAAGTATGTGCACTTAGTACTGGTAATCCGGTTGTAAAGTACCACAGAAGTGATATGAGAATGGCCTTGGGATGTGCTCTCAAAGACGGAAGAGTGTCGTAAGAATCATGTTCAGGAATAAAAACAAAAAAATGAAAACATGACAAATCTGGCACAGAGAGTACTTCGTGGAAAGCTCCCCAAGGGCACATGTCGTCACAACGTCGCATCAGCGTCAGTACGACGTCATTTCAACGTCATGTGTCTGCTGGGTCTTCTGTACTCATCTGATTTTTCTTCTCCAAGACTTATGATCAAAAAAAAAATTATTTCATGGACTAGGTATATGTATCAGGTGGGTAAACGGAAACAGCGTGTTGCTAATTTAGGGGTGCATATATCTGACACAATTAATCTGCGCATATGTATTGCATCGAAGTATGAAGAAAAAAATCGACTGGACAGGACAGAAAAACGACGAATCTGGCACTGAGCGTACTTGGTAAAAGCTCCACTGGACTCATCTGTTTTCTTCTCCAAGACTGTTGTGAACGAAAAAAATAATCCTATTTCGTGGATAAAGGTGCATGTATCGGGCATGTTAACGGAATCAGCGTGTTGCCAATTAATCTGCGCATGTGTATTTGTTGAAATACGAAGAAAAACATCGGACAAAATGCAGTTGCATCAATGGCGTGGTCGAAACCTTGGCAGTGCGAGTTGGATGCACTAGATGTACATAAAACAACAACAACAAAAATAATAATAATGCAGTCATATAAGCAAGGTGTAGCAGGTAGCAAGTACATGATTTTTATTTCCGTGAGGTAAAGGTTTAAAGAAAGAATGCTATGAAAAAATAATATGTAGCCTGCTGAAGACGCGAAAAACAGGATTTCGAAAGCAGGCTGTGCTCGATTAGCTCGTATAACAATATCCAGTCCGATTGGCTGTTGACGAAACCAAACGCCGTTTTCGTTTTGAAAATTTGCGCATGCGCAAACGATGTTTTCTGCAGGTTAAGTTACGGCTTTTGATTGGTAAGTGACACAAACGCCGTTTCTAAAGGAAAACGAAACGAAACGGCGCAAACGAAAACGCCATAACACCGTTTAGCAAACGGCTCACAAACGTCGCATAAACACACCCCAAACGCGAAAACGGCAAAGAAAAACGATGTCTGTACTGTATAACTGTATTAAGCATGAGAGTACAGTTTTTTTCTCCATATATGCTTCTTTTTGGCAGAGAACCTAGACTGCCCGTTGACATTGCTTTTGGCTTACCTGACAAAGCTGAAGATAAAGGCTCATATTCAGATTATATTTCAGATTTGCAGGGTAAGATCAAAAAAGCATTTGAAATAGCTCTTAAAAATGCAGAAAAGGCTAGAGATAAACAAAAATCATATTATGATTTAAAATCAAGAGCAGCTAAGTTGCATATAGATGACAGGGTTCTTGTCAAGATTTTAGCCATGAGGGCAAACATAGGTTATCAGACAAATGGGCAGGAGATATATATGTTGTTATAGAACAGCCAAATTTAGATATACCAGTGTATAGAGTGAAACGAGAAGATGGTGAGGGTGATGTAAAAACTTTGCACAGAAATCACCTGCTGCATCTTGGCGAAAATCTTATAGAAAGTTCTAGTTTTCAGCGGAAGTCTGGAGCAGAACCAGTGAAGATACAGTTGAAGAAAAAAAAGACGCAGAATACGTCTAAAATAAATTCTAATTTTCAGAATATAGATAGAGACCCAAAACACAAATTGAACAAAGAGATGACAAAACCAGTCCCAAAACCCAGAAAACGCGTTATACATGCACCAAAATCTACAGACGGAGAAAAAGACGATGACAGTAGTGATGATGAACTAGTTTTACAAAAACAACTGTTGAGACTCGGAAAGATATTACGGAAGTGGCTGATACTTCTGTACATACTAATACTGGTGAAGGTACTATTTCAGTTACTTTAGATCAACCGGAAGATGATCCGATGACTGATGAGGACGCTTATCAGTCTGATCATCAGCATGATGTTGAGTTTCAGGAGAGATCTGTTGACACTGAAAATGAGAATGCAGTGAATATAGAGTCTAGAGAAGAAACTTCGATTAATACAGATACTGAGGTTGATGCTTCAGGTCAACAAAGATGTGACGGTAACACTCAGTGCGCACAAGATAGATCAGAAACCGTCCCAAGACGTACAGCAAGGGTTAAGAAGAAACCTGCGTGGCAGGATTCTGGAGATTTTTGTTTCAGTATACAAAAAACGAGTTATTTGTTGCAGTCTGTATTGTCATCAGGTGCATGTTTGGATCTTGATCCGAAAATTATTTGCGCAGTGGTGAAAGGCATTACAGAAGCCTCATAATATATTGTTTTTCTTTACTGTGCATCTAATTATATCAGTTGTAAATGACGAGGACGTCATTTTTCTGGTAGAGGGGGAGGGTGTAACTGGAGTATATTTTACTATATTTTAGCTTATTATTATTATTATGTCTTGGTTTTCTTATTGTATATATTATATCAGTTTTGGCGTACCAACAAATGAGTTGTATGCTTACAAGCTTTTTGGTAAAGCTACTACTTGTTGAAAATCTAAAATGAACTCGCTTTTCCACGTGAAAAGCAATTATTGGTAAAATCTGGTTGGCTGTCTGTGAGTTGTTTTTCATAACTTTGTACATGATGTGAGCTTTCTTTGTCACTTATTCCTCGGCTTTGAAACATGCAACATGTCTGATTCGTGGCTCTGAAGACGAATTTTGCATAAAATTTATCCATACATTTGAAGTTGCTCTTTGAAGATGTAGATTCTATTTTCAGTTAAAAGGTATGTAGTTTTAGGCAGAAGAAGAGAATTTGTCAGAACTTTGTGAAATTTGAATTACGGGCTAGTCAGTTTAGAGATATCTGAATCTTTAGCCAATGTTTCGTCACCGAATTAATATTTAAAATCACTGCATGAATTTGGTTGCTTTCCAGCGCACAGAGTCTTCTACAGCACAGCACAGTCACAGCACTTGTCCTTTTGAGAATGGAGGTGGTCTGAATTCATTTGTCCAGTGAGTACCATTTTTGTATTTTACGTTTTTGTAAATAGTGGCAATTATAATTTTAAGCATTGATATCAGTGGATCTGAAGTCTGGGATCAAGTGCTTGTTATGAGCATTTGATATTCATAAGCAAATTATTTATTTTGCTGGCTGTATTGTAATATACATGTATTACAAGTTACTGATAAGCACAGTTTATTCATGCTTGTCTTGCATTATTGGCTGTGTAATAAGTGTTTTATAGCTGTCTGTATAGAAACTGAAGTGTATAGCACAGAAGTGGGTTCATCGTCCAAAGATAATCATTTCAGTTATTGTAAGTGATCAGGAGTTTGATTTTAAGCATTTATGACTGTTCTTTCCTGATAAAGGATGTTGTCTTGTTAGAGTCAGGATTCTGATGCTGATTCTTAGGAATATGGAAATATATGCAAGACAGCTTAGAATATATGCACAACATTATGATGTTAGATACTTCTGATCCATGCATTATGTTTTACTTTATTTGTTGTTTTTAAAGATGATAAATGCATCAGTTACCTATAACTGTACGTAATGCCCAGATAGCATGCCTACGTTGGGCCAACGTTGGCTGAAGGTGGTCAGTTTGGTTGGGCCAACGTTGGATGCCAACGTTGGGCCAACGTAACTTTGCTCATCGGGCGAACGTTGAGCCAACGGTTGGCTCAACGTTGGCCGAACGTTGTAAGTTTTTTTCCTACAACGTTGGGCGAACGTTGCGCCAACATTTATGGCCTACAATCAGCCAACGCAAAAATTTCTCTTTGGGTCAAGTTGTGCAACCTTAAACCAGCATATACTTTGAAATTAAACAAATTCCTCCCTCTCTGCGAAGCATCCGGTAAGAGTTACTAATTCCATGCCCACAAACAAGAGTCAGCAATTTAAACGTATACTGACTTTTAAATGCAATCCCAAATACTGCGAATCTTGATCACTTAATGCGGGTTTCATATACTTTACGACTCAAATCAGCTTGCGCATATGCAACTTTTTATCACATTATTCCCTCTTCGCTTACTCATTTAATCTGCCTGATGAATCCTGGTTAATCAAATGTGTGAAGCTACATTTCACCTTGCGCAGTGGCGCAGGCTGATTTGAGTACATATGCCTAGGGTCGATTCTCGCGCGAAGACATTATGGCTGAAATGTATAAAGCTAAATTCACAAAAAATCAAATACAATCTCCTTGAATTGAAGTATTGAATACTGCTAAATTTATGACTTTGCGCGTACGTTTATAATTTCTATTCAAAGATCACAATCTTTGCTCCTCAAATCCCTAGATATGTGTAGCACTTGGTACGTCTGAAAGTCATTAATAACAGAAGTACTAACAACTTAATTGCTGAATGGGGATCGTTTCCTTGGTAACCAGACCTTGCTCGTAATAAAATCGGAGTACACAAGACTCCTTGCTGTGTGATCGCTAATTACTTACAGATTTACACTTTTCTATGTACATCGTTCAGATATTGTAAATAAATAAAGCTTATGATAAGCATTATCATAATGCCTAAATCTATATTGTTATATTATGCAATGAAATTTATAAAAGCACAAATTCATCATTTTTTCATAGAATTATAAGTACATGCTAGTCAAAGTCAGAGCAGGCATTACCAAGACAAATAGTAATAAATATATATAAATAAACATAAACAAATAGTAAGAAATAGTAAGAAGCCCATTTAATGATAATCATGATACCGAATAGTTGAATCATACATAGATAAATTGACTAATTCATATTCATTTCTAATTATCATTGAAACCTGGAGTTCAATTCCCCACGTCAAACCAACGTTGGGCCAACGTTACTCAACCCACGTAAAACTTAGCAAAATTTTTACGCATGTAAAAACGTTGGCCCAACGTTGGCTGACCGTTTAATGGCCGACATACTTTTTTATGAAAAATGTACACAGCATGCTATGAAATAAAGTTTGAACCAGCATAGGTCGAAGTATAATTAATTCCTGTGTCCCTAGAGCAAACATATACCCAGCTGTAGTAACGTTCGGCCAACGTTCGGCCAACGTTGTGCTCCCAACGCCAACGCTCAGCCAACGGTGACACCTTATGCCAACGTTGGCCCAACGTTGGCATGCTATCTGGGTGAGTAGCAGAAGATAAAATTGCAAGTTTACTGTTCTGCGAATAATGAATTCATTACGTCATGGATCTGTAATTGTCCGTTATATTGTTCACAGGCGAGAGTTTAAATATGGTGGCTAAATGCATCTGTGAGCATAATTAAGAGAAGAAACATTGCAGTTAGTAGTATTGATGTATTATTTTAATTTCAGGGCTTATTTTTTCCTCCTGTGAGATGATTCTATAACCCTACGTCCTGAATAAACTCTGTGTAAATAGAGAAAACTCTTGACTTCATCCTTTCATTTCTTGTGGCATGGCTTTTCTTGTGGCTTCTTCCGAGCTAGTTCTGGATGGTTGAGAAACCATAGCTACACATGCAAAACGTTTTTGCTATGAAGAGCCATGTGAGTAAAGGTAACTGCCTAAAATAGATATACTAGAAATCTGGAAAATACAGTGACTTTATAATTCTTGAAACGGGTGAAAATTAATATCTTTGTCAAATAATGTCCTATACCCACAAAAACTATATTGAACCATTTAGGAACAAGAACTGAATCTAAGTGAATGTTAAAATGCTTAAAAAGGGACAATCCTGACACGAACTATTTCACCAACCAGTATCAAAAGCAGGAACTCAGCTTATGTGCAAATACTGTATTGAAAGAAAACTACTTCGATGAAAATACGATCTCATCAATTACTGCTGCGTGATTAATAGCCACAATTTCCGTAAATGTTTTACTACCACAGTTACCCTAAATCTGTAGCCCTATTGACTGAAAAGAATTAAAAGGAATTTCGACTTGACATAGTCGACAATCCGATCCATTTCGTAACAGCTACATTCTATTATCTAACACAAAATTTTCATACGTATCAAGCAATTATCTCCATTTTCCCTCTGATTGTTTTGCTGTTTTGCTCGCATTTACCATGGACCCTATGGCAGAATCCAATGATGATACATGAAATTCACTAAAATCTGATTTCAAAATGCTAAAATCAAACATTCGTTCGATATCGTAATCATACCATAAGGCATTATCACCGTTTTGTAACCGAAATGTGCTTCATCACCAGAACCGACAATTAGAAATTGAAATGCTGGTTAAATGGAGTGGATGGAACTGTGGGGCAAAATGTTCTATAAAAGGGTTATCCTTTAGAAGCAAGGATAACACAAAAGAACTGAAGGCTGTCGAGTGTTCAAATTTTCTGGGCCAGACTAGCTAGTTTCTGCCAATTAGGCCTCATCAGTGACCCTCAAATATTTTTAAAGTTCTACAATGGAATCGATGATCCCAAAGGACTAGAAAATAAAATCTACACTATGATGAAGGGCAGGGAGACGTTTAATGGTGACCACACAGTCCCAATCACCAGTTGTAGTGAAGTTCAATATGTTCTATAAAAGGGTTACCAAAGTTGCCGTAAAATACGAGCTTCCGAATATTAGCTTTGACATGAGGCAAGGACCTGCTTTGCTTGCAGTAGGTGTCGGAAGTGGACTGCTCTTGCCTATCCCATCTTTTTTTTCGTTCCTTGCTCCATTTACACTGAAATACTACCTCAGAGGGTCGATAAATCTAACTCAAGCATTAAGTCACTCAGTCGCTACTGGATAGAAACCACAAACTTCATAATTTCCTGACAAGTTTTTCTACTTGGGTTCAAACATTTTTTTTTCAAAACTGACTCATTCCTTGTCTTCTTTTTGTTTCACTAAAATCCGATAACAACTTTTTGAATGCAAACCAAATCTTGTCGATTTTCGCGTTTTAAAGAAGCAGTAACTTGTGTCAGGTTCTACTTAAACATGACCTTTATTTATTTATTATGATTTTATCGAAATATACTGAAACAATGAACTGAAACCACAATAAGGCCATTTTTGCTGTTTATAAGAGGAAATTGCTCATGCCAGAATCAATGCATAACTCCTCTTTGGTTGCCCTCAATAAATTACAATGTGAAATTCAAATTCTAAGGTTCCACTTATAATGTTAAAACAAAGATTATTCCAAACTTCAAACAAAATAAAAAAGACAGAAAATTGACAAATACAAGGGCGAATATTATTAATGATATTCACCACTGTCGGCATGTTTACTACTTTAAAACATGTCTGTTTCGGCTAATGATTGAGAAAAGTGTGGCACAAAATTCAAAATATGAAACAAAAAGAGAAAGGAAACATGAATACAAGGAAAACTTGGGGCGATATACCCTGTTATCAATAGCATAATACAAGAACTCACTGTCTGCCCGTACATGTATGTCAAGTTTTAACATTTTTAATGCTGATAAAATTTCAAAGTTGGATAAAACAAAACGGAAAAAAATACAGGTAACAAAGCACCAGCGGCCAAGTTCAAACGCCAAATATGCTAAATTTTACACATTTCTTCCCATAACTAAACATTATAACACGCACTTACCAAAAAGCAAAATCGTCAAGCAAAAACTAATTTCAAAAGTTGACGACATAAACAGTTACAAATCCAGTTTCCTTTCTAATCGCCAATGTTAACATTTTACATGTATCTTTATAAATGGCTGAAAGAACGCCAAACAAATTTTCACTCTTCAAAAGAATAAAAAACAAAAAACAAAACAACAAGAAATGTCACAGTGTGTAACAAACTGCCCCCGAAGGCTGCGTAAACTGACCTTTGAGCCCTGGTTCTGACCTTGGATCTTGGGCATGGAACCTGAGTCTTGTACATGGCATACATTCTCACCTTGCTTTACTTTTCTGTGACATTTAAATGCACTTCGGAAGTTTAAGAGGCTTCATGGGGACTTAATTCAAAAGATAACCAAATTGCGCTGTGTCCCTCACTGGGTATGGTAGTCTTAATGTCGTGCCTGACATAAGTTATCATTTTACTGTACTTTTCTTTAAGTTACCATTTTATGTTGCTTTACCTTTCAGTGAAATTTAATGAAATTTGCTTCATCAGTTTTCAGTCAGTTCAGACTTGACCTCTTAGCCCTGACTGTGACCCTGACCGGGCAACAGATCAGTAATTAGTGACATATCATCTCAATTATTTTTTTTTGCCTTTTTTTCGAAGTTAAGTTTGTTTCAGTAGTTTAAAGTAATGGAAGATAACTGAGTTGACCGTTGAACTCTGGCTATTGCCTTAAGGTTGGGTGTGGGAACATATGTCTTATGCACCGCACATCTTCTCATCAGGCTTTATCTTTCTGTAAGGTATGCTTTGGTTCTGAGTAATTGCCGAGACATGATTTGAACTCTGTGACCACAGATTGTGAACTTAAACCTGGAATTTCGATCATTAATATTGTGCGGGACATACCTTCTCATCATTCTTTACCTTTATGTGAAGTCTTATGAAATTCGCTTCAACTGCTTTTAAGTTATCTAGATTTGAACCTTTGTCCCCTCATTGAACGTGGTAACCCAAATTTTGTGCGTAACCTACCTTCCTATTATGATTGATCTTTCTGTGAAGTTTCATTTAATTGGCTTTAGTGGTTTAGTTATCGCTGAGACAGGATTTTGAGACACAAATTGACCTCTGATCCAATTGTGGCCTTGAGCTTGAGTGTAGCGATCTAAGACTTAAGCGCGACACACCTTCTCATTGTACTTTATCTTTGTGTGAAGTTCATCAGATTTGCTTCAGTGGTTTTAAAGAGCAGTTTTAATATGCCACCCAGAGTTCGATCATTCGGGGTAATAAAGATAGACAAATAGGGGAATGAACACGAGATATAAGCCCGATTTTAAATCCTGCCATGTAACACAACTCGTCACCGTATATCCATTACCGAGTTCCAAGATTTTAGTTCATAATATAAATGAGAATTGGTGGATGGACGGACGTAAAACATTTAATCTCAGCGGAAACATAATTTTCTGCGGGCATAATTACAAAATATGTTAATCTCGATCCTAAACTAAATAGCGGAGATGGCAGAATGGTGCTTAGATGCAGTGAAACCTTTCAGAATTTTGGGATCTACGCTCGGACGTCGACTAGTGTTTTGTTTTGTTCCGAAAGCAATTTTAGTTGAAGATGCGCGTGTCCGCGATATCACCAAATGCAAAACAAAGTTTAATGAGTTGATTGTCACGCAGTGTTTTGCATCGAAGCTCAACCATTCGGAAAGGGCCACTCCTCTGTTTTTCTCGTAGCTTTATTACTTACAAGGGTTTCCTTGACACAGTGTGCGCGAAGGTTTCTATGTGTAGACCATGTTTTTATATAAACTAATTATTGTACTGGCGCTCGCACAGAGGGTAAGTGCCTGCTGTCATTGCAGTGTGTGCGGAATTCTGACTTTTTGTCAGGAGGGAAGCGGGTGGTAGGGGAGGAGGGGGAGGCAGAGAGAGAGAGAGAGAGAGAGAGAAAGAGAGAGAGAGAGAGGGAGAGAGAAGACAACTCAAATCATCACAGTTGAAAAACCAGAATATTGACTGCACAGACCTGCATATACGAGGGCCTGGCCGCGTAGCGCAATCGGTAGGACACCTGACTCATAAGTCAGAGGTCCTGGGGTCGAAACCCGGTCTGGCCACATACTTTTGTTTCTCCTTCCGCTGATTCCAGAAGGGCAGTTGTCAGTTACTGGCGGAAGTATGTGCACTTAGTACTGGTTAACCGCTTAGGAGGTCTAAGCCTGCCCAGGAATAGTGTGGTTAGGTTAACTGACCGTCCCGACATGACCATAGCTGTTTACCGTGGACGTTAAGCATCAAATCAATCAATCAATCAATGCATATACGAGGGGCGTTCGAAAAGTAATGCAAAAAGCCTCATTACTTTGTTTAGGGGAATACCGGGTACATGTACAAATGCTATGCATATGCTGAATACACTATATTTTGTCTTTACAATGATACCAAACTCAATGGTACAAAGACACCTTTCCATATTAACCTGCAACGCATTTTATTATATAAATAACTGCTGATTTGCACGTGTGTGCAGGCTGATATGAGTTAAAGAAGTTTTGCTGTGCTTAGAGATAAGCTTTTCCTCACGACAAGTCCAACATTAAAATACGATTTGAAATTTGTGAAGAATTTTAAAGAGGGACTTTATATAGAATAATCGCTCCCCAGAAATTAGCTCCTAACGTATGCTATCGTAGCAATGTTCGTTCGTTATAGTTTCGTAGATTATACCGGAGATCTCTATTAAGGCGGTGATAAAACTGATCTATGATGAAAGCAAAACCCTGAATAAAATGCTGAAAGTACAACATATGCAGGTGCCTTTTTCATGTAGTTTCTCGCATTATAGAATCCAAATATTGCCTGACTTGTTGCTGTGAAAAAACTTTTTATGAGAAAACATCAAGGGGCAATATTCTGCGCAAAATCTTAAAGAATAACTATAAAATTGAAAATTTATTTAAGTCGGATAATACTTCAATACCACAGTTTGTCATGGTTTAAGTTGGTTAATCACGGTCATTTACAATGATGAAACTGTAGTAAGAATCTTTCAGCGATATCTCGCAATGAAATATTTCATGCATTTATACAATGTTAGAGCAATGGGACTTGAACCTGTAGAATGCCGAAAATTTCGAGGCATCCTAACGTATTCTACCACCACCTACTGAAGTTTAACGCCAGCTTTCTGCACCCCTGGTTGTCATCGCAACGCTAATGTTGTATTTTGAGTATGATGGTACTATTAATATTTGTTTAAATTTTTATCATATTACTTCCCACGAAAAAAAAAATATAAAAAAAATATTTCGTTAACCCCCAACCCCGCCTGCCCTTAGAGTGTAAGTTCGCTAGTAGTCTATTTTATTACTTCGAGCTTTGGTTACCTTTTCGTCATCATGGACGAAGCTTTAAACAAAATAGAAACTATTGTCTGACAAAAAGTGTTAAAACATGACCTGAATATTTAATATTTTTGTTGGAAAATTGAATGACCAATTACTATAAATTTTAATATATAGTAAAAATGCAATTTAGAGGACAAGGGTCCTGCTCATTGTTTCGCTAGTATTTATATTTTAGTATTCGATGGAGAACCAAGAACAAATCGCTATTTTAAGGACATATTTGTCAGGTTTCAAAATTTCTTACTACCCACTCCTCCCCCCACCCCCCTTCCCATTTAACCCCCAACACACACGCATACGTGTGCGCGCTTTGTTCTATGCATATAAGCCGATATACAGACATTGCAAGGAAAAGTGCAATGCTTTTCATCGTTGTTTATAATGATATATCTCTTTCAAGGGCTTGACACCACTAGTGGTGGAGCATTTTATGACTAGTTTTGCAGTGTGAGTTAAACGTGCGCTATCCCTAAAAACTGAGGGCAACTGATGAAAGTCTTATTCGTTGTCTTTAAGGATACAAATACAGAATAACTGAATGTTTGGTGTTTCATTTAATAAGTAAAAGTAAGAGCACATAAAAATAATTAAATAAAGTCATTTGGATAATAGATTGTCACGCCAACTAGTACGCAATGCTTGTTACAGAGTGAAACGAAATTGAATGACCAATCATTATTAAGCTAGCGACATTTTCTCTCTGTAACATAGGCGTTTGTGAGACAGATTTGGCCAGACAGGTCCTATCCGAGATCTGTGCAAAGCTAAGCTTTATCGAGAACATCCTTACGCATTGCCTTTCTCCTTCGACGTCGGTGACGTCAGAATTCAACCTTGTTCACGTACTTACGTCACAGTGATTTTTATTCACAAACAAAGTATAAAAATGGCAAACTTTTGTGATATCAATACGGATTTGCTAGCGTCAGAAGAACCATGGCGGAATAATGCTTTCAGTTTTTTTTCAAGTGTAAACAAAAATAAGGACAGAAGAAAAGAAAGGGGAAAAAACTAAACCAATTTTACAGATCGTTGCTAAGTATTCCAACATGTTACTAAGGAGCGATAAAAACCGTTCACCACTTGATTATGTCGATTAACCATGATTAAGTGACATGAAACTGATATCACTTCAAGAAAATCAAAATAGGGTTTCATGTAATCACAAACATAGACAACCATATAAAAACGAAGGAAAGAGCCCATGCTCTTAAAAAACGTGGCCATTCCAACATGCCTTAGATAACAAAACAATGCCTGAAGTACAAATTCCAAATGACTATACAGTAATTTGATAGCGTAGAACTAGTTTTGGACATTGGGCCAAAACACCCCTTATCGACCCTAGGGCTTTTGAAATAAAATCTTAGAGTTCCTTCAAGATAAGAGCGATTCTATAGAAGGAACATGGGCCATACTTCGAAGTTTCGGCTACTGAAGCCTCATCAGTGGCCCGAACAATACCTGGTGATAAAAGCTGGAGAAAAGCATGATATTGTTATTTCTTATTTTCAATAAGACAGCCGATTCAAAGACTGATAAGTACGAGGGGCATTTCAGAAATAATGTAAATGACCTCAGGGCAGCCTATTGGCTGATATTTAGCAGCAATGTTATATATCATTAGAAAGCTAAATTCAAGTGCTTTAGAATGGTATGCGTTAAAATAATTTCTAAGTTACCCATGCATGACAGCACATGCTTATACGTCATAAGGGTGTGGATACTGGAAACTATACATTTTCAGTAAAAGTCTCTTGTGTTCTATTGGTGTTTGCTCAATGAGAAAATGATATATTTTAAAGAAGAAACAGGTAATACTGTCCTTTAAATGTAAAATAAGAAAGTTATACAGAAATTCTTACCAGATGCTACACAAGTAACATAAAAAAAGAGATTTTTTTGTCTGCTATGTGGTTATAAATGCAAAGTTATTATAAATGCATTATATCAATTAAATTGTGATGTTTGACTCAATCACGTCCAATTCCAACAAATGAGAGACTTTTATTACAGAAATGATTACGTCAGTATATTTTGTTACGACTGGCATCAAATCACTGATGAAACTGGATGAAACGTGTGCAAACCCCACGCCGGAAGTTGCGATGTAGCAGTTATTCACGTAAAATGCAAAAAAAATAAAGTGAAATTATTTTGTAATAAAAAGACACAGACTCAATATATTTAACTTTGTTTAATGTAAAAAATTAGAGGGACATATTGATAGAAAAAATCATATATAAAGACGTAAAAGATTTGCTATTTAATTTGACATACTGACATTGAAATATGTTGGTGGGTGGGGAAATTTATCGTAAAAAATCAGGTAGGCCACTTACAAAAAAAGCATAAGGTGCAATAAAAAATTATGTATAACAGAAATTAAGCATGGCGAATTAAATCTTATTTATTTTTTGTTTCATATCTGTCACCAAACATTCACTTTCACTTAATTTGACCTCAAAATCGAAGTTTAAACAACTAACTATACATTTCAATTTAGCGCAGGAAGTGACGTAATCAGAAATGCGCATTGTTCCATGATTAGCCTATCTTGCAAGGTAAATCTTGTGTGTTAGCAAGGCTGATACAATGCTTTTCATACTGAAATATTTTCAGTATAACAGGTATTATAGGTATCAATCCAGAGCTGCTTGTATCCAGAGATGAAAACATATGAATTTATCTTTACATAAATATTCGGTCTGTTTCTACTCAGTGTCCCTACCCTAACAACAGTTGTCAAGGCATATTTTGAAACAAAATGCCAGTGCCTCAAATGTTTTGAGTGAATTCCATTGGGAGATATGTAAACCTATAAGTTAAGACATAAATTTCAAAAATCGGCCAACATTCCTAGGAATGGCCGACTTATTTACACTATTTCTGAAATGACCCTCGTATCAGAAAGGGTCCACATGACAAGAAAGCGATTAAGTAAAAAGAGCGATGAAAAAGATTCTAAAAGAGCCTAAGCCAATCGAAAATATCCTCTGATCTCAAAGTACACAAATATAATTAATCTGCACTATGGGTACTGCACGTGTAGACGCTTTAAGGCCGCCACACGGCAAAACACTAGCAGCAGTAAACTCTAATTAAAGTCTTAAAGAAATTTGAAAGCCGCAAAGGCGACCAAGTTTTCATCAGAGTCGGCTGAGCGTAAGAGTATGTTCGAGATTAAAACCCCACACGTTTTATGCCTTAACTGGCTTATTTTTTGCCTTCTATCATATTCTAGGTTAGAACTTTGCTATGCGTTTATTTGAATTATATATAAAAAAACAACAACAACAACAAAACAAAACAAAAAAACTAAAACATTGGGAGTTTTAAGTATGGACCTTATCATACTAGGTCCTTTATTGTAGCATTCTACTGCCCATCTGATATATAAACACTGGTCTATCATTCAGGCATCAGTATAGAAGTCAGCTTAAATACAGAAATCAGCAAATCTTTAAATACTCTACCCTCACGTGGAAAGATAAAACACTTTAGGGGATTTCAGGAGACTTATCATGTTATCAAATTACAAGAGCCGTAACATAAAAAAAAAAAAACAAAAAAAAAAAACAAGTAAAATTGCGTCTGCGCCAAGCAGAGACCCCTATCAAACTGGGCATCCGCCCAGTCTGATCAGTCTTATTAGTGCGCCTTCTGGGTAGCATAAGTTTTAAGCTATCGTCATGTGGGCCACAAAGACTCTAATCAAACTGGGCAGATGCCCTCGCTAGTCTGAGTCTCCGATGTGCGCTTATGCCATTTGTTGTTTCTGACATAATGCAGCGCATATAATTGCCAATTTGGTTTTGTTATCTTATGCGTTTTTCTGAATGAGAGAATTCCTTGAAGCCCCATACCAAGGAGCATGATAATGAAGAATAGCTATGGGTCAAAACTTATGTCAACCCCTTGCCTTGTTGAAGTCAATTGCTTTATAAGATAATCAAATTCTTGCATTCTTTGGATTATATTTTCCGCTACATAAATTTGTTAACGCTCAATTAGGAAAAAGAATGTATTCAACATCTGATACGCTAGCAAATTAGATTTGAAAAACTACGGAAACGTATTCGGGCCACCACTTGCTTGATAAATGCACTAGATTTTTTTTATCAGACTTAAATTTCTAACTTTTTTCGCGATATTATGGTTTGTTGTTACATAAATTTCTGACAGCGTGCGTATATAATTAAGCCTTTGCTCTGAAAATATTTTGAAATGCATAATGGTTTTGCTGCAAAGAGCTGATATAATTTCTTGCTTCAAATATTTTCATGTCTAAATATCTTATAAAGGTGGACAGGTACTGAATAACTCTGTTGGTTTATTTGTTAAAACCAAACACAGTTATTGTTCATGGTGAAATTGTTCGACTGTAGAGTATATACAGTTATAACACACACTAACAATGTCTACCGTAAAGATCCTAAGTTTTCGGACAGGTAGGTCTGTAAAAACAGTGGAAAACGAGATAAGACTGTTCCTTGGGAACCAGAATGATCAAGGTCTTCACAGTTTCTATTCCATCTGTGCATTTTTGTAAGTTTACTCTATGGTAGAACCGGAATAACAAGAAAATAAATAATAGGGCAGGGACCGACTATGTTTGCAGCAGGTGCAGAATTTGGGCAGTCTGTTTGGGCATAGTTTTGAACTGAAACATTGTTTTTCTTGGAAACGAAAGGTGAAATGTTTGATTTTTTTTGTTTTATTCTGTATCATACAATGTAAGTTTTACTTAAATAATATTCATAAGCATGTCCCATCGATTGAGTATATTTTTCAAGACTTTTTCTTATGAAATTCAATTTTATTGGATTTTTTTTAAAAAAAAAAAGAAGTAAAAATATACTTATCATCAAGATAACTGCAATTATTTTCACTAGTTTGTTTCAAATATCCTATATTATAGATTATATGATTTGCAGAAATGAAAGTGCATTCATGAGTTAGAGACATGAATTTAAATGGAAAATATGAAAAATGTTTGTAGAAATACAATTTTTTTAGGAAAACAAAACGGTGAAAGATTTTTTCCATATCCAAATATTTTATAGCCCTTTGGGTTATTCAGCTGGTATAATGAAATGAATGCCCCACCGATATTTTTATTCACCATCTGTCTACCTTAAAACGCAAAGTCGAAACCAGGCGCTTTTTAAAATAATTAAAAGACTTCCTTCGTCTACAGTACTGCTGGTCGGGTCGGACGATGGCGCTGGGCGAATTTAAGTGCAAGGGCGTCCTGCTGATTTGGATACTAGTAGGCCTGCTGTGCTTGCAGTAGGTGCACATTGGGGTTGTTTGAATATTTTCTCTCGGCTAACCATTTCTCTTTTCTCTCTCCCACTCGATATAAACTGAAAGTAAAAAGTATGCAAAGACCAAGAACTGAAACAATCAAAATCCAAATCCAGCCCTCAAACCATAGTTGGATGAAATACTGTCTCCAACCGCATCTACATCAAATACAACCAACGAAACAACCTTTGGATATCACAGTAATCTCTATAGGTTCCTGTAGAAGTTCACTTTACTAGGTCGCTACACTAGTTCCTGCTACTACCCCAACCTCTCTATCGTCCCTGTAATTGTCCATACGGCTATCATGGCCTTTCTATGGTCCCTATAGTTGCTCTCACAGCCTGAGCCATCATAACTGACCCCTGTAGTAATTTACTGATAGTATTACCTCTGAGCTACTGCCTGAGAACGGTAAGTAGTACATGTAAAAACCAGTGGGGAGTTAAATCGATTTTAAAGGACCATTATAATTATCCTCGGTCCCAAAGTTGTTTTAAATACACGGATCACATAGTACCTATTCCACAACTCAAACAGTGGAATATCACAGAAAAAACACCTATGTAATTCAAGCTAGGTCACTGCGATGAAACAAAGAAACGATTAGGGTCCATAGAAAATAGTGCAACACTGAACGCCAGAGCGAGCGGAAGAAAACTATTATGAACCACGGCTGGCCTGACCAAAGGCAAAAAATCAGACACCAATCCAGTAGCCGTCAGTGATTCCGAGACTCGACACATTTAGGAAAGCATAGTTGTCATCTGTGATCGGGTTATAACCTAGGGATGCACTCTACTGCAGAACATCAATGCTATAGTCAGCTCTTATGTTACCATCTATACTCACCTATAATTGGTCTGAAAAATTAGATTTACTTAGTTTCCTTAATTTGTTTACTTAGGCACAATTGAAAAACTCATGTCTAATGTGTTCTGCTGCAGAAGTGTTTTCGAGTCAACGCTATATCTAATTCAGTAATCAAACCTATATGAAGTTCAGTGTAAACTAGTGAGGCGTTAAATGCCACTGACATACGTCTCAGCGCTGTCCTGCAATCGTTTATGCTAACCCCACCCCTCCCATACCCCACCCCACCCCCATCTCCGACCCCCCCCCTTCCCGGTTTTCTTTGGGCATGTTTGTCTGTCCATCAGTTCGTAACATTTAAACTCAAGAATATTTTTGCCTTTGGTCAGCGCTGTCGGGCTTCAACCGGTGGTTTGCCTTTTCTCCAGAGTTCAAGTCAAATACGTCCTGTAATATATAGACGTTTACAGTATTTTTATTCCATCATGTGTTATTTCTTGATTTTATGTTTACTTTGATGACTCATTGATGAGGTAGAAGAACTCGAGCCTGACCAAACTGAATGTTACACGAATCTCGGCCGAAGGTATGCAGGGGCTGGAACTCCGCTAAGTAAAAAGATGTCCAATGAACAGGAACCAATACATTCAAATTCCATTTTCACCCTCAAAACCAAAAGGGAAATTAGTATAGACATAAATTAACGGTAGTTCAAGAAAGGCACGCATGTTTAATCAAACGAACAGCATTTTACCAGATAGGTAGTCATTCAGCTGCCTTATTACAACAAATATAAACGTATCCCTATCAAATTTAACGCGACAGACGCGCGTTTCTGTGATTAATTTCTTCAGTGTCGCTAAACCCCAAAAGTTTGAAAGAAAAGAGATGATGGGAAGGTCTCGGCAGGCAACAAGCATCCCTCTCCGAGCCACACTAACTGTCGCATTCCGCGGGATACATTAGCTGCAAGCATCGGGTAAGAGACGCCTTCGTATTAACTCGCGAGTGCATGCGTTCTCCCATCGAGCCACCCCAACCCCTGTGTCTCGAGAAAGGCGGCAGACAAGGGCATCAGGAAAGATATGTCCGATGCAGCAAGAACCCGCAATAAGCAAAGAGTGGAAGCCAAACTCCACTAATATTCATGTCGCTATGACAATCAGTCTTTGTTTTAGAATAATTAAGAAATTTTACCAGATATATATCAAATTGAATAAGGTTAGTGTTAATTAATATTTAATACCAATTCTCTGTAAGCACCAGACTTTTTGTATAGAGGGCCGGAAACGCAAGGTCGGAAGTTCTTTTTCAAACTTTCTCCCTTTTTTTGTTGTCACACAAAAACAAGTAATTCACACTTCGTTTGTTCATTTACCATCTCGTTGCCATGGCAACCGCGTTTTTCTGTTTTTGCAGAAAAAATGCAAAAATATTCAACAGAAATTCACACTTTCTGTCTTTGTATATCTCCTAGAATAGGCTAGGTTTCATCGGAAACTCTTTAAATATAAAAACTAGGGACTTATGTAATTAATGTGAAACATCAAAACAACGTTCGTCCAATGTCTTTGGTATATCTACTTTACAGCAAATGTGGGTGGGGTAACCAGGTATTGCAAAACACTATTTTTAGGCATTTTTAATCATCATGTTTAAAAAACGCACACTTCTGTGACACATTTGCATACTTTAACGTCAAACGGGAGGCTTTCTATTTTCAGAAAGTGAAAAAAACTGAGTGGGGCAAAGCTGACGTCAGACCGTAACCATGGAAACAAGTCATACCCCATGCAAGAAAGTAAAAACGGAAGGTTATACTATTACCACAGATTTGCAACAAAATTAAATGCATTGCAGCTATAACTAGTGATCCTTCTGCTATTGAAATGTGTATTCTACTTGATTTGATGGAATTTTGACATCTTAAGGGTTGCGAGGGCTATTTATAGCCATTAAAAGGACCCAAAAAGGGGCAAAATGGTAAAAAAATACCATATATATCACTCATTCTCACTATGAATCAACAAAAGACAACACTTATTACTTTTATATTTGTGAGGAAAATACTAATTTGACATATACTGATAGAAAACATGACAATGGAGAGCCCTAAATTTCCAGGGATTGAGTCTATAGGGGCCCAAAAGGGGTATTTTTGAGAATATTTTACCAACATAATCACCTTTTTTCTCAATGGAACACATTACAGCATTTAAAATGATGAAATTGGTTGCACAGAGCAAAGAACAGGCTTATTTATGTTGCAGGTAAATTTGCAACCGGGGTAGGGGAGGAGGGGTGGGCCCATTTCCTATTGATTTAAGGGGCTCTAAAAGGGGACAAAAATGGTCAAAATTAACACAAATCACTAATCCTGTCCACGGACCAACATAAAACAAAACAGTTTACTTTCAAATTTGTAATGAAAATTTCAGTTTGACACAGACTGATATAAAATATGGCAATGGGCGCCTTACATCTCCAGGTTTGGAGTCCCAAAGGGCCCAAAAGGAGTCCCAAGGGGGCCCGAAAAGAGAAAAATGGAAAATATTTGCCATAAAGAATGATCATGCTTCACAGAGAAACACCCTACAGCATTTGTCATGTTAAAATAAGCAGAGGAAAATATGTTTATGTTTGCTACTAGTGAATTTGCAATAAGGGATAAGAAACCAAATCTTTATCCATTTAAGGGTCCCAAAAAGGGGCAAAACTGGTCAAAAATTGCCTCATATCACTTAACCTCTCTTCGAATAAATAAAATGCAACACTGGTTCCTTTTAAATTGTTATGAAATATTAGTTTGACATATAGTACAGAAAACTTTGCAATGGGCAGCCCGATTTCTCCTGGCTGAGTCTATAGGGGCCCCGAAAGGGGTACATTTAATGATATTCACCCAACATAATGATCATTCTTCTTATTGTACACACTACAGCATTTGTCATTATGAAATAGGTTGAGAAAAGCACAGCCTCAGTACAGTCTTATATATGCCATTGGTAAAGTTGCAATCAATGGACTGGGAGCCCTTGTTTTATCAATGTAAGGGGTTCAAAAGGGGCAAAGATTGTCAAAATTTAAAAACAAGAATCAATATTTCTTTCCACAGACTGACTAACAACAGACAATACTGGTTACTTTTAAATTTGTTATGAAAATAAGTTTGACATATGTTGATAAAAAACATGGCAATTTGGTGCCTTACATCTCTAGGTTTGGAGTTCTAGGGGCCGAAAAGGGAAAAATTCGAAAATGTTTGCCCAAAATAATGGCTATTCTTCACAGAGGAGCACACTGAAGCATTTGTCATGTTAGAATCAGAATAGCCAAAAAAAGGAGGCTTATATATGCCGTTAGCTAACATGGAATAATAATAATATAAAAATAAATATGGCTTTAGGTCTTTGAATCCCTGTTTTTCATTAGTCACGGCGACAAATCTCTGTTCTTCATTGGTCACGCGAAACAACACACCACCACACAACAGAAAAAAACATTGTGCTGTAAGACGGGGGTTTCCCTTACAATCCCAAAAATCTAGACCTACCATATTTTATTGGAGGGAAAACCTGATCTTGTTCTACACTTTACCGTCTTATACCTGAATATAATTACATCATGTGCGAAAAGCGATCTGGCTATAATTCTTCAATATTTGGTTCATGATATCCCTGTAGCATTACTTTTGATCAGGACCACCTAAGATTCAGGGTTAGGCTCATAGGTAGGACTTAGCCATTTGTTGTATAGTTTTGTGTTATACATCGGAGCCTAATGATACTTTACCAGGTTAATTTCATGCTAGTTTACATCATATTGATGGTGCTGCTTACAAAAGGTCAAGGTCATGGACTTTGAATTTTGTATATGTATAACATTTGCAGTGTAGTTTTGTGTTAAAGTATGCTTTCATTAGGCGGTGGCACTGGGTTGGGGCATATGTGAGCCCCTGCTCACTTGCTAAGAAGTGGTAACAAGTATAATTACGGGAAATTTTTCCTTATTTATCCATAAAAAACATACGGTGTGACCCCTCATTAAAAGTCTCTAGCTGAGACAGTTCTAATGAGGGTTCGTAACATATATTTATTCAGAAATGAAAAAATATGTTAGAATTATCTTTAAAACCCCACCTTATCTGGAGCTCTGAATTTCATTAATTGTTATTAATATTGAAATACCTTAACTAATTTGACTGTCCAGGGAATCAAAGGGGAAGTCACAAAATTTGTCTCCCTTTGACAAATTGGCAGAAAAGGCATGCCTATGTATCCATACACCGTATTTAGGATAATTAAACACTGCTCCAGACAAGAAGGGCGTAACAGGGATAATTTAGGGATTATTTTCCCTATGTTTCCATAAAAAAACATTGTGACCCCTCATTAGAACCCCCTAATTAGAGTCGTCTCGCTGAGCCTGAGACGGTTCAATGAGGGTTCAAAATCTGTGCTTTCATTGAGAAATATGAAAAAATATCTTTGAGTTATCCCCGTTACCCTTGGATATATGGATAAATAACGAACTTTCTTAGGTCTGACAATTAACCGTCCAGACTGAAAACAGACTGTGCAGGCCGTGCATAGCTGCAACAGCTGTTTTGGGGGAGGTAAATCGTCGGTTTATTGGCCGCAAACCGTTTTTTTCCCTTCTGCTGGCATGTCGCCTTGTATTGAAATTTCGACCATGAAACCTACAAACCTACAATTTACCTCCCAAAATGAAAATTTTGAGTACAGTTACAGTTACACACTAAATTTACAAAATCTTTTATTCGAAATTTGCGTAAAATCAAACTTGCAGCCTATACAACCTTTATTAACCGGCCTTTTTATTGGGAGGGGGGGAGGGGGGGGGGCAGAAGACCGTGTGTTGGATGTAAATGCATTTTCCCTGGGGTCCTTTTTCTATAGTATATACAAGTGCAGTATAAAACAGCATAAAGTGAATATGTTAGAACAGACCGAAACTGAAAACTCAATGTGACTAGATACACTTCTTGCAGGGGCGGCAACTCTGCCATTTTGCGTTTTGCCGCCATCTCAATGGGGACCAACTCATGAAGGAAAATATTTGCTCCCCATGGAGCTAAGCTCAGCCTCCAAAAGGGAATCTCACACTGGAAGGGAAGCAAACAGGAAGTCCCATGAGGCCAGGGAAGTAAACAGGAAATATCAAAAGTTGCTCCACGTTGTAAAATTGCTGGAAAACATGGATGTGCATCCATTCATCCTCAAAACAAAAATTATATTTGCATGAAAACTTCTTCGACAGAGACACATAACACGTCACAAGTGTATTAGAACAGATCAAGATGAAAACTTCTAACTTCTAACGGAAAGAGTTTGCCTTCCTTGGGGCAAAGCCCAACCTTTAAAAGCGAATCCTATAATGGAAGGGAAGCAAACAGAAAGTCTTGTAAAATGAGGGAAGTAAACAGGAAGACCCAAAAATTATTCCCCTTTGTAAAATGGCAAAAAAACATGGATGTTTATCCATTCCCCCTCAATTATTGCATCTGCATCAAAACTTCCTCGCCACAGACACATAACACGTAACGAATATATCTAACAGACCAAAACTGAAAACTCAAGGCTACAAGATACACTGGCAGGGGAGGCAACTGTGCCATTTTCTGTCTTTTCTCCATTCTCAATGGGGATCAACTCCTGAAAGAAAGAACTTGCCTTCTTCGGAGCAAAGTCCAATCCTACAACGGCAAGGAAGCAAACAGTAAGTCCAATAAGTTCAGGGAATTAAACAGGAAGTCTGTCTCAAAAGTTGGCTCCCTTTTATAAAATGGCTGAAAAAACTAAGATGTTTATCAATTCATCCTCAATTATTGTACCTGCATCAAAACTTCCACCACAGAGACACATGACGCAGCTCTTTGATCCACAGATAGCCCTAAGCTGCCTCCTTCATATCCAATATCCGGGATATTTATGATTCATATCAAGGACATTCAAACAGAACTCATACCCCATGCTTGCAAGCATGACTTAACCCCTCATGTTTTAAGGACAGCCGAAAAATTTGACCTGTGGGAAACTATACTTCTTTATTTAGATATCGTATTTTGAGGATTGCTTTTCTTCATAATCACATTTGATTTTTTACTGATTCATTGAAAATTTGTATCTGAATAATTGCACATTTTGAAATAATGACTTTCTCCAGTGGGCTGGCAGAAAAAAAACTAAAAAAATATAAAAATAAATAAAATAATAATAATGAATAAATAAATAATAAAAAGAAAAAAAGAGATAAAAATGAATAGGCAAAAAAAAATAAATAAGAAAAAAAGAAACAAGAGGGCCATGAGGCCCTGAATCGCTCACCTGAACAATTGGCAAGGTGGCTTTTACTTATGTCTGAAATTGTCAAAATATGAGTTTTGGGTCAAAAGTCAAAGAATGACCATGACCACTTGTACTCATAAATCTTCATGTACTCATTAAGACAACCATATATACCATTTTTAGGCCAAAATCTTCAAAACTTTCCATGAAATCTCATGTTCTAGCATTTTCCCATATTTGACCATGCCGCAAAAAAGGTCAAGGTAAACCCAAGGTCACCATTTGAACAGTCCTGGTGGTACTCTAGTACTCTATGCTATTTACCAAGTTTCAAGGCCATAGGTGTATTGGTTCTGGAGAAGAAAAATATTAAAGATTTATACCATAAGTGGTAATGGCGGCCAAGTTGGTCATGTGACCTGGACCGTTTGAACAAATTTTTCATTCAATCAACCCCTGGAGGCTCTATATGAAATGTGTTCACAATTGGCCCTTTGGCTTTTGAGGAAATGGTTGAAAATGTCAAAATATGAGCGATCTGGATCGAAGGTAAAAAAAATGACCTTGACCTCTTGTACTCATAATTCTTCATAAACTCATTAAGACAACTGTATATACCAATTTTTTAGGCCAAAATCTTCAAAACTTTCCATGAAATCTTATGTTCTACCATTTTCCCATATTTGACCTTGCTGTAAAAGGTCAGGGTCAACACAAGGTCATAATTTGAACAATCTTGATAGTACTCAAGTACCCAATGCTACATACAAAGTATCAAGGCCATCGGTCAATTGGTTCTGAAAAAGAAAATTTATAAAGGTATTTACCATATATGGGCATGGCGGCCATGTTGGTCATGTGTCCAGGAGCGTTAGAAATTTTTTTCATTCCCTTAACCCCTCGAGGCTCTATATGAAATTTGGTTTCAATTGGCCCTGTGGTTTTAGAGCAGATTCTTTGAAATTGTCAAAATTTGAGATTTCTGGGTCAAAGGTCAATGACCTTGACCTCTTGTACTCACATATCTTCATGTACTCATTAAGATGATTGTATATACCAATTTTTAGGCCAAAATCTTCCAAACTTACCATGAAATCTCATGTGCTAGCATTTTCCGATATTTGACCTTGCCGTAAAAAAGGGCAAGGTCAACCCAGGGTCATAATTTGAACAATCTTGATAGTACTTGAGTACCCAATTCTACATACCGAGTTTCAAGGCCATCGGTCTACTGGTTCTGGAGAAGAAGATTTTTGAAGGTTTTTACCATTTTTGGGCGTGGTGGCCATGTTGGTCATGTGACCTGGACCGTATGAACAAATTTTCATTCCCTCAACCCCTGGAGGATCTATACGCAATTTAATTACAATTGGCCTAGTTGTTTTTGAGGAGATTGTTTGATATTGTCAAAATATGAGAGTTGTGGGTCAAAGGTCAAAGAATGACCTTGACCTCTTGAACTCATAAATCTTCATGTATTCATTAAGATGACTGTATGTACCAATTTTTAGGCCAAAATATTCAACGGTTTCCAAGATATCTTGTGTTGCAGCATTTTGCCATATAAAAGCATAAGGAAGCAAATTTGACCTTACCGTAAAAAAGGTCAAGGTCAACCCAAGATCATAATTTGAACAATCTTGGTAGTACTCGTGTACCCAATGCTACATACCAAGTTTCAAGGCCATCGCCCTACTGGTTCTGTAGAAGAAGATTTTTTTCAGGTTTTTACCATATATGAGCATGGCGGCCATGTTGGTCATGTGACCAGGACCGTTTGAACAACTTTTCGTTCCTAATGTCCCAGGAGGCTCTATAAGAAAGTTGGTTTCAATCGGCCCAGCGGTTTTAGAGGAGAAGTTGTTTGAAAGTGTGGACGGACGACGGACGGACGACGGACGACGGAGCCTTACCATCCTAGAAGCTCCCCCGGAGCCGCTGGCTCAGGTGAGCTAAAAATGCTCAGATTTTTGTAATCCTTTCTATTTGAGATTTATAGTCTTCGAAATAAACTCCATCGCTTAATGAATGGTAAGAGCAAGAGTACGTGGTCCAATAGTTCTCATGTTTGCAGCTGCCGTACAAGCTACATTGTATAGAAGGATTTGCAAGGAGTGTATTATATGACTGTTTTTTTTTTTTTTCAGCGCAGGCTTTGTATTTGTCCATTATAAGACTATGGCAAAAAATATAGTGGCTAAGAAGGTTTTCACTGAATTACTTTCTCTGGAATGAAGCATATTTAGAATCGAAATTTGTTATTCACGCTATTTGTGCCATCTTTTGTAACAGTCATGTTAAACATAGGCATAGAAATGGCTAAAGGATAAGATCCACGGAAAACCAGCTTTACACATTTTTGAAAAGCTAATAATGTGTCACTGTCTGCATAAAATACTTTACTATTAATACCAACATCTCGATTTGTTTCTTTAAGAAAAAATGAAAAATACCTTACTATTAATACCAACATCTCGATTTGTTTCTTTAAGAAAAAATGCATCCCGTTTTTTTTTTTTTTTTTTTTTTTCGTTTTTTTTTTTTTTTTCTTTTACATTTTCACATGAGTAGCTTCTGTTAGGCCCCTTTACTGAATTGAAGTATGGCATATTTTATATTAAAATATATTAGGCTTGTACTGTAACAATCAGTTTCAACGCCGAACATGTAGTACTTTGTTTCAGTATGAAGAAATTAAAAAATCTACAATATTTGTTGTTTATTTTTTAGCGAATTTCAAATTTACCCCTTTCTGGGTCCCTATATACTCATTACACAGGGATTAATGGCTACCTATATTGCCATATTTTCTATCAACATATGTCAATCTAATATTTCATAACAAATTTAAAAGGGACCAGTGTCGTCTTTTGTTGTTTTGTAGAGAGAATGAGTGATATGTGGCAATTTGACAATTTTTGCGCCATTTTGAGCCCCTTAAATTATCATAAATAGGGATCCCAGCCGCTTGATTGCAAGTTTACTTGTTGCATATAAATGTATAGGGCATTTTTCCAAAATATTTCACCTTGACAAATGCTGTAGTGCGCTTTATTGTGAAGAACGACCATTAGTTTGGGTGTTTATTTTCAAATTAACCCCTTTTCGGCCCCTATAATCTCCACACCTGGGGATGTTGGACTCCTTTTTGCCATATTTTCTATCAGTATATGTCAAACTTATTTTGTCATGTCAAATTTAAAAGCAGTCAGTGCTGTCTTTTGCATATTGATAAGGAGAATGAGTGATATGTGGTAAATTTGACCATTTTTCTCCTTTTCGAGCCCCTTAAATTTTTATAAATAGGGCTCCCAGCCCCTTGAGTGCAAGTTTACTGGTGGCATATATAAGGCTTTTTTGTTGTTGTTGTTTTTCAACCTATTTTTATCTTGACTAATGCTGTAGTGTGTTCCAGTGTGAAAAATGGTTATTATTTTGGATGAACGTTTTCAAATTTACCCCTTCTTGGGCCCCTATAGTCTCCATACCTAGAGATGTAGGGCTCCCTAATGCCATATTTTCTATCAGTTTATGTCAAACTAATAATTTCATAACAAATTTAACAGTAACCCATGTTGTCTTTTTGTTGATTCCTAGAGACAATGAGTGAGGTACGTTAATTTTGACCATGTTTTGCCCCTTTTTAGGCCCTTTAAATGAATATAAATGGGACTTTCAACCCTTAAGGTGTCAAACCCTCACCAAATCAGATAGAATTAATATTTCTACAGCATTTGGACCAGTAATTATAGCTGCAGTGCATTTAATTTGATTATAATAGTGTTGTTTCAGTATGAGCTTCTGTTTTCACTTTTTGCATGGGGTATGATTTGTTGCCATGGTTACGGTCTGAAGTCAGCTTTGCCCCACTCTGTTTTTTTCATTTTCCAAAAACTAAAAGTCTCCTCTTTTAGGTAAAAATATGCAAAGGTGTCATAGAAGTGTGCGTTTTTAAAAAGTGATGCTTAAAAATGCCTAAAAACTGTGTTTTGCGATACCTAGTTACCCCACCCACCTTTGAGGACCAGTAGATATGCCAAAAATATTCGAACAAAGTTGTGATGATACTTCATGTTAATCGAATAAGTCCCTACTTTGTAGATTTAAAGAGTTTTTGATCAAGCCTTGACTATTCTTGGTGATATACAAGAACGAAATACGCAAATTTCTATTGAATTTTTTGCATTTTTTCTGCAAAAACAGAAAAAAGTGGTTACCATGGCAACGAGATGACAAACGAAAAAATGAGGTGCCAATTATTTGTTTTTGTCTGACTACAAATAAAGTGAGAAAGTTTGAAGAGGAACTTCCGACCTTGCGTTTCTTGAAAAGTCTGGTGCTTACAGAGAATTGGTATTAAGTAGTGACCCCAATGCCTGAGAACCAGAATCAACAGGGAAACACTGACTAACTGGGCTGGTGATATCCTAGGGGACAAATTGTCCACCAGCCGTGATATCGGCCCAGTGGTTGTAAACAATTGCCACTCACATAATAGATGAACGAAAGTATTAATGCGGACAAAAAGAAACAAAATGACCCCGAAGAACCACAACAGAAGTATTTGGAACGGTCTGTTATAACTTATTGAGGCCGCTTTTATACCAGTTTTATCCAATCGCGACCCTTGCCCTTAACCCTGGTTTAAGCCTGTCCCAGTAAGTTATTACTGATCTTTATAAGGCTGTGCTTTCGTTGTGGTTTGTCTCTGTTATTATCTGTTCTATCTTACTACTTGTGCTGTTACTTCATGGTACTATTTCCCATATGGTGTTATGGGTTGGGTGTGGAGTGAGTATTTTTGTTCCCGATCATTGCGTTTTCTAACACTCCTTTACACTAGGATCTTCAAACTAAGTGTAGTTATTTTTCTGTAAAAAGGTATTAGTTTCCCAAAGCCTAGTGACCGTAGTTTCAGTGAAAGTTAGAGGTCCACTGTATCTTGGGCACAGCATTTGAAAGGCGGAACTCATCCCTCTCCTTTCGCTGACACATTCATTTATAATTCAAAACAGGTACCCATTTCCTGTTGGGTTGATTAATTGTTGCATGGGTTGACAGATAGAGATTTCCTAAGTCTAGGAGATTGGTTTTCGATGTTGCCAAAAATGTCGGTCTTCCTTCATTTAAATTGCACTTACTTTACCTTGGGCCATTTTTAGTGCCAGAAAATGAAATAAGTTTTTGAACGTTTTTTTCCACATGGGTCATTGTAAAATATTTATTGGCCGAATGTAGATATTTTTCATAATGCCATTTAGTTTTTCTTGATATGATGAAACGAATATTAGCACGTCTACTTTTTGATTTGGCAGGAAGCGTTGATCTTAAATTGAAAGCGGTTATACTGTTATAAAAATTAAAAAGATTTCATCCTGTTATTTGTATTTTTTCATGACGATATATTTACTGATCAAAACAGACTTTTTTTATTCTGCTTTTTTATTTTATGTTTAACACTAAAACGATGAGCATACCTTTGTTCAGACAGAAATAATTCCGTCAACAAAATGAACATTTTCTCTTGAATCACTGGGTATATTTGACTAAACTTTTGCATGGAACATTAGTAAGACCATGTTTTTGAAAACTACGAAAATGAAAACAATTGTTGCGGAAGTAGGTCACAGTGACCTACGTTTGGTTTACGAGTCCAAATTTTGCTCGAATGCTAAGAAATCGAAAAATATTGAACGAAAAGTGTTCCTATTTAATCAGAAGGATCCTTGAAAGAAGCTTTTTTTAATTTATGAGATTGTATTATCCAAGATGGCCGCCAGCTGCTGTTACTGAAACAGTGGTCACACTTTCTTCTTATTATGAACTCTGCACTGTGGAAGCCTAATGCATATGCGACATAGCATTCCGCAGAATTCTCGACATACTTCTACTATCATATATATATATTTATTAAAAAAGAAAAAGAAAAAGAAAAAAAAGAAGAGAAAATCTCTTTTATTTTGCCGGATTATATCCATCCCTAGTTTGTTAAGGTAAAAAAGTGTTAGAAAGGATTTCTTTTCAATGAAATAGGAATCCGTTTAATGATTTTCAGAAAACTGAATTTATAGCAAAAATAATGTGAAAAAAATAAGCAAATTCAACTTTTATATAGAAAGTCGAGAATACATTACATGGTAATGCACATGTGTTTATGCATAACCGAAAGCACATTTTTGCTATCTTCTTATTATTATTGTTTTATTTCTTTGTTCTTTGTTTTGCTTGATTTTTGTTTTAATTACGATTCAAAAGTTCATGTCCAAATCATATGTCTAAAATTGACAATCGATTGAAAATAAAATCAAATACAGGTAAGGCGCTGGGCCAATATTGTTCCACGAGAGCTATCATGAAACACCTAGACGTGTCATCGAACTTGATATCGGACCGTCAAACAGGTAACCATGCATTCTAGCTCTACAGGGTAATCGTAAATCTACAGATTAAAAGAATATGTAGTTTTCTCTCTCCTGATATCGATTTCTGTTCATGCAAGATGCATTCTGCTTTGGCCAATGATAAAAAGTTTTAATGAATAACGGTAGTACCGCATCAAAATGATATAAAATACGTACGACAAGTTGTATTTTGATCATAGTAAAATATTTATTTACTGAAACATACTGATTATCTATCACACTCAAAAAGTGTTTTTGCTTGTTACTCTTTTATCGTTCTTTCAAAAAGAAGACAGAGCATAGAGCGATAAAAAATTATCTAGATGCATTCTTTTTATACAAAATCAGTAATTTCTCACATTTTAACTAGAAAAAATATGTTTCGTTACACATTTATCTTGCAAATGGTAGCTCGAATACGTTTCCGTAAAAACAATCTCAGCAATTTTGTTATTTTTTTAAACACAAAATACTAAACTTATAATCATTAAAAATGCACCATATTTGGCACGATATTTATTTAATTTTGGAAAAGGAGTTTTCAGGACACTAGGCTGGGCGATTAGGATGAACGTTCAATTATGAATATTTTGCGTAAAAGTGAATTGGCTTCTCCGTGGAAGTCGCGTCATCTCCTGCTTCCGCTCGAACCGAGTTACTGTATATAACTTTAACCAATACTTAGGCAATTTAAAAGTCGGTAAAATAAGGTGCGTACAAGCTGAACTCGCAAGGTAAGTCAGGTACGCCGTTCGATTGGTATTCGAAGAGTAGAGGGTTCGACGCTCGGCCCGTCCACATAGATATTTAGGCATGAAATTCTTTCTATGGACATTCTATTCATACCGCCGATTCAAGTAAGAAAAGCTAGTTCTGGTTAACTGCTTAAGAAAGTTAAAAGATAAGCAATGCGCAGGAACTAATACACTCAGATCCCACACCGTGTTTTCAAAACCAAAATGGGAAAAAGTATATACATGTACATACGCTGACAATGTTCACAAAAGACACGCACAGTGAACCAATTGATCAGCTTTTCCCAGGCAGGAGGTCATTTAGCAAACCAAATTGAAAACAACAGTAACATTTATGCATACCTATACGCTCGGCCCGTCCACATAGATATTTAGGCATGAAAGTCTTTCTATGGACATTCTATTCATACCGCCGATTCAAGTAAGAAAAGCTAGTTCTGGTTAACTGCTTAAGAAAGTTAAAAGATAAGCACTGCGCAGGAACTAATACACTCAGATCCCACACCGTGTATTCAAAACCAAAATGGGAAAAAGTATATACATGTACATACGCTGACAATGTTCACAAAAGACACGCACAGTGAACCAATTGATCAGCTTTTCCCAGGCAGGAGGTCATTTAGCAAACCAAATTGAAAACAACAGTAACATTTATGCATACCTATTGTACATTTAAAGTTACAAAACAAAATAGAAGAGAAAACAAAGAGGGTACAGTGGGTGTCTTGTGAGCGCAATTCCTCCTACATTTTTTGGCAAATCATTTTGATACTTCGCAGATGTTTCGAAAATGGTCTGTAGATGGTCTGTAGATGTGCATATGGTTTGCATATAATTTTCAGATTAATTTTTGCTGATTTTCACACGTTTAACTCGTCAAATATGACACAATACCTTCCATGGTGAGTGTCTTGTGAGCGCAACTCCTCCTACTTTTGTCGGACAATCCCTTTGAATCTTCACGGCTGTTTTGGACATGGTCTGAAGTGCATATTGTTTGCGCAAAATTTCCAGTTAGATTTTTACCACTTTTTCACATGTTTAACTTTGTCATTTTTGTCACATCTGCTTTTGAACGATGGACCCAAGGTTTGGGTCACACTAACCATCAAGTACCCATTCTATTTCTAAACTACCATCTCCCTATTAGAGACAATCCAAATTTTCAACTTTGTCCATGTGTCTTACAAAACTAGCCCATTAACATGCTGAATACTGTAAAATGTTTTGTTTTTCCAATAACTACTGAAACACGTGTGACTTAATCCCTGCAGAAGCGAGGCCGCTTTCCGTAGATTTCTTGTTTTAGTATACACAACTCAAAGATGCGACCCATTTATAAACATAATTGAACCACGTCACGAGAAAATTCGTCTTTCGAAATTCAGAGCAGGTCAGACTTAAACCGGCATGTTCAGCTACAGCAGTAAACTAAAATATAGCAGAAAACAATAGATTGCTTGATCTGATTTTTTTCTTGTTCGCCTGTTGCATAAAGCAGTTTTGGCATCACTTGGCTCGTGTATTAATTCTAGGGAATACATCGCTAGGTATAGAACCTATGAAACGAAATTGTAATTATGCAACAACCATAATATTGGTCGAAATTATTCATCGATATATTGACATTTATCACATGAATCAACACACAAAAAGCAACAAAGAAAGCAGGAGGCTATATAGTGGGTGTGTTTGTTGCCTTCTTTGAAATGTAAACGTATTTATACCAAATTTAGTGCAGCAGATGCGCGTATCTGTGTTTAACTTCTTCAGTGTCGCTAAACCTGAAAGAAAAGAGATGATTGGCAGCTCTCGGCAGGCAACGAGCATTCCTTTCCGAGCCATACTCACCGTCACATTCCGCGAGACACGTTGGTTGCAGACATCAGGTAAGAGATGCCTACGTATTAACTCACGAGAGCAGACGTCCTCCATCGAGTCACCTCAGCCCCTACGTAGCGACAAGTGTAAAATTGTGACACAGTATAATAACCGTTTGTTTGCTTGTTTCCTATATTTCTAGGGCCAGAAATTACCAATTTTGTGTAAAGGCGTACATTTAAAAACTTTTCAAGTTATCAAAACAGTTTTATCAGATATGGAACTCCACTTGTAGAGCCATAAAAAGTAAGCATATGAGATTTTTTCCGCTTAATGCTGCTTTTCTATTCTTTTTCGTAGGGTTTGAAGGTAGGTCTCCAAAGTGTAGCATTATTTACTAAACGTCCCTCAAACTAGTATTTTATTTCATAATTTGGCGAAGCATCAATTTTTAAGTATCAAAACTTGAGGTTACGTTTTAAAGGTATCATTTAGCCGAATATAGTTAAGGGAATAGTCCTGGAATCCATAATGAAAACTTGTAGATTTTTCTGATCGCTACGGATACAATGGCAGGTGTTGAAGGGTAAGTGTATATAAAGTTTACCTAAAATATTTTAAGGCTAAAAGTAGAGCGGTCAAGGTACCAAAATCATAAGTCCGAACTCATACAATCTTTATAAACATCGACAAATCAGAAACATCTTGACACATACACATGGAGTTGTGTAATGAAAGTGATGAACACATGTGTGTAATACGCTCTCTGAAATCAGATGTTGAGAAACTTAGGAGCGTGGCGATGAGCTTGATCAATATATCCGCCGTAATTCAATACGTATTGCCGGAGTGAAAGAAAGTGATGTACGCCCAACTCGAGCTATTGTCCCAGATATTGCTCGTTAGCATTCTTTGATGTAACCTCGTCAGATTTAGACAGATTTCAAAGAGCAGGAGAGAAAAGGGGTGATAAACACAGGGCTCTGTTAGTAAACTTTACATCGAATAGAGCAATGAAACCTTTTACAAAAAAGAACAAGAAATTAGGCGCAGGCTCTATTTCAGTAAAGATCTGACCAAAATCCGGGGTGAGCTGCTTTACGAAGCTTGCAAGTGTCGAAAAGCAAACAAACTTAATGGTGCATGGTCATTCGATGGCAGAAAATATATTAAAAATCTGCTAAATGACACGGATTCAAACCGCTGATCGAGATTGAAGCATTCAAAAAGAGTAAATGAAACTAAGGATCCGAAGAGGAAAGGAACATCATCCTCGCGGCGCCGAAGTGAACAAGCCTCCGCTTTTGGCAATAGTATTGACTATTTAACTACCGTGTTTTTTTCATTCAACGCCAGTACGCTTTTTTTTTTTTTTTTTTAGTTTTTGAGGAGCCTATATTGGTTCCCCGTTTATTCTCCCCGTCAATAGGTATGAAGTGGGTCGGGGAGGACCATCCCACTATCATACCTTACAATCTGTATGTCAGTATCGTATATATATATTATTGTAATATTTCAATTTCAGTTAGAAGAAATTTACATCTCTCATTCACTTCTAGCACACCAATTCAGATATTTTTTTCAACTACTTGTAATGACCCTAAGTATTCGGACAAACAGGTCTGAGCAGACATTGTAGACCCAGATCAAACTGCTCCTCACAGAGCAGCCTGATCAGGGTCTACAATGTTTGCCATTCTCTAAGCATCATTTGGACGTATTAATGTATATAAAATCCACTAAGATTTTTTAGAACAGTAATTGTCCAGCTTTCAGGTGTCCAAAACTTTAGGGTCACTATGGTATCTATACAGACATAAATATATGCTTAAATGGTGTCATGTGAAAAGGTACCATATGACCTTTATGAGCATGGAAAAAACAGATCAGCCTGTACACTGCAGCAGTCCAGTCCTGATCCTGCCTGTTAGCAGATATTGATTTTAAATCCCAAGGGATCCAAAAGCAAAAGCAAAAATCCCGACCGGCCCACACCAGTGCACAGACTGATCTGTGTATTTGTTGCACACAAAGCACCCTTTCACTTGACTCCATTTTTCCTGCTTATTTTGGGGAGTTTTTATGGAAAAGTATTTTCAGGCATGAGGCTAACAGAGCTAAGGCTAATACTTCAACCCATCTATACTCAGCACCTCCAAGTTTAGTCTGTCATCTCATTAGAAACAAGTTTGACCTGATTTTATGTATAAACAGCAAATGTTAAAGCCAGAAGCGTTGACCCATCCCAGACATCATATTCTGTGGCATCTGGTTTGGGTATAGGCTGCTTGTAAACAGATATGCTAGGTACTGATGGGTCAAATTTTATTGAATAGATCATGAAATTCGTCCCACCTGTCAAGAAATTTCTCCATTGTTTTTTCTAATATGGCTGCCTTGAAAGTAATACTATAAAGAAGTTTAAGTCTATATTTCAGTGCTGTCAAATTTAAACATGATTTGGAGCATCTACAATAATAAATATAATATTTTGTTTCTAACCAGATCAATTGTTCTGGTATGCTGGCATTTCTGAGAAAACTACCAAACAGGAAAGATTTTTCTTCCGTGTCAACATGAATATTGTTTTCAGAGCACCAATTTTTAACATCACTCAACAATTTCTTTGTATGTTCACATCTATAATACTAAATAAACGAAGTAACGCATAAACTGCAAAATTGGTGGCATTTTCAAGCGTAATTTCTATACTGGTTCTTTCGCATATTGCTATCATTGATAATTTCGGTTAGCGTGTGTTTTAGTTTCACGTAGATTTAAAGAATTTGGGAATTAAATTCGTCTTTCATTTTAAATTCTCCCAAGTATTTTTCTAGAAACTTCGATTATCGGTCGAATTTTTTTTTGTCAACAATGGGTGCGTTCGAGTGAAATTATCGTGTACTCGAATACACGTTTTAAATGAATTAATCCGGTCGTCTCGGTTCTGCGTCGTTATATCGGCGCGCTGCTTAGCAAGTCCAAATTTAGCAGGTTCTAATGCAAAAATCCGACCCATGAACGTACGTCATTCCCCATAAATAACGATTTATTTTTGTATTTTTGCTCATATGTCTAAACGGATGAAGAACTAAATGGTCATAGTCCCGACGGTCCTGGCTCGAAACGACCCATTTTCTTCCAGAACGATAGTCAATACGAGTAGCCAATCGAACTCGCCCATTGAAGAATAAAGCTCAACGCACATGGTCTTTCGAAAAGTTGGACGGACACACGGCGCCAAGTGTGTGCGGCTATGGTTACGTACCGCTGAGCCACTTGGGGAACGTCGTCAGGAGAATTCAAACTGAACTGAACTTTCGAAAAGACAAAAATTAAAAATGTCTAAGGTTAACACACATGCGCCAGGTAAGAAAGGGCATTTTTTCCAGCGAAGCAGACAAAAGGCTTATTTAGCTTCGTTGAATCATTGAAATTGATTCAACGAAGCTAAATAAGCCTTTAGTCTTCAGAGGGCTTGAATATTTTCCCCCAAAACGTTCCAGGATCCATGCAGTACAGGTCACATAACCAAGATTATGGTAAAAAAATTCAAAAATCTTCTCCCCCAGAACCACGCCGGGCCGCGTAGCGCAATCGGTAGGGCACCTGACTCATAAGTCAGAGGTCCTGGGTTCGAAACCCGGTCTGGCCACATACTTTCGTTTCTCCTTCCGCTGATTCAAGAAGGGCAGTCGTCAGTTACTGGCGAAAGTATGTGCACTTAGTACTGGTTAACCGCTTAGAAGGTCTAAGCCTGCCCAGGAATAGTGTGGTTAGGTTAACTGACCGTCCCGACATGACCTTAGCTGTTTACCGTGGACGTTAAGCATCAAATCAACCAATTCTCCCCCAGAACCACAAATCCTATGAATGTCGCATCAAGGACTCAAAAGCTCAACAAAATTTATATAAATGATGACCCTGGGATGACCTTGATCTGTTTTACGGCAAGGTCAACTTTTGAGTGACTTAGGTTTTTCTATAGGAAAAAGTGAAAAAAGTTGATTTTTTTTTAGAAACAATGCAGTCTGCTACCTGAAAGTTTGTAGATGCAGACAACTAATTAGGTAAATGAAGCTTTAGTGAGTACTCATGGTAAAGGTCATATCTTCACCTGGGCCTAAGGCCATTTACATTGAAAAATTTAAACTCGCTTTTTTTATATAAACTTGACCATCATGAAATATTTCCGCGCTTGCGCGGGCTCTTTTCTAGTTCCCATAATAAATGCCTAATATTTTCGGATTCCTTTGCACAGAAAGAACACATTGGGCCCTTTATATATTTTATTTTATGTAGGAAACTATTGGTAGCTAGTATATTATGATTTATTCGTGTTTGGAACCACTGTAATGTTGTATCCTTTGTTATTTTGAAAGGCCATATATAAATATCATTCCAATCATTATCATCCAAATCATATGTTTTGTTCCAGGCGACCCTGCCAGTAGCTGTCTCAGTGTTATGGTTTAATATTATATACATATCTTTACTACCTTTTTTATTTTTCAAGTAAATATGCAGATAAGCGGGTATAATCGGGTTTGGTAATTTTGCTGTAATATTTGTTAAACTTATTCCTTTCTGCCATTCTTTAATTGCATGAATCATACTTAAATATTGCATGTAGTTTATACGAATATTAAACTTTTCTTTTACCTCCTGGAATGAGTAAAATTTACCATCATTTCCTACAATATCATTCACGAATCTTATACCATTTTTAAAACATTGTGAATAAAAAAAGCTAGCTTTGGCTATTTTAATATTATCATTATAAAATATTGGACTTGATAAAAAACTATTTTCAGATGGTTGATTTTTTTGTTACTAACTGGATATGGGCTTTGAATACATCCTGCCAAAATTTATTTTTTATATTCCGTAATTCAGCAGTAATATAATCTTTTCCGCAACAGAAGAATTTATCTACGTTTATGTACTGCCCTAAAATTTTTGTCCACTTCTGTTGACTAAAAATTACCCTTTGTATCCATGTTGATTTCAAAGCTGCTGAAAAAGCTTGTACATTTATCATTTTAAGTCCACCGTCTACATAATCTTTGTACGTCACATTGCTTTTTATTCTATATACTCCTTCCCAAAGAAATTTAAAAAACTTGTCCTGTAGTTCTTTCAAAACCTTATCTGTTGGGTTGGGTAAAGATAGAAAAAGATGATTCAGACTAGGAATTAAGAGAGTTTTAATAACGGTAATTTTGCCAATTGGGGTGAGATGTCTACGTTGCCAAGCTAGTATTTTACTTTTCAGTGTTTCGATTCTTTGTGCATAATTGATGTCAATCATTTTATTTAGATCTGTGTCAAAGGTTATGCCCAGTAATTTAAATCTATTAATTCCCCATGTTAGTTTCCATTTTGTTTTAATTGCGTCCTGGGTATATTTTTTCGATCCTATCCATATGACCTGTGTTTTCTGAAAATTGACCTTAAGCCCTGAAATAGACTTAAACTTTTCTAATTCATTTAATGTTTCATTCAAAGACGTTTCAGATCCATCCAAGATAACAGTGGTATCATCAGCAAACTGTGTTAATAAAAATTCGAAGTCATTAATTTTGATCCCTTTTATTTTATCATTATTTCTAATTTTTATGGCTAGAATTTCTGCGCAGAGGATAAAAATGTACGGGGATAATGGGTCTCCTTGTTTACAACCACGTTCAACTTTGAAGGGGGATGAGAAGTTTCCACCTTGGTTAACCCTTAAAGAAGAATTTTTATAGAGGGTTGATATCCATTTAATAATTGATGGACCAAAATTAAAGAAATTAAGCACTTTTTCTATGAATGACCATGATAACGAGTCGAAAGCTTTTTCAAAGTCAACTAATAACAGTAGTCCAGGTTTGTTTTGTTCATCTACTAACTGCATTAAATCATAAATTATTCTTGTGTTTTCTCCTATGTATCGTCCTGATATAAAGCCTGTTTGATCTTGTTCTATAAGTTTATTTAATACTGTTTTAATTCTGTTTGCTACTCCTGCCGAGGCTATTTTATATACTGTGTTAAGAAGACAAATGGGTCTATAATTTGTAAGGAGCTGTCGAGATTTATTTTCTTTTGGTAGTAGGGTAATAATTCCATCTTGTTGTGCTACCGAAAATCCCCCTGTTTCATAGCTATAATTAATTGCTCTTAAGACAAATGTGCCTAGTTCTTTCCAAAACATTTTGAAAAATTCGCAAGAGAAACCATCTGCTCCAGGACTACGGTTATTTTTCATATTTTTTAAAGCGGAAGAGAGTTCTGATAAAGTTAAAAGTCCTTCTAGATTATTTGATTCATTTTGGTTTAGTTTAGGAATATTGTAATTGCTTAATAATTTATTTAGATCAATATCAGTTATTTCCCCTTCTTTACTGCTATACAAATTTCTATAGTACTGTTCTATTTCTTGCAAGATTTGATTTTGCTCAGTCAATATTTCACCATTTTCTTTTAAAAGTTTTGGTATGATTTTACTTGTAAAGTTATGAGATTCAAGGGAACAGAAATATTTAGTTGGTTTTTCATCGTTTAAAATATCAATTGCTCGGGATCTAATCACTGCCCCTTTAATTTTTCGTTTTCTTAATTCGTAGAGTTCGGCTTTTAAATTTTCCAGTATATCTGTTTTTTCTGGTGTTAATCCATGTTCAAGTTCCGATATTTCAGTTATTAAATCCTTCTCCCTCAAATCTTCTTGTTTCTTTTTAAAGCATGAATATGAAATAGACTTTCCCCTTAATTCCATAAGTAGTGTATCCAGAAAAAGTTTATCATTAATGCAGAACTGAATTTCAGCATCTGGAATATCTTTCAAGTTATCTAAATTATAAATTGGTAGTGCATATTGTTGCTTGATTTCTTCAATTTTACTTTTAATTGTTTCAAGATATTTTAAATCACTTAACAGAGAATTGTTATGTTTCCACATAGGTTTACCTTTAATAAATTCACTAAATTTTACTTTCAATAGAATTGCTGAATGATCTGATCTATAACTATTTTCTATGGTACAGTTCTGAATTGAGGACAATAAATTCTCTGAAATGAGAAAAAAATCTAGTCTTGCTTGCTGGAATGGATGAGTTCTTCTCCAAGTGTATCTTTTTAAATTTGGATGAAAATCACGATAAGGGTCCACCATAAACTTTTCTTGCATTATTTCTAAGACTTTATCCCTTGCTTTTTTGTTGTTGATTGTTTTATAGTTACAGTAATCAACTTTGGGATCAATCACAAGATTGAAGTCTCCACACCAAATAATATGCTCATTACCAATATCTTCTATTTTCTTAGCAATATTTTCATAAAACCCTGGGTCATCAGAATTTGGTCCATAAATGGAAACTAATGTTAATCTATTATTTTCTATTCTTAAGTCTAGTATTATATAGTTGCCGTTTGGATCAGATTCACAATTATGCACCTTATAGTCAAAATTTTTATTAAATAAAATGGCCACTCCTCTAGAATTAGATTTCAGGGAACTAAAGACACAGTCTCCATCCCATCTTGCCTTGACAAGCTTTTCATCTGTTCCTGGACAAAAGTGTGTGTCCTGCAGACAATATATCTGACAATTTTCTCCTTTAAATACTGTAGTATATCTGTTCGTTTCGGAAAAAGCCCAATCCCCTGTACATTTACAGAAAGTATTTTTATATCTGCCATACTTGGATTGCAATTAATGTCTTAATCAACTGATGACATTGTTCAGTTTTTGTGTTTAAGCCTGTCAAATCAACCTCATGCCTGAAACATTGTGAGAAAAGAGAGTACAACATAAGGAAAAGTAACAATAAACACAGAAAAAACCTCAAGCACATTGAACAGAATCTGATATATGTGAAGTATATCTGTACAATAAAGCTATGCAGAATTACATTCATATACATTAGCAGGATTCTGACTAAAAGGCACACCATGGGAAGTACTGTAAACATTTCCAACATTAGGACATTCAGATCTTAGCAAAACGTGCTGACCAAGATCAGACTGCGCCTGGAGGAGAAGTCTGCACAAGATCAGCACTAGTTGTCATTTTATTTACATCGTTTGAATGAGTTATTGTATTGTAAAATCAAAACTGTTCCAATTTTAGGACAATTATGGTTATCCCTTTAGAGTCCTAATCTTTAGGCATTTTCAGGTTAGAATCCAGAAAGACTCGGGTTGGCATGCACATCTATGTAGCCCTGCATGCATACAACCATGTATGATTCCTAGGAATTAATACCGCAAAGTTGTGTTGACTCGTCCCACGACACTGTGCATGCCAAACAAGTGTCTGCTGTATGTGTAATACCTGCCCATGGTGCCGCCCAACCTTATACCAATCAGAAACATGTAATTTATTTATTTATTTATTTATTTATTTATTTTAAGTTTATTTGCTGAGAATTAACTCAGAAGCAGCCCTTCGCAGGGGGTAGCCTCACTGAGGGTCTAAACAAATAAGTAAAAATCATACTGCACATGTAGCAGTCCTCAAAAGCCTCAATTCTTATGTTCCTTTCAGAACCTGAATTAGAGGAGACAGGAGTTTTGCTATTTGAAAAGGCTGATGATATGTAGCCAACAGTTTATGAAAGTGCCATATCTCAAACATTGACCAAAAACACCTTTTTTATATCACATGTCAGATATTTGACTAAAAAATGTCCATAGATTGGAACAAAAAAGTTAATCAACATGACCTTGTGTTATAAAGGTCCCTATTACAAAATTGCTTGCAAACCTTTTTAACCTATTAGTTTGTTCCTTGTAATGGAAAAATAAGCCAAAACAGCAGTTTAGGGAAGATGATGTTCACAAGAAACCCAACTAAAAAGCCAAGCTACCAGTGGTTTTAAGTCATCAAGGTGTGTGGGTGTCCCTTCTTGCTCCACTACCATTTTTACAAAGGGAAACCAACCCTGCCACTCCCCATAAGCCTCCACAGGCGACCAAACCCTTCCATAAATTGCTCTCCTACAAAAAGGAACTGACTAGCTCTTGCAGGACCAAATTCCCTCCCCAAGAAAGCCTGTTCCCTCCTAAAAGGGAGGAAAGATAAAATGGCAGAGTTGCCTTCCCTAAAAAGAACACCCACTCATCTTAATTCTTTTCTTCTCTGCAAAAGCTAAAGTAAAACTCTTATCTAAAACAGCTTGCTGAATAACTATTACATGATTATGGATGAACCAAGAAAAAAAAGAGAAACAAGACTAATAATAATAAATAAAAATAAATGCAATTATACCAAAGAAAAAAATAGAAATCGACCACATATAAAGAAGCTCCGTAATGACCCAAAATCTTCGGACATGCAGCTGTGTTTAAGCAGATTTTTGTCCCTGGTTTAAGTCTAACTGAGGCCTGCTAGTCTGCTATATCCTCAATTTACCAATGGTTAGAGCACAGGACAGATATGTCCATAAATTTTGGAAAAAAACTTAATAGCTGATTGGGTGTCCCAAATTTTGGGCAGTTACTGTGAAAATATTGCAGTGTTAAATCTAGCAATATAATGGGAAAGAGAATAGCATTATTATCCCAAAATCAGCATCTTATCCAAGATAAGACACAGATCAAGGACTTATTTTTCTCCTTAACTATTTACTACCACAGAAATTCAAATATTGGGACAGATAGGACTGAGCAAACCGTGCAAACCCAGATCAGACTGCTAAGAAAATGAGCTGGCTGATCAGGGTGTCCACTGTTTGCCATTCCATCTACACCCTTCTAGGGCACCACTGCATTTAAATATCAAGCTCCTCAATTTTTAAGGCAGTTAGGGTAATTGTTTTAAGTGTCCCAACCTCTAGAATCTCTATGGTAGGGTCATGAATAAATGCAAAGAGAGAAGATATACAGCACAACTGTCTTGCCGAAACGAAACACAAGAAACAGTTGTGGGTGCAAACAGGTTAAGATGTAGAAAACAAAAAAAAAAAAAAAAAAAAAAAAAAAAAGAGAGAGAGGGAGAGAGAAGGAAAAAGGCAACTAGATTCCCATTAACTCAAGATGATATCTCAGAAAGCCTCATATTCTATCAGCATAGTTTTTAGGGCGCTTGCCTTTGTTTAGAAAATATCCTTTACATTTAAATTCTGTTAATCCACTACTTCTAAACCTCTGGTATCTGAGATATTAAGTTCGCAGGCCATAAGACTTTAAGGCAAAAAGTCAGAGTCAAAGTTGTACTCTTATGTCAGTTGTTTCTGTTATGAAAAGGAGGAAGGATAAGGGGCCTGTGTTGTGTGATTATATAGTCTTAGTAAGCAAGATACATGTGGTATCCATCGGTTTAATGTAAATATCGCTGCCAACCTTCAACACAAGACAGCCCTCTCCCCTATCCCCTCATACCACATTATAAAACTGGCCCTTGCAATTATTGAGTTAAGATAGCATTATCAAAAGTGGCTCAAAATGGGAAAAATCCACTACACCATTTATCGGAGAAAAAAAGGAAGAAAAAATACAAAATGTTGGGACAGACTGGCCTAAACAGGCAGTGCAAACCCAGATCAAAAAGGCCTGCACTACTACATTTTGCATCTGCGTCCCTGAGCAGACCACCACACTACCAAAAACTGTTTACTTCCAGGACGGATATGGTAATCCAGATGTCCCAACCATTCAAACTTCTATGGTGCCAGTCGATAGCTTAAGCACTACTTAAACTGAAGCTTAATAAAATAAAAATAAATAAGTAATTAAATAAAAAAAAGAGTATAAATAGATGTGTTCTTGTCAACCAATCAATAATCTTTTATTACTAAGCTTTATTTTCACCGCTTATGACTTCAACAAAGTAACTTTATTTGAGATTATATCCCTATAAAGCTACAGCAGTGACCCCAAACATTGGGACAGGGATACCTGTGCACACTATATGTACCCCAATAAAGCTGTTCTATTTAGAGCAGCATGATCAGGGAACACTCCCCTTGCCTCTGCATAAAACATATTGCTAAGGTAAAGGTGAGCTGTCCCAATATTTGGAATAACCATATTCAACATGACAATAGACTCTTATGAATATAGTACCATATATACACCCTCAATACATTTTTACCTGCTTACTGGGACAGTAGACTTACAATAAACTTACAGTTACCTTGAGGTGTCCTTTTGAATTAGCTGCAGAGGATCCACAGAACAGAAGACTGCTCATCTAAATCACGAAAATATATTTATTTATCCATCACAACTATCCATTTCAACTGTCTATCATAATATCACTAACCTCTTAAATACCGTCATAATCCTTATAAGAAAATCACATTCACACCCTTTCACACTGTACCTTATCTAGTCACATTTTGGTTTAAATATTCTTAATGGGCCTATTTCAGGCTATCAGTTAATTGTATTTTGAAATCACAGTGTCAATGTCATCTTGTATTTCAAATTTTAGTCTCTTGCCAGCTGTGGTTTTTCCATACACTGAGCCATTAAAGTACCATGCCGACTCAATCTGAGGGTTATCGTACAGCTTACTGATCAGGATGGTATTCTGTCTGGTAACATCATCAACCAGTCGGTGACCCAGAGCTTTCATTCCTGCCCTACTTCTCATTATCCTAGTTTTGTCGCTATTATTCCTGAACTTAATAAGAACAGGTTTTATGGTGCCCCTCTTTCCCGGGATTCTATGGATAGCGATCACTTCTTCTGGAGATATTGTAATATTCTGCCTCTGTAGCAAGCTTCCAACTGTATTCATCAGAGAGATTTCATTTTCATCAGGCTGTTCCTCAATGTTCAAAATTTTGACGTTGTTTTTACGGGAGTATTGCTCATTTTGATTAGCCTTCTGAATGCTCAGTTTTGCAATTTCTTCTATTTCTTTAGTCTTCGTCTGAACATTAGTTAAATCCTGCTTTAACTTATTATTTTCTTCTCGCAATGCTTCCATTTCCTTTTTCATTTGTTTTGTTTTTTCTTCTAATTTGAGATCAATTGTTAGTTCAATATTTCTGTTTATCTCATTCATGATTTCTTCTACAGTACTTTTGATGAAGACTTTCATATCGTTCTTTGTCATCATATCCTGACTTTTGTTCATCAGATCCTTTACATTCTCTCTGATCTGCTTCATGTCACCTGATAATTCCTCCATATGTGTACTTAGTAGAACTAGCTCCTCCGCACTAGAATTTGCTACCTCACTTAGTTTCCTTTTTGCCACAGCTTGTACTGTATGGCCTGAATCAGAGCCTACTTTCTTTCCATCCTTTTGCTCTTTTTGTTCTTTTGTTCCTTTTTGTTCCTTTTGTTCTTTCTGTTCTTTTTGCTCCTTCTGCTCCTTTGTTAGAGCCTTGGGTCCTTTGCTCTTTGTTTGGTCACTCATAATTTTTCTTCTGACTTACAAGCAGATACTATGGTAATATTAGGTGCTATTATCTTGATCCAAGATATACCAAGTTACTGAGTTTTAACTGTAAAATTATGATATTTCACCAAAAACTTTCAGCATTTCTTCTAATAACTCAAAATCTATAATATATCCCAAAATATTAATTTCAGCACACTAATAAGCACATGTTAATCCTCCTTTAGATATAATCCAATTTCAGAATCAGTCTCTATTTGCAGCTAAATTGCACAAAAACTTCAGAGCTAACACAACACTACATTCCTATTCAAATGGCCTGAGGCAAAAAAACTGGTCATTCGATGGCAGAAAATATATCAAAAATCTGCTAAATGACACGGATTCAAACCGCTGATCGAGATTGAAGCATTCAAAAAGAGTAAATGAAACTAAGGATCCGAAGAGGAAAGGAACATCATCCTCGCGGCGCCGAAGTGAACAAGCCTCCGCTTTTGGCAATAGTATTGACTATTTAACTACCGTGTTTTTTTCATTCAACGCCAGTACGCTTTACTATAACGATTTAGTTCACTTCTTTATTCAGTAGCCTGGCTATTGGACTCAAGTGAAGCATGTCTAGTATACGAGTGAACTCGGGAAGAGTACCTTATGCTAATTGTGAGTTGTAAGGGTAGTGCCCAGTCAGTGCGAATCTGCTCAGTCTGATCGGTATCGGCCCTGATCGTATAATCTTAGATAAATCTCGATTATGAAACGGGAACCTGATCATGCTCAATAGTTGCATTGTCCTCGATGTGGCATATGGTACTTTTCTTATGATTCTGGTTACGTGCACTCCTATGGGGGACTGTTAAGGTGTGTCTTGTGGAGGGGCAATTTGATTAACTTTAAGGAAGTCTGATTTCTTCCCCTTGTTAATATTTGATTTCCTTTCTACGGAAGGGTCTAACGTCTCACATTTATCATGAGAACAAACATTTCAGAAAGTACTTTGTTCTTATCAAGTGAAAAAAAATCAGCATATTTGATTTTATGTATACTAGAAGAAAGACAACTTTATTTAGGCTCACGATGCTCTGAACAGCTGAGCCCTTGTTATAAGCACGTGTAAATATTTATTGTAAATACTCACCAGACATGCGATGTTGAGTCGACATTGAATCAACGTTCTAGGGGAGTGGCCATTTTATTTAATAAACATTTTAACTTTAAGGTACATAACTGTGAATTTGACCCTAACGGCAACTATATAATACTAGACTTAAGAGTAGAAAATAATAGAATAACATTAGTTTCCGTTTACGGACCAAATTTGGATGACCCTGGGTTTTATGAAAATATTGCTTAGAAAATAGAAGATACTGGTAATGAGCCTTTATTTTGGTGTGGAGACTTCAATATTGTGATTGATCCAAAAGTTGATTACTGCATTTATAAAACAATCAATAACAACAAGAGCTGTCACCTGACAGCATAGCTCGCCTGAATAAGTGCTTGCCCATCACACAGTTGCTATGGTGGTGTGGACTGCTAGGCATAAAACTTCAGACAAGCATGTCCATAATGACATCACATTTATAAACAAAAGCTATCTCAGAAATAAGTCTTAAAATAAAATTAAAAAAAAATCCACATGAAATTTCAAAGTCCATGAGCTTGAGAACAAAGAACTAAGGGGTAGAGGGGTAAGGGGTGGTGTGGTGTGTGTGGGGGGGGGAGGGGCTAGGATGTATCAAAACCTTGAACCATTATCCGATATCAGTCCAAGTATTAGTATCAACTGAGTCCATTGTGGCACTGTGAAATTATGTCTTCATAAATATATAACTTTAACCAAAATCTTGAAGACAAAATTCAAAGTTGATAACCTTGACTTCAAGGTCATCCAGTGGGGTAAGTATATAGTATTTTGTAAAAACTCAAAAGTGTCTAACATCAGTTCAAGTGTTAACTAAATCTCTGTCAAGCATTATGGATCAGTATGCAATTAGAACACTTTAACAAAGACCAAATTTCCTAAGTCCCTGACCTTGACATCAAGGTCACTGAGCGGGGTTGGGGATGTACTAAATAAAACTTTGGACTAACATATAACTATAGTGCAAATATTTAAAGAATTCATCTATGGGTTCAGGCGATATGTGTCTTTAAAAAACTTAAAAAAAAAATAATCCGATCAATAAAAAGACAATTTTCTAAGTCCATGACCTTGAAATCAAGGTCACTGAGGGGTGGGGGTTGTACCTCGGAAAACTTTGAAACAATATCTAACTATAGTGCAAGTATCAAAGGAATCCATTTATGGGTTAAGGAGATATTGGGCTTTATAAAACTTTAACCAATACATCCAGTCCAAAAAACTCCCAATTTTCTAAGTCCATGACCTTGACATCAAGGTCACGAAGTAGAATAGGGGTGGTACCCTGTTAAACTTTGTACCAATATCTAACTACAGTGCAAGTATCAAAAGAATCCATCCATGGGCTAGGGAGATATAGGTCTTTAAAAAACTTTAACCAAAACATCCAATCCGGACGCCGACGCTGACGCGGACGCGGACGCTGACGCGGACGCGGACGCCGAGGTGACAACAATAGCTCTTCCTGAACTTTCGTTCAGGCGAGCTAAAAAGCAACGAATAAAGTCTTAGAAATAATCCAAGAAAAGTTTATGGTGGACCCTTATCATGAATTTCATCCAAATTTAAAAAGATACACCTGGAGAAGAACGCATCCATTTCAACAAGCTAGACTTGATTTTTTGTCAATTCAGAGAATTTATTGTCCTCTTTTCAGAACTGTACCATAAAAAATAGTTTTAGATCAAATCATTTAGTAATACACTGAAAGTAAAATTTAGCTAGAGGTAAACCTACGTGGAAACATATTAATTCTCTGTTAAGTGATATAAAATACATTGAAGCAATTAAAAGTAAAACTGAAGAAATCTAAAAACAGTATGCATTACAAATTTATGATTTAGATAACTCGAAAGATATTCCAGAATCTGAAATTTAGTTCTGCATTAATGATAACCTTTTTTCTGGATACGCTTCTCATAGAATTAAGGGGAAAGTCTATTTCATATTCATGTTTTTAGAAAGAAACAAGAAGATACGAGGGAGAAGGATTTAATAACTGTAATATCGGGACTTTAACACGGATTAACACCAGAGAACCCCCCAGATATATTTGAAAATTTAAAGGCCGAACTCTATGAATTAAGAAAACAACAAGCTAAAGGGACAGTGATTAGATCCCGAGCAATAGATATTTTAACCAATTAAAAACCAACTAAATATTTCTGTTTCCTTGAATTCCATAACTTTACAAGTAAAATCATACCAACACTTTTAAAAAAATGGTGAAATAGCGACTGAGCAAAACAAAATCTTGCAAGAAATACAAAAACACTATAGAAATTTGTATAGCAGTAAAGAAGGGGAAATAACTGATATTGAACTAAATAAATCATTAAGCAACTACAACATTCCTTAACTAAAAGAAAATGAATCAAATAATCTAGAGGGACTTTTAACTTTATCAGAAACCTCTTTCGCTTTAAAAGATATAAAAGATATCCGTAGTCCTGGAGAAGATGCTTTCATAGCGATTTTTTAAAAATGTTTCGGAACGGACTAGGTACGTTTATCTTAAGAGCAACTGACAATACCTATGAAATTGGGGAATTTTCAGTAGCATAACAAGATGGAATTATTACCCTACTACCAAAAGAAAATAAATCTCGACACTCCTTACAAATTAAAGACTCATTAGATTTCTTAACACAGTATATAAATTAGCCTCGTCAGGAGTTTCAAACAGAATTAAAACAGTATTGAATAAACTTATGGAACAAGATCAAACAGGCTTTACATCAGGATGCTAACCAGGAGAAAGCACAATAATAATTAATGATTAAATGCAGTTAGTAGACGGACAAAACAAACCTGGACTACTGTTATTAGTTGCCTTTGAAAAAACTTTCGAATCGTTATCATGGCCATTCATAGAAAAAGTGTTTAAGTTCTTTAATTTTGGCCCATCAGTGATTAAGTGGATATCAACCCTCTATGAAAATTCTTCTTTAAGGGTTAACCAAGGTGTAAACTTCAAATCTCCCTTCAAAGTTGAACGTGGTTGTGAACAAGGAGACTCATCATCCCCGTACGTTTTTGTCCTCAGAAATACTAGCCATAGAAATTAGAAATAATGATAAAATAAAAGGGATCACCTTTAATGACTTCGATTTTTATTAAAACAGTTTTACCACTGTTATCTTCGATGGATCTGAAACATCCTTGAATAAACATTAAATGAATTAAAAACGTTTAAGTCTATTTCAGGGCTTAAGATCAATTTTCAGAAAACACAGGCCGTATGGATAGGATCGAAAAAATATACCCAGGACGCAAACAAGACAAGACAAGACAAAACAAGAAAAGACAAGACAAATTTATTTCACTCAATCCATACAAATATGGCAACATGAGGAACAATGTTGAAATTGAAGATACGAGGCTAGATATACCCTGACACATACTAATTCATAACTTCATCTACCAACTATAAACACATAGTAAAATTACAATCAAGTCATTTAACAAAGAAAAAAACGTCATTTTTGTAGTACAGATTTATGGACGGTTTATGGGAGGGAAAATTAGACTTTCGAAAATATTTTTGATAAAAATACACAGCTTTCGCAAGGTTCCCTTATTTTTAGCATTTAATATCAATTCTCTGTAAAAATCAGAAAATTGCCATAGGGGTCCGGCACGCTACGTCTCAGATTTTTTCATTCTTGGTGTATGAATCAGAAATGATCCCCAAACTACAAAAACAGTAGTGAAATTCCTGTGAGTCATCCTGTTGCCATGGTAACCAAGACAATATGAGTCAAACAAGAGAGTCCAAAAATTAGGAGGAAAAAACTGAAAAAATAGCATATTAGTGTGGTCTATCCATCCATAGGTAATTCTTAAATCCCTAATACAGATATTATAACATATAATACCAACTTAGCTCTGTATACAGAAAGAAATAAAAAACAAGTATGTCAAACACTTAGGCCACACTGGGGGCTCGAAGGGGCCACAAATCGGCAAATTCCAAAATGTGGAAAAATTTGGATTTTGACGTTCTTCGGAACAAGTTTTGGTTAGTTTCGCAGAAGATGTTCAGAAAGCCACTAGTATAGTTATAACCAGTAATATACCAAAGTATATAATATAAAAAAAACTGGATGGAGAAATTAATATTTGAAGGTCAAGGTCAAATTATGCAAAGCTCCTATTTCTAAACATGAAAAAACTTGGATTTTCTCATTTTTGTCCCAATTTCTGTAAAGGTTAACTGAATATGATAAGAAAACCATTGCTACAGTTGAAAAGAGCAACGTGTCATTTAATGAAGCAAAACATAAAACAGATCAATAAAATCAAATATGAAGGTCAAGGTCACACACAGCAAAGCTCCCATTTCAAAATGTTGAAAAACTGGTAATTTCTCATTTTATGTCCCAATTTTTGTAAAGGTTAACTGAATATCATAAGAAAGCCATTACTGTATTTTAAAAGAACAATATATCATTTAATGAAGCGAAACATAAAACAGATCCAGAAATTCAAATATGAAGGTCAAGGTCAGGCACAACAGAACTCAAATTTCAAAATGTTGAAAAACTGGAAATTTCTCATTTTATGTCCCAATTTTTGTAATGGTTAACTGAATATCATTAGAAAACCATTGCTATATTTGAAAAGAACAACATGTCATTTAATAAAGCAAAATGAAAAACAGATCAACAAAATCAAATACGAAGGTCAAGGTCAAGCACAACAAAACTCCAATTTCAAAATGTTGAAAAACTGGGAATTTCTCATTTTATGTCCCAATTTTTGTAAAGATTAACTGAATATGATAAGAAAACCATTGCTATATTTGAAAAGAGAAATATATCATGTAATGAAGCAAAGCATAACACATATTGAACAATTCAAATACAAAGGTCAAGGTCAAAATCAGCGAAGGACCTATTTTCAAGCATGGACGTTTCTGGGTTTTCTCATTTTCCTCCCTTTTTTTTGTAAAGGTTACCTGGATATCATAAGAAAGCCATTGATATATATGAAAAGAACAATGTATCATTTAATATAGCAATAAATAAAACAGATCCAGAAATTCAAATATCAAGGTCAAGGTCAAGCACAACAAAGGCTCCATTATCAAAATGTTGAAAAAGTGGAAATTTCTCATTTTTTGTAAAGGTTAACTGACAATGATCAGAAAATATATGGCACTTGCTATATTTGAAAAGTGCAATATATCATTTAATGAAGCAAAAAAAAAAAAAAAAAGATCAATAAGTATGGTGTACAAATGGGTCAAAAGCGACGGTGCCGTTCGAACGCTATTTTTTTACCGTTCGAACGCTAAATTTTACCGTTCGAACGCTATTTTTTACCGTTCGAACAGTAAAATTTAGCGTTCGAACGGAGCGAACGCTAAATTTAGCGTTCGAACGCTATATTTTACCGTCGCGACGCTATTTTTTTACCGTTGCAACGATATATTTAGCGTTGCAACGGTAAAAAATAGCGTCGCAACGGTATATTCGTTGGAATTGTATTTTACCGTTGCACCGCTAATGTAAGCTTTGTGATTGACCAATCAACGACCGTCTTACAAAAGCAAGTGCAAAATAAAATGAAAAACAATACAATGTTTAAAAGCATAAAAGATTATTATTTATCGATATAAATTTATTATCATAATAGAAAATTGCCTGTTTTATCTTTGAATTTTTTATCCTAAAATGATTTTTTTTTTGCTTTTTTTTTAAAGCAGTGAGAAGCAACTGCTATAAAGGCCCAATAAGCCCAAATATTTAATGCAGATGATGAAAATGAATGTGAAAGCATATATACATGTACAGGACAACCATACACTAATAATATCCAAATAATGATCTAGTTAAAATTATTCTGATGGAATATCCAGTTTTTTAATAGAAGATTATTCACCTAAAAAGAGAAACTACTGCTATGGTATACTTCGAATCCAGAACTGACAATACAGCATAGGTAGTCTAACTGTGCCTTCTCGAATAAAGGGTGGGGGGGGGAGCTATAAGGCCTTTTCTGCCCAAGAGCAAAATGTTTTATTTTCAGCTGATGATTAGCCTTCAATGTCCGCTATACTGAATCAATAGTGGTTAAGCTCTGTAAGCACTACTTTTGGAATAATAGGGTTATTAAAGTGGGTGGGGTAATTCAGCATGAACCAGCGGAGTCTTATTATAAGCAATATTTCTCCTTCAAATTTAAAGGCATTCATATGTACATGTATCTCCTTTTATAATTTAAAATAATGTCTGAGGTGATATCTTTTTTCAATTGCTGCCTTTCAAAGTAAAATCTTATGTCTGCAGAATTTCTTTTAGTGACACTGTCAATTTTCAGTAATTTTGGTATTTTGAATTCAATATATTCTACCATATCTCTAGAACCAATGGATGACTTCTTACCAAACTAACATGGGTTCACCGTTGGGAGAGTGCAAATCGTTGATTAAATTTTGGTGACCTTCACCTTTGTTTCAAGGTCGCAGTAAGACTTACTATGTCAATTTTAGTCAAGTTTTGACCATTGTTTACACATTAGCTCCTGAATTGATATGAAATCATGACCAAAGTGGCCTAAGTTAAACATTAGGAAGAGTTAGAGCACTAGTTATGATTAAATGGCCATAAAATCATCTTCAAGGTCAAGGTTAGACTAAACAGAGTTTCATCATAGATTTCACACAATCACTCAGCAGAAATGTACCAAAGCTGAGAGTTTTCATTTGAAAATCAATGTTTAATGTGCACAGAATGACCTTGACCTTGGTCTGAAGGTCAACATAAGCCAGACATAATGAAACAGAACTGGGTTAAACTTAAAGGTTAAAGAAAAGTCTGTTGTGAAATACTGAACTTCTGAATGTATTGGTGACCTTCAGATCAAAGTCAAGGTCATTATATGCATATTAAGCATTGATTTACAAATAGAAACATACATAATTCTTAAATTTCTGTATAGCTGTGTGAGATCTTTGATTAAACTCTGTCTATTCTAACCTTGACCTTGACCTTGAAAATGATGTCATGGCCATTTTATCATAACATAGTGCTTATTTTGGCCACCTTGGTCATGATTTCATATCAATTTAGGAGCTAATGTGTAGACAATGGTCAAAACTTGACTTAAAATTGACATTATAAGTCTTACTGTGACCTTGAACCAAAGGTCAAGGTCACCAAAATTTAATCAACAGTTTGCACTCTCCCATCGGTGAACCCACGTTAGTTTGGTAAGAAGTCATGTGGTAAAATATATTGAATTCAAAGTACCAAAATTACTGAAAATTGACAGTGTCACTAAAAGAAATTCTGCAGACATAAGATTTTACTTTGAAAGGTAGAAATTGAGAACAGATATCACCTCAGACATTATTTTAACTTATAAAAGGAAGATATATATGAATACCATTAAATTTGAAGGAGAAATATTGCTTATAATATGACTCCCCTGGTCCATGCTGATTTACCCCACCCACTTTAATAACCCCATTATTCCAAAAGTAATGCTTACGGAGCTTAACCACTATTATTCAGTATAGCGGACACTTTAGGCTAATCATCAGCTGAAAATAAAACATTTTGCTCTTGGGCAGAAAAGGGGCCTTATAGGTACCCCCCTTAATGGTGGTGAGTACACTTTAACTGGAAGCAACTCTGCCTTTTTCGTTTTTGATTACTTTCTCAAAGGAGGTCAACTTCAAAAGGATTGCTCCTCTTTCCTTCAAGAGCAGACCCACTTTGGAAGGAACATGCTAGTCTCAAAGCAAACTGGAAGTCGAAAAAGTTGTGCCCCTTTGTAAACATGGTAGAAAAACATAGAGGTGTACCAATATGACATAACTGGCCACCATATACTTATGTTACGTTTCTACATGTAACCACATTAACTGTCATGCTAATCCACAAAACTGTCTAACAATGCCAACATCACTCATTCACTGGAATTCATTTGACTATAGATCTAGCTAATGGAAAATCAATTTTATACATTAATAAGTCCCAAGTACTTGAAATTTGAAACCACTTGCAATATCTTATTGGCTATGAAGTATAGTAAACTGGTGAGGCATATCCCTTGCGTGAATCTTGAGATGTGGTTTTCAGAATCTTGGGAAAGAATGCACATATATTGCAGGAAGCGCATTCTCGTCTCAAAATAATCATTTCTACGGATGATCACTATTTTATGGAAGCCCTGGAGGGACTTCTGACTTCATCACTTCACACTTCAGACTTCATCACTTCAGAGTTCATACTTCATCACTTCATACTTCAGAGTTCAGACTTCAGAGTTCAGACTTCGGAGTTCAGACTTCATACTTCAGAGTTCAGAGTTCAGACTTCAAACTTCAGAGTTCAGACTTCAAACTTCAGAGTTCAGACTTCAGAGTTCACACTTCAGAGTTCAGACTTCAAACTTCAGACTTCGGAGTTCAGACTTCAGACTTCAGAGTTCACACTTCAGAGTTCAGACTTCAAACTTCAGAGTTCATACTTCATACTTCAGAGTTCAGACTTCATACTTCAGAGTTCAGAGTTCAGACTTCAGACTTCAGAGTTCACTCTTCAGAGTTCAGACTTCAAACTTCAGACTTCAGAGTTCATACTTCAGAGTTCAGACTTCAGAATTCGGACTTCACACTTCGCACTTATTCTTTTAGGATGTTCAAATAGTGCGGGACTCTCCATTTTGGCGACAGTATGCTTTTACGTTGTTTTGTCAGAAGTCTGAAGTGTGAAGTCTGATGTATGAACTCTGAAGTACAAGGGACGATAAAAAATACGTGGACTTTTGCTTTAAATTTTTTTATCATTAATAGTAAACCCATTAAATTTGCAGTAAATACAAATTCGCCTTTCATCTATCCAGTGATGTATTTATTTTACCGGTCAATATTCGGAAAATAGTCTTTATTGGTAGTCACAGTAACCTTACGACGTTACTGCGGAGCACGGTAAAACTTTGCCTTATTATTTCAAATTGTTTGGACATATCTAATATTTGGAGTAGAGTAAACTGCTTGATATTTTGTATGTTATTTGTTTATGGTTTCCGCCTTTCACTGTCAAGGAATTATTGCCGTCAAAAGGTGGTATGCTTAATCATAAACAGCCTAAAACATGCTATGTGGGCCATACATGAGTGACGAAATGACGCCAAACATTATACCGCGTATTTATGCAAAATCAATTTTTGTATATAATTGTAAAAAATGGGGAAAATTGAAGAATTGAAGAACATTCAGTTCAAATTTAATGTTATTTGATCTTTTTATGCTAGTTTTATCTGATGTTGGCACTGATTAAAGGGTTGAAGACCAGCATTTAGACATACACCGCAAATATAGTGTACGTTGACACCATATTGATTCCAAGCAAAAGTTTGGCTTGGATTTATGAACGTCTCAAGGTCTTCTGGTTTAGCAAAGACCATTCTACAGGGCACAGTGAAGGGAAAAAGAAGAAGAGGTAGACAGAAGAAGAGATGGGAAGACAATATTTAAGAGTGGACAGGGATGGATTTGCCAGCTCAGCTAGGACAGCTGAAAGCAAGACAAGGTGGAAAGGGATTGGTTCGAAGTCATCTGTGGCGGCCGAACGACCTTGTAAGGTTATGGGATAGAATAGAATAGAATAGAAAAAGCTGTAAAAATATTCTAAATCAGTAATCTGTGGTGCCTCAACGACCTAGTAAGGTTATGGGATATAATAGAATAGAATAGAAATATGAGGAGAGTACGATATGAAATTCTTCAAAACAATGGTATTGCATGCTGCTGTGTCTAGAATTGGTCATAATTATGAAAAATCTGCAAAGAAGCTGTTAGTTTATAAAAACAGAGAAACAAAAGAACCACTGAAATGTTTAAAAAAGACAAAACGTCAACGGCATTAATGTGGTGCTCCGCTGTAATGTAGCAGTACCTACCTTATATAAAAAAAAAGAAAATACTTACTGTTCACTGAAATTTCATCAAAATTTCACATAACGCAGATAAAAAATGAAATTTTTGCGGTATAAGAAAAATACTATAACTGCATTATGCTCACCGCGACAGCACGTATTTTTTATCACCCCTCATATGAAGTTTAAAGTCTGAACTCTGAAGTCTGAACTCTGAAGTATGAAGTCTGAACTCTGAAGTTTGAAGTCTGAACTCTGAAGTCTGAAGTCTGAACTTTGAAGTGTGAACTCTGAAGTGTGAACTCTGAAGTCTGAACTCTGAAGTCTGAAGTCTGAACTCTGAAGTTTGAAGTCTGAACTCTGAAGCATGAAGTCTGAACTCTGAAGTATGAAGTCTGAACTCTGAAGTTTGAAGTCTGAAGTTTGAAGTCTGAACTCTGAAGTATGAAGTCTGAACTCTGAAGTATGAAGTCTGAACTCTGAAGTTTGAAGTCTGAACTCTGAAGTCTGAAGTCTGAACTCTGAAGTATGAAGTCTGAACTCTGAAGTTTGAAGTCTGAACTCTGAAGTTATGAAGTATGACATCTGAAGTGATGAAGTCTGAAGTCTGAAGTCATGAAGTCAGAAGTGTGAAGTATGAAGTGATGAAGTATGAAGTCTGAAGTGATGAAGTCTGAAGTCTGAAGTGATGAAGTCAGAAGTCCCTCCAGGGCTTCCATACTATTTTACTCAAAATCAGACCAAGACACCAATCATATTTTGGCGCACTGCTTTCTCAAAAACAAGAGCTTAAAGGGGAAACAACTTCAGATTTATTAAGTCATCAGCTACCGGCTTTTCAAAAAGTGTATCAGAATGTTTAAAACAGGAATTACAAAGATCCTTTCAAGAGTTAATTCCCACAGGTTACTTCTTTTCTCCTCTAACTGCCATTCTGGATTAGAAAAAAATACATGCATGTCAACATTTCGTTATTTCCAGTCTGACGATTACTAATGCAGCTATCTTATATGATACGACTTGTAGACACAGGAATCTCTTGATTTCTGATGACCTTGGCCTCAATGAATCATTCAATATGAATGGTATGAATGGTATAAACTATTCGCAAACATTAAATTGATTGTCTACCCAGCAAACTTAAGCAAACATTAGTAAAGCCTAGAAATTTGCTGATAATCGACAAAAAATCCTAAGTATTGATAGTGAGCTCAGACTGAAAATAAGTGACCTTGACCTTGAATGGTCCCCCCTGATTCAGATGATGTATCATAACATTAAATGCAGTTTATGCATGACCAATTAAAATGAAATCAAGAATTGTCAGAGTTTCTAAATGATCATAATACATGATACAGAGTTCATTTGAGCCATAATTTTGTGGATATTTGTGACCTTGACCTTAGCACAGCAATTTCCTTCAACCTGAATTATGTCAGAAATTGAAGCAAGGTTACTGTAAATTGTATCTAGACTGTTTGCTATAATTACATACCTTATCGAAGGAGTAAAAGACTATAATTTTCATGTAAAACATGTTATTTATTAAAAATTTCTCGATTTTCGTGACCTTGACCTTGAAACCTTGTTGCTTCTGGATAAACTAGTGTTGCTGCAAAGATCAGATTTATTATGTATAATAGTTCTTTGCGCTTTAAAACCGCCTTTCAAACATAAAAAGTGATATTTATACCAATAAATGTCGAAAAAAGGCATTAAAATAGCATTTTTTAGCTATTTTAACATTGACCTTGACCTTTTGATTTGAATTTCTCCATCCAGTTTTTTTAATCTGTGTCTGGACATCTTCTGTTAAACTGTCCAAAAACTCCACCGACAAAGTGTAATATAGCATTTTTCACAAATTTGATAAATTGCCAATTTTCCCCTTTTTTGGGCCCTTAGTGTAAGAAACCTATGCAAAATTTTGTCACCAACTTTATATCCTTGTGCCATGCCAACTTAGTGCTTTGGTGTTAAAAACATTTCTTTTCCCAAAAGTTACTGTGGAGACGGGAAAATTACAAACAATTTTGCCAATTTTCTAATTTTTTATGTTCAATTTTTCTGCCTTCCTCCCAGAACAAACATTCTCCGTTTCCATGGCAACGAAACATAAAATGAAGATTTCAACGCCGTTTATGGTGGTTTTGCATCAAACCTGATATGTAGACAAAAATTACTAAAATCCCAGACATAGCGTGGCCAACGTTTTCCGATTCTTACAGAGAATTGATATTAATAGTGAAGAAAAAGTTATTATGTTAGGGTGACTAAATAAAACGTGCTTCAATAAATTGACGACTTAAATTATTTAGTTCTCTACAGACCAACAGATAATGGAATTCATCTCCAGTATCTAAATCACACAGGTGACACTTTCTATTTTCTCTGGGAGTTCTTCGCCATCTCCCAATTTCTATTGGAAGTCTGTGATTTCTAGTACGAAATTTTATCAAGTGTTTTCGAAACTTAGCCGGTGCAATGATAAGATAATCTTCGAAACCAAAATTTTGCTTAAAGAGTCGATATATATAACAGGATGAATTGGTATCTGCTTGAGATTTCCATTCATTTAAAAACAGATCTGTCACTTTCTGACGTGTTGATTTAACTAACCAATTGTAATTTGGAAAGGAGTGGTTATCCCAAATACCACTGAAACCACAAGATATTAAAATGTTCCTTACATTTTCTAACCTCTTAAAGGTGCCATTTCTACGGTTATCATAATGAGATAAAGATATCGCATACAACTTTGATGATAGATTGTTAGACACAGGGAAAACAAGTTTAGACCAAAAAGAAATAATGCGACTCTGAATATCAATTTTAAGGGGCAAAACGCCAGTTTCACCATATACAATGCAGTTAGGTGTAGATTGTTTTCGATTTAATATGGATTTTAGAAATTTAAGCTGAACCTGGTCTAAGATATCAACATTTCCATGCCCCCAGATTTCACAGGCGTATAATAAGATAGGTTTAACAGTATTATGAAACATATCGATTTGTATATCAATGGGTAATAACAAAGCTTTGGCTTGCTTCAGAAGACAAAAACTGCACGATTTGCTTGGCTAGCAATATGCTTTTTCGCTGCAAGAAAAGAGCCTGTTCTACTAAACATAACACCTAGATATTTATAAATTTGGAACTATTTCAATTTCCTCATTTAGTCTGAAATTATAATCAGGAAGCCTCCCTCTGGCAAAAATAACAATTTTTGTTTTACTGTTGTTTATAGTCAGTTTCCATGTATTGCAATATAGGGCATAATGGGTTAAAGCATTTTGAAGATCATCAGCTGTTTCCGCTAAAATAACGGTATCGTCTGCATATAACATGACGAATAATTTAAGGAAAACATATGCATTTCTTCGATATTATTACTAGAGCAAGTAACACCATTTACATTACCACTTTGGCTGAGAAACTGTTCAAGGTCGTTAAGGTATATCGAAAATAGCAAAGGAGACAAGTTCTCCCCCTGTCGGACCCCTATATCGCACGGGAAAAGCATTGATCTTTCTCCGTTCACCGTGACACACGATTTTATATTAAGGTACAAATTTTTGATAAGTTTATAACATTTGCCATTTATATCGAACGATTTAAGTTTATGAAATAATCCATCTCTTTATATTGTATCAAAAGCGCGTTTTAAATCTATAAAACAGTTAATTTATTTAAGTGTGAGTTGTTCCTCTGCTCTTAATATCCATGGCATGTTGGAATAGTGGTTTTGTGCTCTGTTTTGGCGGGAAATGACGTCACATCATTTGACGTTACGCCAATTTATTAGTACTTTACAGGAAATGATGTGACGTCACCCCTGTCAACTGATAAAAATATCATGATTTCAAAATGGATGCCACATAGTTGAAATAATTGTTTCCAAATTTCCTGAAGAAGGCCTAAGGCCGAAAATTTGAAATAAGAGTGGTTCAATACATTGTTATTATAATTTTTATTCCCTTTGGAAGAATTAGTTTGAAGAATTTCACATTATGTTTATTAACCTCCGTTTGCCGCAACTTGTATAAGTATTTTGCCCTGTGAAAATCATTTCTTGCTACTTTACATTTTCTGTTAAACCAGTGCGGGGGCTTTTTCTCACTAGGCTGAGATTTTGAATATTTTACCGAACCAAAACTAGCTTTTGAGCTTACGTGAAAAACTTCCGTTAAGGTTTCCGCAATGCCATTTACATCAGATTGGGAATATCTTGGCTGTTTTCAATATCGTAAATTTTGCTTAAAACACTATTAAGTTTAGTATCATCTAAATTTTCAATAAAAATTTCTTTTTTCTCTACATTCCACAGTTTTGTCTTCTCTACATATGATCTGTTATTGTTGCTTAAAGAATCATAAGATATATTAAGTACCATAGAGACGGCACAATGTACATCAGAGAACAATTCACAATAGTCTAGAACAGTTAACATATTTACATACTGAAACAAGGAAGGTGACATGAGAAAATGATCAACAGTACTAACATTTTTACAGGTATTTTGTGCAGAGCTATTTCCTTTCGTTCTGCCATTCGTTATATAAATGTTGTTATCGCAACAGAAATCTATTAGTCTGTACCAATAATTGTTTATACCCCCATCCGGATTCTGTCTGTGCAGACTAACAAACCGCGAGTTTTGTTCAAAGCATGCTAAATCATTTCTCAATTCCTCATATATTTCGGTTTAATCGTTATATTAAAAAATATCGAGATCTGGTAATACAAAATATTGCATATTTCGGACTCTACAATTATAATCACCGAAAATTATTACTGATGCACAGTAATTTGCACCAGACAAGTGCCGTAACTCTTCTTCGATTTCGCTATATGGGCTTTCAACTGCATAAACAAAATTTTCCGGGGGTATGTAAGCTACACCACATAAAACATTGCCGCATTTCGTGAGACTGTTTGTGAGTTTAAACCACAACACAAGCTTACTTTCACTCTCAATATACGTTATATATTTATCCAAACACACCTTATAAGCTAAAATAATGCCGCCAGATTTCCTTTTAGACGTTTCTTTTCTATGTTTGCAAAACAATTTGTACCCCGGTATATTCAAAGTATCCAGACAATCAGTTTTTGACTCCTGTAACCCAATTATATCATATTCTGAAATTAAAGAGTGAAATTCTGGCATCAAAAGTTTATTATTCAGTCCACAAACGTTTAGTGTTAAAAAAGATAAAGTCTGATTACGACAGAAGTCGTGTTGTTGTCTGACCTTTTGATCAGGTGCTCGCCCTCCCACGCATTCCTATTGCGAGCTTTCTGATATTTCCGCTTCGATTACATTTACACAGTCCTATTGTCCCGTTAAGATCGAGCTGTCTTTCTCTCGGTGTACATCTACCTGGACGTGTAACGGTAAATTTACCGTATCACTGTCTACATTGTTCAACTGATTGGTCACCGGCTCTTCTCGGATTGAGTCGGCCTGCGTTATATTCGCGGACATATTGCTGGATACCGGCTCTTCAATTATTGAGTCGGTCTGAGTTAATGTCGCATTTTCCTGTGAATCGCCCACTTGCATTTCTGACAAACTACATGTATCATCGTTACTGAAGGAAGTTTCATGTCTTATCCCTGAAATCGTCCCATATTTTTTCGATACAGTTTCATCATATGCAGGTGATTAACCCTCTAGTGCCCGGTGTATCATATCTGCTACATGAGTCTGTTTTGGCACCGTGACCAGGATATTGACTTGCATGTTATGTTATACAGCTGGAATATCAGTTAAGATATCAGGAAATAAGATTAAACCATTCCAGTTGTAATAATATGTCTAAAGTGCATTTATCAGCCGCCAAAAGTCGCCATAGTTCAAAAACACAAAATGTATCATATATGATACATCGGGCAATAAAAACAAAAATTGTGATATTGACTTTACTTTTTCAGATATCCCTGATACATATATGCCAATAAATTCTTTTTCATACATCCTTTTTTCGTCCAAAAAGGTGCCCTGTAATTATTGTTAACACTTGAGTTATTCATCCTGATAAAAACTACTTTTTAAAAATTAATGCCCAATGTAGCATACATGCTACATGTATATCTCAGCAACCTTGGACCTCAACACAAATTCAGACCCTGTTTTCAATTTGACTTCCCGAAGCTAGTGGCTGGATGGAATATAAATGTTTTCTTATAGTGCATTCTATGTTTGGGCACTAGAGGGTTAAGCTGGCCGCTTGCTGGAAGTAGACGAGTCTGTTCTCCTTGCGTCACGGTTATCGTCCGCAAATGATAGTGCACTGAACATATTCCGCGATTCAAACGACGGTTGTTGCGCCAGTTGAACGACCCTTGCTCGACGACGATTACCCGGGTCGACCGGGTCTCCATCTGTATTATCTCTAACATGCTGCGTACCCCTGCCCTGTATTTTAGATTCACTGGAGTTTGGTGGATGTATAATTCACCGTTTATGAAAAGTTTATCCCGTACCAAGCCAACACGATTGTTCGGGTCACGAGAGAATGATCTCATAACTGGATATAGGATCTTACGCTTTGCTTCCATTTCTTGGGGGAACTGTTCCCGAATGTTATACTGGTTCCTTTTTTCGTTGAGAGTTTTACTGTTCTGTCTAATGAATTCTCTGTCTTTATAACGCTCAAATTTTGCCACAATAAGTCGGCATGACATATGTTGGTCCCATCTCGGCCGACCTAACCTATGTACCCTATCAAATACGATTTCATCAATTCTCTCAGGGTGCTCAAGTTCGAGTTCGTGCTTCAAAAAGTCTCTCAGTTTCAATTCTGTATTATCCGGCTCCCTCTGCGGGGCCTCCGCTATTCCATAAAACATTAAATTTGACTGCATCGAACGAGCTTTTAATTCATCTATATTTGAATTCAGTGTCGAGCAGCGTTCGTCAAACTTCGATACGTTCATATCAATGTCCGAACGCAGTTTTGCGTTCTCACTTTTTAGCAATGAAACGTCCTTTTGCAGATCCGAACGTGATTTGGCAGCATCATCAAACATATTGCTTATTGTCTGACATGCCTTTTCAACATCGACCATCCTTCTAGACATGCTGGCATTTTCTAATTGTAACTTCGTCATGTCCACCCGCATATGAGATATTTCACATTCAATTGTGGTCAGTTTTGATACACTAGTTTCAATATTCGACAATCGACCCATAAAATTGTTATTTTAATTGCTGTATCATGTTAACTATTGTGCTGTTATCTATAACATTATTATTCACTGGCAAACTTTGCTGCGGGCCACAATAATTACCGCTTTGGTCGTACTGAACGGTGTTCGATTGAGTACGTTGATCCATCTGACCGTGACCTTGACCCTGGCCCTGACTTTGTGTATTCGTACTCATATTGATAATGTGATTCTGCATTGTCTCAGGTGGGAAAGTTTGATTATGGTATTGATTATGGTATTGTGGGGCATATCCCTGTGGATTTATAAGCTGGGTCTGCTGGACACCACCACTCTGTCCAAAAACATTATTTGCATCACCCCATCCGCTCGGGTTACACTGAATGTTGTTGACACCCTGTCCGCCGTTACTCATTGTTTGGGCAAGCTGCCCACTTTGGTTTTTCACCTTGTCTTTTGTAGCTTTAGATTTATTGTAACCTGGCATATTTTGATGCAGTAAAAGTCCTGATTCATTATGAACACACACACCTAAAGCAAGTTCATTTAATACCACTTTTTATTCAGGTTCATGCATTTTTTTCATTGCCTTAAATAAAACCGTCTCTATTATCGTAGCCTCGCTTTCGCAAATCTCGTAGCCTCGCTTTCGCAAACCGCAAAATCAAAACGAAATGGAAACTATCATGGGGAATTAATAGATTTAAATTACTGGGCATAAGCTTTGACACGGATCTAAATTTAAATAAAATGATTGACATTAATTATGCACAAAGAATCGAAACACTAAAAAGTCAAATACTAGCTTGGCAGCATTGACATATCATCCCATTTGGCAAAATTACCGTCATTCAAACTCTCCTAATTCCTGGTCTGAATCACCTTTTTCTATCTTTACCCAACCCAACAGATAAAATTTTGAAAGAACTACAGGTTTTTTTTTTATTAATTTCTTGGGGAAGGCGTACATAGAATAGAAAGCGATGTGGTGTACAAAGATTATATAGATGGAGGACTTAAAATGATAAATGTACAAGCTTTTTCAGGAGCTTTGAAATCAACATGGATACGAAGGTTATTTTTTAATCAACAAAAGTGGACAAAAATGTTAGGATAGTACATAAATGTAGATAAATTCTTCTGTTGTGTAAAAAGATTATTTTACTACAACTAATTACGGAATATAGAAAAATAAATTTTGGCAGGATGTATTCAAAGCTCGTATCCAATTAGTAACAAAAACTCAACCAACTGAAAATAGTTTTTTTAGTACAATATTTTATAATGATAATATTAAAATAGCCAAAGCTAGCTTTGTTTATTTAAATGGTATAAGATTTGTTAATGACACTGTAGAAAATGATGGTAAATTCTACTCATTCCAGGAGGCGAAAGAAAAGTTTGGCATAAATTACATGCAATATTTAAGGTGGTGATAAGCTGATTTGGGGCAAAGACAAAAATGTGCATAAAATACTGAAAATACAACAGATCTTCCAAAATTTGGCATATGCTTTTTTAGCTCACCTGAGCCAACGGCTCCGGGGGAGCTTATAGGATGGTAAGGCTCCGTTGTCCGTCGTCCGTCCGTAGTCCGTCGTCCGTCCGTCCACAATTTCAAACGACTTCTCCTCTGAAACCGCTGGGCCAATCGTAACCAAATTTCATAGGTAGCCTCTAGGGGACTTAGAAACGAAAAGTTGTTCAAACGGTTCTGGTTACATGACCAACATGGCCGCCACGCCCATATATGGTAAAAACCTATAAAAATCTTCTTCTCCAGAACCAATAGGCTGACGGCCCTGAAACTTGGTATGTAGCATCGAGTACCCAAGTACTACCAAGATTGTTCAAATTATGACCTTGAGTTGACCTTGACCTTTTTTACGGCAAGGTCAAATTTGCTTTCTGGTGCTTTTATATGGGAAAATGCTAGAACATAAGATTTCTTGGAAACTGTTGAAGATTTTGCCCTGAAAATTGATATATACATTCAGCTTAATGAGTACATGAAAATTTATACGTACAAGAGGTCAAGGCTATTCTTTGACCCAGGTTTCTCATATTGCGACAATTTCACACATCTCCTCAAAAGCCACCGGACCATTTGTGACCAAATTTCATGTAAAAGGCTCTAAGAGGCAAGGAAATATAACTTTGTTCAAACGGTCCTAGCCACATGACCAACATGGCCGCCATGCCCATATATGGTAAAAAGCTTTAAAAATCTTCTCCTCATGAACCAATAGGCCAATGGCCTTGAAACTTGGTATGTAGCATCGGGTACACAAGTTCTACTAAGATTGTTCAAATCATGACCTTGGGTTGACCTTGACCTTTTTTACGGCAAGGTCAAATTTGCTTTCTGGTGCTTTATATGGGAAAACGCTAGAACATAAGATTTCTTGGAAACTGTTGAAGATTTTGACCTGAAAATTGATATATACATTCAGCTTAATGAGTATATGAAAATTTATACGTACAAGAGGTCAAGGTCATTCTTTGACCCTGGTCTCTCATATTGCGACAATTTCACACATCTCCTCAAAAGCCATAAGGCAAACTGTAAACAGATTTCATGTAGAGGCTCTAGGGGGCAAGGAAACGAAAATCTGTTTAAACGGTCCTAGTCACATGACCAACATGGCCACCATGCCCATATATGGTAAAAACCTTTGAAAATCTTTAACATTGCGACAGCTACTGGCATAAAATATAGGATTTGGATGATAAATCTTGGAATGATATTTATTCGTATATGACCTTTCAAATTAACAAAGGATACAACATTACAATGGTTTCAAACACGAATAAATCATAATATACTAGCTACCAATAGTTTCCTACATAAAATATGATATATAAAGGACTCAATGTCTTCTTTCTGTGCAAAGGAATCCGAAAATATTAGGCATTTATTATGGGAATGTTAACGTACAAAAAATGGTGAGTGATGTAAAAACTGGTGTTCTGAAAATAGTATTCATATTGACACTGAAGAAAAATATTTCTTGTTTGGTATTTTTTTTTTCCGAAATGCCAGCATACCTGAACAACTAATCTGGTTAGAAACAAAATATTAAATTCATTAGTGTAGATGCTCCAAAGCATCTTCAAATCTGACAACGCTAAAATATAGACTTAAACTTCTTTATAGTATTACTTTCAAGGCAGCCATATTAGAAAAACAATGGAAAAAATTCTTGATAGGTGATACGAATTCCATGATCTATTCAATAAAATTAGACCCATCAGTATCTAGCATATCTTTTTACAAGCAGCGTTTTCCCTAACCAGATGCCACAGAATATGATGTCTGTGATGGGTCTGCGCTACCGGCTTTAACATTTTTATTGTTTGCGCATAAAATCGGGTGAGGTAGAGTAAATAATGTTTTTTCTTATGAGATGACAGACTAAACTTGGGGGTGCCGAGTATGGATGGGTTGAAGTATTAGCCTTAGCTCTGTTAACCTCATGCCTGAAAAAACTTTTCATATAAACTCCCTAAATTAAGCAGAAAAATGGATTTAAGCGAAAGGGTGCTTTGTGTGCAATAAATACACAGCTCTGTCTGTGTACTGGTGTGGGCTGGTCAGGATTTTTACTTTTGCTTTTCAGATCCCGTTGGATATTAAAACTATATCTTCTAACAAGCAAGATCATGACCAGACTGCTGCAGTGTACAGACTGATCTGGTTATTCCATGTTCCAAAATGTCATATGGTACCTTTTCACGTTACACCATTGCAATATATGTGTATGGATACCATAATGACCCTAAAATTTCGGACACCTCGAAGTTAGACAATTATTGTTTTAAAAGTTCTCAGGCAGTGGACATTATAAACATTAATACATCCAAATGATGCTTAGAGAATAGCAAACATTGTAGACCCTCATCAAACTGCTCATTGAGGAGTAGTTTGATCTGGGTCTACAATGTATGCGCAGACCTATTTGTCCGAATATTTAGGGTCATTACAGTAGTTGAAAATAAAAACTGATCAAGGAATTAAGTATTTGTTTGCGAGAAGTGAATGAAAGATATAAATTTCATTTGACGGAAACTGGAATAATATAATGATATATATGATATATGATATGATAGTGGGATGGTCCTCCCGACCCACTTCATACCTATAGATGGGGAAAATAAACGGGGGAAAAATATAGGCTCCTCAAAACAAAATAAGCGGGCCAGTTCATTATGTCCTTCGCCGGTCTTTTCGTTCAGGAGTTATGCCCCTTTTTGCGATTAAGTCATCTTATAAAGGAACAACCTTGTTAACAAAATATCTGGAAAACTGCTTAAGCTAGGATCATGGTATTTGGCATACAGTCACAGGCCAAGGTATAAGTGAACTAATGAATTTATGAGCATATTTCGTAAATTTTTAGTTATCACCCTTTTCTGGACACAGGCATTATGTGTAGGTACAAGCTTGTGAGCAAAATATCTGTAGACACGCATTGGCTAGAAATTCTATATTAGGCATGCAGGTCTAAACTAATGTGTTAATAAACTGATTAACTTTAGAGCATATTTCGTAAAGTTTTGGTTGAGGTATTTCTCTTTTTCAGAAAAAGGGATTTTATATTAGATAAACCTTGGTAACAAAATATCTGAAGAACCGCTTAAGCTATGTTGCTGATATTCCCATTTTTTACGCCAAAGTCATTTGGAATAGGAACAAGCTTGTGAACAAAATACCTGAAAAATCGCTTAAGCTAGGATCCTGATATTTGGCATGCAGTTACAAATCAAGGTGTAAATGAGCTGATTAATTTTTGAGCATACAATGGTTGATCCAGAAGTAATGTCACTGTGTTCATTGCGCGCTATATTCATCGTAGCACTTAAATAAAATCGTATCAAGCTACTCTGTAATTCAGTTCTGATTAATATATTCTGTGAATATATAGTATGTAGGCAAGTTTACGTACATGAGAGTTTTAGTTACGAGTTATTGCGAGAAACTGCGCGTGACAGGTAAACAGCATTTTTTTCTGCCACTTTTCTTTAGAATAACTGCACTAAAATATTTGACAGATCTGTTTTACAATGATATTTCCTTCTAATATCTAGCAACGTATAGAAACTGAAGATAAACTCACCGTTTTAAACCTGTTTTTTTTTTTTTTTTTTAGAAAACTTGAACAGTTTTGCATTTTTCTATTACTTCGCCAGAGGGCAGCATATATAGTCTATATTCCTTTATCATTTGGAAAACTGAACCCATCAGCATTTGTCTTTTACGGTCATTTCAGCATTCCTTTTAAACATTTACGACCATCTGCGCAAAAACACAAATCTTGACACGACCGTCGACAAAAGTCTTGTATAAATTTATACATATGTGGAAGGTTTGCATCAATTACGTCTTCTGCTCAATCTAGATAATACGGTAAAGCGTTATAAGACACAGTTTTGTCGAAATGCCATAATTGTAATAGTTATAAGACGGCCAAATAGCGTTAATTTATACAGTTCTATTTGGTACAGTGTAGTTGTGAAACAAGTTAAGGTGCGACGACAAAGTGCGGATAGACTTCAAAACCCCAGTCTTGACGTGTCTGTAGTGGCTGAGTACCTTATACTTAGCTCGCAATCCCCACCCTCCCTTATATAAATAGAATCTCAATCAAAAGCTATTCGGCGGAACTGAAGCACCCTCCTATGAAACATGACTGTTTATTCTTGAAACGTATAAAGATTGAACCTGATTTAACCGTGGTAATAAAAGGTAGGTCACTCGTTGATGGGCTCAATTTTGTAATTGATAAAGCAATAAAAGCTGTACATGCTGCCTTCTGGAGAAGTAATAGAAACATGCAAAAATTTGCATTTTTTTTTTCTTACCCAGGCTTAACACGGTGAGCGTATCTTGAGTGTCTATACGTTTCTAGACAGAAAGGGAATATGCCCAGTATTATCTAAAAAAAACAGATCTGTGAAATACTTTGTCGGTGCAAATATAGCTATATGAAAATCTGTCCAAAAAAGTTGTTTACCTATCACGCGCAGTTTTCCGAAATGTTGAGTAACTAATACGTTCGTGTACGTAAATTTGCCTACATATCGTGATAGGAAATATGTTTGGGTATTGTATAAATTTCAAATGCTTCTTGATTTTAAAACGCGTAAAATCAACCTAAGTCACTGCGTTAAGAGAATTAAAGGATAGTGTAACAAATTAGGCATATTATCTCTCAAGACTTTCGCGGACGGCTATGTCGCAACTCCAAACACAAAACAAAACAGACAAAAAAAATCTGTGAATCACTCAACTGTTTTTGTTTGTTTGTTTTTTTGTTAATTTCAGTCTAAGTATTTTAGTGTGTTCAGCAGAGCCTGAAAGGTAGGAAAGGTAGGTCAAGATCAGCCAACAAACTTAGTGTTGCATCATTCCGTCGTGATGTGAGCTTGTATGAAAAAAAAGTAAAAAGTATGCAAAGACCAGGAACTGAAACAATCAAAATCCAAATCCAGCCCTCAAGAATTAAAAAAAAGGTATTTCAGCCTTTAAGATTTGAAACTAAGCGCAGTGAGTAGATGTAAATTTGGTCGTGCTAAAAAGAGCGTGAAAAAAAGGATAAGGATAGAAAATGTCACTTGTATTGCACATATAATATATGACTGTAAGTGTGCTTGGATTGCCATCATAACAGGTATTTGACTCTCTTAGAAATGGACCTAAAGGAAGTGGGTAAATGTAAATTTGGCTATGTTCAATAGAGCGTAAAAGTTATTAAGCTGAGCAAATGACACGGATACTGCAAAGACAATGTCGTGCTGTAAGTTTGTAAGTTTCATCACAAAAGGAATTTAGTCTCTGAGAAATGCAGCTAAACACAGTGGGTAAACGTAACTTTACTATGCTCAAAAGAGTGAGAAAAGTAGTCAGAAAACAACACTGGTGTTGGAGAAATGATGTCATGATGTTAGTCTGTATGAAGTTTCTTTACAAAAGTTTTTCTCGTCTCTGAGAAACGGTGCTTAACGCAGTGGGTAGACGTAAATTGACTATATTGTCAAGATCAAACTTTGATCAGAGAAAAATACTTTTCTTGCGGAGACACTGTCCTGATGAAAGACTGTGTGAAGCGTCATCATAGCACGTAAATTTGTCTCCCAGAAATGGAGCTAAGCACAGTGGTAAACAGTGTTGAAGACAACCACGACACCGACCCCGACGCCGGAAAGTGATCCCTGCGTCGCCTCTGCTTGCTATAGTGTCTATAGGGCTGGTTTCATGGCCACGACCATGTGTTTTCTGTAATGTCACGCAATTTTAGATCAACTTGAGGAGGTTTCTTTATTGTGTACACAAAAGTAAAAAGCTGTCGTTAAGTTTCGTTAAGTTGAGAATAAAATAAAAAAAAACACTTAAATTGATGTATGTCATTCAAGTGAGTGAAAACACAGATTGAATAAATTTCACAAAAGTATTTTCATCAGTAATCTGATATTGCGGATGGTAGGTAGGAGCTGGTAGGCTGTCAGTTATAAGTACCCACAAAATTATTTTAGCATTATCACAACAGAACCCTCTTCGGGTCAGAATTACTCCACCGACTGTTATCGCGAAGGAAATAAAAAAAAAAAACTTCACCAATTGATCTACTATTGCACGACATTACAGCCAACACGTAACAGTTTGAGCTGGTACGGTTTATATAAAAGAGATCGTTGCTATGAAATTAGCCTAAAAGACGCGGCTTCTTTCGGCTCAAAATGTTCTTCCAGTTATGCTCTGTTTAGATAATTTTGGAGTCTATTTTCATAACCGCAAATTATCAAAAACAAACTGAAAATTCTTGCGCTCACCTCAAATATGAAATTAATACTCATAAAGTATGACTATTTTGTTTTGATTTTTTGTTTAGTTTCGCTAAAATATTGAAATCTACAGGTAGCCGATAATAAAGTCACTGTATCTATTACAAAGATAACTCGAGTATCTACTTATATTTTTCTGTTAATTTCCAGTGCATCTCAAAGTCAGAAAAAGCCGATAGGAGGAGACATTGTAAACAAAACGTCAATGGGCATACTACTACACGGTCTTATACATGTCAGGAACGAAAAAGACCAAAGATACTGTGTTGTAGCACCAAATAAGCTACTGGAAAATGTGAACGACAATCAGGTTAAAGTGTGCGAAATTACTGCCTCTGAAGGATTCGACGAATCGTTTAATATAGAGAGAGAATCAATGAGATTTCAAGACTGTGTAAAAAGAACAAGAGATGCAATAGGTGGCAATATTAAATTTAACGCAGTTGGTTTTGCTGGTTTAGATATTGGGCTACAAAAGAAACAGGAACACGAAAAACATGAAAAGCAAAAAAAAAAAACAGAATATTATTATTCGTCACAACACAAAGTCGAGATTAGGCGCAAATTGTCATTGCAGGTTATAAATGACAAGCACCTTCATTTCTCTAAAGCTGCTCTTACTAGTTTAACCAATATCGTCCAAACTGTCGGCCGAAAAAACGAATATGAAGAATGTAAAAAATTCTTTCAGGAATATGGCTCCCACGTTGATTTAGGTGTGTGTTGTCTTGGTGGCGTGGCAGAAATTTTGTCTGAATGCCATGATGAAAATGAAGAAAGTGTGATTACTGTTAGTGACAAAAACATTATTGAAAATCTCAAAACAGTAGCTGTTTCAGCAGGTAATTTTGTTAACGGCAAGCTAAATACAACGGCGCAGAACCTACAAAATAATATCCAAGTAAATCAAAAAAACATGGGTTCAAAACAATATAAAGTAAGAGCAAATCTTTATGGTGGTGACAAGAGTTCAACTTTTGAGCAATGGAGTGAGTCCTTAAATAATGAAACAACCAAATTGCACATCATAGACAGAGGTTGCCTCAAGTTAGAGCGCATGCCAAATGATGGTATGACGAAAGAGCACCAATATCCCTCGAAAACCCACATAGGCGTTTGGGATCTACTTAAAGAAACAGACACATTGCCTCAAGCATTCGACTTCGAGAGCGCTTCGAAAAAATTGATGGACTTTTATAATACATTTTTGTATCGCGAAAGAATCATCGAGATAACCAAGGGTATTGGAAATGAGTCTAGAGCAGTAGAGTACTTCAGTGCTCTTACGAATATATTTCAAGTAAATGAATGGCGTAAAAATGAGGTGAAAAACTTGAATGAGTGGGGACAATTCATAAAAGATGATGATACAATTAAAAACTTTGTGATGGAAATGGATATAATACGCGGCTTGTCCTCAAACATATATTCGGACATTGAAAAAGTATTCAGCGCTTTAATTGACCAGATTGAAGATCGGCATAAAAACAAACAGCAAGTAATGGCTGTCAAACAGATTGTCTTGAAAAAAAGAACCAAGGAGGAAATAGAATCCAGGTTAAATCTTAATTAATTGAATATTTTTTGTAGTTACTTATACTTTCGACACATTCTTTAATTGAAAACATGTCCTCATCATGGATTTTACATTTAGGATGATTGATGGTTTACACTGTTTAAACCTGTTAATTACTGTTTCAGTAAAGGATCAGGCGGTTGGTGGTATATCGAGGTCTTCAGATTTTGGCCAAAACTTGTATATAAGTCCATGGACTAATCCTACCTGCACCTACAAAATCTTAAGTCAGTCAGTCAATGGTTGCTTTGGAAACCAGGGGATAATTAGTTTCCTTTGCAACAAGCAAATTATGCTTGAAAAATTGGTATAAAATGCAATAGTTTTGAGAGGCTAAAATGGTATAAAATCAAAAATAACCCTTTGTGTTGTTAGTTTCCTGACAAAATGAACAAAATTAGTATCAAACTCTGTTTGATAATTTTCTAATTATATATCAACGTGGGGTGAAAGGTCACATGTGCCAGCGATTTTTCAGAATTTGTGAAAATAGTTAAAATGGCTGAAATCCAACCCAATTATCTTCTACAGTATAAAAAATGTAAAGATACCTGCATTTAATGATTGGGCACAGCTATGGGGACTTTGTAAAATTACTCTATAAATTTCTCCTTAGTAACCAGTTTAAGACCCTAGCGACGGCCAATAGTTAATTTGGACATTCTGACTGAATTGCAAACAGTATATCTGCGGTGCCTTGTAAAGTTAGAAAGAAGACAGTAAGAAAAGTGTTAAGCAGAGGTATTGGACTCTTACATTTTGTTGAAAATCATGTGCATATATTTCATCTTAGCAACCAGTGAGAGCCCTTAGCAACCAAACATTAACAGATTCGAAACTTTAGCCGAAATCCACAAGGAATACTTTTTATGTACAACTGAAAATAAATATTTTGTTACGTTTAAAGCACAGCTGCCTCTTTCTTATAAAATCGGCTGTGAAACGCTTGTAAATATTTGTCCTTAGCAACCAATTGATACCCTAACCAACCACCTATTAAAAGATTTGGAATTTTTCAGTGAATTCCATCCCAAATATCTTCTGTTTGCAGTGGAGTTTGTAAACATGTATAAGTAACAATTAAAGCAAAAGCCCTGGACTTCTACAGTCTGTTGTGTATATGTGTATATACTTGTCTCTGAGCCATAGCAACCATCTATAACAGATGTGCTAAACTCACGAACTGTAAAAAGTTAGAGTGACAGTTCTTAGTCAAGATATTAAGCCTTTGATGTGAAACATACTGTATCTGTGAAGTTTTATTCAAATATTCCATATAGAAAGGGAACTACAGGTCAAAAACCATTTTTCAGACCTATCAAGGGCAGATAACTCATGAACTGGTAAGGTAAGAGTAATGACTCTTTGTCACAATACGTAACATTTGATGTGAAACATATCTGTGAAGTTTCATTCAGATATTCCATATAGTAAAGGAATTACGGGTAAAAAAACATTTCTTAGTTCAATCAATGGCGGATAACTCATGAACGGAGAAGATAAGTGTGACGGTTCTTAGTCACAATATGTAACCTTTGATGTGAAACATATCTGTGAAGTTTCATTCAGATAATATAGTAAATGAACAACAGGTCAAAAACCTTTTTTTCAGACCTATCAAGCGCGGATAACTCACAAACTGGGAAGGTCAGAGTGACGGTCTTTTAGCACGATATGTAACCTTTGATGTGAAACATATCTGTGAAGTTTCATTCAGATATCATAAATAGTAAAGGAATAACAGGCCAGAAACCATTTTTCCAATACGAAAAAGGGCAGTAACTCTATTAAAAATGGACGGATTTTGACCATTAACAATCCCATACCACTCATCGCCGATAACAATATGTATGCAAAATTTGAAAAAAATCCGTGAATAAATACTCAAGTTATCGACCGGAAATGTTGAGCACGGATGGACGGACGGACGGACGGACACCGAAAGGTATAACATAATACCCCACCACTGAAGTGTGGCGGGGTATAAAAACTAATGGAAAAAAAAAGATAAAAACACAAAAGCAATGAAACCTTGATATTTTGAATAACTGTCATCTTTTTTTAGAAATTCATCAGTGCCACTTGATATCCACTTTTACTGCAGTGGAAGCGCTCGCTCCACTCAAGTGTTGAGAATTGTTTTGTACATTTTTTTTCGCTCACTCGCTCCACATTTTGAAAAGAAAAATCCGAAGACCAATGGATCAATTTGGTTTGGCCTTAGTTGTAGAGGACGCTTTCCAATTCGGTTTTTAGGGCAGGATGCGGAATACAAGTGTATCGGTTCTAAATCATTACCACATTACTTTTCATGTATGTAGATAAATTATCACTCTCCCCAAGAAAACCTGAAATAGTCTTTAATACGTTTAGCATAAGGCTTTTGGTTCCTTGAACTGTAGCAGCTGAGCGCAAGGAGAGAGCAACTTTCACTCCGAGGCTAAGCGGTGTGATGGATGTCCTATTTGTCATTATCTCTCACGAAACCAACGGATGCTGCTTCCAAGCTTTCGATGCTGCATTTCAACAGGATTTATTTATAGATTATTAAGTAGCATTGTCTTTGTGCTTCTTGTACATTTGTTTGTCTGTTTTGCGCGTACTTGTTTTGTCTTTTTTTTCCCTTTTGGCGTTGTAAGGCTGCTGTTTATAATTGTTGCATACCCTGGACCTATCTATTAACTTTTGTTTAAGTAGACGCAGTTTTTTTTAAGTATTTGCTTTAGCTATGTTTATTAGATACAAATTTTATTTCATACCCGCAGGCGAAGAATTGAGATTACAATTGCAGAAAACATGCATAAAGAAGATGGCATAGCATACTGTAAAGCCTTGGAAGCAATACTGAAGGACAAGAACGATCTTCATAAACAAACGGGGAACTACAAGTATTGGATCCACATGCTGAAAATCGAACCCGTGTCTCGATTTCTACTGAAGCCCACGGAGTACATGATCATGACAATGAAGACCTTCAATGACGTCCGTGGCATAATAAAAGATTTGAGGGAACCTGCCATTCTAGAAAATCTACCAAAACAACAGGAGATAGCCGACCTAATAAATGCAGATAAAGACAATGATTTGACTAAGAAAATAAAGTTCAGGTACGGTAAGATTTGTCTTCACTAAAGCCACTTGAATTTAATGCACATATTTACGTTTCCAGTGCACTCTTAAGACAAACGAAAACATTTAACTAGTAAATAAAACATAGGCGTGTCTTACTTGATGCCTGCAGCTGCTGTGTCTCGCGGAATAGGCTCGTAAGTGAGGCTCGGAGAGGGCTGTTTGTTGCCTGCCGAGACCTGTCCATCACCATTTTATCAAACATTTGTTTTAGCGACATTGAAGAAGTTCGATATAGAAATGCGAGTCTGTCGCACTAAATTTGGTATAGTTACGCTTACATTCAGAACCACACGAACTTCAAATTTCGAATCTCAACCTGCCACACATATGCAACTCGCTCGTACAATTTGTAAAATTTGTCGGCTAGCCGGGTAGCAATCACACTAGGTGTTTCCTCATTCTGAGAACATTGTATTTTTATCCCCCGACCGAAAAGTTCGGGGATATAGCGATAAGCCTGGCGTCCGTCCGTCCGGACATCCGTCTGTCTATCCGTCCGCCCGTAAACATTTTCTTGTCCGCTCTGCATCTTAAATACCCTGTGGAATATTTTCATGATACTATACAGTTATGTAGAACAGGTCATGACGATGTGTCGGGTACAAGAATTGTAACTCTTGCTATTGTACTTTTTGAGTTATCTCCCCTTTGATGATTTTTTGGCAGATTCGTGTCCGCTCTGTAACTTGAATACCCTTTGGAATATGTTCATGATACATCACAGAAATGTAGAATAGGTCATGACAATGTATCGCGAACAAGAATGACAACTCTTGCTTTCTTACTTTTTGAGTTATTTCCCCTTGATAGCTTTAGGTGTGATTTTATGGCAGATTCGTGTCCGCTCTATAACTTGAATACCATTTGGTATATTCTCATGATACTTCACAGATATGCAGAACAGGTCATGATGGAGTGTCGCAAACAAGAATGACAACTCTTGCTTTCTTACTTTGTGAGTTATTTGCCTTTGGTAGTTTGAGCTGCTGTTTGAGTCTCTGCTCCATATCTGTATAACCCTGGCCAGCTCCAGAATTTGAATATGATTTGGTGTCCACTCTATAACTTGAATACCTTTAGGAATATTTTCATGATACTTTACATTTATGTAGAACAGGTCATGACAATGTGTAGCGAAAACGTATGACAACTCCTGCTTTCTTACTTTTTGAGTTATTTACCCTTGATGGTTTTAGGTGTGATTTCGTGTATGCTCTATAACTTGATTACCTTTTGGAATATTTTCATGATACTTTACAGATATGTAGAACAGGTCATGATGATGAGTGGCGAACAAGAATGACAAATCTTGCTTTCATACTTTGTGAGTTATTTGCCTTTGGTAGTTTGAGCTGCTGTTTGAGTCTCTGCTCCATATCTGTATAACCCTGGCCAGCTCCAGAATTTGAATAACCGTGTACCTTTTAAAATATCGATGATCATGCTATGTTATCTTACCAGTGTCTCGAACTCTCTCTGACCCCTCCACATTCCCGTGCCTCCCGCATCCCCCCCTCCAAAAAAAAATCCCAGATTTGGATTCTTTGTTCAAATTCACTTCCTAGAGAGCTCAAAATTAGGTTTGTAGGGCTTGTACATTAGAAGTTATTCACACATTTTGAAAGTTGAATGTATCGTATGCTATACATTTATGTATATGGTGGCTGTTTGAGATATTACCTCTTTTTAGCAGTCAAGCATACTGTTTTAGACTAAGTGTTAGATACCCACGCGTCTGCCAACAGATAATGTCAATCAGAAGCATAAAAGAATGACAATATATTACTAATATGTGTTTTGAAGTGCACCCTTCTTACCAAGGCCCATGGGGGTCTTCGGTCGGGTGATTTGTCATCTCCTCTAATGGCTATTTTTTCTGTGCAAGACATAGTTGTAAGACTGGTAAAGCTTCTGATAGTATAAGACAGACCATTAGACGAGAGCAGGTTACTGTAATTTAAAGCAAATTCTAATGATTTTAAATGTATGTAAACGTTGGAGCTGATCAGATTCCTTTCTTCAGCATTGCATTTGTGAGTAGATATAATATCGAGCTGTTTGAATGGGGACGATAAACAATTTGTACTGTTTCATGTAAAGTCTACGGATAGATGCAATTCACAATGAATTCACAAGAAGGAAATTATATGCGTTTGTGCTAAGCTTTACTGTTAGTCGAGTTTATTACAACAAAAAGATAAAAACAATGTAAAGAGAGAGCGATGTCGATGTCAAACGCCACAATTCACGATTGGCAACAAGTTCGATTCAAATGTTTTCTTTTATGATGTTTGTATATAATATACGTCACTGTAAACTAGAATTATCAGAAGACCATTAAGAGCGAATTATGAGAGCTTGATTTTCATAGGAGCAAGTAAATATGGACATTATCGACCAAGTGCAATAAGGACGACTTTTTTATCTGGTAGACACAGTTGACGTTTAACGACAGAACAAGTATACCTCATTAAATGAGAACATTCTGTTACACATCTACCAAATTGCGTAGAGTTCCCATAAGTCATATCAGTATGACACTACTCACAAAGTTGGTACCAACAAGATGCCGGGGAAAGGGTTCGACGTCGGCGACGTTATGTCAAGCAACGCAAATCGCGCACTTGTTTATTAAAGCAATATAACTGCTCAATATGACCCATTTCTTTTTGTTGTTTAAAATGACTGCTAAATTATATTTTTGACCTTTTCTAAAGCTTAAACACTCTTAGGTAGATGGAAATATGCTCATTTAGTGTGTTAACCCAGTTTAGTTACATAGACAATACACATGCTCCAGTGTGTATTGATTTGTTGTGGGGTCCACCAAAAATAAAACAGGCTAACACTAAAGCCAAAAGTATCATTCCTGTCTGTAAATGAGCCCTGAAGTGAATGGAATTCAGAGTTATAATGGCTTACTTGCGTAGAAAAGTTTATACAAAGGTTTGGAGAAAATATGAAATTTGGGCAGAAATACTGCTTTAACGTTCTAGTGGAGCAAATATGTTGGGCTATCTTTCAAGGGGGTGGTCTACGGAGTGTAACATTTGTTTTTGTATATCAAATTGATTGCCTGGGTCTATACATATCAAATTTAGCGTTTGCCACTTTGGCAAACCTTGCATAACTCTGCAGTGGCCAGTTATTTACGTTACCCCGTTAGATTTTGAATATCATACATATTTATTGAGGTCAATAAGAAATGTGTTTAAACAATATAAATGTATCAATTATCAATATTTTCTGCAAGAATGATAAATTGCTATAAATTAGGCTGCTTAGGAAACAGTTCAGAGCTTCTGTGTTGTTATTTTCGTTACAACATATCATGTAGCCCCCAAAAATTTAAAATTTAACTTAGGTTGTTGCATTTACAAACAATTTGTGATAAAATAGCCCAAACTGTTTCAATTTTCTAATTTTCCCGTTAAAGACCTTTTTAACAAAACAAATTTGAGACCTCTAGATCCTTTACTTTGTCAAATATGTGCTGTTGAACATGATTACATCTATTCGCTGTTGGTGATGCAAAGTCATTTTCCCACAATTGTTCGTTCAAAAATGGTTAATAAGTTATTTTTAAACTGACAAATTGGCCCTGTTGCAAAAAGATCATGTAATACATGATATAAAACAACAGTTCAGATTTTTGTTTCGACCTAACAATACATATTTTGACCATAGTAACGTACTTAACAGATTAAAGTGTTTGAGTAAATCAAAGATCATTCCCACCACGAATATACCTTTTTGAAATTCTGACCTTGAGAGTTTCATCGCCTACTTAGACAGAAAACAGTGTTATTTACATGACTCGCAAAGTTGAGATTGTCCTGATGCTCAAATGAAGCATCTGTGAATTAATCTGTACATGGAATATCTTTGAATTTTCTATTCATAGCCTAATGACTTTTAAACAAAACCAAAAGTGTCAAACTAGCTAATCATAACTTACAGTTTTGTACACAGGAAGGTAACGATAAAATCTTTTAGTTTTAAACAGTCCCCGAGATTTAATATTACTGCTGCCAAATATGTGTAAGTTTATTACTTTGAGTTGAAATAAAAACCTTTTTAAAGGCACATTAGACCGGTTTCAGGCTACCCAATGTAACTCATTATTGACAGCTCCACGGCGGAGCATCAGTTTTGGTGTATCAATGTTATAGTCTGTGTTGTCCTCTTATCTGTAATCTTCAAAATCAGTTTATTTCATCGGCATATTTGCCATCATTCTGCCATATATAGCCATATATAGAAAAGACAGAAAAGGACAGAAATGGGTGAAAAAAGGCGTTTGTGTGATTAATTATGTTTATTTACGGCTATCTTTGCGATCATTTCCATGGGCTGGATGTTTACTTGGCTAGTATCGTCTAACTACTTGTCTTAAAACTTTATGCTGCTATTTTTAATTTGGTATCGTGGGTGGAGTGTTTCACGGCAAGAGTCAATTCCTGACTGCTGCATTTTTACACTACTTTCATTGTTTCGACCTTTTCTTGAAAAAGCAATAAATAAAACCAACGTTTAATTTTTATGCCTAAAAGCATACAGCTTTATCAAAGTAACGTATATAACAGGTTAAAAAGTATGAGTTATTTTATTCTACAGCAGCAAGTGTAAAGTTCCGCGTACTTGCCATGAAAAGTTCCGCCATACCTCATCTTATTGAAAATTATGTTTGGGAAAATCTAGGCTCATTCTGAAAAACGGAATTTAGCTGAAGCTGGTGCTAGGGGGCATTGGCATTGTTGCAACATTACATTGCTGGACACACACTTAGCTTAACCAAGGGTGCTATTTTTCCCTTATTCATTCCTGGCTTCCAGAGAATCTTCCTTCAGAATTTTATTAAGCTTTTATCATTCCAGCAGACTTTAAGATGAATGGATATTGTGTGAAATGAAATAACTATGGCTATCATGGCTTCCCCGTCTGATGGGGATAACCTTATTACTTTGAAATCATCATCAAAATGACATTTAATTCAAGTCAATGATAATTCACTAACTTCGACTCCTTGGTTAGGTGGTCAAAAAGGTAACGTATACAGCAGTCAACAATAAACAAGTTGTCAGATTACTCTTTTATTGTTAAGAAGTTGTTCACATTAATGGTAGAGTAACAAGGTGCAGAAAGTATCCGCCCTCAAGTATAACGCATATGCTGAAAGCAAACATTGAGGTGCCGAAGGTTAACCTAATAGCAGTATCGCCTTTCATCTCTGAAGGGATTTAAATATTCGATACAATTGTTTTAAATAAGTATAGTCCCAAAGAAAGGGCTAAGACAGTAACATAATTACCCACATTTTTTTTCTATATAATGCACTGTTTGTATTAGTATTTTTCCTGTTTCAGATGTTTACTGAAAGGCGGTTATTTTTTGCACCCTGTCACCCAAACATTAATTTGAAACTTGTTCACAGTAAAAGGGTCCGTCCCAAGAACTGGAGAACTTTTAATGCTTCATCCTACTGCATCACATCAAAAAGACGAGATCATAAATAATCTGACAAATCATTTACATTTGAATGGTGTATACGTTACCTTTTAAATACCCCCCCCCCCCACGAAAAAAAAAAAAAGAATCAAAGTAAGTGAATTAACATTGACTCAGTTGAAAGGTCCTTTTGATAATGATTTTGAAATAATAACAATATGTCATAATCAGATTATCCGTGCCAGATTTTGAAAGGAATCAAGTAAACGAGTCTGCTATTTTCTTTCTCGTGTGTGTTCCTTGCTTCCACATGATCTTGTCATATATTTTGGAACCAATACTGTATAATTTTGGTTGGATACACCTCAATTTGTTATGCTACCGTAGGTGCTTCCTATTTACTTCTGTGGATGATGTAACCCTTCCAATGTCAACTCTTAAAGGAAACACTTTTCTCTACAGTAGCCATTTTTTTACTTTTAGAGTTTACTTCCACTAAGAAGAAGGACTAAAGTAAAATTTGCAGAATTGTTTCACTTAATAGTGTAACGAAGCACCTGAATTTCTTGGGACTGATTATTTAAATTAAGGAAGAAAGATTTCCTGGAAACAAGAAATGGATCACAAAAATAAATAATATTTTATTTCCAATTAAATGAAGTACACAATTTACACTAGGTGCAGTGGAGTAAAATAACTATTACTTTTTAACCTGTTATATACGTTACTTTGGTTTAAATATTTGCCGTAGGGCCAAAATGTTTTAACTACGTTTTGTATATTGCTTTTTATAGGAAACGGTCAAAACAGATAAACAGTGTAAAAGTGTTCCGATCAGGAATTGATTCAACTAGTGCCACAATTCTTCCACAACACCAAAACTTAAAATAGTCACATAAAATAATAAGACATGAACTCAAACAAATCTGTCGTGTGGCCAAATAACCATCCATTCCATTCCTTGCAGATGACCACAAAGCTAGCCCTAGCCTCAATCAAACATACCCTGGAACACAAATTGTCTATTTTCACCGATTTTCTATTTGTTTATATATACATCAGGCTTACGGCCAATAAACAGACAAAACAAATCATTTTTAAAGCGAATGGTAAGTGGACAACACAAACTATAACATCAACAGACCAAAACGGATGCACCGCTGTGGAAATGCCACTGATAAATAACACGGGGTGGGTTTAAACCAGTTGAACGTGCCGTTTTGAAAATATTTAACTCAAATTAATCAGGCTTAAGCACATTTGGCTGTAGCAACATTTAATCTCAGGGAAAATTTTCAAATAACTGTTACAAACGTTACCTTTCTGGATACAAAACTCTATGTTATTATCAGTTATTTTGCTATTGTGGAGTTTTAAATGTGTTTCGGATATTAATGGAAAAATAATAGTGTTCCATGACAGGTTAATTCACGAGGGCTTATTTCTAATTGTAGGACAATCTCACCTTCGCATGTCATGTAAATAACACTCATCTGTTTGCTGCCCAAGTAGCCAACTTCACCACGCAAAAATATTATTTAACGATAAATGAAACACATAGTTATCATAATTTGGCTGTTTAAAAGTCAGAATTTCAAAACAGTGTTATCCTGGCCGGAATGACAGACGCTTTACGCAAACATTACTAATATGTTAAGTATGTTACTTTGGTTAAAATATGTGTTGTAAGGTCAAAATAATTTTTAAACATTTGATTTATATCATGTTTAACATGATCTTATTTCAACAGCCCCAATTTGTCAGTTTTAAATAGTTATAGATAGCTTATTAGCCATCTTTTGTACGAATAATTGTGGAAAAATGACTTTTTAGCCGTTTTTAGGGAATAGGTGTTAACACGTTCTACGGTATATGGTTGACAAAGTATAAAAGCTAGAGGTTACAAATTTGTTTTGGTAGAAGGGTATTGAAATTTGCGAGTTAGACAATTAGAAAAATTGAACAGTTTGAGCTATTTTGTCCCAGAGTTTTCGTAAAATGCAACAATTTAAGTTAGTATTTTAAATTTTCAAGGGGTACATTATATATTGTCACGAAAATAACAGCATAAACGTTCAAATTTGTTTTCGAAGTAGCTTAACTCATAGTAAATTAATCATTCCTTCAAAAAATATGGACATTTGATACATTTATAATGTTTAAGCATACTTTTTATTGACTTCAATAAACATTTTTGATATTCAAAATTTAATGGGGTAACGTAAATAACTGGCCACTACAGAGTTATGCAAGGTTTGCCAAAGTGGCAAAGGCTGAATTTTCAAACTACGGACCAAGGCAATCATTTTGATATATGAAAACAAATGTTACACTCCGTAGACCACCATCTCCCTTTTCTAGGCCACTTACGCAATCATATTTGCTCAACTAGTTATTTCTTCTCAAAGTAATCACATTTACACTGAACACAACGCCTATGTCGAGATATCCACTGGTCAAAGATATCTCTGTACCACTGTCTGTCATAATACGCTATTATTGCTAAATTAGCTGACTTCAGTTCTTCAATGCATTGGAATATCTTGCCTTTCGAGTGAGATTTGATTTCAAGGAAGATTGCGAAATCTATGGGCGCTAGATCTGGTGAACATGGGGGATGTCTGAGGCACTCAAATCCAAGTATTCCGAATTCTGACTGTGTCAGCTCTGATACATAAGGAGGGGCGTTATCTTGGTCTGGCAGTAACTGTTCTATGGGAAAGCCTAGTCGCTTCTTTCGGATAGCCCGCATCAAGTCTCGTCTCACAACCTGAAAACAATGTGCCTTTTTATTATTTTATTTATTGTTCCGATATTCTTTCTTTCTGTCTATCTTTTATCTTATTTATTTATTTATCTGAGTTATTGCTAACTTTTGCATAGTACTCCGAGTTGACAGTCTGGCTCGTTGGAACTGCGGGACACAACAGCATGCCTCGTCTATCTGCAAACATGATGAACATGTGTTTTCACTACTTTTACTGACTCATGCCTTGAGCTGCGATGGCAAATGAGACCTCTTCCAAACGGCTGACTGTCTCTTGGATTCAGGGTCGAAACACCACAACCATTTTCCGTCCGTGGTGCTGATTTAGTCAAGAAAGCGTTCCCTATCCATTTCATATTGCTTCAAAAACCTGTTTGACTCAAACTTACGCCTCTCCTTTATAGTGTCTTTTAGAAGCCATGGGACCCATCTAGCATCACATTTTGCCATATTTAGGTGTGAAGTTAGCACTGTATACACAGTTCCTCGCTTTATCCCGGTCATTTCAGCAATTCCTCTGACAGTCTGTCTGCGATCTTTATTCAGAACCTCCTTAATTAACGTCACAGCAGAGTCATCAATCACGGTCTTTATTCCTCTTTTATCATCTTCTAGCGAGCTTCGCCCCTCGGAAAACCCTTTATGCTATTTTAAAACCAGGGCACGGCTGACTCCTGGTTTGCTTTAAGACTTTCTCATCATCTTTAGAGTTTGTGTCGGCGTATTACCAGGTTCTGCGCAGAACTTTATGAATCCGCACACTTCTGTACTAAAAGCTGAATCTATTACGTTGAGATGTTTCTATCGCACTTCGCTGTAAATGTTAATTTTACAAACATCTGACTTTCAAATGACGTCAAACTTTATCAGATAAAAACATTGCACGTTAGTTGTAGCGTAATTTCCCGAAGTTTCGTTAGGTTCAAAGAAATGATAATTGAAATATCAGCATTTGTACCAGAATGATACACTTCTAAATTTGGGTTGCCCCGGGTTCGTGATTTAGGGTTACCATGACAACGTGTATAACCCTTATGGAGCAGATTTTTTTTAAAAGAACCAAATTGAAGAGCAAGGCTTCCGGTTTTATCCATGTTATTTTGACAATTCTGCAGTCGATAATAATGGCGCTATAGTAAAGTCTACGTATTTTTTGGAAAACCCTCATAGTGTCATAATAAACAGTTATCCTAAGAATTATTCAAACCTATAAATATTGCCAGAGATATAACGATATCAGTGAGATTTGAAATATAGGAGACAGTGACCTAAAAATGATATAAGGTCAATCACAGGTTTATCTCTGTATCTGGCAAGATTTCAAGTGCATTCAACTTTAGAAGCATTTGTTACTAGTCTACATCAGGGTTTCTACTCAGGTGACTGTCAGACAAGAAGAATAATGGCACTAAGCGCCCGGAAATAAGCAGCTGCATGTCAAACTCTAGGCACAGGCATGGCAAACTTTGAAATTATTTAATCACTACAATATATTCTATGTAAAAATATCCCGCCCCTATTAGTGCGACTATCGAAGCAAAGCAGTGCTCATACATTACCTTCGTGTGCGTGTTCGTGCACGTGTGCATGTGCGTGTTCGTGCTTGTACGCTCATGTTTTCATGAGCAAACTAGTCACCTGTTCCGTTTAGCACAGTTTCTAAGTAACCACAAAGTTTTAAGTCTTCAAACATGCCACAAAGATACATCTGGGGAAGCAGCGATACATCTTGTGCCATCCCTTTATTTCACGGATAATTGAACGCAGAAAAATATTCACCTGTTGCTTTAGCTCATATTCTTAGTAACCACAATGGGATAAAGTTTTCAAACTTGCTCCATAGATACATCTGGGGAAGATCGACTGGAATCAGCAATGTATATTGGCCATGTTTTATTTCACGGATAATTGAACATAGAAAATATGTTCACTTGTTGCATTTTGCTCAGTTTCTAAGTAATCACTTAGGATAGAATCTTCTAACCTCTTCCCTAGATATATTTTGGGATGATCTACTGAAAGCACTTATACATATTGGGCCTTGATCTATATTTCACGGATGATTGAACACAGAATAAATACTCACCTGTTGCTTTTATCACAATATCTAAGTAACCACAAGGGATAGTATCTGCAAACTTGCTCCATAGACACATTTTAGGAAGATTTACCGAAAGCAGCGATGAATATTGGGCCCTGACCTATTGAAAGCAGTGATGAATATTGGGCCATGACCTATATTTCGTGGAGGATTGAACATAGAGCAAATTTTCACCTGTTGCTTATAGCTCAGTTTCTAAATTACAAAAAGGGATAGAGTCTCCAATTCAAATTTGCTCAATAGATAAATCTGCGGAAGGAAATCTACTAAAATCAGCGATGCATATTTGGCCATAGCCTATATTTTATGGATGATTGAACATGGAAAATATTCACCTGTTGCCTTCGGCTCGGCTTCCAAGTGACCAAAAGGTAAAGAGTCTTAAAATCTCTCCATAGATACACCTAGGAAAGATCTAAATGCTACGATGCCTATTGGACTATGGCCTATATTTCATGTATGATTAAACATAGAGAAAATAAGCACCTGATGAGTTTAGCTCCGTTACGAAGTCTCTAAAAAGGAAAGAGTCTTCATAGAAACTCTCAAGGAGATCAACTGAAGACAGTGATCTGTATTTCATGGTCTAGCGATCTTAAATTTATCTTGGTAACGATTTGATGTATAAATGTAATTGCTCGGAATAATATTTCAGTACGATCCGATGTTTGACATCAGAATAAAATTCACAGTGGACTATATTTATGGTCCTGTGATTTTGCCCCATATTTTGACGCTATTTCATGGATTTACTTTATACTTGGATTAATGGTTTAGGTTAACACTGCGAGTGACCTCATGCTAATGTTTGGTCAGTGTGACCTATTTTCCATGGTACAGCAATTCTGTTTCTTATTTCTATCACTATTTAATGGATTAGCAAAATTCTTTGATTAATGGTAGGGCTACAGCTATAAGCTACCTCATACTAACTGTAGGTTAGTGTTACCTAGATCTCATTGTCCAGTGTTTTAACCATATATTTCTAACACTATTTCATGGATTTGCTGTTTACTTGTGTTTAGTTGTTTCGGCCGACACTGTTAGAGACTTCATTCCGATTGTAGGCCAGTAAGACCTAATTACATTATCCAGTGATTTAAGCCACTATCTCAAAGAATTTTTCATAGATTTGCGCCATACTTGGAATTATGGTTTGGTCTGACATTGTGAGTGACCTTAAACTAATTGTAGGTTCGTGAGACCTATATTCCATGGTCCAGTGATATAATCAATATCTCTTACACTTTTTAAAAATCTGCATCATACTTGGGACAAAGGTTTGGGTTGACACTATAAGTGACCTCATTGTTTGTAGGTCTGTGTGACCTATATTTTATGGTCCACTGATTGCAGCCAAAATTTCTTACACTATTTCATTGACTTGTATTACATGTACACTGTATACTTCGTGCAATGGTACATTCCGGTACAGTTATTGACCACATATGTTTTCTAGGTCACTGTGACATAAAATTCTCCGTTCAGTGATATTAACATATTTCTGATAATAATTCGGAATGATTTTTGTGATAACTTGTTTCACTGACACTGCAGCTGATCTCATTTCACTTGGCCGGTATGTTGTTTATGTTAAACTGGCCTTGTCAAAGTCAAGCTCCCATAAGTCGGGCTTTATTGTCTTTGGACAATTTTTGGTCCATTGCGTAAAACGTCTCGTTATAATTTTCATCATAATTTTGTCTGCCTATTTAAAATGACGAAATGTCGTCCTTCATAATTTTATTTTAACTAAGTCAGAATGCTTTTCTACGTTTTCGTATAAAGCGATAGTTTGAACGGATATGAGTAAAGTGAAAAGATAGGCAATGATAGGTAAGCTTGAGTAAGCCCCATGATTTGCTTATTTAATGCTTGATTTTCTGTTAGAATTGAAAATGTGTTTGAGAATCATTATGCCCCAAAATATATGGTAGCCCCTTTGGAGAATAAGATTAAACTTATGTTTATGACTGCTAAAAATTAAGAAGGTAATGGTATTATTCCGTTAATATAAGACATAATTTTGTGTCAAATAGCTTGCCCTCAGCTCAAACAATTGCAAATATATTGCTAAGATGCCTCAAGAAGTAAGTATATAATTCATGTCGGAAAAGTGATCTAATGCACACCAATAAGTATTTGAAATGTATATGATCTAGTTTTTAAAACAGTATGTCTGGCACATATGCGTGTCCCAAAATCTGGTCATATTTGCAAAGTGGCAACATTACAAAATTCCAGATTTCAAAATCCCAACGGTTTCGAAGCGCGGTTAGTCCATTTACAGTTTAAAGAATTAGTCCAAAGTTAATCAATTATTTAAAACCTCATACCCAGTCACTGTATCAAATATGAACAATAAACCTTTGCCTATTGGTAGTTTTTGAAATATCTTGCAAATACCTTAGTAGTAAGGACTGTCACTATGGGGACCGATTTTCCCATGTATTTTTACATAGACTTTTGGCCTGAAAAAAACTAAGTCCGCACGGTCGCC